>CM038793.1:148499329-149211394 GCA_021764765.1 Vicia sativa | reverse complement strand
TTCAGATAGAGTCATCTTCAAATGATGCCAAGAGATCTTTGGTGGTAAGAGAAACTAATGCAGGTATGGTCGAAAAGTCGAGCCAAGACCGATCACGTTAACTGGTGGGGGCAGCCAGGATTCCAATCCTACATCAAGACAACCTATGACAACGCCAGAGCTTAACGCTACGCCAAGACAAGCTTTACGAAGATCAACATGCCATTGTCACAAGCCTTGCAACACATGTTGAAAGCAGAAATGATAACCTTGAGGATCCTCCTCAAAACATCAAACATCCTCTCCGAGATACAATCCTAATGCTAAGTGTGCTTACCATTCCAATAGCCTGTAAGTACCTAATCGACAATTGTTGGGCTCAAGAACAAAATTCAAGATATGATCAAGCAAGGCATTGAGTTTGACCCTCCCGCTGAGACTCCAAATGTGATCAATGCGCCCATGCCTAACCATGACAAAAGTTCCAATGTCATTGATGAGGATACTTATGTGTTCAATATAGATGACTGACCATTCCTCCGATGACTGTTAAGAAGAATTTGTTGCAAGTCATGTCAATCCAGATGCCAGAGAATTGTCGTTGTGCCCATCCGCACCGATGGTTGTGCTTGTTTGAGAAGACGGTTCGCATGATGGATAACCGTGAGATACTATTTCAAACCACCGTGCGTAAGCTGTGGAAGATATGTCTAAATCAAGATCAAGATGTGAACGAAACCGCACCATCCTGCGGTGGGATACCTTCAGCCAATGGAAAGTATGATTACATGGTAAAGTACATTGTTCCGAGAGCTACAAGATTCCTATTGAAAATGTTAAAGGACCGGATGGGGTGACGATTTCTGAAGACCATGCCGATGTTAACACCATAAGGATTTCCTCTCACGATCCCGTGCTCAGAGTGGCACCTCTCATCATTATTTCTCCCACCAGTTCCATATTCCTCTAACAAGGCTATCCCTTGGAATTATGGAGTCGATGTTTACTATCATGGCGCCAAGCAAGACCCTCCACCATTGAAGATCTTACAAATAAGCTACCATTCCCGACATTGACAACATCACCGGATCAAGTAAGGTGACCATAACCGAAGAGTGTCTTCCAGATATCTCTCTCCAAAATACATTGCGACTCCAACAGATTCCAATTTATTCAACCCATTCCCAAGCCGTAGGGAAAGAACCGACTCATCCTGCTCTCACCGTAAGTACCAAAGGAAGGTCAAGACACCTCCAAATAAGAAATGGAGGAAATTTCAAGATTATCAAGAAAAGTGACTACAATGTTGTGGGAAGGACAAACTTTGTCCAAGATCTCCATGCTTGCTCGCTTGTGCTCTAAGGCTCATGCTAACACCTTAGTGAAGTTTCAAGAATGCTCACGCATCGCAAGACACTACTACTAACCATTGAAGTTTGTATTGCTAGCCTGGCCGCCAACAACGGCCTAGGCTTCTCTCGATGTCGATTTGACTCTCACGAAAGAAACATAACAAAGCCTTGCACATCTCGAATGCAAGGGCATTACATTGTCTCATGTTTTGGTGGATACCGGTTCGCCTCAATATCCTCCAAGACCGCTTTTGATCGACTTGATATCGAAGGGTTGGTTCGAGACCCAAGGATATAATTGTGAGAGCTTTTGATGGTTCTAAGCGAACATTGGAGAGCTTATTCTGCTAAGGTCGGGTTCCGCACTGATTCCACTTTCTTTGTCATGGACATCCGCCCAGCTTACTCTGCCTACTTGGACGCCTGGATACACGGGGACGCTACCTCTACCCCGCATCGGGGTCAAGTACCCAAGGAAAGGGAAGGTTGTTACAAGATGCGGTGAAGAAGAATATATGGTCACCATCTACAGTCATTCCGATACCTTGAGGTGGAGGTGAATTCTTTGAGACTCCCCGTTAAGCTTTTGAAATAATCCCCAGTCATGCCTGCTGACTCTCCCACTCCCCGGTTACGCAAGTTCCGCCTAGGATGGCCTCGCAAAAGAGGCTCAAGCTGCTTGAAGAAGGAGGTAGTACTATTTGGCGCCGCCCCCGATCTTCCTTTCAAATTTGACAAGACCGGTTTAGCCACCATCAAAGGTCAAGATGATACGCACGAACGGCCGCCAACTTCCTTTCCGGACGCCGTAGTGGAATCCATGCTATGAAGACAATGACGATTTACTTCGTAGAGTGGATCTTCCCAACTCAAGACAATGGGCAAAGAATTGGAAGATCAAGACGCTATACCAATCTCCTTTAGACAGAGTAATTGTTTTGTTTTGCCATATTTCTTTATGTTTTGAACAATAAACTTTGAAAGCCTAGTGCCTTGCCCGCATCGTGGCTCGCTTTGTGAGGGTTATTATCGTCATTTGCATATTTTCATTCAATAAAATCGTTGGACTTTGCATTCTATTTTTGCTTTCTTTACTTTATCACCCTTCAAAAGCTATGTGTTCTTACACACACCCACGTGATACATCGCGGAATCACTCCGAATCTCGTTGATAACGCTATGCTATTGCTAAATATGACTTCGATAATCCGATCTACCAAGCCAAGACGAAAGTGAGGAAGATTGTGAAGTGCCGGAGAACTTGTCCGATCGCTACAAGAAGAAGAACGAAGTTATACAACCACAAGAGCAAGTTGAGGTTGTGAATTTGGGTACCGACGAAGATGTAAAAGAGATCAAGATAGAGTAGCCTTGAGAATGTGTTAAAGAAAGGTTGGTTCATGCTACGAGACTATATTGAGGTTTTTCTTGGTCATATGAAGACATGCCTCGGTTTAGACATTGATATTGTGGTACATCGACACGACAAAGGAAGGTTTTCTCCCCTGAAATGTAAGGTCTGCGATGCTCCGAGATGTCGAGAAAATCAAAGCCGGGTTATGGCGCTCAACCCGGCTTAGCTACTTCCTATCCATGGTGGCTAATGTGGTGCCTGTGCCCAAGAAGGATGGTAAGGTACGAATGTGTGGATTACGTAGATCCGAACAAAGCGAGTCCGAAGACGATTTCCCGCTCCCCATATTGATGTTCGTTGACAACACCGCCAAAGATAAGGTTTTCTCCTTCATGGATGGTTTCTCCTACAATCGATCAAATGGCTCTCAAGACATGGAGAAGACTACTTTTGTTACCCGGGCACCTATCGCTACAAGGTTATGCCGCTCGGACAAGAAAGCGGGCGCCACCTATCGTGCCATGGTAACATTGTTTCATGATATGATTCATCACGAGAGAGGTCTCGCCGAGGACATGATAGCTCGATCACGCATCAAGAAGGACATCTTGATCATTTGCGTAAACTGCTTGATAGATTGAAGAACATGTGTCGAGACTTAATCCTAACAAGTGTACCTTTGGAGTCGATCCGAAAACTCCTGGTTTTGTCGTTGGTAAAGGTATCTGTGTCGACGCCAAGGTTAAAGCTATTCAAGAAATGCCAACCCCGCACCGAGAAGGAAGTCGAGGTTTCGCCGATTGCTACTGCCGATTCATTGCACACCTAATCGCTACTTGTGAGCCGATCTTCAAGTTACTTAAGAAAGATCAAGTAGTGGAATGGAACCACATTGCCGATCGCTTTTGACAAAATCAAGGAGTACCTAAAGAACCTCCTATCCCGATGCCGCCATCAAGGAAGACCTCTTATCATGTACTTGACAAGTGTTAGAAAACTCAATGGGTGTGTGTTGGGACAACATGACGAGTCCGTCGAAGAGCATGCAATATACTACCTTAGCAAAGTTTACCGATCGAAACAAGATACTCACAAATGAGAAAACTTGCACCAATTTGGGCTGCTCACGACTAAGACAAGATATGTTGAACACTACCTTGTTGATTTCCAAGATGGATCCGATAAAATACATATTTGAGAAACCAACTCTCTCCTAAGAATAGCAAGATGGCGTATGATCTTGACCGAGTATGACATCCAAAGACACTTCTAAAGCGATCAAAGGAAGTGTAGTAGCCGATCATTTGGCTCATCAAGTCAGATGACTATCGCCTATGCAGTTCGAATTTCCGCACTTAAGATGTTTTACTAGTTATCGATCAGAAGAACCAGTGCCCGAATCAAGGACCCGAACAAGGATCTCGATGGACCATGGTCTTTGATGGAGCCTCAACGCACTTGGTAATGGCATCACGCCATCATTACATCCCTCGCAGCGACATACGCTTTGGTGATCACCGATTATAAAGGGATATGAAGCATCCGAATCTTATTCCGTATCGAGAGCATGTTCTGAGTTTGATCCCCTATTTCGTAGAGATCACTTTCAACCACATTCCACGAGAAGAGAATCAGTTGGCAGACGCATTAGCTACTATGTCATCTATGTTTAAGGTCAGATGGGACAACGAGGCTCCCCAGATCATCATTGAGAAGTTCGACGAACCAACGTGTTAGGAGCTTGATACGTAAGAGAAACCTTGTACTATGACGTGAAGAGGTATCTTGAGACTCAGGAATATCCCGCAGGGGCATCTGTCAACGATAAGAAGTTTTTGAGAAGGTTTGCATCCAAATTCTTCCTCAGCAACGGCATCTTATACAAGTGCAATCGCGATTTATTTCATCTACCGTAGACCGGAAACAAGTGAACGATCATGGAAGAGTTACACGAAGGTGCATTTGGTACCCACTCCAAAGGGACATACGATGGCTAAGAAGATTTTGAGAATAGGTTACTATTGGTCCACCATGGAAGTCGATTGTCACCGCTCGATCTTGTCACAAATGCCAAATTTATGATAAAGTGCACATACCTCCAAGATCCGAATATTCTAACAGCCTTGGCCTTTGCAATGTGGGCATTGACATGATTGGAGAAATCAAGCCCACCGCCTAATGGACATCATTTCATCCTTGTGGTAATCGACTATTTCACCAAATGGGTAGAGGCACTCGTTGCATCATACCAAGAATGTCAGGCTCGCTTCATCAAGCATAATCTTATCCGTCGGCACGGCACTCCCGAAAGGATTATCACGTATAATGGTTCCAATCTCAACAACAAAATGATCACGAACTCGCACGCAGCTCAAGATCAAGCATCACAACTCTTTCCTTATCGGCCAAAGATGAATGGCGCGTGGAAGCCGCCAACAAGAACATTAAGAAGATTATACAAAAATGACAAAGGACTTACAAAGATTGGTATGAGATGTTACCATTTTCTCTTCATGGTTATCGTGACCACAAGACGGATGTCAAGGCAACCCCTCTCTTGTGTATGAATGGAAGCATCCTACCAATCGAGGTTCATACCCTCAACTAGAGTTCTCAGGACGCAGAGCTAAGGAAGACGATTGGATTCGACCGCGACCGATTAATTTGATTGATGAGAACGACTCCCATCCGCCATGGACAGATCTATCGTAAGCGAATGATCGGAGCATTTAACAAGAAGGTCAAGCACCGAGTCTACCAAGTCGGTGATCTAGTAGTCGCGCATCATTCTTCCACAAGCAGATCCTAGGGCAAATGGACTTCCACCCGAGGGACCATTGTAGTCAAGACAAGATTTTCCATGGAGCTATGATACTTAGCACCATGGATGGTGAAGACTTCCCACACCCCGTAACGCAAACATAGTCAAAAATACTACGCATAAAGAGACCCGCTAGTCGATCGACCTAGGCAAAATAAGGCATCCCTGCGAACCAAAAGTGGTTCGGGCAAAAGTTATGATATATACAAACATGTACACCCTATAAGTCGAAACCCTAAAAGGCGGTTTGGGCAAAAAGGTATCCTGAGACTAAAACCCGAAGGGAGATCTAGGCAAAAGTTAGGATTTAAGCGACTATGTCTCGCCAGATCACCTACTTCCACTACTATCAAGATTCAAGATTCAAATGGCACAATCAAATTCAATTTACTTTCACGAATAAGGAGACGAGATAGTTGAAATAATGAGTACTAGCATAGTTGGAACTTAACGAGATTGTTTCATAGCTTTTACCTTTCTTGTATACAAACCGCCACACGCCACCTTTCAAATAAATACAAGTTTCTTTTCTTTACAATTTTCACCGTTGTTGTTTGCATAAAGTCCAACGCTTTTGAATGATTATATGCATTTGACAATAAAAATCTAGTCACAAATGCATTTAAAAGTAAATATAACAAAGTAATTGCTATGACTCTGTGAATTGAAATGACGACTAAAGCAACCAAATATTCCCCTCACGTAACATGATCCCCGCAGAGGTGTCACTCACCACAAACCTTCCCCAGTGAGTAAAAGGAATCCACGAGCAATGATTCCACTCAACTTAGTCGGCCACACCCATCTTCGAGCAATAACACTTCATCCCTAGCCGAGGTGTTTATCCCCAGTAGAATATCTCTCAACAATTTCCCTTTCTTTTTCTCCAGCAGTAGTATCCAGACTTGAAACTTGGTCAGATAGTGCACCGGAGGAAACCTACGTCCTTTTTCCCAGCTAGAGATTACAACGGGCTCCAGATTCTTCCAACCCGGTCTCCCAGCAACTATCAAATGCTCTCCAGCAGGATTTGCATGCAAAATCCCCTACAGAGTACCTCCCATATCCTCCCCAGCAGGGTCTGTGTATGAGATCCTCAACAACGTGTTTCTCGATCTCTACCATCCTCAACAATATCTAGGCCCAAGACTTGGTCGAAAGTGCACTGAGGAATCAAATGTTCTTTCTTCTTAGGGTTCCATCTGCTCCGTCCCCAAATGTAAGTCGAAATTCCGCGTAATATCCACATCTTCTTCAAGATGGATATGTTTTGAAATAACAACATCTATCATTCATACATTACTCATGAAAGTCATAATTTATGCATATGCCATTCATACACATCGTCACGCATCATACCACGACAAGACTAACAACTATTCTATCAAAGTTTTCTTGTTTTCCAAAACAGTGTGAAAATCACCGACGCAAACCGGTCCGTGATTAAGACCCAATCCGACGGAAAACTATCTAAAAGACCGCCCTAGTTGTCCTCCCGATAACCGTCCGTGATTAAGACCCAATCCGGACGAAAACTATCTCATCACCGCCCACGTTGTCCTCCCGACAACGGATCCGATTACCCAAGCCGACGGAAACCCTATCCGAACGATCACAAGTTATCCTCCGATAATGTGCAATGGATCAACACCGATGCACAACAGGAAGATATCCACATTTTGCCAAACCATTACATTCCCTAGAATAGTCAAGACGAAGAACTATTCTCGACTCATTCTTATTATCAACAAGAACTACAGAGTAGCTGCAGACACTCATTGCTTGGATGGCATCTTAAGCCCATCTCCGACTACTTGTCAATTCTCCGCTTCTTCTAATGCATATTTGGTTAAAACCAATACAAACCAATAACTTCATTCAAAGACGAGCACGAAGTCTAACGACGACCCCTCCGAATGGCATCTTAAGCCCATCTCCATCCCTTTTCACTTCCGTAAACATCTACAAAGCCTAGCGCGGCTCACTCCTCAAAGACCACCTTTCCAGATGGCATCTTAAGCCCATCCTCACAATTCTCCTATCAACAATCTCAAGTCTAGCGTGGCGACTCATCCCCAAATAAGTCTCCAACTTCTCCCAAATGGCATCCAGAAGCCCATTCTCGCATCATCACCAACCGCGAGTGCAAATTTTCGTGTGTACTGAGTGTTCAATCATCTTCTACCTCCGTGTCCCGAAGGCTAACATGCCAATCTAGCCCTTCCCAGACAAGAAGATTGAACAGGCAGCCGCCATACCCCAAAATTTGCCCTCCATCTTCTCAAGATATTCCATACATCCATGCTCAAGGATTCTTCAAGGGTCGATCGACAAACCTCTCCTAGACAATCAACCCAAACTAGGTTTGGTATTCCCGATCAAGATGGACTTTGACATCTCCAATGGTCTTCATGCCTCCTCATATGCTTCAAAGATTCTCCATGTCAAGTTTCAAGCCTCACAAGTCAAGTTTCCTCGCATAATTGCTCGATGGTCGAAAATCACCAGATAGACAAAAGTCAACTGTGGTCAACATACAACAAACTTCATGATTTTTGGTCAACATCCTCATTTTAAGTTACATTCATCATTTGATCAAGGGTTGATCATGATTCATCAAGAAAACTCAAGATTTGCTCAAAAGTCAAACTTTCTAAATTAGGGTTTCTTGGAAAGTCAACCAAACTTTGATCGAGTATAACTTCTTCATAATTTCTTTAATTTTTTCCACCACCTCTTGTTTTGAAATAAATTCAATTCTCTACAACTTCATGTCTCTTAATAATGTTCAAAAATGCTTCATTTGGAAGGTATGGATCAAAACATTGTGTCCTTTTCAAAGTCAACAAAAAGTCAAGATTTTGTTTTGAAGATATATTGAGCATGGAAACTCCAATTGAGATGAAACCAAAGAGGTTGGTTAGAGGAATCTTAGAGATTTCCAAAAAGTCCAAGAACACTCAAAAATTGTGGAAAATTGAGCAAGATACACCATTCACAAGTTGGGCAATTTTGAAGAGATGCACAAGAGATACTTAAAAATCAAAATTTTGCAAATGGGCTCACTTTTCTTCATCCAAACTTGTTCCTTATACAATTAGGAATATCCAAGCCCAATGCCACGAATTTTTATTTTATTTTTCTATTTAATTTGGATTTTATTCATTTAAATACAAATTAAATTCAAAAATAAGGTATAAAATCAAAATTAATTGCAAATTTGATTTTCTCTCTTCCTTGAGATCCAAGCAACCCAATAAAGCCGAAGTTTCAAATTTGATTGATATGGCAAGAATTGATTGAAAATTGATCAAAGAAGAAAAATTTGATTTGGTACAAAATCAAATATATTTTGCATTGATTGATGATTGATTCTTTCTTAAATCAACCTAATTCCATCTACTATATATACAATACATGCCACACGAATTAGGGTAGAAAACTGCCAGAGAAACCCTATTCAAGGTCAAAAATCCGGGCTTACAAGCAACGGCAGCCTTGGTTCTAGTTTGTTTCAAGCGATTTTGATCATTCCATCTTGTTCCTTGGGTTGTTTAGAATCGCCAGCACTTACATTATCCAAACCATCAAGAAACACAAACCAATTCGTTTGTTTCTTTTCAAAATTCGATTTTCAATCATCATGCATTATTAATGAGTTTTGATGTTTGTTTTGTGTTTAGAATGAAGTTTGCAAACTTTCGATGGTTTAATTGTATTTCTATGGCGGAAACATGATATGCCATGATTAGGGTTTCACCATGATTTAGGGCTTTCTAATTAGGATAAATGGACAAACCGATGCCATCACGATGTTCAGTGGACCAAGACGAATCGAACCATGGCTTTAGATTTCATTTATATTACCTGTATGTGATTTTTGATTTAGCAGGGTCATAGCGCCGCCCGAGGCCGACGCAAAATTCTGTAATTTGAATCAAGAAGATGAAGTTTGGCGCGAGACGGCAATGGGAGTGACACTTGTTTGTAAACCATCCGCCCGATTCAATGACACGCGTGCGCCCACCAGATGGAAAAGGCGTGGTGTGGAAGGAAGGTCCAGCTCGATCCTGCCATGGCATTTGGTTTTACATGTTTGCAAACTTTTCATATTTTCCTTATTTTCTTAATATTTTACATGCATTTTAATTTATTTCAATAATTTTTATCATGCATTTAAAATACCAAAAAATATTTTTCTTTTTGCATTATTTGAAAATGTTTATTTAATTTATAAAATTAAAAATATTATTTTGCATGCATATTTAATTTAATTGCTAATTTATCATTTAAATCACTTTTAATTAGTTTTAATTATTAAATTAACTCCAAAAATCCCAAAAATTATTTTATATTAACATTATTCCAAAGATGAAATATTTTTCTCATTTAAAAATTTGCATTTTTACTAACATTTTTTCTTATTCGATTTCGTATTTTCCGATTTCTCATCTTTTCAAGTTATCCTGCTTCTGACGATTTCTTTTTATCGCTTTTCTTTTTTCCAATTATGTAATTGCTTATGGGATGTAATAGTTTTAATTAGGGCTTTTATTTTCCGCAGTTAAATTATGTATCCGCCAAAGCCATGTAATAGCGTAGGATTTATCTTCCGCACTTTACATTCCGCATTTTTTTCCGCACCTTATAAACTGTTAGTAATTAGCGTGTATGGCAAGATAAAATTGAACAATAGCTCACTCTAATTTTCAAGATAAAATACCAAATCAACACACTTTTTCACACATGCACCCTTAGGTAATTCTCTCTCGTTGCCTTTACGAATTCAAATGGTCATGTCCCTCGAACGAGGTATTCTAGCACGCTGCCTTCAAAACAAATCATCATAGTCCCTTCGATACAAAGATCATAGACCCACGATGTCGCCTACGAATACATGATCTTGACCTCGATTGTCGCCACAAAATGATGATAGTCCTTCGAATGTGCTAGATACTTCCTACAAGTTGCCTTCCATGACCATCCGATGTCCCTTCGAATGTCCCTTCTACATCCAACAAATAGAGTTACCTACCAACTAATGGTATGGATAGCTATTCTAAAGGAACGTAAAATAACACGAAACCACCATTCCGAGTAGGTAATAAGACTTTAGTTGCTCTCTATCAAAATACTTTCACCTCACACTTTTGTCAAAGTTCAAACTCTTTTCAAAACGAAACATTTCCAACACTTTGTATACATTCCTACATGAATCATTACAAAGTCAAAGCGAATGCATTTTCAAAACATTTTTGTCAAACACACGTAAAGCACAATTTTAAAGTGATCTAAGAGCAACTAAGAGCCCGTAGATAATCACGGATGGAAAGGGGTCGATGCCTTCCTTTTCATAACCTTCTCCTTACTCGTAATCTAAACGAAGGTCTTTTTCTGTACTTTTACCTTCCCTTAATTGATAAAAGAAAAGTCGGTATACTCTTGCTATCCGCACATTTGCAATACAAAATCCTACAAAGTCAGCTTCACCGTGTTACAGAGTCAATGGCCAATCGACCTAAAACACTAACTTCAAATTTCGAGGGGATCATCGTATCATTTTCTCCATAGACCCTTAACCTAAGCCCGTGACATTTTAAACATTTTTCTTTGGCCTAATTTCTTTATTCTTCCAACCATCAAATCGAACCAATCACAACAATATCATTTTGAGGTCTTCTAAGGCAAAGAATTTACTATGATTGTTGTTGTAATACTGAACCTGACTTTGAGAATTTTTGTATCGAAATGTGCTGATAGCAAGAGTCGCCACCGACTTTTCTTTTATCCAATTAAGGAAAGGTAAAAGTACTAAAAAGACCTTCGTTAGATTCTCGAGTAGGAGAAGGTTATGAAAAGGGAAGGTATTAGCACCCTTTTCATCCGTAGTTATCTACGGCTCTTAGTTGCTCTTAGATCACTTTAAAAATTGTGCTTTCGTGTTTGACAAAATGTTTTGAAAAGGCATTTCTTTTGACTTTGTAATGATTCATGTAGGAATGTATACAAAGTGTTTGGAAATGTTTCGCTTTGAAAAGAGTTTGAACTTTGAAAAAGTGTGAGTGTGAAAAGTATTTTGATAGAGCAAGCAACTAAAGTCTTATTACCTACTCGTAATGGTCGCTTTATGTTGTTTTACTGCCTTTAGAATA
The DNA here is from genome assembly GCA_021764765.1 of Vicia sativa. Classification (NCBI taxonomy): domain Eukaryota; kingdom Viridiplantae; phylum Streptophyta; class Magnoliopsida; order Fabales; family Fabaceae; genus Vicia; species Vicia sativa. Next base: position 149,199,736 of record CM038793.1, on the reverse strand, counting down.
GCGCCATCCATACCATTAGTTGGTAGGTAACCCTATTCATTGTATGTAAGCGGACATTTGAAGGGACATCGGATGGTCATAGAAAGCAACTCAGTAGGAAGTATCCTAGCACATCTGACGGACTATCATCATTTTCGAGGCGACAATCGAGGGTCAAGATCATGTATTTGTAGGCTACATGGGTCTATGATCTTTGTATCGAAGGGACTATGATGATTTGTTTTGAAGGCAACTGCTAGAATACCTCTACGCTCGAGGGACTGACCATTTATTCGAAAGGCAACGAGAGAGAATACCTTAGGGGTGCATGTGTGAAAAGAGTGTTAAATCTTATATGTTATCTTGGAATTAGAAGTGATCTACGTTCGTTTTTATCTTGCCATACACGCCTAGTTACTAACAGTTTGTAAGATGCGGAAAGTAAATTATGGAAATATAAAGTGCGGAAAGATAAATCCTACACTATTACATGGCTTTGGGGCAGATACATAATTGAAAAGTGCGGAAAATAAAAGTCCTAATTAAACTATTACATCCCATAGGCAATTACATAATATGAAAAGAAAGCGATACAAATTGTCCGAAACGATATAACCTGTAAACAAATGAAAATCGGGAAATACGAGGAAATTGAATAAGAGGAAAATGTTAGTATAAATAATAATATTTGAATGAGAAAAAGTTTTTATGCAAGAAATAACATTAATATGCTAAAATAATTTTTTGGGATTTTTTGGAGTTAATTTAATAATTAAAAATCAATTAAAAGTGATTTAAATGATAAAATAGAAATTAAATAAAATATACATGCAAAAATAATATTTTTAATTTTATAAATTAAATAAACATTTTTTTGATGAGTATGCAAAAATAAATATTTTGGTATTTTTAAATGCATGATAAAATTATGAAAATAAATTAAATGCATGAAAAATATTAAATAGAAAATATATAAAAAATAAGAAAACATGTTAGTTTGTAAAGAAGCAAAAATAAATGGTCTTGCTGTGGATCGAATCGGTGACCTTGCCTTCACAACCCCACGCCTGACCAACGAAATGGTTTGCACACGTGTTTGAAAACGAGCGAATGGATTTGGACAGACGTCGCCCCGATGGTCCGATCACGCGCCAAGCATCGCCTTCTTCGCTTTGAATTTTTGAAAAGATACCGGCCTCCAAGGCGACGCTATAGTCCCCGCAAATCTCAAAATCAAACACAGTGCAATATAAATGACATTCAAAGGCATGGTTCGATTGGAAACATCGTCCCAACACGATGGTGGTGGTCTTTGGTCCAATTTTTCCGCTTTAAGGAAGCCTAATTCAAACCGAAACCCTAGCAATGGTAACTCGTGTTTTAGGCCATGGAAATTCAATCAAACTACCCGTAAAGCTTCCAAGCTTCGCTAAACACAAAACAACAACAAAACATGTTAATAATGCATGAGAATTGAAATCGATTTTGAAAAGAAAGAACAAACCAAATCTGATTGCTTGATTCTTGATGGTTTTGTAACTTGTAAAGGTCCGATCGACTCTAAACAACCCAAGGAACACGATGGAATACTCAAAATCGATTGAAAATCACCGAAACCAAGGTCATTGCTTGAAGGTCACAAATTTTTTACTTTAGGTTAGGGTTCTTGAGGCAATTTTTCTCGCTCCAATTCATGTGATATGCATTGTATATTTATAATGGATGGAAATTGAGTGATTTGAGGAACAAATAATGGTTAATCAATGTAAGATCATTTGATTTTGTACAAAATCAAATCTTATCTTTTGATCAATTTCAATCAAGTTCTTGTCAAATCCATGATAATTTCGAAATTTGCCAGCCTTTATGGGTTACTTGGATCCCAAGAATGAGAGAAAAAATCAATTTGCAATTAATTTTGATTTTGTACTTTATTTTTGAATTTAATTTGTATTTAAATGAATAAAATCCAAATTAAATAGAAAAATAAAGTTAAAATTCGTGGCATTGGGCTTGGGTGTTCCAAGTTGTATAAGGAACAAGTTCGAATGAAGAAAAACTAGGCCCATTTGCAAAATTTTAATTTTACAAGTATCTCTCTCTTGTGCACTTCTTCAAAATTGCCCAACTTGCACAAGGTGTATTTTGCTCAATTTTCCACATTTTTGAGTGTTCTTGGACTTTTTAGAAATCTCTAGGAGTCCTCTAACAACCTCTTTGGTTTCATCTCAATTGGAGTTTCCATGCTCAATATATCTTCAAAACAAAAAGTTGACTTTGTTGACTTTGAAAAGGACCTCAGAATGTTTTGATCCATACCTTCCAAATGAAGCATTTTTGAACATTCTTGTGAGACATGAAGTTGTAGAGAATTGAATTTCCTTCAAAACAAGAGGTGGTGGAAAATTTCTGAGAAAGTATGAAGAAGTTATGCTCACCAAAGTTTGGTTGACTTTTCACTGAGAAACCCTAATTTAGAAAGTTTGACTTTTGAGCAAATTTTGAGTTTTCTTGATGAATCATGATCAACCCTTGATCAAATGATGAATGTGACTTCAAAATGAGGATGTTGACAAAAATCATGAGGTTTGATCATGTTGACCATAGCTGACTTTTGTCCAATACAACCGATTTTCAATCATCTGAGCAATTGTCTGAGGAAACTTGGCTTGTGAGGCTTGAAACTTGACATGGAGAATCTTTGAAGCATATGAGGAGGCATGATGACCATTGGAGATGTTGGAAGTCCATCTGGATCTGAGAATTACCAAACCCTAGTTTGGGTTGATTGTCAGGAGAGGTTTGGCTCCGATCAACCTCGAGGAATCCTCGAGCATGGATGTAGGAAATGTCTTGAGAAGTAGGAGGGCAAATTTTGGGTATGACCCTGCTCAATCTTCTTGTACTGGAAGGTTAGATCATGTGCTTGCCTTTCGTGACCTGGAGGTAGAAGATGATTGAACACCGAGTACACCGAAAATTTGCACTCGCTGTTTCGATGATGCGGAACGGGCTTACGATGCCATTTGGAGGAGTCGAGACTTCACCGGGAAATGAGTCGTACACTAGACTCGAGATGTCTCCCAATAGAGAATTGTCGAGATGGGCTTAAGATGCATCTAAAAGATCGATGCCGGGAGTGAGCTGACGCTAGGCTCAAACGCTTCGAAGTGAAAGGAGACGGGCTTAGGATGCCATCCGAGGAGTCGACGTTAGACCTCGTGCTCATCTTTGAATGAAGTTTGGTTTGTATTGGTTTTTAACCAAATATGCAAGATTCAAGGTGGAGAAATGTTGACAAGTAACGGAGATGGGCTTAAGATGCCATCCAAGGCAACCGAGTCGACGCTAGACTCTCAGTGCTGCTGATAATAAGAAGGAGTCGAATAGATCTTCGCGGCCGATTACTCTAAGGGGATAGTAGTTGGCAAAATGTGGACAATTCCGTCAGGTTTCGGTATTGATCCAATGCCCGCATCGAGGATAACTTGTGATCGCTCGATAGTTTTCCGCCTAGCGGCATTAATCCGGATCCGTTGTCGAGGACAACAAGGGCGATCGTCGATAGTTTTCCCGTCTGCTTCGCATTAATCTTGGACCAGCTTGTCTGAGGACAACTAGGCGGTCTTTCGATAGTTCTCCGTCCGGATTCGGTATTAATCCCCGACCCGCTGTAAGTGATTTTCACTGCTTTGGAGAAAACAAGAGAAACTTTGATAGAATATTGTTAGTCTTATGCAAAGCATGATGTACGTGTATGAATGACATATGCATATATTATGACTTTATGAGAAATGTATGAATGATAGATGTGTGGTATTTCAAAACATATCCATCTTGAAGAAGATGCGGATGTTCTGCTGAGGATTCCTCGGCTTCGTTTGGGATAAAATGATAGAAACCCCGAGAAGAAAGAAAAACTTCGATTCCTCCGATGCACTATCCGACCAAGTCTTGAGCCTAGATATTGGAGGAAGGTAGAGATGAGAGATGTGTCAATCGAGGATCTGTGCATAGACCCCGCCGGGAGTACTTGATAGTGGCCGGAGACCGGTTAGAAGGATTTGGGTCCGTTGTAATCTCCGACTGGGAATAAAGATGTAAGTTTCCGATGCACTATCCGACCAAGTTTCAAGTCCTGATACTACTGCTGTCGGGGAGAAGGGAATTGTTCGAGAGATATTCACTGGATAAATACTCTACTGGGATGAAATGTTATTGTCAAGACGGTGTAATCCGTTAAGTCGAGTGGAATCACCGCCGGGGACCGACGCGTGCTCCACCGGGAAGGTTTGAGTGACGACCATGTGGGATTATGTTATGGGAATGCATTGGTGACTTTCGTCGCCATCTCAATCCCTGGAGCCTGTAGTAATTACTTTTGTTTGTTCATTTTTCGCATGTCTGTAAATAGATTTTTATTGTCACATGCATATAATCATTCAAAGCAAACGTTGGACTTTATGCAAGCAAAAATTGTAAAGAGAAAGAACTTGTATTTATTTGAAATGTATGATGGCCAAGTAGTTTGTACACAAGAAAAGTAAAAGCTATGCGAAACAATCTCGAGTTCCAACTATGCTAGTACTCATATATTTCAAATATCTCATCTCCTTGTTGTCGTGAGAAATGAGTGAATTGATTTTTGCCGGTGTACATGTTTTGTATATATCTTAACTTTGCCCGAACCTTTGGTTCGCCAGATGCCCTTATTTTTGCCTAGGTCACTGACCCAGCGGGTCTCTTTTATGCGTAGTATTTTTGACTATGTCTCGCTCACAGGTGTGGGAAGTCCTCACCATCCATGGTGCTAAGTATCATAGCTCCTGAAAATACCGCCTTGACTACAAACGGTCCTCATAGGTGGGAGTCCATTTGCCCCTCGATCACCTCAGGAAGAATGATGCGCTTGGCTACTAGATCACCGACTTGTAGACTTGGTGCTCGACCTTCTTGTTAAATGCCTCGATCATTCGCTCGATAGATCCGTCCATGGCGATGGACGCGCGAGTCATCAATCAAGTTAATGGTCAAGGCGAGTCTCAATCCAACTCTTCACCTAACTCGGCCCCGGAGGACTCGTCGAGGGTATTTGAACCTCGATGGGTAGGACTGCCCATACCGCATACAAGAGAAGGGGTTGCCCATGTTGATTCCGCATCAGAAAGATAACCATGAAGAGAAAATGGTAACATCTCATGCCAATCTTTGTAAGTCACATTCATCTTCCTCGATAATCTTCTTAATGTTCTTGTTGCTTCCATCGCGCCATTCATCTTAGGCCGATATGGAGAAGATGATGCTTGATCTTGAACTGCTGTAGAGTTCGTGATCATCTTGTTGTTGAGATTAGAGCCATTATCTATGATAATCCTTTCGGAGTGCCATACCGATGATAAGATTATGTTTGATGAATCGAGCCACAACATTCTTGGTAACAGATGCGAACGAGGTCGCTTCTACCCACTTGGTGAAATAGTCAATTGCCACAAGGATGAAACGATGTCCTGTGGGCTTGATTTCTCCGATCATGTCAATGCCCCACATTGCAAAAGGCCAATGAGCGGTTAGAACATTCAATGGTACCGGAGGTACGTGCACTTTGTCTCGCATAAACTGCATTTGTGACAAGATCGAGCATACGGTGACAATCGCCTCCATGGTGGACCAATAGTAACTGCTCTCAAGATCTTCTTAGCCATCGTATGTCCAACGGAATGGGTACCAAATGCGCCTTCGTAACTCTTCCATGATATGTTCGTCCTTTTCCTGCCTACAGCGAAGCACAAGTCGTGATTGCGCTTGTATAAGATGCCGTTGAGGAAGAATTTGATGCAAATCTTCTCAAGAACTTCTTATCATGATGATACTGCTGGGTATTCCCGAGTCTCAAGATACCTTTTCACGTCGTAGTACCAAGGTTTCTCTTTTGTATCAAGCTCATAACAATATGCTGGTTCGTCAAAATTCTCAATGATGATTTGGGGAGCCTCGTTGTCCCATCTGACCTTGAACATAGATGACATAGTAGCCAATGCGTCTGCCAACTGATTCTCCTCTCGTGGAATGTGATTGAAAGTGACCTCTTCGAAGTAGGGGATCAAACTCAAAACATGCTCTCGATACGGAATGAGATTCGGATGCTTTGTATCTCACTCGCCTTTAATCTGACTGATCACTAAAGCTGAGTCTCCATACACTTGCAAGAACTTGATTCTTAAGTCAATAGCAGCTTTAATACCCATGATGCACGCCTCAGATTCGCCATGTTGTTCGTGCAATCGAAACATAATCATGTGAAAGGCGGTGTCCATCAGTAGGGATGTAATGATGGCGCCATACCATTGCCAAGCTGCTTGAGGCTCCATCAAAGACCATGGTCCATCGGATCCTTGTTCGTGTCCTTCGTCTGGCCCGGTTCTTCACAATCAGAATTAACAAAACATCTTCATCTAGAAACTCGAATCGCATAGATCGATAGTCATCTACGGCTTGATGAGCCAAATGATCGGATACTACACTTCCTTTGGTCGCTCGAGAAGTGTACCGATGTCATACTTGGTCAAGATCATTCGCCATCTTGCTATTCTTCCGAGAGAGCTGGTTTCTCAAATATGTATTTTATCGATCCATCTTAGAAATCAACAAAGTAGTGTGAGTCAACATATACTGCCTTAGTCATGAAAGCCCAAGCTAAAGCGCTGCAAGTTTTCTCGAAATGAGTATCTTGTTTCACACGGTAAACTTTTTTCTAAGGTAGTATATTGCATACTCTTTTCGACTGCACTCACATGTTTCCCCAACACACACCCCATTGAGTTCTCTAACACCGCCAAGTACATGATAAGAGGTCTTCTTCTGCGGTGGTATCAGATAGGAGGATTCTCAGGTACCCTTGATTTTGTCAAAGGCGATCCGCAATCGCCGCTCCATTCCACCACTTGATCTTTCTTAAGTAACTTGAAGATTGGCTCACAAGTAGCGCTAGATGTGCAATGAACTGCAATGTAGTTCAATCGCCCAAGAAACCTCCGACTTCCTTCTCAAGGGAGTCGCATCTCTTGAATGGCTTTAACCTCAATGGGTCAAATTAATACCTTTTCCATCGACAACAAACCCTAAAAGTTTTCGGATCGACTCCAAAGGTGCACTTGTTGGGATTAAGTCTCATCAGATTTCTTCAATCACAAATAGTTTCGCAAATGACCAAGATGTTCTTCTTCGCTTTGGGATCGAGCTATCATGTCGCCGACGAGACCCTATCTCGTGATGAATCATGTCATGAAATAATGTCACCATAGTGTAACACGTGAACTCGACTTTGTAGGATTTTTGTATCCAAATGCGGATAGCAAGAGTCGCCACCGACTTTTATTTTTATCCAATTAAGGGAAGGTAAAAGTACGTAAAAGACCTTCGCTTAGATTCTCGAGTTCAGAGAATGGTTATGAAAAGGGAAGGTATTAGCACCCTTTCCATCCGCAATTTATTCTACGGCTCTTAGTTGCTCTAGATTACTTTTAAAATTGCTTTCGTGTGTTTGACAAAAATGTTTTGAAAAGGCATTTCGCTTTGACTTTGTAATGACTCATGTAGGAGTGTATACAAAGTGTTCGAAATGTTTTGTTTTTGGAAAGAAATTGAACTTTGAAAAAGAGAGTGTGTGTGAAAAGCATTTGGTAGAGCGAGCAACTAAAAGACTTATTTACCCACTCGTAATTGGTCGCTTTTGTACTTCTGCTCCTTTAGAATAGCGCCAGCCGCACATTAGTTAGTAGGTAGCTCCATTCGGATGTAAGCGGGACATTCGAAGGACATCGGATGGTCATAGAAAGCAACTCAGGAGTATCCTAGCACATTCAAGGACTATCATCATTTTCGTGAGGTGACAATCGAGGGTCAAGATCATGTATTCGGAGGCGACATCGTGGGTCTTATGATCTTTGTATCAAGGACTATGATGATTTGTTTGAAGGCAACGGTGCTAGGATACCCTACGCTCGAGGGACATGACCATTTGTGATTCGCAAAGGCAACGAGAGAGAATTACCCTAAGGGTGCATGTGTGAAAGAAGTGTGTTGATTTCGTATATTTTATCTTGAAAATTAGTGGGCTAAGTCCATTATTATCTTGCCATACACGCCTAGTTACTAGCAATTGATAGGGTGGAAAGTAAAATGCGAATGTAAAGATGCGGAAAGGTAAATGTCCCACGCTATTACAAGGCTTTGGGGCGTATACATAATTTAAAATGCGGAAAATAAAATCCTAAGTTTAAACTATTACATCCCATATACACATTATTTGAAAAAAATAAATGAAGACGAAGAATCGTTCTAATCGGATTAACCTCGTGAAACGAACGAGAAAACGAAAATATGATGAAATCGAAATAAGAGAAAATGTTAGAAAATGCAAATTTTAATTGGAAAAATATGACATCGGAAATAATGTAAATATATAAAATAATTTTTGGGATTTTTAGATGCCATTTAATAGTTAAAATGAGTTTACAATGATTTAAATGCAAAATTATAAATAAAATAAATATGCATGCAAAATTATATTTTTAATTTATTAAATTAAATAAAGATTTTTGGAAAGTAATGTAAAAAGAGTAAATATTTTTGATAATTTTTAGTGCATAAATAAATGTGGAAATTAATTAAAATATAATGCAAAATATGAAAATATAATAGAAAATGGAAAAGTTTGTAAAAGAAAGAAAACCAAATGGTCCCGGGAGAATCGAACCGTGACCTTGCCTTCACAAGCCACACGCCTTGCCAATCGAACCAAAGCGCTTCACCTGTTGGAAACCGGATCGAGTGGAAGAAAGACAAGTGTCGCCCTCGATGCTCCGCATCACCAAGCTTCGCCTTCAACCTTTCAAATATTTGAATTTTCGCTTGCCATCGTCGACGCTAAGTCCCCGCAAATTCAAAACACAAGATACATAATATAAATAAAATCTAAGGCCATGGTTCGATTCCTCGAGCATTCCGAACACACTGTACGGGTCCTATTGTCCAATTTGTCCATTCAAGCAAAGCCCTAAATCGTGGTTACAAACCCTAGCTATGGCATATCGAGCTCCGTGCTATGGAATGCAATCAAACAACCTAACGCTTGCAAACTTATCAACGATCATAAAACAACAACGAAACATGTTAATAATGCATGGAAATAAGAAATCGATTTTGAAAAAAGGATGACAAACCGAATTCTGATTTGCTCGATTCTTGATGCTTTTGAGTGATATAAGAGTCTGGATCGATTCTGGAGATGCCAAGGAACGTGTTAGACACCTCAAATTTGATTGAAAACGGCTGAAAGTGTGATCTCCAATTGCTTGCTTGCCACGGATTTTTGACTTTTAGGTTAGGGTTTCTGGAGCAATTTTTTCGTCTTCTTTTGATTGGTATGCATCAAGTATTTATATTGGGATGGATTTGAGACAGTTTTTGGCAAGAATCAATCACCATTCAATGATAATCAAAATTTGATTTTTGTATAAAAATCAAATTTTCAAAACTTGATCAATTCCAATCCAATCTTGCCATTTTTGTCAATTTTCGAAATTTGCTGGACTTTGGTGAGTTACTTGAGTCTCAAGGAAGGAATAAAATCAATCTTTCAATTAATTTTTATTTTATAATTTATTTTAAAATTTAATTTGTATTTAAATGAATAAATTCAAAATTAAATAGAAAAATAAATCAAAAATTCATGGCATTAAGCTTGGATATTCCTAATTGTATGAGGAATAAGTTTGGATGAAGAAAAAGCAAGCCCATTTGCAAAAAATTTGATTTTTAGAAGTATCTCTCTTTGTACATTCTTTCAAAATTGCCCAACTTGTGAATGGTGTAACTTGCTCAATTTTCCACATTTTGAGTGTTCTTGGACTTTTTGGAAAGCTCTAAGAGTCTTCTAACCAACCTTTTTGGTCTCATCTCAATTGAGTTACCATGCTCAATATATCTTCAAAACAAAAGTTGACTTTTGTTGACTTTGAAAATGACCAGAATGTTTTGAGCCATACCTCTCAAATGAAGCATTTTTGGACATTCTTGTAAGACATGAAGTTGTAGAGAATTGAATTTCCTTCAAAATGAGCTTTGTGGAATATTTCGAGAAAGTATGAGAAAGTTATGATCACCAAAGTTCATTGACTTTTCACCTAGAAACCCTAATTTAGAAAGTTCGACTTTAAGCAAATCTTGAATTTTCTTGATAAATCATGATCAAACCTTGATCAAATGATGAATATAACTTCAAAATGAGGATGTTGACAAAAATTATGAAGTTTGACTCGTATGTTGACCACAGTTGACTTTTTGTCCAATACAACCGATTTTCAACCATCCGAGCAATCATTCGAGGAAACTTGACTGTGAGGCTTGAAACTTGACATGGAGAATCTTTGAAGCATATGAGGAGGCATGAAGACCATTGGAGATGTTGGAAGTTCATCTTGACTTGAGAGATACCAAACCCTAGTTTGGGTCGATTGTCTAGAGAGTTTGTCCGATCAACTCTCGAGGAATCATCGAGTAGGATGTATGAAACTTTGAGTAGATGGAGGGCAAATTTTGGGTATGACACATAATGATGCCACCGTTCTTCCAATCAGCATAACCTTGTAGCGTAGTGCCCCACCGTGTAACAAAAGTAGTCTTCCATGTCTTCTGGAGCCATTTTGATCCGATCAGAACCGGAGAAACCATCCATGAAGGAGAAGACCTTATGCTGAGCGGTGTTGTCAACCGTAACATCAATATGAGGAAGTGGAAAATTGTCTTCTGACTCGCTTTATTCAGATCCCTCGTAATCCACACACATTCGCACCTTGCCATCCTTCTTTTGTGCACCACATTTGCAACCCATCGTGGATAAGAAGTAACAAATAAGAAACCGACGTTGAACCGCTTCTATAACTCGGCTTTGATTTTCTCTCGACATCTCATGACGCATGCGATTTAACCTTCTGCTTTACCGAGAAAACCTTCTTTGTGAACGGTACCACAATATCAATGTCTAAACCCAGCATGTCTTCGTATGACCAAGCAAAAACCTCAATATAATCTCGTAGCATCAAAACCATCCTTTCTTTAACACTGTTCTCAAGACCCGCTCCTATCTTGATCTCTTTTCGCTCTTCATCGCACTCAAATTCATAACCTCAACTAGCTCTTCGTGGTCGATAACTCGCTTCTTCAGTAGGTAACACCGTGAACCGACTTTCAGGATTTTGTATCGCAATGTGCGGATAGCAAGAGTCGCCACCGACTTTTATTTTTATCCAATTAAGGGAAGGTAAAAGTACATAAAAAGACCTTCGTTTAGATTCTGAGTTCGGGAGAATGGTTATGAAAAGGGAAGGTATTAGAACCCCTTTCCATCCGTAGTTATCTACGGGCTCTTAGTTGCTCTAGATCACCTTTTAAAATTTCTCTTCGTGTGTTTGACAAAAATATTTTGAAAAAGGCATTTCGCTTTGACTTTGTAATGACTCATGTAGGAATGTATACAAAGTGTTCGAAATGCTTCGCTTTGAAAAGAGTTTGAACTTTGAAAAGAGTGTGTGGAGTGAAAAGCATTTGTTTTAGAGCAAGCAACTAAAAGACTTATTACCCACTCGTAATTGGTCGTTGCATTTCACGCTCCTTTAGAATAGCGCTAGCCGCATTCATTAGTTAGTAGGTAGCTCCATTCGCTGGATGTAAGCGGACATTCGAAGGGACATCGGATGGTCATAGCAATAACTTGGAAGTATCCTAGCACATTCAAGGACTATCATCATTTTTGTAGGCGACAATCGAGGGTCAAGATCATGTATTCGGAGGCGACATCGTGGGTCTTATGATCTTTGTATCGAAGGGACTATGATGATTTGTTTGGAAGGCAACGGTGCTAGGATACCTCACGCTCGAGGGACATGACCATTTGAATTCGAAGGCAACGAGAGAGAATTACCCTAAGGTGCATGTGAAAAGAGTGCTGATTTCAGATATTTTATCTTGCAGATTAGTGGGCTATGTTCGTTATTATCTTGCCATACACGCCTAGTTACTAGCAATTTATAGGGTGCGGAAATTAAAATGCGGAATGTAAAGTACGAAAGGTAAATCCTATTTATTTTGGGCGTATACATAATTTAAACTTCGGAAAGTAAAGATCCTAATTTAAACTATTACATCCCATAGACGCTACATTATTGAAAAATAAAATGATAAAGAAAGAATCGTCTAATCGGATCAACTCAGAAAGGAATGAGAATTTAAAATACGATATGAATCGAACAAGAGAAAAATGTTAGTAAAATGCAAATTTTTATATGAGAAAATTATTACATGCTGGAAATAATATAAATATGCTAAAATAAATTTTTGGGATTTTTTGGATGCAATTTAATAATTTAAAATGAATTAAAAGTGATTTAAATGCTAAATTATGAATAAAATAAATATGCATGCAAAAATATATTTTTTTAATTTTATAAATTAAATAAAGATTTTATGAAAATAATGCAAAAAAGAAAATTAATTTTTGATGATTTTTAAATGCAGAAATAAAATTATGAAAAGAATTGAAATAAAATGCAAAATATTAAAAAATAAGAAAAATATGAAAAAATAAGAAAAAGTTTGAAGTTTGTAAAGAAAAGAAAGAACAGGTCCTGGGGAGGTTCGAACTCGTGTCCCTGGAAGGCATCTTTGCACCGGAAGCGTCTTAACCACTGGGACACTTGGCTTTTGGTGTTGGAAAGAGCAAAATCAAATCGATATAAGTGATGACGCGTCCTGGTTATATTTCAAACCGAGTCAGCCGTGTGTGGGCCCCAGGTGGAACGTGAGAGCCAATTGGAACACGCCATTACGCCACGCCCACTCACTGCTCAACCGGAGTCCACGCCGAGCTAGGGTCTGGCCATCTTCTCCGTGGCTTGTCAACTCGAAAACTCGCAAAACGCATCATTTAAAACGAAACAAGTACCCAGATCGACTAATTCGACCTCTACGAACACGATGGTGGGGTCCTTTCGTCCCAAACGCTCGATTTTGAGTTTCAATCCCACTCTTGGAACCCTAATAATGGCAATAGGAGATTTACACGTGAAACCTCATATGTAACGATCAATCATGATCTAAGGAGTACCTCGAGTGCACAATCAATCAAAACAATTAGTAATGCATGAATCTTGAAAATCGAAAGTAAGAAGATTTCAAACCGTGAGAACTCAAGGGCACGATCCGGGCATTGGCTCGAGGTAATGAGTATGGATCGATCATTGGAACCTCGAAGGTGATTGAGTGGTTAAATGTTCAAGCTTGCTGAAAATTGGAACTCGATTTTCAAAAGTTTGTGAAATTTTTGGCAAAATAAGGGTTTGGCTTGAGCTAGGTTTCCTCTTGTCTGGCTATGATACTTGGTATTTAGAGAGGATTTGAGAAAAAAGAGTGAAAAAGATTTGATTTGGAGCATTCAATTTTTCAAATAAAATCAATTTTCTTGAAGAAAATTTGATTTCTCTTCAATGCATGATCATGCACGAATTTGGCAAGAGTCTTGGGCTATCTTGGACTTCAAGGAAGATATAAAATCACCTTTTGAAAAATATATCATTTTCATATTTTATATAATTTAATTTTGAATTAAATGTTCTAAAATTCAAAATAAATTAATAAATAGAAAATTGCCATGGCCAAGCATTTATGGGTCAAGAATAATGTCATGAACAAGTTTGGATCAAAAGATTATAGGCCCATTTGGAAAATTTTGCATTTTGACCAAAATGTCCTTTTGTGCAATTGTCCAAAATTTCCCAACTTCCTAATAGTGTATCTTGCTCAATTTTCCACATTTTTGAGTGTTCTTGGACTTTTGAAAGCTCTAAGAGTCCTCTAACCAACCTTTTGGTCTCATCTCAATTGGAGTTTCCATGCTCAATATATCTTCAAAACAAAAGTTGACTTTTGTTGTCTTTGAAATGACCAGTAATGTTTTGAGCTATACCTCTCAAATGAAGCATTTTGGACATTCTTGTGAGACATGAAGTTGTAGAGAATTGAATTTCTTCAAAACAAGAGGTGGTGGAAAATTTCTAAGAAAGTATGAGAAAGTTATGATCACCAAAGTTCAGCTTGACTTTTCACCTAAACCCTAATTTAGAAAGTTTGACTTTGAGCAAATCTTGAGTTTTTGATGAATCATGATCAACCCTTGATCAATGATGAATGTAACTTCAAAATGAGGATGTTGACCCAAAATTATGAAGTTTGACCTGTATGTTGACCATAGTTGACTTTTGTCCAATACAACCGATTTTCAACCATCCGAGCAATTGTCCGAGGAAACTTGACTCAGAAGCTTGAAACTTGACAAGGAGAATCTTTAAAGCATATGAGGAGGCATGAAGACAATTGAGATGTTGGAAGCCCATCTTGGCTCGAGAGATACCAAACCCTAGTTTGGGTTGATTGTCTAGAGAGAGTTTGTCCGATCAACTCTCGAGGAACTTGAGTATAGATGTATGAAATATATTGAGAAGATGGAGGGCAAATTTTGGGGTATGACATGTAGCGCCCGACAAGTTCTCCCGGCACTTCACAATCTTCCTCACTTTCGCCTTCGGCTTGGTAGATCGGATTATCAAGTCATATTTAGCAATAACATAGCCTGTCAACTAGATTCTGAGTGATTCAGAGTGTATCACGTGTGTGTAAGAAACACATAGCTTTTGAAGGTGATAAAGTAAAAGAAAGAAAACAACAATTGAATGCAAAAGTCCAACGATTTTATTGAATGAAAATATGCAAATGATGATAATAACCTCACAACGAGCCATGATGCCCCGCAAGGCACTAGGCTTTAGAGTTTATTGTTCAAAACATAGAAAATACGAAAAGTAAAACAAAACAAAGAGCAATTACTCCTGTCTAAACGAGATTGGTATGACGTCTTCAGTCTTCCAATTATTGAGTCCGTTGTCAAGAGTGGGAAGATCCACTTGATGTCGTCAAGTCGTTGTCGCCGCCTTCTATAGCATGGATTCCACCGATGCGGAAAGGAAGTTGGTCGGCACGCTCACGGCGTATCATCTTCGCCCTTGATGGTGAAGCCTAAACCGCCTTTGTCAGCTTTTGAAGGAAGATCGTGAGTCGAACCCAAATAGTACTACCTCCTTCTTCAACAACAATTGAGCATCTTTTAGCGAGGCCATCCTAGGCGGAGCTTGTAACCTCAGAGTGACCAGTCTGCTGTGCATGACTGGGATTGTTTCAAAAGCTTGACAAGTTGTCTCAAAGAATTCACCCTCCATCTCGAGGTATCCGAATGATCAGAGATGACCGACCATATATTCTTCTTCACCACATACAGAACAACCTTCCCTTTCACCGGTACTTCATGATGCAAGGTAGATAATAAATACGCCCCATGTATCCAAGGCCCAAGTAAGAAAGAATAAGTCGGACGGATGTCCATAACAAAGAAAGTGGAGTCAAAAGTCCGGGAACCGACTTTGATGTAGAATGAGCTCCAAGCATCGTCGCTAGAACCATCAAAAGCTCTCACAATAATGTCACCGGTTTTAACCAATCCTTCAACATCAAGTCGATCAAAAGCCTTCGGTAGGATGTTCAGAGCAAAACCGTATCCACCAAAACATGAGACAATGTAATTTCGCATTCAGGATGTGCAAGGCTTTGTTGTGTTTCTGCCGCAGGATTCGATCAAGATCGAGAAGTTTAGGTTGTTGGCAGCCTGTGCTAGCAATACAAACTTCAGACCGTCACCGTGGTGTTCATGCACGTGAGCATTCTTCTAAACTTCACCAGGCTAGCACGAGCCTCGTGAGCACAAGAGCAGAGCAAGCATGGAGATCTTGGACGAGTCTCGTCCCAATTGTTCCACAACATTGTAATCACTCTTCTTGATAATCTTCTAATTTCTCCATTTATCATTCGAGGTGTCTTCAAGAACTTCCGCTTTGTACCGGGCGAAAGGTGATGAGTCACCGGTTCTTTCCTCTAGCTCGGGGAATGGATTGAGTAGCCGGAATGCGAGCCGGAGTCACAAAGTCCTTTGGAGGAGAGATTGAGAGAAACCCTTCCGATTCTGCTCACCTTACTTGATCCTGATGTTGTCAATGTCGAATGGTAGCTTCAACGTAAGATCTTCAATGGTCGAGGGTCCCGCTGACGCCATGATAGTAAACATCACCCATAATTCCAAGGATAGCCTTGTTAGAGGAATATGGAACCGGTCCGGGAGAAGTAATGATGAGAGGTGCCACTCTAGGCACTAATCACAGAGGAAACTTTATTTTGTTAACATCAAGATAGTCTTGGAAATCACACCCCATCGGTCGCCTTTAACATCTTCAATAGGAATTTTGTAGCTTTGAACAAAGTACTTCACCATGTAATCATACTTTCCACTTGGCTGCCCTAAGGTGTCCCATGCATTTGGTTTCATTCACATCTTGATCTTCGCTTAGACATGTCTTCACACAAACTCTCCATGTGGTTTCGTGAATAGTATCTCACGGTTATCCATCATGCAATCGGACTCGCTCTCTCAACCAAGCAAACCATCGTGTGTATGGGCACCAACGGAGTTCTCTCGGCATCCTGGTTGACACCGCTTAAAGAAATTCTTCTTAACCATCGAGGAATAGTCAAGTCATATATGTTGAAAACATAAGTATCTTCCCAACAAAGATTGGAACTCTTGTCATGGTTAGCATAGGCGCTGATCACATTCTGAGTCTCAACAGAGGATCAAACTCAACTGCTTAGCTTCAATCATATCTTGAATTTTGTTCTTCGTGAGCCCAATGCTTGTCGTTGTCGTCTCTGGCTATTGGAATGGTAAGCACACTTAGCATTAGGATCGATCGCGGAAAGGAAGTGTTGACACTGAGGAGGATCCTTCAAAGTAATCACCCGCTTTCAACATGTGTTGCAAAGCTTATGACAATGGCATGTTGATCTTTGTAACCGTCGTGGCTGCTGCTACGCTGTCTCACCGAGGTTGTACCGATGTAGGATCGAGATCACAACCGCCTCTACGATCGAGCACGGTCGGTTTGGCCTCGCTTTTCCGACCATACATAACATTAGCTTCTTTCTTACCACCAAAAGATTTCGCGGCATTTGATGATGACTCACCGAATCTTCCCACTTGATACCTTCAATACGCCTCCGTCAATATCAACTCGGTGAATCAGTCAAGAGTTTTCAATCGATGATTGAAGAATGGCCTGCTGCTGTTCCCATTAACATATCAACCAACTCCCTATGGACAAGGGCGGTTGAACTCTCGCTAGATCTCTCCATTTCGAGCATACTTTGAACTTCTCATCACGACCCATAGACATGCTCTGTAGTTGCATACGAGTGGGTGTCAATTCAGCATTGTACTCATACTTCCTGTAGAAAGCATCTGCCAAATCACTCCAAGTACGGATACGGTCATTCTCTAGCTGATAATACCACTCCAATTGAGTTCCGGACAAACTCTCTTGAAAATAATGCATCCACAACTTTCTGTCATCAGTGTGGTGGGGGTTGATTTTCTGAACATAGGACTTCAGATGCAGCTTCGGACAAGAAATGCCATCATATTTGGCAAAAGTAGGAACTTTGAACTAAGGAGGAATCACAACGTCGGGAACAAGACTTAGATCATCAAAATTCAGCCCGGACATCTTCAGATTTTCCACAGCATTCAGACGGTCTTCAAGTTGCTTGTACTTGTCACCTTCATCAGAGTACTGGATATAGTCGGAGCGATCCTCTCTCTCCTTCTCAGGCTCGCGCTGGTCATCTTCATTACCCTTGACACTCCCCTCATTCTTGACACTTCCTTCAGAGAGCTCTATTCGACTGACCACTTTAGGACCACCCTTGTAACGTCTGCCCATGTTGAGAAGACCAACAACCTTCTTCTTCCTGTTGATGAGCTTTTTCAGATCCTCTTGTCCTTGGACCAAGCTAGTGAACATCTCCTGGAACTGAGCATTCTGAGCCTGGAGATCTTTGACAGACTGTTCAAGAGCCATTTCTGCTAAAATAAATAGCGAGAGAATGAGAAAACCAATCTTCGATGTACCTGTTATGAGATGTTATGCCATGATATGCGATGTTTATGCAGATGGAATGCAATGTTTTCAAGGACCTTAGGAATTTAAATTTGTTAAACAAGCAATGAGCAAACATTTATTAGTTCTCTTTTTATTCTTTTTCTTTTTAAGTACAAAAGATAGTTCAGAAAAATAAAAGAAAGCATAAAATCCTAAAGCTCTAAGTCTCCCATGGGCTTCCTTTGGTGCCGAGGTAGGCTGATGTTTCGCCTCGTGAAGTAGCTTGGTCAACTCTAGTACCTTCTTCTCGCTTGCATAGCATCGAGCTTCAATATATCCCTTTCTTCTTAAGTGAATCCGTGATCTCTTCAAGTCTTCAAAATCGGAGGTATGTCGATGGAGAACGGTATAGGATCGCCACTTATAGCAACAGTTCCATAATTACGGTAAAACAGCGTGAATGGCATCATGAGGTTTCGAGCTCGAGCTCTCACCCATTTGAGGTAAGGTTCCCAAGGAATGGAGTTTTGGTGCCCCAAAGTCTTGGTATCGCCTTTACCATGCCCCAAGCGTGTATGAACCTTCGCTTGAATCCGAGATCGTGGTTGTAGTCGAACACAATATCTTGGAGAAGCATGTCATGAGGACCATCTCTTCGAGCGAAACCAAACTGACGTAGAGCTAGAGAAGAGTTGTAAGTAATACCTCCCCTTATACCAAGGAGTGGTACATTAGGGAATTCTCCACAACGCTCAATGAATGTGAAGTCCTTTTGAGAGAAAAGACTCCAATGGATATCTGAATGAGAGAGTGACATTAGTCTTTGAGACCACTTCAACCTTTGCTCGTTCTTCAAAACGGATGGAGGAAGGTGCGAAATAAACCACCTGGAGAGTAACGGTATACAACATATGAGAGTTCCTTGTCTTTTGATAGTACGAGTGTGGAGAGAATGCAGGATATCTCCAAGTAAAGTAGGCATGGATTGGGTAAGAAACAACTTGATGGTGTTGACATCTATGAATTGATCCAGTTAGGAATAGAACCAAACCATAGATTAGCAGGCCACAATTTCTTCAAATGCATGGAAACTCATAACTTTGAGGAATTCTGCTTTCTTAATTAAGAACTTGGCAAGTAAACCCTTAACTCCGCTTCTTGTTTCCCAATTGGCTTCAATGTCTCGAGCGCTTTAGGTGTAATGTCGATGCGATGTCTTCGATTTAGGAACCTTTTCTAGACCGTGAATGGCATTTGGTCAAGAATGGGTATCCCAAGTAGCTTAGAGAACTCTTCCAAGGTAGGAACCAACTCGATAATCTGGGAATGTAAAGCAATGGTGTTTTGATCGAAGAACGGAATAAGACATGCATCATATCTTCTTCAAAACCGAGATAACCAAGTCAAGCGATAACCATGTCTTTTGATGAACGAGCATGGTCGGAATTTCGTAAACCAATTTTTGAAATGAGAAGGTATACCATGAAGTTGATTCGGATAGTCTTTCTAGAAGCCATAATCCCTACAAAATAGAGCAAAGATAAATCCATAGGTCCTTGAAATAGTTAGAAATGATATGCAATGCGATGATGTCATGATGTCATGTTTAGCACACACAAACAATTCACACAATGAGCCTAGGTTTAAGGCTTGCATGAGGTATAGGTGATTACCCCACCAAAAGTTTGAGTTGGTTCATCCCGCCCTATAATAGTAACCGGTTCTAGGAATCTCATATCATTGATCTTTCTCGTAGGCGCTTATTTCAATACGACTACCAAGTGGTCGACCGAAAATATCCCAAAAGTCTGATCTCAATGAGCATAGCATCGAGTATCAACCAACCTCGGTCTACACCAAAGTCGGCCATCTCACTACCTTCTAATGGCCAAGATGGGTCAATTAAGGTTCTAAAAGTTTAGTTAGTGCTTTATGACACCACGCAGAAGCCAAATACTATCCTCAACTTGAAATGAAGAGTATCAGACATCCAAAGTGTCACACTAACGTAGCCATCATGTTGACCGCTTCGATATACGCCTAACGGTCATGACGATTTATTGCTACTTACCTAAAAGGAAACCCGATCCGTGTAGGATCCCCACAAATATAATACCCAAGCAACCCTTAAAGATAAAGCAAGCAAGTCAAACAGAAAGCAATAAAGGTGATCTAAGAATCCCTAAGGTACTCTCTCAATGATTATCATTCCTCACAGAGTCGCCAGCTGAATACTTGAACCGACTTTGAGAATTTTTGTATCGCAAATGTGCGATAGCAAGAGTCGCCACCGACTTTTCTTTTATCCAATTAAGGGAAGGTAAAAGTAGTAAAAAGACCTTCGTTAGATTCTCGAGTAAGGAGATGGTTATCAAAAGTGAAGGTATTAGCACCCTTTCCATCCGTAGTTATCTACGGCTCTTAGTTGCTCTTAGATCACTTTAAAATTGTGCTTTCGTGTGTTTGACAAAAATGTTTTGAAAAGGCATTTCGCTTTGACTTTGTAATGATTCATGTAGGAATGTATACAAAGTGTTTGGAAATGTTTCGCTTTGAAAAGAGTTTGAACTTTGAAAAAGTGTGAGGTGAAAAGTACTTTGATAGAGCAAGCAACTAAAAGTCTTATTACCTACTCGTAATGGTCGCTTTCATGTTGTTTTACGTCCTTTAGAATAGCGCTATCCATACCATTAGTTGGTAGGTAACCCTATTCTGGATGTAAGCGGACATTCAAGGGACATCGGATGGTCATAGAAAGCAACTCGTAGGAAGTATCCTAGCACATTCGACGAGACTATCATCATTTTTCGTAGGCGACAATCGAGGGTCAAGATCATGTATTTGTAGGCGACATCGTGGGTCTATGATCTTTGTATCAAGGGACTATGATGATTTGTTTTGAAGGCAACGGTGCTAGAATACCTCTACGCTCGGGACTGACCATTTATTCGAAAGGCAACGAGAGAGAATACTCTAGGGGTTGCATGTGTGAAAAGAGTGTGTTAAATTCAGATATGTTATCTTGGAATTAGAAGTGATCTACGTTCCTTTTTATCTTGCCATACACGCCTAGTTACTAACAGTTTGTAAGATGCGGAAAGTAAATTGCGGAAATATAAAGTGCAGAAAGATAAATCCTACACTATTACATGGCTTTGGGGAAGATACATAATTGAAAAGTGCGGAAAATAAATGTTCTTGCAGGAAAAACCTTATTAAAGTGATTTTAGGGATTTGGAAGCTCAAGTGTCGTAACTCAAGTTCCAAGCTTATCATTGTCTTGTTTACCAAGGAGCCCTATTTATATCATTCCTTCCTTGAAGCTATTTCTTTCTTCCAGAATCGCCTCACCATTAACCATGGCTTTGAAGGCAAGGAGTTAGCTGTTACAGCTTGTAATCATTCACTAGTAATGTCTCATAAAGACTCTAGGAACTCTTCATCTTCATAACGTCTATTCAATCTTTCATACTGGAGTATCTGCCGAGCTACTTCTGATCTAGCCGCCCTCATGCCTTTCCCGAGACCCATGTCGGACGAGATCTCCTCCTTTAAGGCCAAGTCCTATCTCGGATCCCTACAATCTTCCTTCCGTGCACCCATCTCTACCGAGGATTTTATGCATGATCATAAGCCCCTTGGTCGCCGGTTTTAAGCTTCTTGAACTGCGGTCGACCAAATAGTTTGAACCCTTAATCCCTTAGCGAGATGTGTTATATTTTCAAACTTTCCCAAAAGTGTGACACGTGACCCACGTGACACCAAATCAACGGTCACCGTGATTTTGCATGATTGCCCTATAATAGTGGAAAACCCGATTTCACGCCACCCTTTCCTCCTACTCATTATATTTCATTTAATTGCTCTCCAGAAACTTTGTTCTACAAATTCTCAACCCCATCGCAATCTTTGCCCGACGCCAAAAACCTTCATACCAATCACCAAGCATCAACTCGTATCCTCTTTCTTTACACTATTTTTGTTTCAATCCAAACATGGTCGCATTAGGGAATGCGATGACTTTGGTCGCAAAATCCATTTAGGAGACGAGGAACCAAAACCCTGCTCGAGGAATGCATGCGAGATGAGAGGTATCCAAAGGGTAATCGACCTAAAGAGAGTTACGGATGTGGTTCAGGTCAAGTTTTACTCAAAGTGATTCGACCGACTCTTCGTGTTCGTGGAGCTAATAATGGAAACCAACCGACCGATCAAAAGGGAAGTCGGGTTTTAAGCGAAGCCCGATACAAGATGAAGAAATCACGACTTCGCTCTCTATGGAGTATCTCGTCCACGTGAGATGAAGATGATGTGATTTTAGAATCCGTGAACGAGAGAGAAATCAGATGATCCGTCCTCGTGAGTCGAGACGGAATGGTTTTACTTTTATAATGAGTAATCGAGGAATTTGGCATTCAATTCCCACTTTCCGATTTCGAGACTGATATCCTCCGTACTATTAACCTGGCTCCTTCCCAACTCGTTCTAACAATGGGCTTCATCCGGCCAAGTAATTTGTCGAGCCCCGTCCATAACCCCACCATTGGTTTGTTCTTCTTTTTAGAAATAAAAGCACGGAGTTTTAAATTGCACTGGCATCCCAAAAAGAAGTTTCCTCCAAGCCTATACCTCCAACTTTAAAGGCTACAAAGAGCGCTTCATCCGAGTAAGATGTGGGTCTCGGTGCCCTCATGTTATTTATGGCTCTGATGGGCATCATAAGTTCCCTTGTAATCGGACTCAGTGACCCACTCCCTCATCTCCTTTTGACTACGACAACTGAGTGATACCGAAATCCTTTCTTTAGAAATACCGACTCTTCAGCCGATTCGGTCAAGGATTTACTTTCTGCCTCCCGAGGAAGTCCCCAACTTCCTAGGTAAGAACTTCTCGACTATCTTTATTTGTATACTTAACTTCCTTTCCTCATTTTATTTCCCATGCATAAAATGACCGATATGTCCGTAAAGGAACAGAGGAAGCTAATGGTCAAGCACGGCGCCCGAATGGGTAACCCATGTCCCTCCGAGACCAAGTCCAACTTGGCCGGCCGGAAGTACGTGCTCAAAAGAAGAAAACGCCACGACCCGTGACCTCGCAGTAAACAAACATCATCACGCCTCCTCAAGCGCCCATGAGCCTCGAACCAACCGAGCCTATCCCAAAAAGTCAAGACCGCATGGGAACGAGACCAACTCAGACCGGGCTATCTCCAATTTGTCAAGGAAATCGTGATAGCTCTGGTCGAGCTTCTTCCGAGAATCGGTTATGGGCTGCCGACTTCGACGGCCTTAAGTTTTTGTATGATCATCTCAATGCCACCACCGATGTGAACAAGTTGACCCATCTGGGTTCGCAGCAGATCACCAAACAACTGAGTTCATACCGATGAGGGTGTCAGGCTCACCAAGTCTGCTTGAATCAGTGATCATGTGGAGAAGAAGAAGACTGAGTTAGAGGCCGAAGTCAAGAGGTTGGCTGACAACGAGCAATTCCTTCTCAACGCCAACAATGTATTCAAAAATAAACTCTCTGAAGCTGCCGACAACATCACAAGTCTTGAAGAGAAGAATTTAGAAGCAAGCAAATGGATAAAGACCTTTGAAGATGAGCTCGCCCAGATGTCCACCGAGTTCCAGGATTCTGAAAAATCATGCTCCGAGCTGAAGGAAGCACTAAAGAAGTCCCAGATGGGTGTGCTGGACGCCGGGGACTTAGCTTTTGACCGCGCCAAAGCTCAAGTCAATTGCTTATACCCCGACATAGATATCTCGGAGGTTGATTACTTCAAGACCATTGTAGATGGGAAACTGGTGGAGATTGATGAAGATGACATCGAGACCACTATTAGCGAAGAAAACGCTAAGGTGGATGCCGGCGAAGAAAACGCTAAGGTGGATGCCGACCCTGCCGACCCCAATCCCTGACTTCTTCTTTTGTTTCCATAGTTAGTCATCCCTTTGATGCATTTTGTATTTTGAATATTCGCTCACGGCTTATGCAATTTGTACTTTGAATATTCGCCCTGCTGGGCTACTTTAATTGCTTTCTGAATTTTTGCTATTAATTTCCGAGTTTTTTTGCCTAGTTGCGAACTTTTATGTAGTATTTACGAGCCCCCCAAGCCACAGGATGCAACAAGCAATCCTAGTGGTTTTAGAGAGAAACACATAACATTTGTTCGTAATCCCACATGCATCTCTCGTCAATCCCGATTTGCCGAGACTGGAGAAAGTGTTAAGGGAACGCTAGATGCAACTTCGGTAAAAATGTTTTTATTTTATACGTTTTGAAGGTTGCTCCGAGGAGGAACAGGACCTTCCCGTGACGGAAAGACGATCCCAGACCGAGTTTTAGCATCACGCCGCCAACGGTTCAGAGCCTCATGCCGAGGTTGACCAAGGAGTATTCCACATGGGAACAGAGCCTTTCCGTGACTGAAAGACGATCTTTAGACCGAGCTTAGCAGCACGTCGCCATAGGGTTCAGAGCCTCATGCCGAGGTTGACCAAGGAGTATTCCACATGGGAACAGAGCCTTTCCGTGACTGAAAGACGATCTTTAGACCGAGCTTAGCAGCACGTCGCCATAGGGTTCAGAGCCTCATGCCGAGGTTGACCAAGGAGTATTCCACATGGGAACAGAGCCTTTCCGTGATTGAAAGACGATCTTTAGACCGAGCTTAGCAGCACGTCGCCATAGGGTTCGTGAGCCCATGCCGAGGTTGACCAAGGAGTATTCCACATGGGAACAGAGCCTTTCCGTGATTGAAAGACGATCGTTAGACCGAGCTTAGCAAAGACGCCATAGGGTTCGTGAGCCTCATGCCGAGGTTGACCAAGGAGTATTCCACACGGGAATGTAGCCTTCCGTGATCGAAAGACGATCTTTAGACCGAGCTTAGCAGCACGTCGCCATTTGCTGCTATAGATCAGATGCTGCAATATAATTTCATTAGGTAGATGCCTCATTAAAAACCCTGGCCCTTGCCTAGGGAAAAGAGTACACCAGTTATTTTTACATAAATATATTTAACTAAAATAAAATTTAAGACTTGCAACATTCCAAGTCCTGGTAATTCGATCCGTCCAACGCTCCAATTTATAGGCCTGCTTTGCAATTCTTCCGAGACCCCGAATGGTCCCTCCAACTGGGATCTAACTTACCCTTCTTGGTAGGATCTATCTTCTTAAGTACCAAATCTCCAACCTTGAACCCTCGTTGCTTCACCCGCAAGTTGAAACGTCTGGTCATTCTCTGTTTGGCTGCCATTTCCCTGACATGGGCCGTGTCCCTTATCTCGTCCAAGAAATCCGCCTCTTCATTCAAAGCCTGGTTATTGGCTTCCTCTTCAAAATTTTCTCGACGCCAAGAGGGTAAAACCACTTCTACCGGAATCATGGCATCAGCTCCAAAAACCATCCGGAAAGGAGTCTCTTGAGTTGTGGAATGGATTGTGGTATGGTATGCCCATAAAACTTCGTGTAGGCACTGCGCCCACAACCCCTTGGCCGAATCCAGCTTCTTCTTTATTGCATTAAGTATGACCTTGTTGGCCGACTCAGCCTGCCCATTTGCCTGTGGATGCTCTACGGATATAAACTTGTTTTGAATTCCGAGCTCCTTGCAGAACTCCACTACCGAGGTACTTGCAAATTGTGCCCCGTTGTCCGAGACAATGACCCGAGGTAGTCCAAACCGGCAAATAATACTTCTCCAATAAAAACGCCGAACTCGGTCCGCCGAGATCCGGGACACAGCTTCTGCTTCCACCCACTTAGTAAAATAATCCACCGCCACGATCAGGAACTTCAACTGTCCCGGAGCCACCGGGAACGGCCCCAGGATGTCAGCCCCCCACTGATAAAAAGGCCACGGCACCAGAACGGTGTGCAAGAACTCGGATGGAGTGTGAATGGTTGGAGCGAACGTTTGGCATTTTGAGCATTGTGCCACATATTCTCGGCAATCTTTGTTAACGAGGCCAAGAATACCCAAATTTTAAGATCCGACCAGCCAAAGCCCTTCCTCCTCCATGATTTCCACAAGTCCCTCATGAACCTCTTTCATCATGACATATCCTCCTCCGACACACACGTAACATGGAGTCGACGTCCCAACCGTATAGTTTTCCTGACCACTACAAACCGGATGAAATCTTCTCGATTCTTGGCCTTCTCTATCTTCGTAACCTATCTTGTTGTAGATAACGGACGATCGGGCTCATCCACCGCCTCCCTCACGAAGATTCTCCTTTTCAACAACACGGGGGATGACCTTGCTTGAAAAACCCAACATCGCCCGAGTATTTTCTTCCCATATTTCAAAACCTCAAACCGACTCAATGAAACTGGCAAATATTTCTCCAAATGGGGTCCTTTACTTGAAACGACCCGCCCACTTGTTGGGCAAGGCCACCCCTACTTCCAAAGCTAACCTCGCACCGCCAAGAAAGCTCAGATATGCCCGGTTGTTACTGAGAAAATCAAACGCAAAGAGTATTCAAGCACCATCTCCCGGACCCTCCAACTACCCCGCCACTACCTTTGAGATTAGAGGACCCATCGATGTACGTAATCCACCTCTGAGTAAAGTCCTCTCCCGGTGAGTAGACAAGTTCTACCATGAAATCAGCTAAAGATTGGGATTTGATACTGGTACGAGGACTGAAACTGATCTCATACTCCGATAGTTCCACGGCCCAGGACGCCATCCTTCCGCCAGTCCTTCTTGAACACCGCTCAAAGGAAAATTAGTCTTCACCTGGACGGGGTGTCCAAGGAAGTAATGTCTGAGTTTTCGTGCGGTGGTCACAAGCGCCAAGGCCAGCTTCTTTATCTTCTAGTATCTGGTCTCTGCCCCTTTTAACACCTTACTCACAAAGTATACCGGACGCTCTCCTTCATCTGTGTCTTGTACCAACACAGCTGATTGCCCTTCGCCATCGCTGTAAAGTGTCAATTGAGAACCTTCGGTCTCGACTAGCACCGAGGCGCCGACAGTAATTGCTTTACCCCATTGAATGCTTCTTCACATGCTTCCGTCCATTCAAACTGAGCTCTCTTCTTAATTGCCGAGAAGAAATGAATGGACTTGTCACCTGCACAAGATAAGAAACAGACAACGCGCCAAACGACCGCTTAATCGCTGTATTCTCAGACGAGGTCGGACTCGATGTCAATGATCGCCCGGCACTTATCTCGATTGACTTCGATACCACGATTTGTGAGCATGAAACCCAGGAACTTGCCGGCTTGTACTCCGAATGTACACTTGTCCGGGTTCAAGCGCATATTGAATTTCCGCACCGCCGAAGGTCTCCCTAATGTCTATCACATGATCTACCCCGACGTGGTTTTTATCACCATGTCGCCTACATACACTTCAATATTCCACCAACTGAGGGCAAACACCATATCCATCACCGTAGGTCGCTACGCTTCTTCAAACCAAACGGCATAACTCGTAATAGAAATTCTTCGCCCGATGAAGGTGTTTTGACGATCAACCGGGTTCATCCGGATTTGATTGTACCTCGAATACGCATCCAAAAACTTAGAGGCGTAACCCTAAGAACTGCCGATCAACCGGTCAATGTGAGGGAGAGGATACGGATCCTTCGGGCATGCCTTGTTCAGGTCGATGAAGTCTACACACATCCTCCACTTGCCATTCTTCTTCTTCACCATAACAACGTTTGATAGCCAAGTTGGGTATTGCACCTCTTTCACGAAACCGGCTTTCAACAACTTTCCTACTTCCTCCGAAACGGCTTGTCCCCTTTCTTCCCCCATCTTCCGCTTCCTTTGTGACATCGGCTTGACTCCGGGATCAATTGACAAATGATGACACATGATCTCGGGTCTATGCCCGCATATCGACGGCCTGTGCAAAAAGGTCTAGATTTTGCCTTAATACCTGGACTATCTCGGTCTCCTCCTCCTTTGTCAACTGCGTTTCGAGGTGGGTAATTTGCGAGGGCAACGGGCCGATTTGAACGTCTTTGACCTCCTCCTGAGGAGTAAGTCCATCCTCGCCCGTCCTTTCTCTTGGATCAATATCGACCATGCCGACCTCGTGTTTCGGAGAAGCTTCTGATGGACCCGACCTTTTCTTAGCCTTCAAACTGTCCTTATAACACTTCCGGGCCAACCCCTGGTCTCCACGGATAACCCCGACACGCCCGTTGCCGAGGGGATACTTCATAGTCAAGAACAGTGTTGACAATACCGCTTCAAGTGCATTAAACGAAGGTCTCCGATGATAATATTGTAGGACGACGCGCTAACCACCAAATACCTAACCCGAACGGCTTTGGCATTTTCTCCTTCTCCAAAGTAGTCGACGGAAGATACCCGTAACCCGCACTGCCACGGAGAACCCGACAAGAGTCCCGCTGAAAGGAAACAACTCATTTGGTTCGAAACCCATTCCCTTGAAAGCCTCCCAGTAGAGGACGTCCGCGGAACTTCCCGGATCGATCAACACACGTTTAACGCCCCAATCCCGGATCTGTACCTCAACCACCATAGGACCGTTTTCATGTGGTAGAACCTGCTTGGCATCTTCCCCCGAGAAGGTTACCACCCCGGGATCAAACCTCGAGGTTCCGATGCGAAGTACCTGCCCGGAACCCCGAGCATATCTTGTTCTGGCTGAACTAGTGGAGCCGCCTCCTGCAAAGCCCCCTGAGATGGTGTTGAGAGTATGCCGGGTTGATCTCGCCTCTTTCACCTCTTCCACGGCCTTGCCCTTTTCTTGGACCGGGAATCAGAAACCGAGTCTCGTCGTGGGGATGAATCCCGCTTGCTGGCCCGCCCAGGGTCCTCCTTCACATATGTTGATAGTTTTCCTCTTTGAATTAATTTTTCAATCTCCCTCCGCAATTGTACGCAGGATTCCGTGGTGTGTCCTTCGCACGATGAAACTCACACCATGCTCCCGGACTCCCTAGAACTGTTAACACCCACTTATCTGTAAGGTGGAGTGAGCAGCTTCAAATGACTGACATCCCGAGGATATCTTCCCTTCTGGTGTTGAGGGGTGTAAACGTCTCCTTGGAGCCGAAAGCCGATCGTGGGCGCGGAGGTCGCCTGCCCCGAGCTCGCTCACGAGTGGTGGTAGTATCCCGTGGTCGGATTCGCTCGTCACGCCCCGCCCCTCGCCTTTAGAATCTCGAGCTCGCTCTCCATGTTACTTCTTCTCCCTTCACGTAGCACTCACGAGTAATGATCTCGCCCATGCTTGGCGGGCTTTTGGCCAAGGACTCATTGAACCGGCCTTAAGGCCATGCCGAACGCACTACAAATATCTCCGATTAGATGTGAGACCTTGATAGTCTCCTCGTTGAATCTAGCCATGAAGTCCCGGAGAGATTCGGAAGGGCGTTGTTTCACGTTGAAGAGGGAGGTATTGGCTACCTTGCGATGACGATTAGCTGAAAACTGCTGAATGATTTTCCGGTTGAAGTCTTGATAGCTCACTATAGACAACCGGGGAAGCCCCATATACCAACGCAAGGCCGATTCTCTGAAGGTACCGGCCATCAGCTTGCACTTGAGGGAGTCGGTTGCTCCAATAAGTGCCATTGTATTGTTAACCGCGATGATGTGCTCCTGGGGGTCCGTCTTGCCATCATATGATGCCAGCACAGGGGGTTTGAAATTATCTGGAACGGCATCCTCCCAGATTGCCTGAGACAAAGGTCGGCTCCAGGTTCTACTTCTTGATCCTCCGCTCATCCAAGCTCTTCATGAAGAGCTTGAACGTTATCCCTGGTGTTTCGTTGGCGCAGTCATCGATCATGGCCAACAACCGAGAGATCTCCGTGGATCTGTTGGTGATGTTTGAGACATTGTCGTCAGATGTGTTTTTGCTTGTGCGGCCCGAATGATTTCAACGAGGCCCCACTGGCGCCAAATGTTCTTGCAGAAAAACCTTATTAAAGTGATTTTAGGATTTGGAAGCTCAAGTGTCGAACTCAAGTTCCAAGCTTATCATTGTCTTGCTTATCATCAAGGAGCCCTATTTATATCATTCCTTCCTGAAGCTATTTCTTTCTTCCAGAATCGCCTCATTAACCATGGCTTTGAAGGCAAGGAGTTAAGTTACAATTGTAATCATTCACTAGTAACGCCTCATAAAGACTCTAGGAACTCTTCATCTTCATAACGCCTATTCAATCTTTCATACGGAGTATCTCGAGCTACTTCTGATCTAGGCCGCCCTCATGCCTTTCCCGAGACCCATGTCGGACGTAGATCTCCTCCTTTAAGGCCGAGTCCTATCTCGGATCCCTACAATCTTCCTTCCAGGCACCCATCTCAGCTGAGGATTTTATGCATGATCAATAAAAGTCCTAATTAAACTATTACATCCCATAGGCAATTACATAATATGAAAAGAAAGCGATAAAAATTGTCCGAAACGATATAACCTGTAAACAGATGAAAATCGGGAAATACGAGGAAATTGAATAAGAGGAAAATGTTAGTAAAAATAATAATTTTTGAATGAGAAAAAGTTTTTATGCAAGAAATAACATTAATATGCTAAAAAAAAAATTGGGATTTTTTGGAGTTAATTTAATAATTAAAAATCAATTAAAAGTGATTTAAATGATAAAATAGAAATTAAATAAAATATGGATGCAAAAATAATATTTTTAATTTTATAAATTAAATAAACATTTTTCTGATGAGTATGCAAAAAATAAATATTTTTGGTATTTTTTAAATGCATGATAAAAATTATGAAAAATAAATTAAATGCATGAAAAAATATTAAATAGGAAAATATAAAAAAAATAAGAAAACATGTTAGTTTGTAAAGAAGCAAAAATAAATGGTCTTGCCAGGGATCGAACTGGTGACCTTGCCTTCACAACCCCACGCCTTGACCAACTGAGCTGGCTTGCACACGTGTTTGAAAAACGGAGCGAATGGATTTTGGACAGACGTCGCTCCCTGATGGTCCAGATCACGCGCCAAGCATCGTCTTCTTCGTTTTGAATTTTTGAAAAGATAGCGTCGGCCTCAGTGCGACGCTATAGTCCCTGCAAATCTCAAAATCAAACACATGCAATATAAATGACATTCAAAGGCATGGTTCAATTGGAAACATCGTCCTGAACACGATGGTGGTGGTCTTTTGGTCCAATTTTTCCGTTTTAAGGAAGCCCTAATTCGAAACCGAAAACCCTAGCAATGGTAACTCGTGTTTTAGGCCATGGAAATTCAATCAAACTACCCAGAAAGCTTCCAAGCTTCGTTCTAAACACAAAAACAACAACAAAACATGTTAATAATGCATGAGAATTGAAAATCGATTTTGGAAAAGAAAGAACAAACCGAAATCGGGATTGCTTGATTCTTGATGGTTTTGTAACTTGTAAAGGTCTGGATAGACTCTAAACAACCCAAGGAACACGATGGAATACTCAAAATCGATTGAAAATCACTGAAACCAAGGCTGCAGATTGCTTGAAGGTCACGGATTTTTTTACTTTAGGTTAGGGTTCTTGAGGCAATTTTTCTGTTCCAATTCATGTGATATGCATTGTATATTTATAATGGATGGAAATTGAGCTGATTTGAGGAACAAATAATGGTTAATCAATGCAAAGATCATTTGATTTTGTACAAAATCAAATCTTATCTTTTTTGATCAATTTCAATCAAGTTCTTGCAAATCCATGATAATTTCGAAATTTGCCAGCCTTTATGGGTTACTTGGATCCCAAGAATGAGAGAAAAAATCAATTTGCAATTAATTTTGATTTTGTACTTTATTTTTGAATTTAATTTGTATTTAAATGAATAAAATCCAAATTAAATAGAAAAATAAAGTTAAAATTCGTGGCATTGGGCTTGGATGTTCCAAGTTGTATAAGGAACAAGTTTGAATGAAGAAAAACTAGGCCCATTTGCAAAAATTTTGATTTTTACAAGTATTTCTCTTTGTGCACTTCTTCAAAATTGCCCAACTTGCACAAGGTGTATTTTGCTCAATTTTCCACATTTTTGAGTGTTCTTGGACTTTTTAGAAAGCTATAGGAGTCCTCTAACAACCTCTTTGGTTTTATCTCAATTGGAGTTTCCATGCTCAATATATCTTCAAAACAAAAAGTTGACTTTTTGTTGACTTTGAAAAGGACCTGTAATGTTTTGATCCATACCTTCCAAATGAAGCATTTTTTGAACATTCTTGTGAGACATGAAGTTGTAGAGAATTGAATTTCCTTCAAAACAAGAGGTGGTGGAAAAATTTCTGAGAAAGTATGAAGAAGTTATGCTCAGTCAAAGTTTGGTTGACTTTTCACTGAGAAACCCTAATTTAGAAAGTTTGACTTTTGAGCAAATTTTGAGTTTTCTTGATGAATCATGATCAACCCTTGATCAAATGATGAATGTGACTTCAAAATGAGGATGTTGACCAAAAATCATGAGGTTTGACTGTATGTTGACCACAGTTGACTTTTTGTCCAATACAACTGATTTTCAATCATCTGAGCAATTGTCTGAGGAAACTTGGCTTGTGAGGCTTGAAACTTGACATGGAGAATCTTTGAAGCATATGAGGAGGCATGATGACCATTGGAGATGTTGGAAGTCCATCTAGATCTGAGAATTACCAAACCCTAGTTTGGGTTGATTGTCTAGGAGAGGGTTTGTCTGATCAACCCTTGAGGAATCCTTGAGCATGGATGTAGGAAATGTCTTGAGAAGTAGGAGGGAAAATTTTTGGGGTATGACAGTTGTGCTTGACACTCAATCTTCTGGAAGCGGCCACAATTCTCCTGCTGATCCAGAATATCTGAATATTCTTCTATAATAACTTTGTTTGCTGCTTCGACCTGTCTATTCTCTTGGGCATAATAAGGTGTTGATGTCAACAATTTGAACCCCATTTTTGCAGCAATCTCGGTTACCCTTCGACCTATGAACATGGTTCCTTGATCGGTCATTATAGTTTCTAGTAGTCCAAATCTATATATAATTTAATTATGAATAAAAGTTATTATTTCCTCTGGATCCACTTTAGCCAAAGCAATTGCTTCTACCCATTTTGAAAAATAATCAATGCCCACCAAAATGTATCTATGTCATTTCGATGAAGCAGGTTTAATTTCCACTATAATGTCCAAATCCCATCCTCTAAAAGGACAAGGTTTGATAATATAGTGCAATTCACTAGCTGACACATGTTGAATTCCAGAATGTTTTTGGCATTATTGACGGCTTTTAGCAAATTCAATATAATTTGTTAACATAGTTAGCCAATAAAGTCTCATTCGACACAACAACCATTTCATTTTTTCTCCTACTTGATGTGCCCCACAGGCACCACTATGAACTTCATATGTTACTACATATGCTTCAATTTCTCCTATGCATTTTAACAATACTCCATCAGGCATTTTCTTGAACAATTCATTTCCCATTATTTTATAACTCAACACCCTATACTTAATTTTGCGCTCTGTCGAACCCACTGGATTTTTTAGATAATCCGCTATAGGTTTCCTCGAGTCTCTCTCAACTAACGCATCAATGGAAAAAATTCTTATGCCATTTCAAAGTTTCCAAAATAATCATAACTCAAATGGTTTGGGATTACTTCGGTCTCGACCGAGTGCATCAATGGCAAATAGTTCATCTACTACCTCAAAATTTCCAAAGTACTCATAATTTAGTAGATCTGACATAACTTTAGGATCTGCCCCCCAAGTTTTTGTCATTTGTGCATCTTCAAATACTATTTTATCCTTCACTTCAACAAATTCATCCATTTGTTCTCTGGATACTTTATAACCAGATGCCAATTAAGCCATAGTGTTCGCCTCTTGGTTATAAATGTGCCTCACATGACTAATTGAAACGTTATCAAACCTATGGATTAATGACAACACTTTGGCTACATACATCACCAAATGTTCCTTTATGTAACACCCATCTAAACCCCAAATAATATTCATAAATATTTAATAGATAACATCAGAGTAATTCAACAAAAAGGGTGTCACATTCTATTCATAAACGACATACATGCAAAACTTACTCCGTAACACGGGTTTTCAAAAATTATTCATAATGAGTGCATCATTAAATAGCAACACCAATACATCAATATACTTGCAGCGAAATTATAGTTTCAAAATATCTTTATTAAAAGAAACACATCATAAGTACTTGATGGTTCATGGTTCACGATTCAAAATAACTTAAATTCCATGAATAACAATTCAAAAGATCATAACAAAACAAGAGTGTACTTGTTTTCAAAACAAGCGTTCCCGTCCCCGATATTACATATCATAGAAAGACCTTCTAGACTTAACGAAAATTAAATCACAAACTCCAAATCTATTCTTTCAAGCCTTTAGGAAGCTATTATTGATTACCTGCACGTTACCCACGTAGAGGCAACATTCAAGCAGAAAGGGTGAGTTTATCGCAATCATTATATAAGACATAAGTAATAAACATTTGCATAATAAACCAAAAGTATCATATCATCAATTCATCAATATCACCATCCAAGTAAAACAACATAATGAAACATCATCAAGATCAATAACTATGCAATGCCACATAGGATGTAGTGCAAGGACATAGACTCATGCATGTGGTACCAATTCACTTATGAACACTGGGCCATCACCCTCCAAAGATCCCACCATAGGATTGATTCTATCTTGGAACCGGAGAAAATCATAGACATCCCAAATCCACACAATGGGATTGAGACCAAATCACTGGACCGAAGTCCTAAATCATCAAAACGGACCAAAGTTGTCCAATGAATGCATGATACTCAAATATAAATGACCCAATCTAGTCATACACATCATCATTCATGTATTAATAAACATCATCATATAAACCTCATCATATATACTCATCTAATCAAAACATCATCATATCCTCATATCATCATATAAAATAGAAGTCATCATAATAACAACATATCATCAAAGTAAATAAGTCATTATTGTGGTTCGACACGGGAAACCTATCTCTATTCTAATTTTAGGTAATTTAAAAATACTCCTAAGTCCTCATTTTATTTCATCTAATTGAAGCTTACGTTGTTGGCTACACACTGCTTCGACAACGCCTCAAACAAAGACACTGTTCAAAAGTTATGGCCAAAACAATTTTGCCGTACAAAAACCTGCAGCCTGTTACAAGCGCCCGTAATGTACATTACGACCTGTAATGAAGAAAATACTGAGTTTCGCATTTTTGCTCGTTTCTGGTATTAAATCTCATGGCCTGTTACGGGCACCTGTATTACACATTACAGACCGTAACGGAGCCCAGAAATTCATGTTTTTATGTGTTTTTGTGCGATTTCTCTTGTTTTCAGCCTTCCAACCAACCCCAAACCCCTAGTTGGGACCTCTAATAATCCCAAAACATATCATATGGTACTTGAATCAAGGGGAATAAAACACCACAAATCATCATTCTCACCACAATTCCATCAATCATTCATCAAAACAACTCTAATTCACCACTTAGCAATACCTAAGGAAAATCCTACTCCTATCTATCACTTAGATCAAATATAATAATCAAATAAATAACCCTTACCTTATTATTTCAAGCGATTGATTCTTCTCTTCACACTTTTTACGGTGATTCTTCCCTTACCTTATAATCATATAACTTTTTCTATTTTTGGACCCCTAACTTCTTCCTACCCTCACTTATCCTTATGCCATTTACCTTTATGCCCTTGTCATCTCTACTAATTACCACTATGCCATTCTAATTAAAGCAATTCTTTTTAAATAATTATTCCTATTATTCTTATTCCAAATAATAATCCAAATAATTTATAAATAATTATCTAATTGTTCTAACCCATCCAATCCCCATAATTCACATCAAGTTGTTCCACATCATAAGCAACCACATACAAACACATCATACTCAATCATATCAAATATTATCATTAAATCAACAATACATCTAATAATCCATTAAATAAGCGATTTTAAAAGTTGGGGTGTTACACTTTACACATTTGTATTCTTTGGTTAATTTTTTTACTACTAATTCTGAATCTCCTCTAATGTCAACATGTTTAATCCCTACATCTAACATAATCTGGAGTCCAATTATTAAGGCTTCATATTCATCCTCATTATTAGAGCATTCTCCTATAATCTTATAGCAAAATCTTGTTGGAACTCCATCTGATGATAAGAGAAAAATTCCTACTCCAGTTCCTTGTTTATATATAGAACCATCAAAATACAATTTTCAAGACTTAGTGCTCACATAAGCTTCATTGATGTCGATAACTAAATGGTCAACTATAAAGTCTGCAATAATTTTCCCTTTAACAACCTTTAAAGGAACATATGTTAATGAATATTCAGTTAAGGACAATGCCCATTTACCTATTCGAATATGCAAAATAGGCTTAGATAACATATGCTTAATAACATTAAAGTGAGAATAAATAGAAACTTTAATCGGTTTTATATAATGCTTGAGTTTCATACTTGAAAAGTATAAACATAAACAAAGCTTCTCAATGGCATTATATCTAGTTTCAACATCATTTAGCACTATACTAAGGTAATAAATGGCTCTTTCAATCCCTTTTTCATATTCCTGGGTCAACATGCCTTCCATTGTTGATTCTAATGCTGAAATGTACAATTGTATGCCTTTGTTTCTATTTGGGGGTGATAACATTGGAGGCTTCATTAAGTAATTCTTCAAACAATTGAATGCCTCCTAGTGGTCTTTCTCCCATCTGAATTCAGCTTCTTTGCCTAATCTTAACAAAGGAGAGAATTCCAGAGTTTTCCCACTCATGTTTGACACAAATCTTCTCAGGAAGTTGATTTTCCCCAACAAATATTGAAGCTCTTTCTTTGTTGTTGGCGCCTTGGTATTCAAAATTGCCTTGGTTTTGTTCTGATTGATTTTGATACCTTTCTTCTGTACCATAAAACCTATAAAATCTCCTGCACGAACATAAAAAGCACATTTTAATGGATTTATTTTCAATCCATATTCTCTCATTCTTACAAAAGACTGTCGAAGGTGGTCTAAATGACCAGTCCCTAAGTGAGATTTGACCACAATGTCATCAATGTACACTTGCATAAATGTGTCTATAAAATCATGAAACATTGAATTCACTTCCCTTTGATAAGTAGCACCAGCATTTTTCAACCCAAAAGGCATAACGACTCACTCATAAGTGCCTAATGCACCAGAGCATCAAAATGAAGTTTTGTGTGTATCTTCTTCAGCAATAAAAATTTGATTATAACCTAAATACCCATCTAAAAGAATTAAGTATTCATAGCTTGCATCCGAATCGACAAGCATTTCTACCACTAGCATTGGATATTCATCCTTTGGGGTAGCCTTATTCAAGTCTCTAAAATCTATACAAATTCTAAGCATCCCATTTTCTTTCTAACAGGCATTATATAGCTAACCATTCAACATTCCTAGTCGTCCTGATGAATTTGCTCTTCAACAAATGTTCGATCTCCATCTTTATCTTAGACAAAACCTCTGAGGCGAACCTCCTTGGCATTTGTTTGACTGGTCACTTTCCTGGATTTATGGGTAATTTGATTTCCACCATATCTCTACTTAACCCAGGCATTTCATTGTAATCCCAAGCAAAGCAATCCTTGAATTCTTTAATAAATTCGACCACCTGCTTTTTCATCTCAGCATCGACCTTAGTTCATATTTATGGTATCCTTTTGATTGTTCCATTACCCAGGTTGACGTTTTCTAATGAATCTTGTGCCTCCATTTTTGGTATCTTATCACGCAGGTCTTTTTCAAACCCCAAAGGCTCTTCTTCATAAATGCAGTCAAGCCTCTGACTTGCTGAAGCTGTTGTTTGGCTTGGTTCCCTAAGCTTCTCCATCACAATGGCCTCAGGTGCCATACTTAAAGTATCATCATCCTCTAAGGCTAACTTTATTCCATTCTCGGCCACATAGGCCAAAATTCTTGCCAATGCATTTTACTCAGGCATCTTCACAAGTTCGTTCCTACCCTGTGGGCTCAAACTCCCTTTCTTCTACTAGATAAGTATCCAATTTTCCTTTGTCCCAAATGAAACCATGAGTAGGGTGTACGTTTAGAAAATTGATCGTGTCTAGGTGTGGCTCCCATAGTGCATCTTCAGGTGCACATGGGGGAATAGTAGCTAACGCTTTGTCAAAATTCTTTCTATTTGCCACATTCACCTCATAAGTGAAATACTCATGACATGCCTCAACATTTTCCACAATTCCATCTTGGCGCCAGATAGACAACCGTTGATGCAAAGTTGAAGGCACGACTCCTATGTCATGTATCCATTCGCGTCCAAGCAACAAATTATAATTTGCCTTGGACGCAATTATCATAAACAATGTTGGCTTGTGGTTGAGCCAATTGAAAATTTCACTTAGGGCACCCCAAGTATGTTACGAGTCTTTCCTTCATAATTAGACAAAACCATATTATGATGTTTGAGATCGATGTCAAACTTACCAATCTTCTTCAACAAAGACTATGGCATTAAATTCAAAATAGCGCCACCATCAACGAACACTTTGTTCACTGGGAAACTATCAACTTTAGCCCTTATAAACAAAGGCTTAAGATGATACATCATATTAGATATGGGCCTCTCGAACATCGCTTGTTGTTATTACACAACCCCATTATTCATGGCATAGTAGTATAGAGATTTTTGGCATGCATATTCCTCACATTTAGCCTCTTCTTCATCTTCTGAAACTTTAGGAGAAAAATTATATTCATTTAGAAAGATCGAGACGATATTACAATGAATGATCAAACCATCCTCTAAACTATCTTCAAAATCATCAGATAATTCATCTTCTATGTTATCATCAGGTTCGGTAGCTTTGATTAATGTCGAACTATCATCTGGCATTGATAACCTCTCTTTTGTTGGTCGACGATGTACGTGTTTCTGTTTGCCTTCAGCATTATTGGAGCAGCCTTTGATGCCGCCTCTCTGGAAGCTTTTTTATTCCTCTAAAATCTTCGCCATTGAGTTATTGTCATTGGATTCTTCCCCTTGTAAGTAGGAGGAACATGATATTTCTTTCCAGTCTCAGTGATTTGAGAAGAACTTGATTCTTTCTCCATCATCTCCCACTTCTGGCTCGAACCTGAACCTTTTTTGATCACCTTCCAATTCTAGTTTGCCCCCTTGGGTAAAAGGGACGAACCCAACTATTGTTAGGAACATCAGCCGGTGGCACAAAAGTTTTATGATATGGGAATTTTGGCTTCCCTTGAGGCACTTGGACCTTATATGGCCCCTTAGTGTGGTCGAAGACCACTTTTGGACTTTTCCCTGGAGGATGTTTCCTCCTGAAGACTTCAATCTTCTTTGAAACATCCTCACTATTAACCATATTACAATTTGGACACAATAAGGACCTTAAGTTACTCAACTTGCATCTATTCAAAAAATCTACTAGTTCTTCTTCAGGTTCAGGGAACACGACCTTCATCAACTCAACAATTGAATCATTAGATAACTCTTCATCTTTAGCATCAACTTCACAATCCATTTTGTCTTTGTTATCCTGGTCAACTTCAAGTTGTTTCCCAAGGTCGACCATCATCACTTCTTGTGGCTTACATGCCTCATGTAACAACCCCTTTTCTACCCCCAAATAATCATGGCATAAATTAGAGTAAAATAGAATGGACACATATAAAGGGTGTCACGTGTTATTTTCCACACATATGGAAAACCATACAAAACAAAATATAACATGCACCTTGTCATAATCATAACATATATTTGAAACTCATGCTTTAAAACAAAACTATGCATTTCACAGCGGAATAATTCATTTTCACATATACTATCAATCATTACATCCCATACTAAGACGATTGGATGAATTAACAATGAATCCATAACATAATCAAGTCATATAGATTCATACATCGGCACCAAAGCCACATCAACATAGTATCTCAACATACATATCCAAAACATATACATAACAAATATCTCATAGAAAGCATAAATCCAAATAATCCCCGTGTTACATGACCAGAGCAATGACTCATCACTATCTAGTATAAGGAATAACTAGATAAAGTCCTCAATTAGTCTCGTGTGAATCACCGCTATCCTCGGAACCTGCACGTTACCCACATAGAGGAAACATCACATCAGAAGGGTGAGAATTCACATCATTATCCAAATGTATATAAATTGGAAGCAATATAGAAACAACATTTATTAAAGAATCATACACACTTCATGTGATATTCCAAATAATGTGATTATACAACATTCCAAGTATAACATATCCACATTTATCACAAATAGCATAAATGTCATCAATACAATCAATTCAATGATTAACATAATCAAATACCACAAATCCCAACATATAACACACATTCTTTAATGACTCATGAGACAACAATGCAATGTGACTCATGAATATGGTACCGTCGTGAACATTCCGCTCACCTCGCTTCCAATTCAATTAGAATCAAAGACACGCTTCCGATCCGGACAAGACCAAAGTCACCATTGTGAACCCAAAGTTTCACCGCTATTGTTTCCATTCAAGGATCAAACCACATTGTGAACCCAAAGTTTCACCGATATTGTTTCTGTTCCAGGATCAAGCCATATTGTGAACCCAAAGTTTCACCGCTACTGTTTCCATTCAAGGATCAAGTCAATCATATACCTGAGTTCAAACTCCCCATGAATTCATGTGCAATTTAACCAACAACATATGCATTTAAGATTATCCACCAACGTTAATTATCAAGCATATCACAATAATCTAACACATTTGAATTATCCACCATTTGCACAAACATCATGTTTCAACAACAACAAGAAATACACAAATATTTACAATAATCATACATCACAAAAAACACATAGCATACAAGCCAACAAATGTTATTCTCAACAATTAATCCATAATATAACATACATACACTAATTCAAGTAGCATGTATTCAACGAAATCACATCCAAAAGTAATTCAAAACTCATCAAAGCAATTATTAGAAATCATGTAAATTAATGATAAATCATAAGCAAGCAATCCCCTAAGCCATTCATGCATAATTTAAACAAAACATTTTTCTGCACACAGGTGACCGCACTCAGCGGCACCCCGCGTGCTCAGCGCCCTCCTAATTATGCAGAAAAATATGCTACGGACCTACATCTGTCCAGCCACAAAATTCCTTCTCCAAAATAGTTTTAATGCTTATTTATCACTAATTAAACATCATCTAACATGTATAAACTATAGGGAACTTATTCATATCATCAAATCTAGTTTTAATCATCAAAAACCCCAAATTACAACTTCAATTTGAGTTAACCAAATCTAGAAATTGAGATACCCAATCCTATAGCATGTTACTAATCACTACCCAACAACATACAAATGCATAACAATGAAGATTCTCCCCCTTACCTCTTGAAGATTTAGCTTCTTAGGGTTTCCTCTTCTCTTCTCTTCTTCCCCTCTTCTCTTCTCTTCTTTCTTTTCTTTTTCACCAAATGACAACACTAACTATGTTTTTCCTCGAATCCTTTACTAACTATTAAACTCCAATTGGGCTTAACACTTAACACCTCCTTGTTACTTCTATTCTTATAATTAGGCCCAATACTAAATA
This sequence comes from Vicia sativa, assembly GCA_021764765.1. Taxonomy (NCBI): domain Eukaryota; kingdom Viridiplantae; phylum Streptophyta; class Magnoliopsida; order Fabales; family Fabaceae; genus Vicia; species Vicia sativa. The sequence goes on along the minus strand of CM038793.1, from coordinate 149,157,972 downwards.
ATCTCATTTTTACTCATAAAAAACCCAATTATTCAAATAACACACATATTCAAATAATTCTAATATTCATTTAAATCACCCAATTAAATTAATTATCATATAATAATAATTAATTAACTATTAAAATCAGGATGTTACACCTCACCACCTTCAAGATCTTCAATAACCTCGCCTGTTGCAATTGCCATTGATCCGACAACAACTTTCTCATTTTGGAGACCATCAGTAGCCTCTATTATCAACACAACCATCATGTCAACAATATTTGTTCGTTCATTTTCGAAACCATCACCAGTTTCGACCATCAACACCTTTAGTGGTTCAACAAAGTTGGCATCAGCAACATGCAAAGGGTCTGAATCGACCTTCATGAAATTCGTTGGCTTCTTACCAAACCTCATTCTACCATCCTTCAGCGCCTTTTGAATCAAATCCCTGAAAAGAACACATTGATAAGTGTTATGACCCAAAAAATTATGATATTTGCAAAAATCTCTTTTTTGGTTTTGCTCTAATGGTGGATTTTTAATGCCCTGAAGCACTATAATCAGGCCATCTGAAACTAAAACATGAAATATTTCATCATATTTCGATACATCAAAAGTGTATGTCTTAGTAACAAATTTATCATTTTTTGGTTCTTCAACCGCTTTCCCTCTAAATGGTCTTATAGATTCATATGCATATGGAGGACCGACTTTTAATTCAGCCACATTAATTTCCCCTTCTTCCGTATATTCATCTTTCGATTCTAAAGAATATTCCTCAGTATCGACATAAGCTACTTTTCCCTTTCTATGATCTTTTGAAACCCTAGCTTTTCTGTTTTTAACCGTTTGATATACCGAACCATACCATCCAACTGAGACATATCTGTAATAGACTAGGGATCAAATTTCCTCCTAATTGAATAATCTAAGACTCCAGCGGCCATTTCGCCCAACTCATGTTCAGGGACTCTATTAAAACACCTAGAATTTAAGACTCTAAACCTATTCAAGTAAGCCTTCGTCGACTCAGATGACCTCCTCTTAATTGAGAATAATTCTTTCAGGTTTAGGGTCTTAAAGACAATTCACATCTGTTGAGTTAATACATTCACCAATTCAAAAGTACTCTCATCCATTTGTTGCCTTAAACCCATAACAGAAGTAGTGTTTAACGACAATGTCGACTGAGGGATATAACCAACACCACTTGGTCAACCACCTGAGACATAATTGCCTTGATGTCCAGTAGTTACTATATTTTCAATATATGTAGATGAGTTCGACTGTAACCCAACCATCATAGAGTAAGGCATACCATATTGATAAGGATTAAATGTTGACACCCTGGACCTCCTATAAAGGGTAATCTCACATGAAATAAAACTGTCACGCTTTGAGTTGTGGCATTCACTGGTACATCGTCTATATGTTGTGTAGAAACTTGTGTATGTGCATGTGCTAAAGTGTTTGTGTCAGAACATGTTATTTTGGACTTTGACAAATGTTTACCACTCCTTAAATTCACACACCATAAATCAACTGTGTAGTTTTGTACAACTTAACACAAAAATGAATTCAATTAACATTGTTCCATCAGGTGTGCCAATTTGTTTACCTTGGGGTTTGGTAAACAACGCTGGTCTCTTGCCAAAATGTTTACTTGCAAGATCGACCAAGAAATATCAGTACAATGTTAGTTTTCACGTGTTATCTTTTACAAGGTATTTAAAAAAATAAGTGCATTCGACCTTACGTCCAACGTGTTTGTGTGATTGCAAAAGTAAACAAAGTAAACTTGTAAAATAAAAATAAAAGTGTTTACAAAGGTAAAGATAAATGACATAATATTTAAAATAGTTGAGAAAATAAACAAGTTAATTCAAACGTACATTTCCCTAGCTTGACTCATTTTAATTGATCACTTGGTTACTCTAAGTGATTAGCATTAGGAATGTAAAATTTTGAATCCTTTACATAATACAATAAGTGCTTTATTTATACTACATATAATAACTGCTCCTTGATGAGCTTTGATCCTTTGCACGCCACGTGTTTCCTACAACTTCTCTCCACGAACCCACGTTCTCCATTCTTTGCTCTCTTTCCCTCCAAGAATCCTTTATTTGAATAAATTGGGCCACCTTTAGCGCTTTTGGGCCTCCAACCCTTTTAAGCCCATTTCACCTTTATGGTCGACCTAACATGTGATAATTTGTACCTTGTTCGACTAAACCAACTTGATCGACCCAAATATGGCAATAAATGTAAGAACCTTTTGTATTCTTCTTCCTTATTGATTAGATTTTAACTTTGTTGAAATCCTGACCAACACACCCTCTTCACAAATTTCCAGTCCACCCTCTTTTTCTATGTTTTGAAGATTTCAAGCATCAAATCTACAACTCAACTTTTATCGAATGGGTATTGTTTATATAAGGATATGAGTGGTAGACAAGAAATTAGCCTCATGGAATGTTTGAAACCTAAGGGTGTAGACGTTAATTATAATTTGGTTTCTATGTGAGGCCCGAAGCACTTAACAATAATTAGGGTTAGTCCAAATTAAAACCCTAGTTAAAGTGCGTAGGAAGATCAAGATACATGAAAATATCCACAACAAGAACAATTGCAATTTTAAGTAACTATATAAAGAGGCTAGAAATTTGGCCTATATTGGAGATCAGATATCTCACTCGTACAAGAGATTAAACATCCCATCCTCACTGAAGAGAAACATCCATGAAAAGGTTACACATAATTCAGTTGGAATCGCAAAACACCTCGCCCTTACAAACCTCAAGCTTGAGAGATTGTGTATAACCTGATCTTCCTAAAAAAACATCTCACATTTACAAGTCTAGTGATTAAGGGACTATGTACAATCTGGTGTTCCACACAAAAAAAATCATCTCGGCCTCATGCTTAAGGGATTGTGTACATATTTGAAAATTTGGGCTAGGCATAATCCCATATTTAGAAGAACATGCGCCGATTTCAAGACATCTCATAGACGTGACCAAGTTTGATCAATTGGGCCAAGTCGAACATGTTAGTCCAAGGCCGCCGTATCTTACTAATGACTCATAATTTTAAATACATAAATATAACATTTAATACATATTAACACACATACATGGTTAATTTTAGACAAAGAAAGGCCTCAAGCAAATAATAGAATATAAATCTTAATAACTCATCAATTAGCCTTACAAATGTAACTGACAAATGAGAAAGAAATAGACCAATACTATTATACAATTCAAAATTAACAACTACGCATTCGTTGGTAGAATTATCAATTAAATACATTATTCTAAATAAAAACATATTTTTAAAATTTATTAAATAATTAATATATTTAATCTAATTGAGATTGTATATATTAATTATTTAATAACTTTTGTTTATTTATAATACTCATTAGAGAGAGTAGGTGTCCATATACAAGGAACGACCCTTAAAAAAAATAAAGAGCATATATTCTCATGCTCTTTTCTCATCTAGTCAAATTTTTAAATGAATCAATTATGACTACATAGTGGAAGACGGCTATGAAAACTAAATTTTCTAAAATTTCCAAGAAGAAGATGATGAAAAAAACCGAACAAAAATATGAAATCCGAAATGAAAGGGTAGTTTACTAATGATGTGATGGAGTTTCGCATATATGGACAAACTTGACAACCAACATTGACTTGACTCATCATCATTCCAACTATATCATCTTAATTATACACACCTTATAAATATATATTACACCCTTTCAATACACACCTTATAAATAAATATTACACCCTTTCATTTCAATTATTCTTTAGCTTGTACCTATCCGTGAACAATTTTTTATTATTTTCATTAAAAAGTAACCTTTTTTATCGTTCAATTGAACTATAAATATTTCACAGTTCATATTTTCACCTTCATAACATCATGGTTATAGTTTCAACACCGCCGGAAGAAAATACAGAAAGCATGATGGCTGCTTCATCATCATCACCATCATCATCTTCATCATCAACATCAAGCATCATCACCATGCATCATGACATCATCCATACACACATCCTCACACGCCTCGACGCTGCCACGCTGGCAACAACCGCCTCCACTTGCTCTCATCTCCGCCATCTCTGTATAGACGACAATCTCTGGCGAAAAATCTGCACCGCCACGTGGCCTTCTTTAGTAGACCCCACCACCTGCCACATCATCTCCACTTTCCCAAACCGCCACCGTTCACTCTTCTCCGACGCATTCCCCGCTCTGCATCATCATTTCTCCTGCAATTCAAATCGTCTGTCGTCTCCTCCTCCGGTAGAGATTATCTCCGCCGTGGATATTTTCTACAAAGGTGAACCGGTGTTCTCGAGAGTTCGGCGAACAGAAACAACGGAGAATTCGTTTCTCTCATCGCCGCTATGGATTGAAATTCTAGAGCCGAACGAGTTAATTCCGACGGAGGTGAAGTTCGTAAGAAAGGACGAAGAACTGATGAAGCATTTAGAAGAGAATTTATCCTTAAGCTGGATCCTAATCGATCCGACCGGGAAACGATCGGCCAATGTTTCAAGCCGGAAGCCGGTTTTAGTGCGGCGGCACTGGCTAACAAGAGACGTGGAGATTCTCTTTGCGGTGACAATGGCGGGGGAGGCGAAACGCGCGACGGAGACAGTGCAGTGTACGGTGAAGGTCACGTGCTGTGGGAAAGTTGGAGGGGAATTACACGTGAGGGAGGTGAGTTTAGTGATGGAGGATATGGAAGGAGGGAAGGTGAGTGGGAGAGAAGGGGTGGTGATTTTGCAGAAGGCGATGGAGTTTGGGGAGAGGAAGAAAGTTGATGAAGTGGGAGAGATGGAGGAGAGGTTTGATGGATTTTTGCGTATGGTTAGAGAGAGGAGAGAGAGGAAATATAGAAGACAAAAGGAACGTGATGGTGTTTCTATGGTGGTTGCGTTTGTTGTTTGTGTTTGGTTTTGTTACCTTGCTGGTTTTTGAGGGAGGTGTTGACTTTTTAGTCGCATATCTACAAGACTACAATAATTGTAAAAATTTACTACAAAACATTTACTATTGGTTTTTTAATAACTAACTACTAGTAAAAATTTACATACATAACTTTAAGAATTAGAGTTCAGATTTGGGTCTTTGAAGTCTAAATTATCTTACATATTTGTTTTCTTGTTAATACTACATTATTCTAAGCTATTGTTATACCAATAGTTTCATGTTATGGTTCAATGATTCAATTATGTTACCTAATTCTAACATAATTTTATGATTCAATTATGTTACCTAATTCTAACATAATTTTATTATTCAACAATTGTAATCTAGTCTTTATTCCACTATAAACTCCGATCTATCCCTTTAATTTAACATTTATTTCTTTGATTATTATATTAATAAAAAAGTTAGTACTTAATTTGAATCATGTAAAGTTTCTCACAATATTCACCGAAACTATTTTGTTTATGTAAAAGGAAAAAGTAAAATAAAATACACTAAGCAATAGGTTTGTGATCATGCATAAAATCTTAGCCGAGATGTAAAGTCGGAAGCGAATTTGTATGGGTCCGAGATGGAGCCCGACTAGAGATATTTGGTCGGAGTTTGGGGTGTATTCCGAGAGAGAGGGAGTGTATGACTGAGATATATCTCGTCACCGGAACTAGGATTGAGTATGTATTACGATTTGGAGGAGTAACTGGTGCATTGATTCCAACGTTGGACGTTACGTTGAGAGGTTATCATTGCTAATGCTTCATCTCCAAATTACAGCTAATGTGCTGAGAGCCGTTACTGATAGAGGAAAGAAAGACCCATGAAATCACTCGTATAAATAGGGCTCCCGCCAACGGGATAAACAAGACAATCATAATTTGGAGTTCAAGATATCATACTTGAGCTTCCAAATCCCTAAATACGATTACAAAGGTTTTTTCTCTAAGAACAGTTTGTAATCTTAAAAATAAGATTATCTAAAAATAATGTTCAATGAATTAAGAAAAATATAAAAAATGTATACAATGTTTGTATATAAAATTATGCATGTCCAACTCATGCATATTTGTGACCACATCATATATCCATTTTTCTATTCATGACCACGTGCGCATTAATCATTGCATGGCCAATTAAAAGATAAGGATCGCCAATAAAACACTTCCTCTGCTTCTCATAAAAAAATGTTTTATTTATATTTTTAAAATATCAACGCAATTTTTATTAATTTTTTTAATATAATTTTTATTTATACATGCATGTCTATACTCCTTCTTACTTTAGATCATATTCTCTATTTTTTATGCATAATAATTAAGAGTATTTTAATGTAAACATACAATTTTATCATTAAAATTAACATATTCAATTATTTTTTTAAAAATCACATATTTTTCAAATGAGAACACTTTTTATGAGACAGAGGGAGTATTTGATTGTCGGTCGGGAGTGTTTCAGCTTGGCAATTGGCATATACAAATTGAGGGAATCAACATTTTCATCCTTTTCTATTTTGTATATTACTAAAATTTTGATAATATAAATATGATAATATGATATTTGATGGGTACATTTAATTTTTATACATTACATATAAGTAATAGAGAGAAAAAATAGAGAAAGAAAATAAGAGGATCTTGATTCTAATTCAGGTATGATATTTTGCCAATGCCACCCACATCCTACACTAATATCTAATATCTATTTTCTATATACCATAAATAGTATTTTTCTTTTTTGCAAAATATTTATTTTGATGCTTTAATTATATTTTTGAATTTATTATTAATTCATTATTTTTTTCATGTTATTTGATTTTTTAATTTTCAAAATATTTTAACATTTAAAAAAATTAAAAAATCAAAATAACACGAAAAAATTTTAAGGGACCAAAATAAATATTTTATCTAATTTTTAATAAAATAATAATTTTAAAATAAATAAATTTATTTTCTAATATAAATATTAAATTATTTTATTATTGAACAACACAATTATATATACTGTTCTTGCTAAATAATGATATCTAGGATATTATGGGATTCAGAGGCTCAAGTGAGGTTATTTGGCCTCCAAACTAGGAGTCTAGCTTACCCCGCAGTCGGGGGCCCTTAGATTAGAGGTATGGTGTCTCTTTCGCGCGTGTAGCAGAGAGAGAGAGAGAGAGAGAGAGAGAGAGGGGTAATGAGAGAATTAGAGAGAGTTCATGGTTGACATCCCCTTTTCCTTGGTCATTAGGCCTCTCTATATATTTTAGTCATGATTAATGACCATGATGGTGTAACCGTCCATTAATACTTGTAACACTTGTAACTTCCTTTTAATGACTTGTAACATTAGTAACTGTCACATAAGTATTATAACGTTTGTAGTTGTTCTTCAATGGATTGCGTAACTGCGACCAACCCGGCTTGGCACTACCTGGCTAGCATAGCTAGGCTGCGGGCATATGCCTAGCGCGTCTGACTATAATACCCGACTCTGATCAGGGGTTCCACCGAGGTATTGCTCGGTTAACAGCTAGTAGGCCCATCTTAGTCTCTTTCTTTCACTCCTAGACCGGGCAGTAGATTTTATGCACAAACATAAGCCCCCCAAGCATATGGCTTCTAGTTGAAGCCTTATGGTCGATTAATAGAAGCATTAATCTTTGCTATGGGCTGGACTTCCAATATTTGAGCTATGGCTCTACGCAAATTTCGCTACGTCGTGACCCGTGTTTGCCATTTTCTGTGTTTTAAGCAGGCATTAATTCACCAAAGTTTAAGTGGCCACGGGCTTTTATTTAACTTGAGTGAGCTTAAAGTACATAAATCATAGCCGAGGATCTTATGGTACTCGTCTATTTTAATGGTTCAGTTTGTTCGGAGATGGTGGTAGACTAGTTAGGTCTTTATTCCACTCCGATCAAGTACCCAACTCCCTTTGACGAGGAGTATTTGTTTACACGGGTCTGTATGTGATCGATCATGAAGTGTCAGGCATTTATAAAAAGCCCCTAATGTTTTATACAACTACTTTTCATCATAATTTCTTTAGAGTTTTTACAACTCACCATATTTCTAAGAGGGAGTGTTTAATTGATGCATAAATATATCCTTGAGCAAGTTTGAGAAAAACTCGGAGGTTTTAATCAATTTAAATTTTTTTCAGAGTTCCCCATGCAGGGATACACTGAGAACGCTTTGAGTAATCCGTTGTGAGATATAAGAATATCTTTCAAACATTTTTCATTTTTTGAGGTACCAGCCTCGAGTCTTAGGCTATATAAACCGGACATATCATCGAACACTCGGGCTGTTTAACTTTGGTTTATAGATGCCTTTAAACGACTTTTGAAATTTGAACCAAAGGGCAAAGCCTTATAGGATATCCTCATATAAGTTCTGGCAGAATCTGATTATGGTTCTTCACCTTCGAGGCTTTATGGAATTCAAACCACGCATTGATGAAACAAGCATTGTCCGAGATAATCAAATGACTCTCTTTGGATATTTTGCTTTGTTAGTCACCCTTTTTGGTGAGCATATTTTATGTTGTTGTTTGCATTCTGCATTTTGTATGTACAAAAGAGATTGTGCTTGTATATTAGTCCCCCAGTCGAGTGGCTCTTTTAAGACCATAAAGACTTTACACGAGAGGCCTTAGCTCTTTGTGAGCAAAAATTCTTTAGCCTACTTTATTATCCTGTCTCGCAACCAAGCCTCGAGCCAACTATAAGTCCGACCAGGACAGGGAGGTTTGATATCTTAAAGATTTGCTTTAAGATGTTTGAGCGGTGTTACATAAGTAACCAAAGCATTTATGCAAATTGAGGCATTGAGCCAAACCGGTATTGTTGGTTCTATGGATTGGCAGCAATTTCGATAAAACATTCTGCTCAGAATATGCCATGAAAAATACTGAAGTAGCAGATGTCACAGCAGATATCCTGACATGTGAAACTGACAGAAGTAATTCAAGTGCATATTTTTTAGGAAATGGATTTGTTTGTTATTTGTATGCTTCGACTAAGGAAGCTTGAGAGCGCCTTCAATAACATATTTGGAGATTTAATATTCTGCTTTCATGGAGAAAAGACAGGAGGCACTGAAGACTTGTGAGTAAAGCAACCCTAGTTGTTGTTACTCTATTTAAAGGTTGCAAATCTTGTTTTGCAGTTGGCCGTTCCAGATTTAGAAGTCTAGATTTTAATTGTTGGTTGTGTAGTATTTTGATTGTTAATTGTTCATTGTGAGCCTCTATCGTATTCTTACTTGAGTTGGACGTTTATTTTGAGTTGTAAGTTTTCAATCACCATAAGCTTTGAAGCGAGTGTTGTAACACCCCAATTCTACCCCCGGTAATTATTAATAAAATCATAGTTATAAAATTCTTTTCAACAGACGATTTATGGAGTATTATAATTCAACTTAAACAATAACACGTTATCACAGATACATAACACATAAACTCGGATGAACCGAAACAACATGAAACAACTTTATTAATATTAAGCAGTGGAACTACATTAATCAACTTGGATGACATAGCATCTTATTCAACTTAAAACAACTTAAATTGAACGAATACTTTTTCATGTATCAACATAGTTATTCAACAACAAAACCAAACAACAAAACAACTAGCGTTCATCCCCCCGAGTGTTACGTATCATAGCGACAACCCAACTCAAAACTAATAGCAATTAAATATTCGTTCTTCATTACCTGCACGTTACCCACATAGAGGCAACATCACAACATAAGGGGTGAGATATCAACTAATATAAGCAGGTGTATGATAAACAGTATATTAGATTAGAATCATACAAATTTCACCACTTTAACAACAATTATAACAAACCAATTATTCAATCAAAACAACTTAATCAACACAATTTAATAATAACAATTTATAACAACAACAACTACAACAACTTACAACAAAAGCAACTTATAGCAACAACAACTTATACGATAATCAATAAACAACGAATAGTAACAACAACTTTAACACGACTCAATATGCTACTCAACTATGCAACCATGGGCAACTCCCAACTTAAACATATGTCTTTATCGAGGCATTAACAAGGCATAAGCCTTCAACATATAAGCCTTCAACTTTCAACGTGGTGCCATCAAGGCCAACTTAATCATACAATATATGCCATGCGACCTCAACTTCAAAAACAAATACACAACAATGCAACAACAACAACATACAACAACAACAATAACTTAAAATATGCATCAATGACATCAACTTAGGTAAACACTGGTCATTCGACCTACAACTTAAACATGTCCATAAATCGGGACAATTCAACTTAATTCAACATTGGTCTTAGGCTTACAACTTCATCAACGTATTAACATCAATTTATTAACGACAACAATTCAAACAACCAATTACGACAAATACTACACAACTTATCAGTTACGAATCTATGCCTAAAATGTTTTATTTACCACCGCTACTTAATTACTAAGCTTTACCTACTAAATCATTTAATTCATTCAACTACTTAATTTTCTATTATTAACATACCTGCTATTTTCAACATTCCCGACACAAATCCCATGCATCGAACGACCAACAATAACTACAATCGTTCACGAATTATTTCTACAAAATTGTAACTAATTTTTGGATAAACAAATTTATAGGTTAAAACCACTAATATTACTATTCGGTACTAATTTCATCGATCTTATTTACCATTTATTCTATTGTATCTATTCTATTCATAAATAACGTATTCAACAACAATAATAGTTTATCAACTGCAACTTCGCAATTTATCAATAAAATCAATACAAGCAAACAACAATCAATTTCATCACAACCTGCAACTTCGCAAATTATTAACAACATCATCACAAACAAACAACAACAATTACTACACAAATTAAAGATTATGACTCTACGTCTAGAACAATTTATTTACTTCTACTACTATTTAATTATCAAGCGTTATCTACTCAATTAATTAATTAATTCAACTAAAATATTTCTCGCTACTAAAATACCTGCTATATTCAGTTTTGATTATTTTCTGTCACAGTGGTATCCCTCTGTTATACTAACGTTACTACTATACATACTGTTGTCAATATATATATATATATATATATATATATATATATATATATATATATATATATATATATATATACACACACACACACTAGTGTGTATACCCGTGCGAGACACGTGATAAAATTGAAGCAAAATATATTTGTATGAATGAATATAAATTTTATTAGTAGCTAAAATAAAGATTTTAAAATTTTAAAATTGAAGTAATATGTAAAAAAATTAGAAATAAATTTAGCATAATATGTAAAATATAAATTTGATAAATTTAGCATAATTGTATTTGAAATATTGAATAATTAGTAGCAAAGTTATTATATAAAATAATAAAAGAAAATCAAGAAAGTAAATATAGTTAGTATAATTACTTTAATGTGCATTAAATAGAATTTATTATCCTAACATTAAAAATTAAATAAGTGATTTTAAATGATAAATGAAATTTTCGAATAAATAGTTTAAAATCATTAATTGTGATACATTTTTCTTTAAAATGATAAATGATCAACCGTTTTAGTCAAATTAAATTTAATGTTACTTTCAAAATTTCAAAAGTAATTGGCACAATGGTCCAAACATGCTTATTACATTTAGGGCAGAAAAACCTTTTAGAATCTGCAACAACTCCCTTGTTGCAGACACATGCAGCATACCACCAATCATTGCCTCCAATAACATGCTTGATTGTACCTAAAACCACACAAACCATGTCCTACACACATATAAGTAACAATTATGTTAAATAAACAAAAAATACATGTAAAGCATGATATGTACAATAAGAATGAAATAAGAATCTAATTAAGATTACATTTTGACAGTCTTTTAGTTCCTCAATTATTTTGCGTTGACTCAGATTTAAGAACTCTTCCTCTAAGCTCAAATTAGAAGAATCCTTCATATAGCTGAATGGTTGAGTGGGTGATCCAATGTTATCACTGGTAAGCAAACAATAAAAGTAATCATATATAGTTACATGAGTTTGAAACTACATATCAAAATTGATCAAATTAATAGTAACTACTTACTTGAGTTTGAAACTATTTGCCTCAGGAATATTTGGGTTAAAAAATAGCCTGGTACAATTCATTGCATTCTGCAACTGGATTTTTCCATTATACATTTTGACTTTCAAATGCAAGCACAACAAGATTCGTGTTGCCCGATTGAGGTGCGATCAAGGTCAAGAACATATGACCCAAAAAGTGTGCATTCAAGCTTCATACTAAGTGTAAAAAAATGAAATCAGTTATTATAAGGTCTATAAGTTACATAGAAATGACATATGAAATTAATAAAATTATAACAGATAAAATAGCTTACCCATTAGATTATAACTCAATAACTTTATACTTAGTAGCTACACGATTCCTCTCATAGACTCTTTCACGTCCAACCCCAGCTAGAATTCCCACAACATCTATTAAGAAATAAAGACAACAAAATGAAACAGATAAAAAAGAAAATATAATATACAAAACTTTCATACATCATTAAAATTTTTACAAATTTGAGATTTAAAATATTTACCAATCAAGTAGTCCATGTCTATTTTCCCAACAATCTCTGGGAAAGATACAATTGAGTAAGGGGACATTGTTATCTGTCCAATTTCAACCTCTGTAACAATTGTGCAATTCTGAAAATTCAACTTGAATTGATGTTTTGTGGTCCTATATCCTCCAGTATTAGCGGCAACACCGAAAGATTTGAAATTATACACCGTTCCCTCACGTATCTTATTTTCAAATTTGGACAGGAGAGCTTTTCTAACTGAAGCTTAAATTTTGTCACCCTATAAATTTTTAGATAAAAGGAATTAGAATAAAACTGTAAAACTACACAATACATAATAATACAAAAATGAAACAACAGCAACAATAACAACCTTGTCATCCATTAGAACCATCTCCATCGCAAAATATTTTTCTTTTGAATTCATATCTGGAACAAACCATAAGTGATTCACCCGAACAACAATGTCCCACGATTCCTTTGAGGGATTGATTTCCTTAACAAAATTGTTTCTAACAGCAGCCATTGCAACAACCTGATATAGAATCGGGAAATCAAAAGATGAAAATATGTAGAGATGAACGATTCAGAAGGACTGTGATTGGAAGTCGATGATTTTGCTCCTATTTGTATGCGTTTAATCGAAAGAAATTGATAATGATACCTGGAAAATTGTAGCGACAATTCCATATTACAATATGTTTTGGGAAAAGAAAACGACGGCATGATTTGGTACAAGAAAAGAGACATTAGATTTGGAAGAGAGAAGATTGATTGAGGTTTGGAAGAGAGAAGGTCGATTCAAGCAGTGCCGATTAATGTTGTTTCTGATACCATTTAGAATTCCAAGGATCACGCTTCTTATGTAAATGATGAGAAACAACACTTATTTGGCCTTTTATGATAATTAATATTGACCCTACAACTGTGATATCATATATGTAATTTAAAAATATTCGTGATAGCATTTATTTGGCATATATTGACCATATCTTTATTTTAAGATTTTGTGCATAAAATTATTCAATATTTTTTATAAATTTATTACAAATAAAATAAAATCTAATTAATTCATATCAAGAAAATAATATAAATTATTTGAAATGATTTAAATAAAATATTTAAAGTAAATTTTAAATAAAACTATATAGAAAGCACATCCTTATTTTACGATTTTGTGGATAAAATTATTCACTATTTTTTTTATAAATTTATTACAAAAAAAATTTAATTAATTTATATCAAGAAAATAATCATAATTTGAAATGATTTAAATTAAATAGATAATGTAAATTTTAAATAAAATTATATATAAAACACATCCTTTAATAAATTAAATAGATAAAGTAAATTTTAAATAATCATTATTCATTATTTTTAGTAGATTTATTACATAAAAAATCTAATTAATTCATATCAAGAAAATAATATCAAATAATCTAAATTAAAGATGAAAAGAAAAATTTATATAAAATAGTTATAAAAAAAACTCATCTTTAAAATAAACTCTCCATATATTATGTACTTAATAATATAAAAAAAAAAGATTAATTTTATTTTCAGTAAAAAAAACACTACCAAATATTAGTGTTGACGTAAAAACAAAAAAGAAATTCTACAATAGGAGATTATAAAAAGAGATCATACAAAAAGAAAATTAAAAAAATAAAAAATTAAGAAAAATATTAATAGTAAATATACTATAAATAAAAATTATTAAAATAGTAAGACTTCTAAGAAGTCGTTAACATGTAATATTATTTTCACTACAAAACTTAATATATATGTTAACATGTAGTAATTTATATATATAATTTACAAATAGGCAAGTGGTGTTGATGCTTAAACATGCAGTATGTGGTAATGAAACAAACAATTAAAGAGAAATTCCTACAAAAGGCTAGTTGTCGTTCGGCACTGTTTGTATTGTATATGCATGTCGTTCCGCATGTCTCCTTATCAACATGTGTGTCGTTCGGCCAGTGGCGGAGCCAGAAATATTATAAAGTCTGGACAAAAAATTAAAGATCGCAAATTCACATTGTATATAATATATAAATACTCATCAATCAAAATAACAGAGACTCGCCATTTTGTCCACAAAAATATAGTTTAAAATAAAAGAGACAAATATAACCTTACAATAGCGGGTTAAATAAAATTACGAGGCAAATGTCCTTTCCGAGACTTTTTTGCGGTGAATGTTCGAATAATATCAATATCATTAAGTGATTTGAATATCTCCCGCTCAGTGTAACATACCATCAAGTCATTGAACCACACATCATTGATCTTGTTGCGCAATTTAGACTTGATAATCTTCATTGCTGAAAAAGCTCTTTCAACGGATGTTGTCGACACCGGCAATATCAAAGCTAACTCAATAAGTTTATAAACCAATAGAAATACTAAATGTTTCTCAGTTTGAACCATCTTCATAGCCAAACTTTGAACATCTTCACAAGTGGAAAATGAAGCATTTCTTCTCACTTGAAGAACATAAGTCTCAAGTTGATCCCTTATTGTTCCTCGATCATCATCAGAAAAGTCTACACGATAAATATCCGCAAGACGAGCAAGCTTATCAACATTAAACTTGGAGAAAGAGTTTTTGGGATCAAGACATGAAAAACAATTAAGGATAATGTTACTTTCTTCACTAAAGCGATGATCCATCTCCACACATATTTTATCAATAGCAACATAAAAAATCTCTGCACGGTAATGATGAAGATTAGTGACAGTCCTCCCTTCTACCCTTGAACGACCCCGAACCGGTATTTCATCATCCATATTTGGAACTGGAATACCTTTAGCAACACAAAAATCTTGGACATCAGAAAATAAATTATCCCAACCACTCTCTCTCTCTCTCGTTGTGGCCAATCGAGCTTTGATATCATCAACTAATTCCATGGCAATCACAATATTAAGATCTTTTCTTTGCAAGACATTTGAAAGCTCGTTTGTGATACCAAACAACTTTAACATTAATTTCAAAATGAAAGAAAATTTAAAGCTCTCCATTTTTTCTATCAAACTCGCTGCTTGAGATGGTCCACGTCCATCTTCATCAACCATACTAAGCACCTTTAACACAGAGGGCCACATTTGATCCAAACGAAGCAATGTAGTATGATGTGAACCTCATCTAGTATCCCCAGGTCTTGTGAGATTAGATGATTGGTGCAAGCCCTTTCCTCTAGATATCTCACCACTCTCAAGTTTATTTAAAATATCTTGGTGTTGTGCCTCTATCAAAGCATCCCTCCTCTTACAAGATGCACTTGTTGTGGTCACAATCAAGGAGATGTACTCAAAGAAATCATGAATAGATGAGCAACTACTAGTAACAAACACAACAACTAATTGCAAGCGGTGAGCATAACAATGAACATAGAAAGCATAAGGATTTTCATCTAGAATTTTTCTTTGCAAACCATTAAATTCACCTCTCATATTTGAAGCTCCATCATATCCTTGCCCTCGTATCCTTGAAATCGATAACGTGTACTTATCAAGAATACCATAAAGAGCATTCTTTAATGACTCAGATGTAGTATCTTTGATATGATGTAGAGAAATAAATCGTTCCACAACATTTCCTTTGTCATTCAAAAACCTAAAATAAATTCAACAAGTTTACTTGGCGGCATAAAAAATAATAGGTCATGAAAATTAGAAAGTACAACTACTAACCTCAACATCACCGCCATTTGCTCTTTGACGGATATATCACGTGACTCGTCAATAAGCACGGAGAATTGTCTATCACTAAGCTCTTCCATAATCACCTTGGTAACTTCATGTGCACAACATGTTGCAAGCTCCTTTTGAATGTCACCACAAGTTATTGTGCAATTTTTTCCACCACGGTCAAAAGCGTCCCTCACTTGTTCATTTTGAGATTTTACCCAATCTACCATCTCTCTAAAATTACCCTTATTTAGAGAAGTAGAGGATTCATCATGGCCACGAAAAGCCATGCCTTGTGCTATGAGATATCTTGAACAATCTAAAGAACAAGTCAAACGAATCTTATATAATTCTTCTGATTCCTTGGATGCTTTAGCAAACTTACTTGTCACACTTTGTCTTTGATTATTAAAATCATCATAGTGCTTGACACATGAGTTATGCAAACTATTATGACTACCAACGTGACCTTTCAAGCCTTGAGATGCATGCTTCCAATCTCTATATCCACTTTTAGTGAAGACTTCAAAACCAAAGTGCTCGGCCCTCCCGGGTTTCTTAAAGAGAAAACAATAAAAACAATAAGCTGCATCCTTTATCTCACTGTATTCTAACCATGTATAATTCTTATACCATGATTTACTAAATGATCTTTTAACACTCTCAAATGTAGTACGAGGAAAGCTTGGCAAATCTGGTTGCATTGGACCCTTCAATATATATGCCCTCCTCACTTGGTCTTGAATATCCGGAGCATACTCATTAATTTGTTTCCTATGACCTGGATCTTGCACAATCTCATTTGGATTAAACTCATTAACCACATTACATGGTGGTTCTAATTCGACTTCCGATTGCACAACATTCACATTCTCAATATTTTCTCTAGCAACCAAAAATTTCCTCATCTCTAAACAAAAGATAAAATAATTACAAAATTGTAGTTTCAAAATTTAAAAGAATAATAATCAAATAAAACAAATAAGAATTAACAATGTTCTTCAAAGAAATAAAATAAAATTTAAAATAATAAAAATCAAACAACCTAAATTCTAATAAATAAATTAGTATTTGTAATTGTATATGGTTAATCAAACAACCTAAACTCTAATAAATAAATAAATTAGTACATGATTAATCAATCAACCTAAACTCTAATAAATAAATTAGAATCAAACATGAAATTAAACAAGACAAATTGCATCTACTATTACCTGCTATATAGCCTGTAGAAATAATATAGCCTATAGGAATGATGATAGATTGCACAAGGATTAAACAGATAGAAGAACACAGATTGAACAGGATGAAGAAAAGTGAGCAGCGGCAGGCAGTTTTTTTTCTCTGTAGGTTTTCCTAATTTTAGGTTTTTCCAATTCTAACTTTCACTATTTTTTCTTTTTCTTTTAATTTTATTTAATATTAAAAAAAAATGGGCTGGGTACTAAAAAAAAATTGGGCCGTTGAGCCTGGGCATTTGCCCAAGCTGGCCGTATGGTGTATCCGCCTGTGCGTTCGGCACACTCCTCTATCTAGGGTGTGTCGTTCAATAAACTGTTTTCTGTTTTTGTTTTCTGTATTTTTTTTGCAGTTTCGGTCAATTTTTTCAAGTTTCTCCATCAATTCAATCACAGACCAAAATTCAACCAACACACAACATATTTACAACAACATAAATATTATAACATATCAATATAGATAATTTTCATCAGCCAATTCATCGACAATAATTATTTTCTAATAACACCACAACCAAACACAAACTGATAGTAACAATTTCATACAAATTTAATTTCATCGAATCAACACAACACAACCACAACTGTAAAGCCATGGCAGAATTCATACGCCCTAATCCCACATACAATTTATCATATATCCGATTATAGAGATTACCCTTACCTTGGATTGACGGTCTCTCTATAATTTTTTTCGTTCGAATTCCGATTTGACTTTCCTCTCTCGGCGGCAATTTCTCCAATCTCTTGTTTTTCCTCCTCTTCCAATTCCTCGCGTACGACCACTAACAAAAATCTCTAACTAGCCTTATACTTCTCCTTTTATATCTCTTATAATTAAATCCAACTTACATTAATAATAATATTATTATTCTATTGGGCCTATTATTCACACCTCCAACCTGCTATTTCTCACACAATAATTAAACCCGACTAAATAAATAATATTCTAATAATCAATTATTATTTCTAATAATAATTTCTATTGGGCCTATTATTCACACCTCCAACTTGCTATTTCTCACACAATAATTAAACCTGACTAAATAAATAATATCCTAATAATCAATTATTATTTCTAATAATAATTTCTTTGACCAAACCGAATATTTAACCCGGCTATCCACTTAACATCTCAATTCAACACATTAATCTAATTACGCCTTTTGAATATTATCGATAAATTCCAACTTCGACAATTCCAATAAATAATTCCTTATATAATTTAATTAAATAATTAATTAAATTTGGGGCGTTACAAGTGTGATTGTGTGTCTTGGAAGAGTGTCTTCAGTTTTGATTTTGTTGAGTGTCACAGTGTGTGACTTAGGGAGTGAGCAGAGGTTCTCATATCTATGTATGGTATCTTAGGTAGAAGGGTCACTGGGTAGTCTGATTAAGTGAGGAGTGTAAATAGGGAAGGTTTCCCTCCGAATTAATATTGTTGATAGTGAACTTCATTCCTGGCTTGGAAGCCCCCAGACGTAGGTTGGTTAGAACCGAACTGGGTTAACAACTCTCTGTGTTTTTATTGCTTTCTGCACTCTATAATTATGTTCTGTAAAGCTGTGTTCAGAGCAGATATAAGTGTCGTGACATTACCTTCGACATCTCATATCTGATACCAGAATTTCAATTGGTATTAGAGCAGGCATCCTTCTCTATCTCTGGGTGAGATCTAGGGAAAATACTTTCTGGTAACATGGACAAGGAGGCAATATTTTTGAATAGACCACCCATTCTAGATGGTTCTAACTATGAACTTTTGAAGCCTCGCATGGAAACTTATATAAATTCCTTAGACAACAGGGCTTGGAAGGTTATTTTGAAAGGATGGACACATCCTATCATTATTAGAGTTAATAATCAACCTACTGGTGAGCTGAAGCCTGAAGAAAACTGGTCAAAGGAATATGATGAACTGGCTTTTGCCAACTCAAAGGACTTAAATTCTATATTCGATGGAGTTGACAGAAACATCTTCAGACTGATCAATACATGTGAAGTGGCCAAGGATGCTTGGGAAATTCTCAGAACTACTCATGAAGGCACTTCCAAGGTGAAAATGTCAAAACTACAGTTGCTCACAACTAAGTTTGAGAACCTGAGGATGAAAGAAGAAGAAAGCATTCAAGAATTTCATATGAAGGTTCTTGAAATAGCCAGTGCTTATAGTGCCTTGGGTGAGAAGATACCAGAAGAGAATCTGGTAAGGAAGATGCTCAGATCTCTACCTAAGAGATTTGATATGAAAGTAACAACTATTGAAGAAGCTCAAGAAATCAACAACATGAAAGTGGGTGAACTAGTGGGTTCACTCCAAAAATTTGAGCTAAGTATTAATGAGAGGTCTGAAAAGAAGCCTAAAAGCATAGCATTCAAGTCCAACACTGAAGAGAAAGGTGAGGAATATGATCTGAACACTGAGGAAGTATTGTCAAACACCATAGTCATGCTTGGAAGACAATTCAATAAAGTGCTGAAAAGGGTGGAAGGTAGCTCAAGATTAAATGTCCGACACATCCCATACGACATCAGGAAAACAAGTAATTCTGGGAAGAAAGCAGAAAGTGAAGAAAGACATACTTAAGACAGAGAACTAAGGTGTTATGAATGTGGAGATTTTGGTCATATCAAATGGGACTGTCCAACCTATCTCAAAATACAAGACAACAGATTGAATGTACTGTGGTCAGATGAAGACTCTAAAGAGGAGGTGCAATAGGAATCAACCAAATATGTAACAGCTTTGACTGGTACATACATATCTGATGGAGATTCAAGTGATGAAGAACTGGCCTTTAAAGAACTAGCTGCTACATACAAAGAACTATGCATCAAGAGTGTTAAAGTGTTCCAGGAGAATGAGAAGCAGAACAAGCTCATAATACAATATCAAGACATAAAGAAGGAGCATCTGGAGATGATTAAGAAGCTGGAAAGTGAAGTAACTGTGCTAAAATGTGACCTTGATCAGATGACCAAATCTGTCAAGATGCTAAACAGTGAATCTGAGATACTAGATAAAATACTTCAAGCTGAAAGAGTAGCAAGAGACATGAGTGGTCTACGGTACAATTGTACAAAGGAGTCTTCTACAGAATCTGCTCAAAGTCAGGCTGAATTATGATGTCGAATCAAATGTTTCAACATCACAGAAGGAACAACTACAGACAGCCTAACAGAAGACCTCAACACTGGAGATATCATTACTGTGGGATATATGGTCACATAAAACCATTATGTTTCAAGTTGTATGGTTACCCCAACCCTACACACCAATCAAATATGACTCAGGCCAGGCCAAGGAAATAGTGGATTCCCAAAGAAAATGTATTTTGACAGTGGATGCTCAAGGCACATGACAGAAGACCAAAACTTATTGGTCAACTTTCAAGATCATCCAACTGGTTATGTTAATTTTGGAGACGGAATGAAGGGTGAAATCAAAGGAACATGGAAGATACACAACGCTAAGTTTCCTAACATTAATGGTGTATTACTTGTCAAAGGTTTGACTTCCAACCTGATCAGCATAAGTCAACTATGTGATCAAGGATTTAATGTGAACTTCACAAGAGCTGAATGTATCATTACTAACAAGGAATGTGAAGTTACTATGAAGGGAATAATAAATGAATACAACTGCTATCTGTGGATCCCTCTGGAGACAAATCACAACAACTGTGTAGAAGTCAAATAATCTGTGTGCAAGAATTCCCTGAAGGACAAGACAAGTCTCAAGTCAACTGATCATAATGTCCCAATGAATGTCATGACATCAGTTAAATCTGCCTGAGTTAATGATCAGTCTACAGAAAGAAGAACCATGAATTTAGCTAAAAAAATCTCTGAACTGAAGCTAGTCAATGGTTATTCAAAAGGATGGGATGTATATGAATGTTCAAGAAGAGAGCAAGGGGTCTGTTTGCTAAAGAAGTTATAGAAATTAAAAGCGTGTGGGAACATCATTAAGGGGCTTAATTTTTCAAAATATCACTCAACGATATTGAAACATAAGGTGCAACATATAAAAGGGTCACCCAAGTTCAAATATTTCACAATTTCACCACACGCTACACTCTTCCCGAAAACTACAAAATCTCCATCTTCAATCCTCAGAAAATCAATCTTCCACACTTGATCATCAAGATGTCTCAACATACTGCACCAGGATCAAGCAACACTAACGAAAGTATTCCAAGTAAAGAAGCCCTAAACATTATTCCTCTTTCCATGATTCCTTGTTCGGATGCAAGACCTACAAAGCTTCGCACCCGTCATGCAAGACAACCAAGGAAAACTCCTATTTCAGTTGGAGGTAATGTATCTAAACCCACTGATGATGAAACTATTCAAAATGATGGAGATGTAGATAGGGTAATAAGAAGGTTAGTTGCTGATACCCTAAGTGTGGGTTTACCGGTTGAAGGGATCAACATCCCTCTTGCCCAAATACCTGGTGAAGTTGCTCCAAAAGAGCACACTAAATCATCCATGAGGGAAGAACAGACTCCTTAAGAGAATCTTGAAAAAGAAACAACTCTTGATGAAGTCACAACTGATGTTGGAACATCATCCCTGAAGAAAACTCCTTAAGAAAAACAGACTGATTCAACTAATAAGAAGACTGAGAAAGATGTAGCTGATGTTGTTATAGATGTAGACACTTTATCAGACAATGAGTTGATCATTAATGTTAACCTTGGAATTTCCAAAAGATTGAAAACAAGAAAGGGCAAGGATGTTGCTTCCAGAATCCCATCCAAACCTGTCAAGAAGAAGGTTATGTATGGTCCTCCAAAAGGGTGGAGCAAAGCTACTTCATCAGCAAAAAAGAGGAAAATAAGATCAAAATCTAATTCTGATTATGATGTCGAGATTGATGTCCCAAACATCTCACCAGTGAAGAAGTCAATAGTTTAGAGAACCAATGGCAGTGTCCCTAATACTCCTACTGACAATATCTCATTCCATTCCATCAAGCTTGCTGCAAGATGGAAATACATATATTAGAGGAGATTGGCTTTAGAGAGGGAGTTAGGAAAGGATTCCTTGGCTTGCAAGGAAGTTATGAAATTGATCTCTGAAGCAGGGCTGATGAAAATAGTGACAAAGTTGTCAAAGTGCTATGAAACCCTGGTCAAGGAATTCATAGTCAACATTCTAGAAGACTGTGATGACAAGAAAATTCAAGAGTTTCACAAGGTGTTTGTCAGAGGAAAGTGTGTAAAGTTCTCACCTGTCATCATTAATCAATATCTAGGGAGGAGTGAGAAGAAAGAAAGTGAGCTTAAAGCCACTGATGAAGGAGAAGTTGTCTGCTGGTAAACTAAGTTTAAAGTATGCAATTATGCATAACTGCAAATCAAGTCAAAACCTGGCCTATGAAGGAGAAGTTGTCTGCTGGTAAACTAAGTTTGAAGTATGCAATTATGCATATAATAGGTGAAGCAAATTGGGTGCCAACAAATCACACATCAACTATCTTAGTGGGATTATGAAAATTTATTTATGCAGTTGGGATGAAGATACCTTTTGACTATGGTACTTATATATATGATCAGACTCTAAAGCATGCTGACACTTGTGCCACAAAGCTTCCCATATCTTTCCCCACTCTCCTAAGTGGAATTATTCTTCATCAACATCCTGGAATGATGCCTACAACTTTAGATGCTGAATTTAAAAGAGCAATCCCTCTATCTCTACATCAGAAGCTGTTTGCTGGAGCATATGTCCTAGACATTGTCTCAACATCTGCTGGTGCTGAACTAAAAATAGAAAATAAAGGGGATGTGATTGCGGAACTCACTGTAACTTGCATATAATTAGATGAGGTCATACGCATTGGCACAACAAGGAAGCTGAAACTTTAAGAGACCATCCTAACTTCGAAGAAGAATGTTGCTGCAAGTGTTGTTGAAGAGGGACCTGAAGAAGAAGCAAGCAGCTCAGGAACTCAAAGCTCTTCTGAAGCTGGCTCAAGAAATAAGGAAGTGATGGAAGTGGAGAGTCTGCAAGTTCTGCAGAGTATTGATGGTGCCTGAAGATGTTGAATGTGTTTCCATCTATTTTTGTGTTTATCCCTCAATTATGTAATTTTGGCACTTAAGTGCATAACTTCTATTTTATTTTGGGATGTACCTAACAATATATATTAGTGACTTAGTTGAACCTAGTATTTATTTCTATTATTCTCCATGAGTAATTTTTCTTAATGCTTTGGCCAATTATGGCTAAAAAGGGGGAGAGTATGAGTTATTAGATATTAAGTTGAGGGGGAGAAGTTGTGAATTGTTGCAGCTGTGAGAGATTGTGTGTTTTTTTCTTTGTGATTTTTTTGTTTGTGATTCCTCCTGTGTGTGAGCAGCTGATGTGATGAATGTGCTAAGGAAGAGTTGCTGATGTGTTCATTGTTCTTTGTGTGCTTCTTGTGCTGAGAGGAGAAGCTGATGTGCTAATTGTTGATTATGCACCTCTGAAGATACTATGTGTTTCCATAAGAAGAGAAGCTGTTGTGCAGGGGGAGCAAAACTTTTAATTGTCAATTGTGCATCTGTATGTGATGTGTGCAGGGGGAGTAAAATGTTGCATCTGTGAATGTTTTAACTGATGTTTGAGCATCTGTGTTATTTACCTATTGTTATCTCTGTTTTGATTGTGATGCTACTTTTATTGTGCTGCTCTAATATGTGTACTTAAATGCCTATGATAATTGTGATGCTGTTTTAATTGTATGGCTTGTACCCGAAGTAATGTTTTAGCCAAAATTTGCCAAAGGGGGAGTTTGTTGGTTCTATGGATTGACAACAATTTTGGTAAAAATTCTGCTCAGAATATGCCATGGAAAATACTAAAGTAGCAGATGTCACAGCAGATGTCCTGACATGTGAAACTGACAGAAGTAATTCAAGTGCATATTTTTTAGGAAGTCAGTTTGTTTGTTATTTGTATGCTTCGACTAAGGAAGCTTGAGAACTCCTTCAACAACATATTTGGAGATTTAATATCCTGGTTTGATGGAGAAAAGACAGGAGGCGCTGAAGACTTGTGAGTAAAGCAACCCTAGTTGGTGTTACTCTATTTAAAGGCTACAAACCTTGTTTTGCAGTTGGCCGTTCCAGATTTAGAAGTCTAGATATTAATTGTTGGTTGTTTATTATTTTGGTTGTTAATTGTTCATTGTGATCCTTTCTCGTATTCTTACTTGAGTTGGACGTTTGATTTGAGTTGTAAGTTTTCAATCACCATAAGCTTTGAGACGAGTGTGATTGTCTGTCTTTAAAGAGTGTCTTCAATTTTGATTTTGTTGAGTGTCATAGTGTGTGACTTAGGGAGTGAGCAGAGGTTCTCATATCTAAGTGTGGTATCTTAGGTAGAAGGGTCACTGGATAGTCTAATTAAGTGAGGAGTGTAAACAGGGAAGGTTTCCCTCTGAATTAATACTATTGATAATGAACTTCAACCCTGACTTGGAAGCCCCCAAACGTAGGTTGGTTAGAACAAAACTGTGTTAATAACTCTCTCTGTTTTTATTGCTTTCTGCACTCTATAATTTTGTTTTGTAAAGTTGTGTTCAAAGCAGATATAAGTGTCGTGACATTACCTTCGACATCTCATATCTGATACCAGAATTTTAGGGACTGCATAAGAGTCCGAACCCATTGTGTAACACCCTTCTAAATACCCCTCGAATAATATAATTAACTCAGAGTTAACATGTCACAAAGGGCGTCACAATTGATTTAAAATATAAAATTCCAATACATATGCCATGCTTAGCTAAGGAACATAATTTAATCAACACATGTTTAACACAGCGGAATTATTTATTCAAAACTCGGATAATTCAAAATATAAAATACCACCAAAAGGTCAACACCTTAGTCCATCAAATAATTATCCAACTAAAACAATTAAAAAATTTAAGAGTTTAATAGTAACTCTAAAGACAAACGTTCCCTAGTGTTACAAGACCAGAGCATGACACCGACACACGATAAAGTAAAAGCACAGCTCTACGTGCTATCCTCACCAACTCCTAAGCGCTAAAGCTTCAATCTAAAATCATCAAAGTAAGGGTGAGACTACATCATAATTAACATGCATTATAAATTCATAAAATAAATAGAACTTCATAAGCTATTACTTCACCCTATTTAGCATAGATAGATTCGATCATTCATCCCACACAAAGCACAAGTCATGAACATGCACCAAAACACAACAATCAAATTATAACACTGGAAACCATACTATCATGTTATAATCCATACAAAATGTAATGCAAGACTCTATGCATGTGGTACCAAAAGTTAACTAAGTCACACACTGATCCATAATCACCCGGATACAGTTACATCGATTCGTCCATAATCACCTGGACATGAATCCCGCCTCACCACCCATAATCACCCGGGAACGGTTATTGGCAATACTTACTAATTTCACACAATGGAAATTATCTACTACCAGAATGTATATGCATGCACATCATAAAAGCATGCAACATTCAACACAGGTTATCATAACATCGTACATCATAAACCATCATCAATCCAAAACATGATAACCATCATTTATCATGAACATCATCAAACTTCATAAACATGCACAAGAAATTACTGCAACATCATCACCAAAACATGATAACCATCATTTATCATGAACATCATCCAATCGCATAAACATGCACATCATCAAGCATGCAACATCATCAACCAAAACATGATATAATCATTTATCCTGAACACATCCAATCGCATAAACATGCACAAGAAATTATATATTCAATAGTAGTGCTATCACCAACATATGAATACAACCATCAATATGCACTCATACATCATCACACAACATCAACTTACCATTGCATCTACATCAAATATGCAAATAAGAATAAACCACATAATCGTAAAATTAATGCTTTTTCAAAATAAAATCAAGTTACTGTTATTTTCTTCATTTTATAAAATAGAGTATTTAATTTAAGAAACAACGTCCAAAACGGAGACTAAAACGGTCTTATCGTTTGAAAGTTATGAATTTTTAAAGTTTAGTATTTTTCAAAAAATATCAGTGGTAACCGGTTCCTTCAGAGGAGTAACCGGTTTCCACAATCATGTGAAAACGCATTGCTGGAAAATGTATGGGGAACCCGGGTTCTCCTATAGGGAACCGTTCCAGCACTCAAAAATCAAGTAATACACAGTGGTAACCGGTTCCCCCCACAGGGTAACCAGGTTCCACGATCCCTGTAGTAGAAAATCACTATTTTTACAGCATTCTTCATTTCCAATCCATCCAATAGTTCCAATTACTAATCCATACACAAATAACACCAAAACACATCCCAATACATGATTCCAATGTCATAACAACGCACCACAACATCATACAACAACTCTATAACACAAATTGCATCAAGAATGTCAAAAATCATGCATTTAGGGTCAAAACTCATAAACCTAAAAATGCTAAATTGGGATTCCTAATCTCTTACTCTATTCTACCATTCTCAAAACTCATAATACATTATATGTAGAGCAATCACCCCTTACCTTAGCCAATATCTTGATCTTCCTTGAGCTTTAGGTTCCTCTTCCTCCTTTGCTCTTCTTCTCTTTTGACGTATGATTCCTCTTCTCACTTTTTCCCAATTCCTTTTTCCTCTCTTCTTATTTTCCTTTTTCTTTCTTATTATTCTACTATAATAATAATAATAACAAAATAATTAAAGGCTTTTACTCCATACACCCCTCTCCTCTACTAATAACCACATAAGTCCAATTCTTTTTCTTTATTTATTTTCCAATAATTCTAATATTCCAATAATTTCCAAAAATTAAATTTTAATTAATTAAATAATTAAAATTCCAATTTAGTAATAATTGAAAATATGGGGTGTTACACGTTGTATAGAGCCTGGTTACGGCGGAGCGCCGAGCTTTGACAGAGGGCCTTTTGTGGCGAAATATGGACTTTGCCGGGGGAGAACCAACGAGATGGAACTCGGCATGTAGCCTTTGTTTGTTGCGAGACACCGAGTTATGTCGGGGGAGCACCATCGAAATGGAACTCGACAGTGAACCCGAGGGGAGACACATGGAATTTGCCGGGGGAGAGCCATCGAGATGGAACTCGACAGGGAGCCCTTGTTTGTTGCGAGACATCGAGTTATGCTGAGGGAGAACCACCGAGATGGAACTCGGTAGGGAGCCCTTGTTTGTTGCGAGACGTCGAGTTATGCTAGGGGAGCACCATCGAAATGGAACTCGGCAGGAAACCCGAGGGGAGAAACGCTGACTTTGTCGAGGGAGAACCATCGAGATGGAACTTGACAGAGAGCCCTTGTTTGTTGCAAGACGCCGAGTTATGATGGGGGATCACCATCGAAATGGTACTCAGCAGGGAATCCGAGGGGCGAAACATGGACTTTGCCGGGGGAGAACCATCGAGATGGAACTCAGTAGGGAGCCCTTGTTTGTTGCGAGACACCGTTATATCGGGGGAGCACCATCGAAATGGAACTTGATGGGGAACCCGAGGGGCAAAACGCGAACTTTTCTAGGGAAAAACCATAGAGATGGAACTCCGCAGAGAGCCCTTGTTTGTTGCGAGACGCCGAGTTATGTTGCGGGAGCACCATCGAAGTGAAACTCGGCAAGGAACCCGAGGGGCGAAACGCGGACTTTGCCAGGGGAGAACCATCGAGATAGAACTCGACAGGGAGCTCTTGTTATATCCTAGTTTCCTTTACACAAACTAAGTTCGTTTAAGGTGTCTCATTTCCCACGCAGGAGAGAAGGATGGCATCAATATAATGCTCATAGTAATTTCTATTTTACTCATTACAATAATTATAAATGTCCAAGATATTTTCTCACCTCATCTCACGATACTTTAAAATAATTACAATATGAGTTCATACATATCTCCGGTCTTTGGGTTTTTGTTGGTGACCTCGCTTGATAATTTCATGTTTCCGAGATTTTACCATGTCCATTCGCGTCTTAACCATAGGAAACGTGTTGTCCCTTTGGATATGCTTGTTGATTAGCTTGTCATATCATAACAAACACGTCAAAAAGTATTTATTTATTTCATAGTAACATTTCTTTATGAAAACATATAACACCTCAAAAATTTGTGAAGCACTAAATTACAAACAGTGATTTTCAATTCTACTAGCAGCACGTTAGCATTCGACGAGCCTTATGTAGACTTACAGTGGGTTAACATTATCATCCCAACCCTCTTCAAAGGCATTAGCATTTTACAGTGGTCTAACGCATAAGTGACTGTATAACTTAAATAATCATTCAAATGCAACTTCTCTAATTAAAGTGCAATTAAATGCCAATTATGCTAATTAAAGTAGGATAATCATCTAATCCTTTGATGAGTAATAAACTACAATCTGATGAATAATTTAAAGAATCACCTAATGGTGACTAATGCCTATCATACCAAGGCCCATGTCATTCTAGCAGCATTTTGATGTACTAATCGCTACTGACTTAGTAAAATTGATAAAATTTAGAATGACATTAAAGATTCAATCATAGATCCATCGTGTATTCCAAGTAGAATTTGAAAAAGAATATTAAATAAATACTACCTGTTTATGCAAGTGATATATTTACTCTTGCAAATGAAGGACTAACTGATTGCCAGGGTCTGATCTATCAACCATACTAATGATTTACACAATTCATACATACCATTTGTAATACTTGTCACAACTTATATAGTGAATCAATTCACATTCGCCGAAGTTTTACCTTCAAGCAACATCTTAGTGTATTTAGGCCGAGGTACCTTTTCAACTTCCATGTGGTTCTAATATAATCATGCTTAACGATGCAGAATATGAAACAGTTGCAGACATGCGGCAGGGCGTACTGAACCAACGTATATCAAAATCTAAAGCATTATCATCCTGCATTTAAGGCCTATCCCTTAAACAATAGTTATTAAACAAGATCATATGGGATTTTATAATTATAACAAGCTTAAAATTAATGCAGTATGCAAGAAGTTTTAGATACCGCATCAAAGTATAACTTATCCCTGACTTTGAGTTCTTGATTATGATTGTCATGTCAGGCTGTTACGTGACAAAACAACCATGTTAAGTGATAACTGGGCATTCGAACCGTCAAGAGCAACGTCGGTAGGGATCGTATCTTATCAAGAACTAAATAGCATGTGCCGCCATAACAGACTTTCTACTCAATGTACGATTATAATTCCAATCCTGCAGCATAATTCATCATTGTGAAATTTCAACTCCTAATAACAGTAACTACCGATAAATTGATAAATCATAATGGAGCCCCCTATTAAGGTTTCAATTTATTTTATGCACTGAATGTGCTTTCCATATGATGAATATTCATGCCATTTAGAGAAGAAAGAAGACAAATAACTAAGCGTTCACTAATCATAACTATGAATCAACATTGTAGTGAATCACTTATCTTTCACTGTCAGTATTGGCACCATGATTTAGGTTTGCCCTTCATTTAACACGCCAATTGTGGAACTGCTACAATAATGACCAGTGTATCGAGTATCATAAAATCCATCCCCTTATAGTGCTCATCCCATCAGCCGCGTATTTCCGCTGTAGTAATGTGATGTAGTCTAGAATTGCTTTGTCAGCCTTTTAAAACTGCTTCTAATAGCTTTAGGAAACGCATTCTGATACTCAGCAATTCCTGCATAACATAATTACAACTTTTAATACCAAAAGAGGAATGTCACCCTGACTTATACATTGTATTACATCAGAAATCAAACATAGATGGTAATCCCTTCACACTTTGCAAAACCAGATCACTTATCATAATTCTCAAGTCATCTAAATAACTACTATATAAAGACATATGCAATAAACAACCAGTCATCCATATTAACAATAAATGTTTTAAAGGTCACGACTTTATCGATGTTTAACAGTAATCAACGTCTTAATCATAACGCTTGCCACAATCATAACTGTAGATGTTATAAACAAACAACAATCGATTATGACCGATCACTAGAATAGTAAGAATCGCTTATCAGGGAGTCGACGATGTGATTCTCGTTTTTTCTACATATTGTGAAGGAGTTGTCGAATATGCATATGCACTTCAATCCCGTTATCTTCTCCATTATTGATGCCGCAGTCATTTAGTAATTGAGATTTAGATTAAAGGCATCAAGCTGTCGGTGACTCCTTGCACCTTTATCATATAACAATGTCGCTTAGTAATTCTAAGATATAAAATTTCAAACATTCTAAGAGCAAGCATGCTACAAATCCATCACAATCCGATCCTAGATATAAGCTATTCGAATTATAATGACCGCTTTTATCAAATAATCACAACACACATCACACATGCATTTTCACATTTGTGATGACTTTCCAATGTAATAGGTAAAAATGAGTAAAGTTTACTTATCTTTCGGGGTCGACTTCGATGTGCGAGAACCAAAATCGAGTTCAATCTCTGCACTTTTCGGTATAACAAAGTCGCAACACCTTAATTTTCTACATCGACGGCATGATCCTTCAACGAATCACTTATCGGTGTACGATCCTTCATTTCCGAAACGTTGAATTGATTCATCGAGTTTGCGCCAGGAATGCTACCAATCTTGCTCTTGCTGGATCGTTTACCACTGACAATGACCGGTTATCGTCGGAGAACAGGTCGATAAATCTGGAAATCGTGGCGAGATTGTCACTCTGATGGTATTCCCGGAAAGGGTCGATGAAGCTGCTTGTGCGTATCAGTGGCAGAAATAAAGTTCGTCCCCAGATCGCTACTTTTGAACTTGAGGATAACCGAAAATCGCCTTCCTGGTTTTTCTTATTGTATCCACCATCTTCGAGACTGTTGGCAAAGTTCACGCATAGAGACTCATGGTGTTTAAGATGAAATGTAACAATGAGCAATAGAATGGTCAATACCCCAAAAAGCACGAGTTGTAAGCCTCATGTTTAAGTATAGGGCTTATTTTAGCACCATAGCAGTTCGAGACATGTGTGTTTTTATATATCCGCGTGGCCTAAGAATGTTTTACCGAGGCCCTACGGCGGGCGCCAAATGTTCTTGTTAAAAAAATGATATCTAGGATATTATGGGATTCAGAGGCTCAAGTGAGGTTACTTGGACTCCAAGCTATGGGTCTAGCTTACCCCGCAGTCGGGAGCCCTTATATAAGAGGTATGGTGTCTCTGCCGCACGTGTAGCAGAGAGAGGGGTAATGAGAGAGTTAGAGAGAGTTTTTGGTTGAGATCCCCTTCATCTTGGCCATTAGGCCTCTATATATAGAGTATCCATGATTAATGACCATGATGGTGTAACCATCCATTAATAATTGTAACGCTCGTAACTGCCTTTTAATGACTTGTAACGTTAGTAACCGTCACATAAGTATTATAACGTTTGCAACTGTTCTTCATTGTATTACATAACTGCGACCAACCCGACATGGCACTACCTGGCCAACATAACTAGTGTCACACCCCAAAATTTGCCCTCCTAACTCCAAGTTATATGAGTCACGCATCACATTCATCCGCATATGCTCTTATTGTGTCATTGGCATTAAACAATCATTCATTCATCGCATCCGCATCATTAGTCGTATTTAAGTTGACCAAACGTCAGTTTAAATCGACATTTGCATCGTTTTGTAGTTTTAAAATACCTGATTTTTCACTTCACGCATTTTTATCTCCTTACTTGATTCTTTCATCATGTTGAGTTGTTTTATGTCGATAATATTGAATTTTCGGTTTTATAAACAGACTGTTAAAAGCGATTCTACACTATGCGGAAAATTAGCGGGAAAATATTTCAAGTTTTCGCCTTTAACTCACTGCTTTATGAATCTACGTGTCGCATAGATCATAAAAATGTGCTCTCTCTAATTTTTTGGTACATTTCGAAGTCTCATTTTTAATCGTAAGTGTTTTACAACCGGGTATTCTTTATTATCATTTTATTTCGATTTTAAACATTTTGATAATTTTTTTTTAATCTTTGAGACCCGTAGTTTATTTTAATGTGCTCATTTAATTTTTTTGGATAATTTAGTGTTCGAATTTATATCATTTTTGACAATTTTAAGTGTCCAATTTTTATCTCCAAAAATCAAAACAAAAACATTTTCAGATAGGTTAATTTTAGCTCTATTGGGCTTTATAGCCCATTTTATCAAAAGGGCATTTTTGGCATTATTAAAAAATGTTGAAAACCCTAATTATTTTGTATATATTGTTGTCATCATCACTGTTTCAGGGGAAGAAAAAAACGTAAACATAAGGAGAGGCAAAAGGGATGTTTTTTTGAGATGTGAGGAAAATATTTCCTCTTCATCGTCACCCTCATAGCAGACTCCCTCTGTCACTCTCCCAGCTCATTTCGTCCCTACTCATCATCTTCCCAAAACCCCTTCTTTCCGCCACCAGAGTTGAACCGAACCCATCGCAAATTCGCCACCGGATACAGAGTCTCCCCTTCTTCCTCTGTTACATCTCCACTGCCAGTACACCCTCAGCTTCACGCCCTCCAATCTCAGCAACTCTCCTTAACCCCACCGTCTCTTCCCTTCTTCCATATCCGCCTCCATCTGTTATACCCCGTCCCACCATCCTCTTCATTACTCCACTCACCAAACTGCCAGCAACCGTCACCTTCATCCCACACTTCGCCGCTTAACCTCCATTCCTCCTTACAATAACACTCCCTCGCCATACACCCCCTCTGTCTTAGATCAAAACACCCCCTCCATCGTTCCTTCATCTCCTTCTCATAACCTCAGCAGCCGCGACCCTTCTTCTTCCACTAAATCCAGCGTCTTCTTCCAAACAGCACCCTTATCCGTTACTACTCCCTTCTTCATTTCCCTTTGTAAATCCGCCGTAACTCCGCCTACTCCCACCATCTTCCTCTCCTCCTTCATTCCGACTAACCTCTCATCTTCACACACCCTTCACGCACAAAATCCACCATTTCTTCTTCAACTTTCAAATCCTCCATCCAACTCCCTCGTCTTCTCTCAATCGCTTCTCACCCCTCCGTAAACCTCATCACGTCGCCGCCACTCTTTCTATCAACTCCCTCATACCTAAGCCATCGTAGGGACCCCACAAGTCAAGGGGGTGCTTGACTTTGATTCTCATCCTGTGAAACAGACTTAAATATTCTCTAACATACAAAGAAGTTATTGCCATTTTGATGAAGCTCCATGTTCTTGTTGATGGCAAAGTTAAGACATACACGACATATACTGCTGGTTTCATGGATGTTGCTTCTATTGCCAAAACAAATGAGAGTTTCTGTTACCCGCGTTTTATAAATATTAATCAGAGTTTTTTATTCACAAATCAAGAGGCGTCACAATTTAAATATTTTCAAATCAACCAGAATAGTTGTCATGCTTTCACTGAAGAAGAATTCATTAAATAAAATAGACTTAAGGTTATGTTTAACAGCGGAAATGAAACATAACAAATCCTGAATACATCATTCATAATTATTCCAGGATAATAAATCGAAACATTAACCAAAACTATTATTGAATATCCATAAGGAATCTCAATTCAAACGTTTCCCCAGTGTTACATCTACCAGAGCACGACACTGACACGCGGTTTAACTAAAGGACTCAACTCTAAAAGTTATCCTCACCAATTCCAAGCAGCTAATCACTTCGAATCTGAAATCATTAAAGTAAGGGTGAGATCTCTATTCAATATAAAAGGCATTATACGTTTTTAAATACAACAGAATAATTCGATACGTTAGTCCACTATCAAAACACATTCATAGTTCAATTCACAAGAGCATTGTACACAATTCATTATGCAAGTAAACAATCAATGGAAATTGCAACACTGGAAACCATCCTAGCATGTTACAATCCCATATGCAATGCAGACTCTATGCATGTGGTACCAAACGTGAACCGAGTTCACCCTCTGTTCCATCACACTCGGAAACAACGGAAATCCATGATTTGCCCATAACACTGGGTTAAGAATCTAGCCTCACTACCTCAAAATCCTGGTAAGTTTATTGGCTCTGCAAGCTCACTTCCGCACAATGGGAATGAACCAATTAACAATGCTTATGCATGCATCATAAAGGCATGCAACATCAATTCACAGATTATGGTATCACATAATTCACATAATGCCAATCACCAATGTATTTCATTCCATCACAATGATTATCAAACACAACATTGTAAGCATGATTCCTCACTCATCAAATCAGACAACCCATATCCTATTCCCGTTGTCCTTAAACTGTTAACTTTCCAAAAATCGGAAGCTCGACTCTTTTTAAAATAATTTTACAAAATAATATTTTTCTCTTTTTAAAAGATAGTATTTTTAATTTAAGAAATAATGCCGAAAACGGCACTCGAATCGGAGTTACGGTTTAGAAAATATGAATTTTTGAAGTTTTAAGTATTTTGAAAAATTGTGGAACCGGTTCCTCCCAGGAGAACCGGTTCCCACTTTGAAAATGCGCTCCCCTGGATTTTGTATGGGAACCGGTTCCTCCCCAGGAACCGGTTCCACGCATAAAATTGCCAATTTTGAAAGTTTACACTAGGAACCTGGTTCCTCCCCACTGGGAACCGGTTCCCACGACCTGCAGAACCAAAATCTGATATTTTGACAGCATTTATGCATTCCTTATCACTTCCAATTGTTTCCATACGAGTTGTAACATTAGAAACACCAAATTACAGCCATTATACACCAATACAACATCAAACATCATTGTTTCTTCCGTCCTATTAATCGTTCGACACATTAACAGTCTTAAATTCTATAGTCCGACACAAAATAGGGTTTAATCCTATGAACCTATAATCACCTAATTCAAATTCCCTAACGTACCGAATCACCCGGTTGATTCCCAAAACCCATAAGGCATTAAAATCGAATGAAATCACCCCTTACCTCGCGATGATCTTCGACTTTCCCGGCGTTGGGTTTTTCCTCTCTTCACTTCTCTTCTCCAATTCTACGTGAAATGACTTTTCCAAAAAGACCTTCTTTTCCTTCTTTTCCTTTTTATAATCCTTGTTTTATTCCTTTATTATTTCCAATAAAATACATAAATTAATAATTAGTAAAAGTAGAGTGATTTACTCCTCACACCCACTATTTACTCTTCACACCTCCAACCCTTCTTTCTTCAAATAATCCAATTAAATCCGAAAATATTAATTCCTCAGTCTTTAATTAAATAAATAATTAAATTCCTTACTATTTAATATTCGAGTTAAATCGGGGTGTCACAACTCTCCCCTACTAAAAAGAGTTTTCGTCCTCGAAAACATACCTTAGACGAAAAGTTCGGGATACGAGTCCTTCATCTGGCTCTCCAATTCCCAAGTTACATTTCCTCCAGCTGGTCCTCCCCAAGCTACTCTCACCAGTGCTATCTCTTTACCACGCAGTTGCTTCACTTTCCGATCCTCAATTCTTGCAGGTACTACTTCAACCGTCAAATTATCCCGTACCTGTACATCATCTACTTGAATCTCATGAGACGGATCCGCAATGTACCTCCTCAACTGAGATACATGAAAGACATCATGCAAATTCGCAAGCGACCACGGTAAAGCAATCTGATAAGCAACCTTCCCAACTCTCTTGGTAATTTGAAACGGACCAATAAAGCGCGGAGTCAACTTCCTTGACTTCAAGGCTCGACCAATACCAGTCATCGGAGTAACTCGCATGAACACGTGGTCTCCTTCACTAAACTCAAGATCTTTCCTCCTCTTATCATGGTAACTTTTCTGACGACTCTGAGAAGTCCTCATCTTCTCCTGAATCATCTTGATCTTTTCTGAAGTTTGTTGGACAATCTCCGGTCCAATCACAACACTTTCTCCAGATTCATACCAACACAACGGCGTCCGACATCTCCTACCATACAATGCCTCAAACGGAGCCATACCAATGCTCGAATGAAAACTATTGTTGTAGGTAAACTCTATCAACGGTAAGTAACTATCCCAAGCTCCACCCTTATCTAACACACAAGCCCTCAATAAATCTTCTAACGACTGAATTGTCCTCTCCGTCTGACCATCTGTCTGTGGATGATAAGCAGAACTCAATCGTAACTTAGTACCCAGAGCTTCTTGCAATCCCGTCCAAAACTTAGACGTAAACCTCGGATCTCTATCCGACACAATGCTAGACGGAATACCGTGCAAACTCACAATCTTCTCAACATACAATTCTGCCAACCTCTCCATCGGATAATCCGTTCTTATCGGAATAAAGTGAGCAGACTTTGTCAACCGATCAACGATAACCCAAATAGAATCACAATTCTTCGCTGTCCGTGGCAACCCAGACACAAAATCCATAGAGATGCCATCCCACTTCCACTCTGGAACAAACAACGGTTCCATCAATCCCGACGGCTTCTGATGTTCAATCTTTGATTTCTGACAAACCAAACACGCATACACAAACTCGGCAATTTCCTTTTTCATTCCAGGCCACCAAAATAATTTCTTCAAGTCATGATACATTTTAGTAGCACCGGGGTGAATACTCAACCCACTTCGATGTCCTTCTTCCAAAATACTTTTTCTAATCTCAGCAACATCCGGAACACACACTCTATCACCAAATCTCATAACGCCATTCTCATCAATTCGGAACTCACCTCCTTGACCTTGGTTAATCAATGTCAGCTTATCCACCAAACCAACATCAGATTTCTGTCCATTACGAATCTCTTCCAAAATACCACTCGTCAGTTTCAACATGCCCAATTTCACACTATCCGGAGTAGTTTTGCATACTAAACTTAAGTCTCTGAATTGTTCCACTAAATCCAATTCACGAACCATTAACATCGACATATGCAAGGACTTCCTGCTTAACGCATCTGCCACCACGTTTGCCTTACCAGGATGGTAATTCAAACTGAAATCATAATCCTTAAGAAATTCTAACCACCTTCTCTGCCTCATATTCAACTCTTTCTGGTCAAAAAGATACTTCAGGCTCTTGTGATCACTGAACACTTCAAACCGTGAACCATACAGATAATGCCTCCATAACTTCAAAACAAACACAACGGCTGCCAACTCCAAATCATGAGTCGGATAATTCCTTTCATGAATCTTCAACTGTCTTGAAGCATAAGCCACAACTTTCCTATCTTGCATCAAGACACCGCCTAAACCCATCAAAGACGCATCACAATACACCACGAAAGATTCTGCCGGATTCGGCAAAATTAAAATCGGAGCACTAGTCAACCTCTTCTTTAACTCTTGAAATCCTCGCTCACAATCCGAATCCCAAACAAACGCTTGACCTTTTCTCGTCAACTTAGTCAACGGTAAAGCTAACTTGGAAAATCCCTCAATGAATTTCCTGTAGTAGCCTGCAAGACCAAGAAAACTACGAATCTCTGAAGCATTCTTCGGCGCTTCCCACTGAGATACAACTTCTACTTTTGTAGGGTCAACAACAATACCATTCTTGGAAATCACATGACCAAGAAAACTCACTTCGCTTAACCAAAACTCGCATTTAGACAACTTCGCATAAAGTTTCTTCTCCTTCAACAGTTCCAATACAATTCTGAGATGCTTTGCATGCTCCTCATCATTCTTTGAATAGATCAAAATGTTGTCAATAAATACCACCACAAACTTGTCAAGATACGGGTGGAATATCCTGTTCATATACTCCATAAAAACACCAGATGCATTAGTAACTCCAAATGGCATAATAGAATATTCGTAATGCCCATACCTCGTTCTAAATGTAGTCTTCTGAATATCTCTGGCCGTGACACGAATCTGATGATATCCAGACCTCAGATCAATTTTACTAAATACACAAGCTCCAACCAACTGATCCATCAAATCGTCAATCCTCGGCAATGGATACCGATTCTTGATTGTCACCTTATTCAACTGCCTGTAATCAACACACAGTCTCATTGTTCCTTCCTTTTTCTTAACCAACAATACCGGCGCACCCCACGGTGAAACACTAGGCCGAATAAACTTCTTCTCAAGTAACTCTTCCAAATGTTTCTTCAACTCAGACAACTCAGATGCTGACATGCGGTAAGGCGCCATCGACACCGGACTAGTTCCAGGAATCAAATCTATAGCAAACTCCACTTCTCTCTCAGGTGGTAGCTCACTGACATCTTCCGGAAACACTTCTAGAAATTCATTCACAACAGGTAATTCACCACTCTTAGCCTTTTCTTTCACTTCCTTCGAAGAATATAACATAAACACTACAGCACCATCTCTAACGGCTGAATTCATCTGCTTAACTGACATAGTCACGTCATCGACTTTAACTTCTTTAGGGAATATGACCGTCTTCTCAAAACAATTGATATGAACCTGGTTGAAGACCAACCAGTTCATTCCAAGGATAATATCAAGTTGTTCTAAAGGTAGGCACACTAAATCCATACCGAACCCTCTACCAAAATTGACAATAGGACAATTCCTACAAACATACGAAGTAGTCACTGAACCCGACGCAGGAGTGTCAATAACCATACTTCCATCCAAATTAGAAATTTCCAAATTCAATCTTTTAGCACAATCCAAAGCAATAAAAGAATGTGTCGCTCCAGTATCAATAATCGCAATTAAAGGTATGCCATTAATAAAACATGTACCTTTAATCAACCGATCATTCGGCTTAACGTCTGATCCCGACAAAGCGAACACCTTCCCACCAGCTTGTTCTTTCTTTGGCTTAGTACACTGCGGACGAGTGTGTCCCTCTTCGCCACAGTTGTAACAAGTTATCCTTCTAAATCTGCACTCAGCAGCTACATGACCAATTCTCCCACAGTGGTTGCACTTCTTCGCATCATTCTTGCATTCAGCAGCTCGGTGTCCCATGTCACCACATCTGTAGCACTTAGTGGAAGAACCAGAAGAACCAGAGTCTCCCCCACCAGGCTTCCTCCAACCACCAGATTTCTGATTATTCCTATCATAGGGCTTACCACGATCCATCTGTCTCTTTCCTTTACGATCAGCATAACTCTGAGCATTCGTCTTAGTACTAGCAAGATCCTCTTCCAGAATCCTACTACAGTCAACTAAATCAGGAAACCTTCTAATGCGCTGATACCTGATACCCTGCTTGATCTCATCACGAAGACCATTCTCAAACTTGATACATTTGGAAAATTCTCCATTTGCATCGTTAGTGTAATGAGCATAATACTTTGCTAATTCAGTAAACTTCGTTGCATACTCACTCACAGACTTGTTGCCTTGCTTGAGTTCCAGAAACTCAATCTCCTTCTTACCCCGAATGTCTTCAGGAAAGTACCCTCTCAGAAAAGCTCTCCTGAACACAGCCCAAGTCAATGCAATACCATCTTCTTCCATTTCAGTTCTGGTAGCAACCCACCAGTCATCAGCTTCTTCTGCTAGCATGTGAGTGCTATACCTCACCTTCAGCTCCTCAGCACAATCAATCACTCTGAAGATCCTTTCGATCTCCTTCAACCACTTCTGAGCACCTTCGGGATCATGAGTGCCTTTGAACAATGGAGGATTATTCCTCTGAAAGTTCCCCAATTGTCTGTCAGCACCTATAACAGCTCCCTGCTGATTCCCTCCGAGCACTCCAGCTAACACTCCCAAAACTTCAACAATAGCATCATCGTTCCTTCCATTACCTCTTCCAGCCATTGTTCTGTAACATTACAAAACAATCCACATCAGCACACAAGTATCGACAGTGTCACTTTACACTAGTCGCATACTAAAGGGATAATGACACTAAGACAAGACCGACTATGCTCTGATACCACTATTGTAACACCCATTCTAATTACCCGCGTTTTATAAATATTAATCAGAGTTTTTTATTCACAAATCAAGAGGCGTCACAATTTAAATATTTTCAAATCAACCAGAATAATTGTCATGCTTTCACTGAAGAAGAATTCATTAAATAAAATAGACTTAAGGTTATGTTTAACAGCGGAAATGAAACATAACAAATCCTGAATACATCATTCATAATTATTCCAGGATAATAAATCGAAACATTAACCAAAACTATTATTGAATATCCATAAGGAATCTCAATTCAAACGTTTCCCTAGTGTTACATCTACCAGAGCACGACACTGACACGCGGTTTAACTAAAGGACTCAACTCTAAAAGCTATCCTCACCAATTCCAAGCAGCTAATCACTTCGAATCTGAAATCATTAAAGTAAGGGTGAGATCTCTATTCAATATAAAATGCATTATACGTTTTTAAATACAACAGAATAATTCGATGCGTTAGTCCACTATCAAAACACATTCATAGTTCAATTCACAAGAGCATTGTACACAATTCATTATGCAAGTAAACAATCAATGGAAATTGCAACACTGGAAACCATCCTAGCATGTTACAATCCCATATGCAATGCAGACTCTATGCATGTGGTACCAAACGTGAACCGAGTTCACCCTCTGTTCCATCACACTCGGAAACAACGGAAATCCATGATTTGCCCATAACACTGGGTTAAGAATCTAGCCTCACTACCTCAAAATCCTTGTAAGTTAATTGGCTCTGCAAGCTCACTTCCGCACAATGGGAATGAACCAATTAACAATGCTTATGCATGCATCATAAAGGCATGCAACATCAATTCACAGATTATGATATCACATAATTCACATAATTCCAATCACCAATGTATTTCATTCCATCACAATGATTATCAAACACAACATTGTAAGCATGATTCCTCACTCATCAAATCAGACAACCCATATCCTATTCCCGTTGTCCTTAAACTATTAACTTTCCAAAAATCGGAAGCTCGACTCTTTTTAAAATAATTTTTACAAAATAATATTTTTCTCTTTTTAAAAGATAGTATTTTTAATTTAAGAAATAATGCCGAAAACGGCACTCGAATTGGAGTTACGGTTTAGAAAATATGAATTTTTGAAGTTTTAAGTATTTTGAAAAATTACACAGTGGAACCCGGTTCCTCCCTGGGAGAACCCGGTTCCCACTTTTGTAAAATGCGCTCTCCCTGGATTTTTGTATGGGGAACCCGGTTCCTCCCCACTGGGAACCGGTTCCCACGTACAAAAATTGCCAATTTTGAAAGTTTACACTAGGAACCCGGTTCCTCCCCACTGGGAACCGGTTCCCACGACCTGCAGAATCAAAATTTGCTATTTTGACAGCATTT
This sequence comes from Vicia sativa, assembly GCA_021764765.1. Classification (NCBI taxonomy): domain Eukaryota; kingdom Viridiplantae; phylum Streptophyta; class Magnoliopsida; order Fabales; family Fabaceae; genus Vicia; species Vicia sativa. Next base: position 149,116,187 of record CM038793.1, on the reverse strand, counting down.
ATGCATTCCTTATCACTTCCAATTGTTTCCATACGAGTTGTAACATTAGAAACACCAAATTACAGCCATTATACACCAATACAACATCAAACATCATTGTTTCTTCCCTCCTATTAATCGTTCGACACATTAACAGTCTTAAATTCTATAGTCCGACACAAAATAGGGTTTAATCCTATGAACCTATAATCACCTAATTCAAATTCCCTAACGTACCGAATCACCCGGTTGATTCCCAAAACCCATAAGGCATTAAAATCGAATGAAATCACCCCTTACCTCGCGATGATCTTCGACTTTCCCGGCGTTGGGTTTTTCCTCTCTTCACTTCTCTTCTCCAATTCTACGTGAAATGACTTTTCCAAAAAGACCTTCTTTTCCTTCTTTTTCTTTTTATAATCCTTGTTTTATTCCTTTATTATTTCCAATAAAATACATAAATTAATAATTAGTAAAAGTAGAGTGATTTACTCCTCACACCCACTATTTACTCTTCACACCTCCAACCCTTCTTTCTTCAAATAATCCAATTAAATCCGAAAATATTAATTCCTCAGTCTTTAATTAAATAAATAATTAAATTCCTTATTATTTAATATTCGAGTAAAATCGGGGTGTCACAAGGGTCGTTTTCATCTCCACTCTGTGAGGGACGATGAAGCAAATTTTAAGCTCTGCAAGGATCAATCTGTTCAATCCGGGCAAAAGGGTATTCCTTTGAAGCAAAGTTTACAACTCATCAGTACAGAAGTAAAGCTAGAAGGAGAAGAAACCGAAGGAAAGTTGAGAAATCCTGAGTCTGCTACTATTCCATCAAGATATGGTTTTGGAAGTTCTACACAATCCTATGTGGGTTCAAGGGCCTGGTTCTCGAACAATGTCAGCTCCTCCTAACACGTATTACAGCTTCCATAAACAGAATCAACAACAACAACAGCCGTAGCAACAAATGCAGAGCTAGCAACTGCAACTTTCGCTAGTTCTCCGTGAAGACACTTTCGATAATTCCTATTCCATTTGCTTGAACAAAATTTCTGATGTGAGAAAGCTTGTGTTCAATCTCTGTCAAACTAGTTAGTGATTTTATTATGATGAATCTGTGATAAAAACTGAAATAGCTTGACAGTATGTGTTTTTGATATCTTCCAAACTCTGTGATTAAGTTCTTTTGAGTTCAACATATTGATACAATTGTTGTGATAACATTTATGACAGACTGTTGGATTGTTAGCTGTCAACTTTTGTGAAAATAGTTATTGATGTGTTAAGGTTGATCCACTGTCATGTTGAATCTGTAATCATTTTCTATGAATAAAGTTTGAGAATGTATTTTAAAATCTAGGACAAAGCTGAATCGATATATTGTATATATTTCTGGTTTGATTTTATGCTGAAATTGTTATAATCTGTAACATATTTATGATCGTGCGTATGCTGGTGTTAGCTTCAGAACCTTGATGTTGAAATCTTGCAGAAATCGAATCTATGATAGAACTCTGAGAATGCTTTGGTGTGGTGATGTGAGTGTTGACTTATTTGTTGGATTTGAGGAGTTAGAAATAATTTTGTGAGTTTTTGAATGTTAGTAATGTCATTTATTTGATCTTAGAAGTTATGTTTGTCATTAATCGATATTGTGGATAGATAATTTTTGACAATAACATTGTTTGGTTCTAATTGTTGGGGTTTTGAAATGTGTAAAGAGGCATGTAGAGTTGCTGCCTGGATTGGGTTTAGAGGTTTAGCGGTCTATTTTGAACTCGATTTCTCTTTTTACAACTTGAATTTCATCTTCTTGTTTCATTTATGGTTGGAAAACCGTGTTTACTTTTGAGTCCACTTGATCTTGAGTGTGTTTGACGTAATGGTAACATGCTGATTTTTGTATTTACGTTCAGCATTCATTTATTTTCTTGGATATCACTCATTTGTTCATGTTGCATCATACATGTTTCATTTCGATTCTTGTTATTACTTGTTTATGCATTATAGTGATTTTAATGGTGAATCTTACCTACTAACACATGTTATAATTATTTATTGCCATTTCATTTCGATTTTATCCCACACTAATGCTACTAACAAGTTTTTTTATTTGTGAAGTTATCAAGAATCATTCAAAGCTCTCACATTCGACTAATGCATCCACACTTGGTCATACCAATTAAATGATGAATTACTACTTCTATTTAATATTTAGTATTATTTAGTGATGTATATTTAATATTGTAAATATTATAATACTTAGTATTATTTTTATTTCTTACACTTGATATTGTAGATATAATTATACATAGTATTTTTATTCTTATGATTAGTATTGTAAATATATATTATTATATATACTACTTTTATCATATTCATTTGTAAATAAAATTCAAATTACATTGTAGTTATCCTCGTGTTGCAATTTCGAATTTGAAATTTAATTTAACTTGCGAACGCGCATGAACACAAGCATCTCTATTATAATCAATCTAGTAGAATACAATAATTGATACTTGTGCATTTCAATTTCCCCCGCATATGTTTTGTCTGTATATCATTCAATGTAGGGACCTTTATCTCACATTCATCTGACGAACCAAGTTGTATCCAATCTTGAAGGCTACTTGAAGCGCATTGCAATTTATTCTATTATTCAAACTAATTCGATTGGGTTGTATTGCTTGTTTATTTAAGCTCTTATATCGCTTTTCAATTTGATACATTCCCACTCACAAACTTGTACCCCAATTCCCAAGTGGTTTGTAATAGTTTAGGATTTATTTCTGTGTGTGTTTTAATTACTGCTACATTACGCGTTTACCATTCAGTTATAACACATAGCCTCCTCTTGGGCTCCTCGTCAATGAACATGTATACATACACAATGCACACTCGCACACATTCATATTTTGGTCCTGGGCTTTTCTACAGCGACAACTATCCGATAATCGGTCGTTTAGAATACTAGTGTCACGCAAGTCCCACTTTCTAGGAGTATACATGTGGCCACCTTGTATGGGATTTTATCGAGTTATTCTCTACTTCCACAAATGTTCACAATTATTTATTCTTTTCTCTCCCATTTCTCGCGCCTTAGTCCACATACCAATTTTTTCTAATAAGGGTTGAATGGTAGGGAATAGACATTTGTCTATTCTCTCGAGATTTAGTCAAGGATAAGTCATCTGACTTATATTGATTGATTATAACCCGCTTAAAACACTTTCATAATTAAAGTTCCAAACCTCGATCCAACGTCGAGTGACTTTTCAAAAATTTCTTTTTCTCAAATAAACAAGGGTCGAATGGTAGGGAATAAACATCTGTCTATTCTCTCGAGATTTAATCAAGAATAAGCCATCTGACTTATATTGATGAATCATAACCCGACTAAAATACTTTAAAGATATCTCATTTTTTCTTAAGAAAAGGATTAAATAAGGGAGTCAAGGTATCTACCTTTTCCTGCTCTAAGTGTGCGAGTCCCAAGTATCTACTTTGGACATACAAACACTTGTGTCCTATAAAATCAATCCAAACTCATTCAAATATTTTTCTGTGCCCTTGCGCACCACTCTACTCTAAAATCAAACCAACCAACACTCTTTTCATTTTCAAGAAGAACTACGGAGTTTTGACTTTCCCATTGCACGAGGGAATACGTAGGCACAAGGTTTTGAAACCTCAGAAAACTCAAAATAATATAAAAACAAAACCCTTCTTCCTTCTCTTTTCTTGATCGTTACTTATAAGATAACAATTTTCATAAGCACTTGAACACACATGAACTAAACGGGTCCCATCGAGTACGATGGATGTGAGGGGTGTTAATACCTTCCCCTTGCATAACCGACTCTTGAATCCATCTCTTGGTCTCGTAGACTATCTTATCCTTTGCTCGTGGGTTTTACTCGATGTTTTCCCATTCCTTTTGGAATAAATAAATACTCAATGGCGACTTCACTTTACCGAAATTGTAAATTTTTCGAGGCGCTACAGTTGGCAACTTCACTGGGGAATGTACCATAAGCGAGTCAAGCCTATTTTGGTTTTTTGTGTGTTTATGTGCTTTACTATTTTATTGCTTTCTTATTGTTTTATATTATTTGTGGTTATATACTGTTTTATTTCAATGCGGTGATGTTGGGTTTCTCAAGGGTAATATGTTAGTATGTGCGAGACTCATTACACAGGTCTAAGAAAAAACATTTGGATTAGAGGGTGTTATGTAGTACTTAGACTTGCAAGGCTCCTGACTTGCAAGTCGGTACAAAGACCCCACCTAGAGTCGGTTCTCTTGGGGTGTTGTTTACTTTGCATATCTATGTATTGTCGATAATACAGTCAATGGGGGCCTATGACTCTAGTTGTCACTTTAGGAACCTTGAAAACGAATCTTTGACTCCTCCAAACCGATGGTTGTGTAGTGCTTATCAGATATTTATCTTGTTAAGTCGCATGAGGAAACCTCTACTAGAATCGTTTCCATAAGCTATAATAATGTTGAGTATTCCTATGCTACGTCGTTATTATTGTCAAAATGGGACCCTGGATTCTAGGTAGCTTGTCATCCAAAAAACATGTAGAACCACCTTGTGAGGAGAATTGTTGGGTAGACGTTGAAACATTAATTTTATATCATCACATTGCATTCTTACATGCATTACCATTACATTTCATTTTCACAAATAAAAATAATCATTTGCATTCAAAAGTAGAAATAATCATTTGCATTCATCAACATGCGTTCATTTTCTCCTCCACTATAAAAAGCTCATGTCACCTTTTATTCCTGGTCAGTTAGCTGATTTCCTGCACTCATGGCAAGTCCGATAGAGCATAATTAAGTTGTGATGAGAGAGGATCTAGATGTTTTGAAAGACAAGGTGGACCAAATGTTGGAAGCCATGCTAGCTTCTTCGAAGAACAATGTCCAGGATGCTGCTATAAATCATGCTAATTCTATGTCAGACTTTATTGTTATGTCTAATCCAATGTACGATTCTCCTCTACATGTGGATGATCCTATTCAACCTTAATTGACACTCAATGTTCTATCCAATGCAATCCCTACAATCCAAAGACACTCAACTGTTCAAGAGGGTTGTATCCTACATCCTCATGCTGTTGAGGAGCCTAAGTTTGCAAACTATGTGCAAAATCCTTGAGGAACAAATTCAATTGTTAACATAGAAGCTCCTCAAGATGCTGAAGCCAGGCGAATGTGTCTTGATCTGAAGGAACAATTGAGGGCATTGAAAGGGAAAGATACTTTTGGTCTAGATGCTGTTGATCTTTGTTTAGTGTCAGACATCGTGATTCCACCAAAGTTTAAGATGCCAATCTTCGAGAAGTACAAAGGTGTTAGTTGTCCAGAGACTCATTTGAAGATGTTTGTTCGCAAGATGGCTGCATATGCTCATGATGAAAAGTTTCTCATCCATTGTTTTCAAGACAGTCTCAGTGGGGCATCTCTGGATTGGTATACAGAATTGGAGAAAAAAGGATGTCCATAATTGGAAAGACTTATCTTCCTCATTCATGAAATAATACGAGTTCAACCTTTCCATGGCTCCAACCCGTGTTTAATGATAGAATCTTTCTCAGAATATTAATGAGTCGTTTAAGGAGTATGCTCAAAGATGGAGAGAGTTGGTTGCTCGAGTTAAACCACCAATGCTTGATAAGGAGTTGGTTGACTTGTTTTTGAATACCTTACCTGGTTCACACTTTGAAAGAATGATAGGTTGTGCATCATTAAGCTTCTCTAACTTGGTGATAGTGGGAGAACACATAGAGAGCGGTCTCAAAAGTGGAAGACTCCAAGACACCTCAAGCAGCCAAGCGGATAAGGAAGAATTCTCCAGAGGTTCTCAAATGGAAGAAGAGGATTATGAAACCAATGCAATTTGGGAAGCTCCACAAGCTCCACCTCTTATACCTTATGGTCAACCTCCATTTGTAGCAACTGTTCAATATCTGCACCCGATGATTTTTAGTTCACAATATCAACAACCATGGGGCACTACTTATGCAAAGAAGCAAGTTCAAGACCGTGGATATCAGAGTCAACATCAAAATCCACACAAACCTCAGAATAATTTGGAAAGAAGGAATGTTCCTCTTGATCCAATTCCAATAACGTACAGTCAACTTTTGCCATATCTGGTTCAAAATTCATTGGTGGTTCCCAAGTTCATTAATCCACCAAAGTCATTCCCGCCAAGATATGATCATAATGCGCGATGTGGATACCATGTTGGTATAGTAGGACACTCAACAGAGGATGCAATCCTTACAAAGACAAAGTTCAACAGCTGATTGACCAGAAATACTTGACTCTTCAAGGAGGAAATCTGTTTGTGAATGACAACCCCGTACTCAAGTGAGTACCAAGACTGCAAGAAGCACCCTCTGAAGTTGGTGAATCAAAAAGGACAGCTCACCATCGAAGTTGGCGATCCTTGGGACATCTTTATCATTTTTCACTGGCATTTTCTTTGTTTGTTAATGTACTGTTTGTTTTTTAATTTTGTTGTTTTAAATGGTAATATTAATGAAATGAGCATGCATTTGTTTTGAATCAATCCATTTGTGTTCACTCGTTTTGTTATCTTTATCGTAAAAAAGGAAAAAATATCATTATTTCTTCTATTTCTTTGTCTTTATCAAACTTTTGGTTATGCAAATATTGGAAGGAGGATGATGATAACAAAATACCCATAATTGCTGCAAGCATGCTTTCAAAGAAAACTTTGCTGACGATGTACAGGGTTTGTTTCAACTTCCTAAACACTGGAGTTATAAGGGAGATAGACCCTCGTTAACCCCTTTGATCCTTGAAGTAGGAGTTTCTATTCTATTAAAATAAAAAACCTCATTTTTTAACCCAAGGGCGGGTAGTGTTCAGTTAATTTGATCAAGCATTCAAAACTCACCAAAAGTGTGCATCAAAGGATTCAACAATGGTTATCCCTCGCACATCAGGAGGTCAACGGATGACGATACCACATTGGTTATCCCTCATCCACCAAGGATTCAGGCAATCACAATTACTTCCAATAAATCAGAAACAATTCGAGGTCACATAACTTTTTTAAAAAAGAGAAGAATAAAAAAAAAAGCCTAAAAGGCAGAAAATGATTACCAAAGAAAGATCTTGAGCAAAAGATAAAGTTGTGTGACGTGAGACACCAAAAACAAAAATGTTAGTGACTGTCGTGTCCAAGAAACCTCAATGGTTCCTTAACCATCATTCACTCTTCTCGAGAGATGAGTGCTTGTATCAATTTAGCTGAATGTAGGGTCGGAGAACATCATAGAGAATGGGTGGGCACCAAATAAATTTTGAGCATTTATCCTTTGTTTCAAAAAGCATGAACCAGGCCACGTTATAACCTTCAAAAGACATAATTGAAGCAAGATTTGTTTCGAAAGCATACTCAACAAGGTTGCGTAACCTGACTCCTAAAGATATTTCCTAAATCATCTATATTGATATTAAATTTTTGTGTCATCTTTCACATTTTAAAAAAAGTGATTCATTCTTTATTTTCTTTTCCTTATCATTTTCAATAATAAAGTTTATTTCAAAATTTGCATGAACATTGCATTAATATTATTATTTTGAATGAATCAGACTTATTTGCAAGTCAGCACTTAGCATCAAGGAAGATCACCAGTGAATAATCAACAAGGAATTCAAATATCCTTCGTTGACCCAAGCAGGGGCATTGTCCAAAGATCAGTAGCCTGGGGCACGTTGTTCCAAGATTCCGTCAATCTGGGGCAGTCACCTTGACACATTGAAGTATTTCTAAGGAGCGTATAGGTTCATTCCATTCTATAGCACAGTGAAGCCAATCCTTCTAGATTCCGTCAATCTGGGGCAGTCACATCGAGATACGATAATATCTCTCAAAGTATCTGTTAATCAGAGGCATCCTGCATTGGAGCTCAATATTTTAGGGCAAGATCTCAAATATCAGATTATTTTAAGTTTCTTCCAATTCCATCTCAAAGCAAATCTCATTAGAGGCTCAATAGGCTGGGGCAATAAATGCCACATATGGATAATTCCTTTTCGTATCTTCAAGTTGCTCAAAGAAATTCTTCTCCCAAGTGTTAACAGTTGTTGCAGTTAATTTGAGTGGCAGGGAATCATGCTAGCAACGCCCTCTTGCTGAAAAAAACTTGTCTCAAAAATATTTTGGTCTTAACCAGTTATTCGTCAAAATATCTTACATGTATTAGCATCAATGTAACATCAAATCATGCATCTCATATTGTGCAATAAAAATTTGACCTTGTTGGGTACCTTTAAAGTCAGTTCTTATCTGACTGTTAATTTAAAATACATTTCTCGTCTGGTAGTCAGTTCTCATCTGATTGTTAATTTAAATCCAGTTATCGTCAGGTAGTCAGTTCTTGTCTGATTGTTATCATTAAAATCCAATTCTCATCTGGTGACCAATTCACGTCTGTTTGTTAATCTTTTTCACTAGTTCTCGTCTGGTGATCTAACTTAAAGCCAGTTCTCGTTTGACGATTTTTCTTTCAAGGTCGAATTTTATGCATTCATAAATCATCACATAAATCATCATCATGCATTAGTCACGTCACTTCACTTAGACATATCATATTCAATATATTCATGCATAAACCTCAGTCAGGACTTGGGATCTTTCAAAATAAATTCAAATGCAAGCTTCGAAGATTATATCTCAAGTGGAAACTTAGTTCTTCTCCCCAGTGCAATTTGAATGCTTCTTCAAAATAAATCGGCAGTAACGTCAACCCTCAAGCTAATTTCCTTCCCCAGAGAAGTGATTGATTATCCCCAGTGAACTCTTGTGTCAACGAAATTTTCTACTCGAATTTCCCCAATGATCTTCCCCACAGAGTTATATCTAGAAGTTTTCTCCATTGAAGCTTCATTTTCTCCCCAAGTGAGCCTTCTCTACCATTACAGTATCCCCAGTGTTGTTATTCTCAACCAAGATCTGCTTAGATTCTTGTATATGACAATCTCTCAATAAGTCTTAAAGGGGAAATAATCCTCTATGGATCCTATTTCCTGAGGTGTTTCCAGTCAATCTCCCTGCAAGCTCTGGTGCGTTTATTTCCCCAGTAAGTTCCTCACCTCATTCAAACATAAAGATATCTCTCCCAACATGCAGTTTTAAAGAGTTTTCGATCGAAGATGGTTATCTTCATCAAATTGCACCATTGTTTTTGGTCTATTGTCAAGATTGATTGGAAGAGTATTTGTTCAATTTGGAATTATCCATTTTTTTCAACCATGATTTTAGAGCTTGTTAGTTCTATTCCCCAGTAAAATGTTTACACTATCATGGGATTCTACCGGTAATGGTTATTATCATAAAAGACTTGTCAACATCGAAGTTTGGAACATGTGGTTATATGTTATATGGCATTCTTTTGCTAATGGTCATTGGCATATGATGATTAAATTTTCAACATATGGTTATGTGTTGTGCTGCTATTGGTTAATAGCGAAAGGTGATGGTTATCATTGAAGTTTTGCATATGGTTATGTGCATTGCTGCATTCGACTGTTGATGGTGATTGACAGAAGAATGATTGAAGTTTCAACATATGGTTATGTGTTATTGCTGCTATTGGTTAATAGCGAAAAATGATGGTTATCATTAAAGTTTTGCATATGGTTATGTGCATTGTTGAATTCAACTGTTGATGGTGATTGACAGAAGAATGATTGAAGTTACAACATATGGTTATGTGTTGTTGCTGCTATTGGTTAATAGCAAAAGATGATGATCATCATTGAAGTTTTGCATATGGTTATGTGCATTACTACATTCGACTGCTAATGGTTATTGGCAGAAGATGTTTAAAGTTTCAACATATGGTTATATATTGTGCTGCTATTGGTTAATAGCGAGAAATGATGAGATCATTAAAGTTTTGCATATGGTTATGTGCATTTCTGCATTCGATTGCTAATGGTGATTGGCATAGGATGATCGGAGTTCCAACATATGGTTATGTGTTGTTGCTGCTATTGGTTAATTGCAAAAAAAAATGATGATTATCATTGAAGTTTTGCATATGGTTATGTGCATTACTGCATTTGACTGCTAATGGTTATTGGCAGAAAATGTTTGAAGTTTCGACATATGGTTATATGATGTGTTGATTTGTTATTCCGATGGATGGCAGTTTCTTCATTACAAGAGACAGTTCGTCGTCAATTTCATATCCCGATGGATGGCAGTTTCTTCATGATAAGAAACAGTTCATCGTTGTTTCTTGCCGATGAGTGGCAGTTTCTTCATGATAAGAAACAGTTCGTCGTTGATTTATTGTCGATGGATGGCAGTTTCTTCATGATAAGAAATAGTTCGTCGTTGATTTGTTGCCGATGAGTGGCAGTTTCTTCATGATAAGAAACAGTTTATCGTTGATTTGTTATGCTGATGGATGACAGTTTCTTCATTATAAGAGACAGTTCGTCGTCAATTTGTTATTCTGATGGATGACAATCTCTTCATTATGAGAGATAGTTCGTCGTTGATTTTCTAAATACCCCAATGGGTGAAATCTTAGCTTGTTGTCGAATGAACGCTTTGTCACCCTTACCAGATGAAATATCTTGGTTGAAGAAGAAGTTGAAACTCGTTCTTGGTGGAACGCCAGAACTTTTGGAAGACTTAGTCCATTATCAATTTTGTCCTCATGACACCTTGATTGAGCCTGCACTCATTCATATTGCATAATAAAAGAAATTATTATGGTTTCTTGATTCATCGCATTCTCATATCATGACATTTGCATGCGTATCATACCCATTTTTGTTTTTTTCAGGGCAAATTTGGGTCTGTTGTATTTAATTTATCTTTTACCAGACGATTCAAAAATGTTTCTTCAAATCGTTTGGTTAAAGATATTTAAATAGGGGCAGCTGTCACACCCCAAAATTTTCCCTCCTAACTCCAAGTTATAAGAGCCAGGCATCACATTCATCCGCATATGCTCTCATTGGGTCATTGGCATTAAACAATCATTCATTCATCGCATCCGCATCATTAGTCGTATTTAAGTTGACCAAACGTCAGTTTAAATCGACATTTGCATCGTTTTGTAGTTTTAAAATACCTGATTTTTCACTTCACGCATTTTTATCTCCTTACTTGATTCTTTCATCATGTTGAGTTGTTTTATGTCGATAATATTGAATTTTCGGTTTTATAAACAGACTGTTAAAAGCGATTCTACACTATGCGGAAAATTAGCGGGAAAATATTTCAAGTTTTCGCCTTTAACTCACTGCTTTATGAATCTACGTGTCGCATAGATCATAAAAATGTGCTCTCTCTAATTTTTTGGTACATTTCGAAGTCTCATTTTTAATCGTAAGTGTTTTACAACCGGGTATTCTTTATTATCATTTTATTTCGATTTTAAACATTTTGATAATTTTTTTTTAATCTTTGAGACCCGTAGTTTATTTTAATGTGCTCATTTAATTTTTTCGGATAATTTAGTGTTCGAATTTATATCATTTTTGACAATTTTAAGTGTCCAATTTTTATCTCCAAAAATCAAAACAAAAACATTTTCAGATAGGTTAATTTTAGCTCTATTGAGCTTTATAGCCCATTTTATCAAAAGGACATTTTTGGCATTATTAAAAAATGTTGAAAACCCTAATTATTTTATATATATTGTTGTCATCATCACTGTTTCCAAGGGAAGAAAAAAAGTAAACATAAGGAGAGGCAAAAGGGATGTTTTTTTGAGATGTGAGGAAAATATTTCCTCTTCATCGTCACCCTCATAGCAGACTCCCTCTGTCACTCTCCCAGCTCATTCCGTCCCTACTCATCATCTTCCCAGAACCCCTTCATTCCGGCACCGGAGTTGAACCGAACCCAGCGCAAATTCGCCACCGGATGTAGAGTCTCCCCTTCTTCTTCTTCTGTTACATCTCCACTGCCGGTACACCCTCAACTTCACGCCCTCCAATCTCAACAACTCTCCTCAACCCCACCGTCACTTCCCTTCTTCCATATCCACCTCCATCTGTTATACCCCGTCCCACCATCCTCTTCATTACTCCACTCACCAAACTGCCAGCAACCGTCACCTTCATCCCACACTTCGCCGCTTAACCTCCATTCCTCCTTACAATAACACTCCCTCGCCATACACCCCCTCTGTCTTAGATCAAAACACCCCCTCCATCGTTCCTTCATCTCCTTCTCATAACCTCAGCAGCCGCGACCCTTCTTCTTCCACTAAATCCAGCGTCTTCTTCCAAACAGCACCCTTAGCCGTTACTACTCCCTTCTTCATTTCCCTCTGTAAATCCGCCGTAACTCCGCCTACTCCCACCATCTTCCTCTCCTCCTTCATTCCAACTAACCTCTCATCTTCACACGCCCTTCACGCACAGAATCCACCATTTCTTCTTCAACTTTCAAATCCTCCATCCAACTCCCTCTTCTTCTCTCAATCGCTTCTCACCCCTCTGTAAACCTCATCACGCCGCCGCCACTCTTTCTATCAACTCCCTCATACCTAAGCCATCGTATGGACCCCACAAGTCAAGGGGGTGCTTGACTGTGATTCTCATCCTGCGAAACAGACTTAAATATTCTCTAACATACAGAGAAGTTATTGCCATTTTTATGAAGCTCCATGTTCTTGTTGATGGCAAAGTTAAGACAGACACGACATATCCTGTTGGTTTCATGGATGTTGCTTCTATTCCCAAAACAAATGAGAGTTTCTGTCTTTTTTATGACACCAAGGGCCGTTTCCATCTCCACTCTGTGAGGGACGATGAAGCAAATTTTAAGCTCTGCAAGGTTCAATCTGTTCAATCGGGCAAAAGGGTATTCCTTTGAAGCAAAGTTTACAACTCATCAGTATAGAAGTAAGGCTAGAAGGAGAAGAAACCGAAGGAAAGTTGAGAAATCCTGAGTCTGCTGCTATTCCATCAAGATATGGTTTTGGAAGTTCTACACAATCCTATGTGGTTTCAAGAGCCTGGTTCTCGAACAATGTTAGTTCCTCCCAGCACGTATTACAGCTTCTAGAAATAGAATCAACAACAACAACAGCAGTAGCAACAAATGCAGAGCTAGCAACTGCAACTTCCGCTAGTTCTCCGCGAAGACACTTTCGGTAATTCCTATTCCATTTGCTTGAACAAATTTTTTGATGTGAGAAAGCTTGTGTTCAATCTCTGTCAAACTAGTTAGTGATTTTATTATGATGAATCTGTGATAAAAACTGAAATAGCTTGACAGTATGTGTTTTTTGATATCTTTCAAATTCTGTGATTAAGTTCTTTTGAGTTCAACATATTGATACAATTGTTGTGATAACATTTATGATATACTGTTGGATTGTTAGCTGTCAAATTTTGTGAAAATAGTTATTGATGTGTTAAGGTTGATCCACTGTCATGATGAATCTGTGATCATTTTCTATGAATAAAGTTTGAGAATGTGTTTTAAAATCTAGGACAAAGCTGAATCGATATATTGTATATATTTCTGGTTTGATTTTATGTTGAAATTGTTATAATCTGTAACATATTTCTGATCATGCGTATGCTGGTGTTAGCTTCAGAACCTTGATGTTGAAATCTTGCAGAAATCAAATCTATGATAGAACTCTGAGAATGCTTTGGTGTGGTGATGTGAGTGTTGACTTATTTGTTGGATTTGAGGAGTTAGAAATAATTTTGTGAGTTTTTGAATGTTAGTAATGTCATTTATTTGATCTTAGAAGTTATGTTTGTCATTAACCGATATTGTGGCTAGATAATTTTTGACAATAACACTGTTTGGTTCTAATTGTTGGGGTTTTGAAATGTGTAAAGAGGCATGTAGAGTTGCTGCCCGGATTTGGTTTAGAGGTTTAGCGGTCTATTTTGAACTCAATTTCTCTTTTTACAACTTGAATTTCATCTTCTTGTTTCATTTATGGTTGGAAAACCGTGTTTACTTTTGAGTCCACTTGATCTTGAGTGTGTTTGACGTAATGGTAACATGCTGATTTTTGTATTTACGTTCAACATTCATTTATTTTCTTGGATATCACTCATTTGTTCATGTTGCATCATACATGTTTCATTTCGATTCTTGTTATTACTTGTTTATGCATGTATAGTGGTTTTAATGGTGAATCTTACCTACTAACACATGTTCTAATTATTTATTTCCACTTTATTTCGATTTTATCCCACACTAATGCTACTAACAAGTTTTTTTATTTGTGAAGTTATCAAGAATCATTCAAAACACTCACATTTGATTAATGCATCCACACTTGTTCATAGCAATTAAATGATGAATTACTATTTCTATTTAATACTTAATATTATTTAGTGATGTATATTTAATATTGTAAATATTATAATACTTAGTATTATTTTTATTTCTTACACTTGATATTGTAGATATAATTATACATAGTATTTTTATTCTTATGATTAGTATTGTAAATATATATTATTATATATACTACTTTTATCATATTCATTTGTAAATAAAATTCAAGTTACATTGTAGTTATCCTCGTGTTGCAATTTCAAATTTGAAATTTAATTTAACTTTCGAACGCGCATGAACACAAGCATCTCTATTATAACCAATCTAGTAGAATACAGTAATTGATACTTGTGCATTTCAACTTTCCCCGCATATATATGCTTTGTCTGTATATCATGCAATGTAGGGACCCTTATCTCACATTCATCTGACGAACCAAGTTGTAACCAATCTTGAAGACTACTTGAAGCGCATTGCAATTTATTCTATTATTCAAACTAATTCGATTGGGTTGTATTGCTTGTTTATTTAAGCTCTTATATCGCTTTTCAATTTGATACATTCCCACTCACAAACGTGTACCCCAATTCCCAAGTGGTTTGTAATAGTTTAGGATTTATTTCTGTGTGTGTTTTAATTACCGCTACATAACGCCTTTATCATTCAATTAGAACACATAGCCTCCTCTTGGGCTCCTCGTCAATGAATAGGTATACATACACAATGCACACTCGCACACATTCATAGTTTGGTCTTGGACTTTTCTATAGCGACAACTATCCGATCCATTGTTCTAATCGGTCGTTTAGAATACTAGTGCCATGCTAGTCCCACTTTCTAGGAGCATACATATGGCTGTCTTGTATGGGCTTTTATCGAGTTATTCTCTACTTCCACAAATGTTCACAATTATTTATTCGTTTCTCTCCCATTTCTCGCGCCTTAGTCCACATACCAATTTTCTTCTAATAAGGGTCGAATAGTAGGGATTAGACATTTGTCTATTCTCTCGAGATCTAATCAAGGATAAGTCATCTGACTTATATTGATTGATCATAACCCGCTTAAAACAATTTCATAATTAAAGTTCCAAACCTCGATCCAACAACGAGTGACTTTTCAAAAATTTATTTTTCTCAAATAAACAAGGGTCGAATGGTAGGGAATAGACATCTGTCTATTCTCTCGAGATTTAATCAAGAATAAGCCATCTGACTTATATTGATGAATCATAACCCGACTAAAATACTTTAAAGATATCTCATTTTTTCTTAAGAAAAGGATTAAATAAGGGAGTCAAGGTATCTACCTTTTCTCGCTCTAAGTGTGCGAGTCCCAAGTATCTACTTTGGACATACAAACACTTGTGTCCTATAAAATCAATCCAAACTCATTCAAATATTTTTTTTGTGCCCTTGCGCACCAGTCTCTTCTAAAATCAAACCAACCAACACTCTTTTCATTTTCAAGAAGAACTATGGAGTATTGTCTTTTCTATTGCACAAGGTAATACGTAGGCACAAGGTTTTGAAACCGCGGAAAACTCAAAATAATATAAAAACAAAACCCTTCTTTCTTCTCTTTTCTTGATCGTTACTTATAAGATAGCAATTGTCATAAGCACTTGAACACACATGAACTAAACGGGTCCCATCGAGTACGATGGATGTGAGGGGTGTTAATACCTTTCCCTTGCATAACCGACTCCCGAATCCATCTCTTGGTCTCGTAGACTATATTATCCTTTGCTCGTGGATTTTACTCGATGTTTTCCCATTCCTTTTGGAATAAATAAATACTCGATGGCGACTTCATTGTACCAAAATTGTAAATTTTTCGAGGCGCTACAGCTAGGTTGCGGGCATATGCCTAGCGCGTTCGACTATAATACCCGACTCTAATCAGGCTTTCCACCAAGGTATTGCTCGGTTAACAGCTAGTAGGCCCATATCGGTCTCTTTATATATATATATATATAGATACTTATTTTACTTATAATTCATTAATCCCTTTCACTATTTTATTAACCAATAAAATACATATTATTAACTTATTCTGACATTAAATTATAAATGTATTAACAAACTTTTACAATTTATTAACCTATTTTATTTTACTATTTAATTTTTTTTATGTTTGAGAACTCATTAACCAAGTTATAAAATATATTAATCAACTATATTAACCAAAGTCATGTGAGTGCAACCTCACCATTAGAGATTTTACATGATATCAAAACTAGAAAAATTTAACATTTTTATATATTGGACGCCATATCTATGTTCTGTGGCACTCCATCGCATTAGACATCTTAGGAATCATTAAAAAAACACTTTGAAATTGATCGAAACCTTGAAAATAAGTTTTCTTCATAAAAACGGCTTGGATGTGTCGGCACATGTAACTCAATAATGAAGCATGTAGCTTCTGTTTGCTAAAGGTTGATACATGCATCTCATAGATCGACACATACTATAGATTTCAGTTTTATGTGTCGGCTATAACGTTTATGGATGCATATTCAGGTTACAATCAGATTCTCATGGCGATGAGTGACAAGCACTGCACGACATTCATGACTATGTTGGGTGATTACTACTATAACGTAATGCCCTTCGGCTTGAAGAATGCGGGCGCCACTTATAAGTGGATGATGAACAAAGTCTTATATGGTGAGATCAGTGACATGCTCGAGGTATACATGGATGACATGATCATCAAGTCTCGAGCTAAAACCGACCACGACGCCCATCTGAAAAGGGCGTTAGACCAAGACAGACGATGCAAGATGAGGTTCAACCTGGAGAAATACATATTCAGGGTAAAGGCAGGAAAGTTTATCGGCTTCTACCTAACAGAGCGTGGAATCAAAGCCAACCCCAAAAAATGTCGAGCTTTCTCCAAACTCCCCACACCTAATTCGAAAAAATCTATACAAGTCTAGAACGAAATGCTCACATCACTCTCCCGTTTTGTGGCAAAATCAACACAACACGCGCTTCCCTGTTTTAAACTTTTACGAAAAGAGGCCGCCTTTGAATGGACGAAAGAGTGCAAGCAAGCTCTCCTCCATCTTAAAAAATCCTTCTCACAACCACCCGTGTTACCACGCCCATGGAATGGGGAAACCTTATTCCTCCACCTGGTCATCTCAGACGAGGCCGTAAGCGCGACTCTCATCCATGAAACACCTGACAGGAAGCAACCCGTGTACTTCATTAGCAAAGCTCTACAAGGCCCCGATGTCAAGTATCAACAAATTGAGAAGGTAACTTTGGCGCTCATCACCACCGCGAGGAGACTCTGATATTACTTTTTGGTCCATTACCATTATTGTGCGAACAAAGAAACCCATAAAACAGCTCTTAGGCCTACCAGATATGGCCGAACGAATGCTAAAATGGTCCCTCGTAATTTTGGAAATCGACTTTTAATTCGAAGGCAGGAAAGCTATAAAATCCCAGGCATTGGTCGACTTCATCATGGAGATGACCACCCATGAAATCCCTTCAGGCGGAGAAAAGAATTGGACCATATTCGTAGATGGGACATCTAGCTCAACGGGAAGTTGGGCCGACATCCTGCTCGATATGAGTAAGGTGTCGTGGTCGAACACTCCCTCATTTTTTCCTTCCCCGTGTCAAACAACCAAGCCAAATACGAGGCTTTGCTCGCGGGACTTAGACTGGCCGAGGATCTGGGAGCACGAGAAATACATATATTCTCAGACTGCTAACTCATCACCTCTCAGATACATGGAGAGTATCAAGCAAAGAACGACAACCTCATCGAGTATCTAAAACTGGTCAAAGAAAAAATGATGAAATTTGACCGGGCAGAAATCAAGCATGTACCCCGCAAATAGAACACTCGAGCATATATACTTTCGAAGCTAGCGAACACAAAATATAAAGGCGGAAACAAATTCTTCGTTCAAGAATCCCTCTCTCAACCAAGCATCGAAATACCCCCACCCTTTCTTAAAATAAACGCCATCAGGGATAATACGTGCTGGATGACCCCAATATACAACTATCTCACTAAAGGGGAACTGCCCGTAGACAAGAAAGAAGCCAACGCTAACAAGCGACAATCATTTTCTTACGTCGTGGTTGAATAAAAACTTTATCCACGAGGATTTTTCATTCCACTCCTGAAGTGCCTTGAGGAGTCCAAAATCCCAGGCATCCTCCACAATATCCACGAGGAAATCAATGCCCAACATTTATGTTGTCGATCCCTAAACCTAAAGGTGCTGCAAGCATGGTACTATTGACCTATCTTGAAATAGAATGCGAAGGAACATGTCAAGAAGTGCGATAAGTGCACACATAACACTGAAATGCACCTAGCACCACCCCACGAGCTCAAGTCACTATCATCCCCATGACTGTTCAGTTGGTGGGTAATGGACATCCTCAGACCATTCACATAGGGATCATATCAAAACAAATTTCTGATTATAGTTGTGGACTACTTCACAAAATGGATAGAGGCAGAAGCCCTCTCCAAAATCACGGCCTTCAACATACTTCGCTTCTACAAATGGAATGTCCGCCCAATTCGAAATACCGCAAGCACTGGTCATTAACAACGAAACGCAATTCACTGACCTAAATTTCCGGAGTTTTGTCGCGAAGCTAGGCACCAAGGAGCACTTTACGTTTATCGAACACGTACAAACCAACAAGCAAGCCGAAGCCTCTAATAGATAGATCCTGCGAGGACTCAAATGGCGGATGTGCAAAGGAAGATATGGGTCGAGAAATTGCACAACATGCTTTGGGCCTATAGGAAGACACCACATTAGACAAACGAGGAAAAACCTTTCCGGCTCCCCTACGGAATCGAGGTAGTCATCCCGGTAGAAATTAGGGAACCAACCAGGTGCGCCGAGTTCCCTCTCGACGAGGAACTAAACGAAGAAGCTTTGCGGGAAGAGCTCGACCTAGTTGAGGAGATTCGCTCAGGGGAAACTGTCCGTGAAGCCACACTCAAACATAAGATCACTTTGCGCCATGACGCCAAAGTTATTAAACGCGAATTCAAGGTCGGCAACTTGGTCCTACAAAGGAACCAGAATGACTCCCGTGAAGGGAAACTGACCATTAACTGGGAATCCCCTATCGTGTCCATGGTAAAACGGGCAATGAGGCATACTACCTAGAAAATTTGAATGGAGGACAACTCCCTCAACCTTGGAATGCCCCAAACCTAAAACAATATTACCGATAAGTCCCATGACCTACTTGGGAGTTTAGTCGTCGATGATTCCCTCTGATAAAATGAAGGGCTCATTCGACCACAGGGTGCGTTAAGGTAATAACACTACACCCAAAACAATGTTAAATGGGGAGACCCTCGATACGATCCAAGAAGAACCTCCGCCTGACATGGACACCTTGACCAAGCTCTGCAGTAAAAAATTACATATTTTGAAGAACACCCAGCTCGCGATGGACAGTTCAAGCCCCAAAGCCAAAGTCCCAAATGCAACTTTGGCCTCATCTGGTGGTCTCTGAAACCGCCCCTCGACACACCAGTGTTGAACACAAATGTCAGGTAGAGCAACATAGTTAACAATCAATATGGAAAACGAGACAATAAATAAACAAATATAAAAGAGAAAACATTTAACCATGCTGACCACGAGGGTTGACTGTGTCTGAGGATTACAAAAATCAAGGCACGTAGAGGATAACATGAAAATGTATCACATATTTGGCTTGATTTACATAGATTATGTCTCTATTTTATTTTTATTATGTTGCTTTATGTTCGTATTATGCCGGTATTTTCTATGTTTTCAGGTATTTACTATTTACAAGGCATGTATGAAGAAAGTCACAAAAATGGAGAAGAATCGAGCTTAAAACCACAAAATGAGTAAAATAAATAGCATGGGGTGTGGTAGAAAAATGAGAGGTGAAAAATGAGAAGTGAAGGCATGAAGAAAAGAAAAGGATCCAGTCCTAGCACATGAAGTGTCCACCAAAGGCAAGCAAGTGTGACGCTCGTCATACCCACCATGACGGTCGCCACACACCCGTGACGGTCTCCACACACCTGTGGCCCACTCCCTACTTGTGACGAACGTCACGTTTACAAAAGGAAATCTTTTCTCCTTCCTTGCTGCGAACAACACGGAGTGGTTACACAAAGTTCCTACATTTTCTCCACATACTGAGTCAAGCAAGGAGTCCCACCTTTTCCTATTTTCTCTCAACAAGCAAGTGACCACGTCAACTCTTCCTATTTTCTCTCTCACAAAAACAAGTTATTAGAGGGTTATAAATAGAAGGCAGTTAATACATGCAGATCTCTCTCTCTTCTCTCATCCATTTCCACCATTTTTAGTTCAGAGCATTTTCTTAGAATGTAAAAGTAATAGTTCTCCACATCGGGGGGCTATTACCAAGATAGTTTTAGAATTTATTTCTATCTTTCAATTTATGTATTAGATTCAAACTGGTCGGCGTATTTCAATTCAAGTTCTCTTTATTTTCATTTTCCACGTTTACAGGTTCTTCATTTTACCACTTTATTATTATTATTATTATCATTGTTATTCTTTTTATCGCATTATTTATTATTATTATTATTATTTTGTTTGTCAAATTTAATTGTTATGTCGTTTTTTATGGTAACTATAATTATTCACGCGTTTTTAATTAGTAACATATCTGGCTAAATAGTCTTGAGTTCAGTGTATGAGGATCGTTGTTACCAACAGACTCGATAGAAAATAATAGGTGCGAATTTATGATTAGTATTCTTTTTTGCTTTTAATTTCCAAGTCTAATTCAAATAGCCTTGTCACGAGAGTGGGAGGTTATTTAACACGATCTAGTCACGAAAGTGAGAAATCAATTAAGGTTAGAGCCGACACTACGAGAGCATGAGGATCAAACCGGATAGTGGAAATTAGGCAACAAATCTAATTACAGCTAGAGTGCTTTAGATGCGTTTAGGGTATTATTGGCTTTCAAAATATATTTCTTAGTTAGCAACCTAGCGAGAGAAAAATCTTGGTATTAGAAAGTATGACTTTAGTTAATACCGCAAGAGCATGAGGCGGAGTCTTTAAGTCAGTATATTCTACGGAGCTAAGTTATAATCGTAATTAGTACCCGTTTTCTCTAAATCCTTCAAGAACGCGGAAACCATATTCCGGTCTCTCTTTATTATTATATTTTCTAAAGCCATTTTTAGTTTTAGTTATTAGTTTCCCCGAAAATACAATTATTCATTAGCCTTATCTTTACAAAGTAACGATAGATTACAGTAGGTTGACATTGGTCTCTGTGGTTCGACAATCTTTTATATTACTTTGATATTTCTGTGCACTTGCGGAATTTACCGATCAAGTTTTTGACGTCGTTGCCGGGGACCAACAGTTAATATTTTTAATCTGTTATTACACCGTATAGACTAAGGCACTCTTATTTCTATAACTATGTACCACACAAACATTTTCTACAACCCCTATTCTCAGTATTTCGAGGTATCACAAGAATCCCATAAAACCGACCTCGAAATACTTATGGAGAAATTTGTTGCGTCACCAACTCACTCTCACCCAAATTACCTCTACAACTATCAATCCCATCATTTTGAGGAGTCGCAAGAATATCAAAGATCTGATCTTGAAACATCATTGGAGGATTACAATGCGACGCTAACTTATCCTCAACCAAACTTCCTCTACAATCAACATGCCCAATATTTTGAGGAGTCGCAAGAATACCAGAATTCCACTCTCGACGTGTTAATGGAGGATATGACTGTGACACTAACTCGCTCTAGACTAGAAACAATGAAGATGAAGCGCTTTTTGGAGACACAAAATGGGACGCTAACTCACTTTGAGGAACCACAAGAATCCTATAATTTCAACCTCGAAACATCAATGGAGGATTTTGATGCGATGTTAACTCACTCTAGGCTAGAATCTACAATGGATCACTTGTAGAGACACAAAATATCTTCAATGAAGAGGTAAGAAAACAAAGTATCGATAACAATGAAACTCTTGGGCAACTAAACAATGCGGTTGAGTCCCTAGTGACTCACAATGAGGCATTAGAGGCCCAAATCTCCATGCTTTCACAAACACCTCTAGGACCCTCCCCTAAGGAGAATGTGTATGTTGTAACAACCAGTAGCGAGAAACAAATTTAAAATCCTAAGGAGAATGATAATAAGGTTGAAGAGAGTAATAATGAAGTTGAGGAGAGTTTTGGTGAGAAAAGAGTAGAGATTGAGAAAAATACACTATCATCATCCGAAAAGGAGGTTGTAGAAGAGATAGATAAGGAATCACCTATTGTTGTTCCTCCTCCCTATACTCCACCGATTCTTTTCCCGCAAATTTTTGTGGAAGCTAAGGTAGACTCCCAATCTAAAATGTATGTGGAGGTATTGAAAAATACCCACACCAATGCACCTTCGTCTGAGGTCCTATATAAAAAGAGAAAATTTAAGGACCATGAAACTAGGGAAATCATTAGCATTAAGAAGGGAATGTTAACATTTGTGATGGTGGATTAAATAACTAAGCGTAAACTTGAAAAGATGATGCTTAGGATAGATCCAGAACCACCACCACAAGTTCAAAAGAATTAACCACCCCACAAAAGAAAGAAAAGAAAAGGTGAGGGATATGTGAAATGGCTTTGTAAGTGGCCATGGAAACCAAGGACTATTAAAAGTTCGATCGAGGATTCATTCTCGAGAGAACCATCATGAGTGCTTGCACTCCTGATCCGTCGAGCTATTGACGTTAACCAAAGCTCTGTGTGGGAGGCAACCCACGAGTTTTCAATTTAATGTTTTCCTTTATTGTTTGAACTTGCAGAAAATAAAGATACGGATCGCTTGTCACGTCTCGGCCATATCCAGGCAAAAAATCTATAGTTGATCATCTAAAAAATGAGCTGGTGCCCATGGACATTCCTACGAATGTCGTTGTTGTTGGTGACACCGATGGTGAGTATGGTACTTCCTCTAAAAATGAGCAATATGATGAGCGACTTCAGGAAAGAGAAGTTTTAGAAAATTCAGATATCTCATAGTACAAGACATTAGAGTAGAACTGGTCAATAAAGACATTATCAACAAGGGAAGGATCATAGCAAAAAATGGTCGTTGTAGCACGCAATGTCGTTCATTCAGGTTCTATTTTTCCTTTATCCACCTTTTATCAAAACATTGAGGACAATGTTTGGTTTAAGTTTGGGGGAGGGACTTTACCGCTTTCATTTATCGTTTTCTAGTCTGATTTATATATAAGTGAATGGTCGTAAAAATTCAAAAATATCATGCCTTAATAAAATGAAAACATGGAATGCGCTAATTAATTTAGGTGACTGTAATACAGTGAACTGACTTTGATAATTTGTTTTGCTTTTTATCGCAAATGTTGCGGATAGCAAGAGTCGCCACCGACTTTTCTTTTATCCAATTAAGGGAAGGTGAAAAGAACAGGAAAAGACCTTCGTTAGATTCTGAGTAAGGGAGAAGGTTATGAAAAGGGAAGGTATTAGCACCCCTTTCCATCTGTAGTTATCTACGGGCTCTTAGTTGCTTCTAGCTCATTTTTAAAATTGCTTTCTGTGTGTTTGACAAAAAATGTTTTGAAAAGGCATTTCGCTTTGACTTTTTAATGATTCATGTAGGAATGTATAAAAAGTGTTCGAAAATGTTTCGTTTTTTTGAAAAGAGTTTGAACTTTGATAAAAGTGTGAGGTGTGAAAAGTATTTTGTTTGAGCAAGCAACTAAAAGTCTTATTACCTACTCAAAACGGTCGTTTTCGTGTTATTTTACGTTCCTTTAGAATAGTGTTATCCATACCATTAGTTGGTAGGTAACCCTATTCGTTGGATATAAAGGGACATTCGAAGGGACATCGGATGGTCATAGAAGGCAACTTGTAGGAGTATCCTAGCACATTCGAAGGGACGAACATCACTTTTCGTAGGCAACAATCGAGGGACGAGATCATGTATTCGTAGGCGACATCGTGGGTCTATGATCTTTGTATCGAAGGGACTATGATGATATGTTTGTAGGCAACGATGCTAGGATACCTCTACGTTCGAGGGACTTGACCATTTATTCGAAAAGGAACGAGAGAGAATTACCCTAGGGGGTGCATGTGTGAAAAAAGTGTGTCAAATTCAGATATTTTATCTTACAAATTAGAAGTGATCTATGTCCATTTTTATCTTGCCATACACGCCTAGTTACTAGCAGTTTATAGGGTGCTGAAAGTAAATTGCGAAAATTAAAGTGCGGAAAAATAAAGTCCTACGCTATTACATGGCTTTGGGGCAGTTACATAATAAGAGTGTGGAAAGTAAAAATCCTAATTAAACTATTACATCCCATAGGCAGTTACATAATATTGAAAAGAAAAGCGAGAAAAAATAGTCCAAAATGTTACAACCTGTGAACAGATACATAATCGGAAAATATAAGAAACTCGCATAAGAGAAAAAGGTTAGTAAAAATAAGATTTTTGAATGAGGGAAAAGAGTTTAAGTTAGTCATGATATTTAGATGATAGAATAATTTTTTGGGAATTTTCTGGATCGATTTCGATAATTAAAAACAATTAAAAGTCAATTTAATGGTTAATTAACAATTAATTAAAATATGCATGCAAAAATATTAATTTTAATGTCAAAAATTAAATAAACATTTTTCTGATTAAAATGCAAAAGGAAAATATTTTTGGTGATTTTTAAATGCATGAGAAAAATATTTAAAGATAAATTAAATTAAAAGGAAAATATTAAAAGAAAAATAAGAAAAGTGTTAGTTTTCAAAGTTGTAAAAAGTAAGTGTCACAGCCAGGGATCGAACCAGGGACATCCAAGGAAAACACGCGCTACCTTCACCACTGAGCCAAACTGCATTTGGTGTTAGGATATTGAAACAAAAACGTTTTAAACGAATTCGATCTTCATCTTCTTCGTTTGAAATTTCAAACAGCTAGCGTCGGCTTAGTTCGACGCTAAGGCCCCTGCAATTTTCAAAAATCACACACAAGTAATATAAATGCATTATGAATACATGGTTCGATTGGAAACATCGTTCTAAACACGATGGTGGTCTCGATTTGGTCCAATTTTGCCTATTTCAGAAGATCCCAATTTAAACAGAGGAACCCTAGCCATGGTGGATTTCGATTCAGGTACCTAAAATGCAATTAAACTATGCAGAAAGCTTCGAAACTCCATTCTAAACATAAAACAAACATTAAAACATGTTAAATATGCATGATAATCAAAAATCGATTTTGAAAAAGAATGGACAAACCGAAATCTGGAATTCACGATTCTTGATGGTTTTGTGATTTGTAAGGGTCTGGATCGATTCAGGAGACCTCCAGGAATGCAATGGAATGCTTAGAATCGCTTGAAACAAGCTGAAACCAGGGCTGCAAGTAACTTGAATGGCACAGTTTTTTTGAGTTTGATTAGGGTTCTTAGAGGCAATTTTTCTGTTCTTTTTTCATGTGTATGCATTGTGTATATATAGTAGATGGATCTAGGTCAGAAATCAAGAGAAAATAATGAATCAATCAATGTAAAAATATTTGATTTGGTATGAAACCAAATCTTTCCTTTTTGATCCAATTTTCATCAATTCTCTTGCCAATCAATGTTAATTTCGAAATTGCCAGCTCTTATGGATTGCTTGGACCTCAAGAATGAGAGAAAAATCCAATTTGCATTTAATTTTGATTTTCTACCTTTTATTTTAATTTAATTGGCTTTTAAATGATTAAAATCCAAATTAAATAGAAAAATAAAGATAAAATTCGTGGCCTTGGGCTTGGAGGTTCCAAATCAGCTGAGGAACAAGTTTGAATCAAGAAAAGTTAGGCCCATTTGCAAAATTTTGGATTTTGACAAGTATTTTTCTTTGTGCACCTCTTCAAAAATGCCCAACTTGTGCAAGGTGTAACTTGCTCAATTTTTAACATTTTTGAGTGTTCTTGGACGTTTTAGAAATCTCTAGATGTCCTCTAAACAACCTCTTTGGTTTCATCTCAATTGGAGTTTCCATGCTCAATAACACTTCTTTACAAAAAGTTGACTTTTTGTTGACTTTGAAAATGACCTGTAATGTTTTGATCCATATCTTCCAAATGAAGCATTTTCTGACCATGCTTGTGAGAGATGAAGTTGTATAGAATTGAATTCTCTTCAAAATGAGAGGTGGTGGAAAAATTTCTGATAAAGTATGAGAAAGTTATGCTCAGTCAAAGTTCAGTTGACTTTTCCTTAGAAAACCCTAATTTGGAAAGTTTGACTTTTGAACAAATCTTGAGTTTTCTTGATGAATCATGATCAACCCTTGATAAAATGATGAATGTTACTTCAAAGTATGGATGTTGACCAAAAATCATGAAGTTTGATTGTATGTTGACCACAGTTGACTTTTTGTCCAATACAACTGATTTTCAACCATCTGAGCCATTGTCTGAGGAATCTTGACTTGTAAGGCTTGAAATTTGACATGGAGGTTCTTTGAAGCATATGAGGAGGCATGATGACCATTGGAGATGTTGGGAACCACCTTGATCTGAGAATTACCAAAACCTAGTTAGGGTTGACTATCTAGGAGAGGGTCTGTCTGATCAACCCTTGAGGAATCCTTGAGTATGGAGGTATGAAATGCCTTGAGGAGTAGGAGGGCAAATTTTGGGGTATGACAGTGACCCTCACCCGGTCGCTTAATCCAAGAGTTGTGGAACCTACAAAAATATGTTATAACAACACGTTGTAAGTTGGTTCAGAAGTGTCTGGTATTGAACTTGGTAGGGAGGACTACAGTTTGATCCCCGCAGCTTGCAATTGGGTAAATAAAGGGGTTACCAACTTATGTACCAGAACCCCGTGCTTAAATGGTCAGAATCACTAACCGGTTACTCTGCTATGTACGTGCAAGGATAAAAGGATTAATGTGATTCCGCTTAAATAAAAGTGGGTGAAATAAAGCAAAATAAATAGGTTGAGTTATAATAGAATGATTCGGACTGGCTTGCATAGGGTGGGAGTTTTTGATCGCGTGTTGTGATTTCGTGTCATCACGGTATCCTTGGTGTTGACGTTTAGTACCCATCAATATAACATTAGCCAAGCAGCCAAGTATGACTAGGAGTTGTGTCGTGCCTTTGTTCAAAAACCATGCTTAATCATTTTCTTTTACCGTGTTGGTTGATTGCTTGAGGACAAGCAATGGTTTAAGTGTGGGGTAATTGATAACAAGAAAATGTATCACATATTTGGCTTGATTTACATAGATTATGTCTCTATTTTATTTTAATTATGTTGCTTTATGTTCGTATTATACCAGTATTTTCTATGATTTCAGGTATTTACTATTTACCAGGCATGTATGAAGAAAGTCACAAAAATGGAGAAGAATCGAGCTTAAAACCACAAAAAGAGTAGAATAAATAACATGGAAGGTGTGGTAGAGAAATGAGAGGTGAAAAATGAGAAGTGAAGGCATGAAGAAAAGAAAAGGATCCAGGCCCAACACACGAAGCGTCCACCAAAGGCAAGCAAGTGTGACGCTCTTCACACCCACCATGACGGTCGCCAGACACCCGTGAAAGTCGTCACACACCCGTGGCCCACTCCATACTTGTGACAAATGTCACGTTTCCCAAAGGAGATCTTTTCTCCTAGCTCGCTGCGAACGACACAGAGTGGTTACACGAAGTTCCTACATTTTCTCCATATACTGAGTCAAGCAAGGAATCCCACCTCTTCCTATTTTCTCTCAACAAGCAAGTGACCACGTCAACTGTTCCTATTTTCTCTCTCACCAAAATAAGTTATTAGAGGGTTATAAATAGAAGGCAGTTAACACATGCAGATATCTCTCTCTCTTCTCTCTTCCATTTCCACCATTTTTAGTTCAGAGCTTTTTCTTAGAATGTAAAAGTAATAGTTCTCCACATCGGGGGACTATTACTAAGTTAGTTTTAGGATTTATTTCTATTTTTCAATTTATGTATTAGATTCAAACTAGTCGGCTTATTTCAATTCAAGTTCTCTCTGTTTCTATTTTCCACATTTACAGGTTCTTCATTTTACCGCTTTATTATTATTATCATTGGTATTCCTTTTATCACATTATTTATTATTATTATTATTATTTTGTTTGTGAAATTTAATTGTTATATCGTTTTTATGGTAACTATAATTATTCATGCGTTTTTAATTAGTAACATGTATGGCTAAATAGTCTTGATTCCAATGTATGAGGACTGTTGTTAACGACGGGCTCGGTAGAAAATAATAGGTGTGGATTTATGATCAATATTCTATTTTGGTTTTAATTTACAAGTCTAATTTAAATAGCCTTCTCACTAGAGTGAGAGGTTATTTAACGCGATCTTGTCACGAGAGTGAGAAATCAATTAAGGTGAGAGCCGACACTGTGAGAGCGTGGGGATCAAACCAGATAATGGAAATTAGGCAACAAATCCAAATACAGTGAGAGTGCTTTAGATGCGTTTAGGATATTATTGTCTTTCAAAATATATTTCTTAGTTACCGGGCGAGCGAGAGCAAAATCTTGGGATTAGGAAGTATAGATTTAGTTAATAGACCTAAAGAAAGGAGCCCCTTGAGAACAAGGGAGATGAAGGATCCATAACACCTTCCATTTGTGTCCAAGTAATATCAATTGTTTTATAAATAAAATAAAAAAAACTATTTTTACAAGTCACCCTCTTGTATTTGGAGTCCTTCGGTCCACAGTTACCCTTACTCATCTCATTAGCGGTCTATTCCCTAGCTTGAGGAATCAAACAAAGGTTGTGAAACATCAAATCATAGTCTTCTTGAGGCTAGTCTTGACAAATCTAACAATCATAGCTTTATATTAGGTACCAAGAACTTGAGGGACAATTATTTTGAATCGGAAAAATAACCCAATAAGTTTGTTCCAATTCGATAGTTCAATTTGATATTTTGTTTGCCCAAACTAACAAACATGTGTACTCTATCACCTAAAGATCACACATATCATAACCATTGAAATACATCCAACGATCCCACGTAAAGAGCGTTGTATTCGTGGAAGACGATTCTAACTATCACTCATATATAAATCTAACTTTCAATTACACCACAATATGATTCAATATACTCTTACAATTTTACACTTCTTTAAAATTACTAACTTGAATATTGAAATGTTAACATTAGAAATACATTTTTTTTAGTGAACTTTTTTATTTCACCTCATAACATTCTTGCGCACTACGTGAATTTCTAAAAATGCTCTTAGAAACCGGAAGTATACTTCTGATTCGCACCCCATATCATGCAAATCACATTGAAAAGGATTGCATGTAAATCAGAATTATAACTCTATTTCTAAACTGTAATTATATTTCTAGTTCCTGGACGCACTTAAGGGTGCCAGAAACTCTTCGCCTCCCCTTAACAACAAAGTATTTCAAAAACAAACTCAAACTCTCTTTTCAACCCTTCTCACCAAAATCAAAATTTTTCTCAAACAATTAACACAAATCATCAAGCATTAGATAAATATAACATCTAACGGAATTAAGCAAGCAACAACCACTTCCAATCAATCAAGCAAGTGATTTAAGATATTTTTTAGAGTTTATGTAATTTCTATTGAAATTAGTGAAATAGGGTTTTAAATGTGTTGTTTTATGTAGTTTATATCATTAGGAGTCATTAGAACTCAATTTGTAAAACTTATTTGACGATCAATGCATTTATGTTGACACAATTGGGGTTTTGGGGAGGGCAGCTTCTTAGCTCTATTTTCACAAAAGAAACCAGAAGTTAACTTCCAGTTTTGGGGAAGAACAAAACCGGAACTATACCTTTTCCCCATTTTTCCACTTTAAGTCATATGATAACGTTTATTTTTTACTTTTATAGGAGATATGGATGAGAGACCATCACGTTTGAGGCATGGGGAAGTTGCACATCATGCTTCAATGTGGAGAGAGAAGAGTCAGGCAACACAACCTCTTTTGACATCCGGATAGGCTATACCGGATGCAAATTCTCCTGGTTCTGAGTCTACTCCTTCTACATCTTCCTCCCATAGAAAATGGGATTCTCCAGTCCATCCTTTGCCGCCTCCGTCCTACCATAGACGCACATCCTCACCACCTAGGATTTTTGAGACGAGATCCTCATCTGCTTCACAGGCGCAGCCATCTGTGATCAGACTTGATGCTACACCCCCAACACCTAATGTACCGGTGCCACCTAAGGCACCAGAGATACCGGAGGCAGTGGAGGCACCGGTGGCACTAGCAGCCCCTCAAGCCCTCGGCCTTTTGAAGGGAGGCCTTCTGACTTATCTCGACTCCCTCTTTATCCCACCCATGTGGCTAGATATATATGGTATCCCACCCATGTGGCTAGATATATATGGGATGGACAGGTAAGAAATTTACATTTATATTACATTTATGAATTTTCTTATGAATATTATTATGAATTCTAACAATGAATTTTTTATTGCAGGATCACGATACACTGAAGGTCATAAACCATGGGAGGAAGATCAGCAGACTTATTACACCTCCCGAGCCATGATTTGATGATCTTTCAAGCCTTACAAAGTTGCGAGATTTGAGCCTCTATGAATATAGCATGGTCAACTAGGGGATGATCAACACTTTTGTAGAGAGGTGACACCATGAGATGTAACTCCCCGAATTTAATTAAATTATTTAAGGATTTGTTTATCAGAATTTAGTCGAAATTGGATTGATATGTTGTTTGGACAATCAAGTGATATGTCGAACGAAGCTATTAAGTTAAAGTCAATTTTTTAGCCGATTTAACCAGAGAAATAATATTAAAGATAATATTATTTTTATTGGACTATTTATTATATAATTAAATTGGATTGGTGGTGGTACACGTAGAATAAGGAGGTGTATAATTATTAAGCCCATTTGAATAAGTTGGAAGATACAATAAAACAAATAATAAGTTGTAGTACTAGTAGAAGAAACCATGAGAAGAAAACTACTACGTGAGATTTGGGGAAAAAGAGGAAAACAAGGGTTTGAGAAGAACTGTCGCTGTAAGAAATTGCAAACAGAATCAGAGCTAAATTCGATCGAGAAATTCGAGTTGCCTTCAATCCAAGGAAAGGGTGGGGTTCAAATTTTATAACCGGGAATATGATGGTTAGTATGTAGGATTGGGGTTGTGTAATTCTCTGTTATCTGTGTTGAATTTTGTGTTGAACGAATTTGTGTATGTTGCTGGCAATTGATGATGTGTTAATGTTCTGGGAAATAATAATTATCGTACTAATTTATGTTGCAATTGTGGATTGTGAATATGAGTATGAATTAAATTAATTGGTGGAATTGAATATATATATATATATATATATATTATGTTGGTGTGTGGAATAATGATATGATGCTACATGTTAATATGTGATTCTGAGTTGAGTCTGATAATGAGAAAAATTGGAGGAAGAATTGAACATATGGGCCATTGTGACGAACGACAAGGAACAAGGAAGGAATGTGCCGACCGACACATGTTGATGATGATAGAGGAGAGTGGCTTGCCGACCGACAAGCAATGGAGGGGAAGGGGTGCCGATCGGCACACCCTTGTGACGGACAACATGCATGTATGGGTGGGGCACACTGTTTAGCCTTGCTTTTGTTTGGTTTTGTAACCTGTATTATAGTAGCCATGTTTTCACATATCATGAAATTGGTATATATGCTTTTTAGTTACTGTAGCATGATCTTATATATATATATATATATATATATATATATATATATATATATATATATATATATATATATATATATATTGCTTTGATGTGATGTGGCGTGATTCTTATGTGTCACTTGCTGTGTATGATGATTTCTTTTGAGAATTTTTTTAATCAATAACCATGTTATGAAAAAAAACATAAATAACCATGTATTGGAATTAATTATCCAAATAACCAGGTTTCAAGGTAAGGATACAAGCAGGAGTCATCTCAGATGGCTCCTGCATTGTTTTTTAACAAGGATGAGCCATCTTAGATGGCGCCTAGGTGTTAATCAGATGGCTCCTAGGTGTTAATCAGATGGGAAAAGCCATTTGAGATGGCGCCTAGGTGTTAAACCTAAAAATAAATTTGATTCAAATTAAAGTACGGAACATTGTTGTGAATTTAACTTTAAATCTCAATTTTCATTACACATAGTGAATAACAATTACATAGATTTATTTTCGGCGACCTGGGACATGTAGACGACTACGGGATTCACAAGCGCGTACTCTTCTAACTCGTGTAATGCATGGTTCTTGAGTCTATTGTGGTTGGGTCGATGGCCCCTATGTATGGGTCGATGATTTCTCGTAGTGTATGTGATCAGGATCCATGTATGCCTCCAGATCTGAATTGCTTGTCATACCGCTTTCGTATAGACGTGTTCCCATGTTCTTAAAGCTTGTTCATTGTGGTGGGGGTTAGGTTCCATATAGGGATGATAACACTCGTCATCTGTATAGGTGGAGTGTGAATCTGTGGGGTGAAAAGGAAATTGGGTGTTTGGAGACTCGTACCCATAAGAATGATGGGGGTTTTGGTACTGTGGTGGTTGGTGGTATGTTGGGTTGGTTGGGGAATATTCATCGGGCATGCTAGTGTCCGGGCTGAGGTGAGATGTTAATGGACCCGTATAAGGGTGTTGGACATATGCTCTTTCTTCAAAGTATTGTATTTGAGTGTTTGGCATGTGGGAGTATTGAAATTGTGTGTCGGGCATTTGGGTGGGTTAGTAATTAGGTTGAGATTGGGGTTGGGATTGAGTGTTGGTGGTCCTGTATCATCGGGTTGGTTGGCGGGAGGTTGATGGACGTTGGGGTTGTTGTTGGTAGTATTGTTGGGGTTGTTGTTGATAGTGTTGTCGCGGTTGTTGTTGGTAGGGCTGTTGCAGTTGTTGTTGGTAGTGTGGTTGCAGTTGTTGTTGTGGAGATGAGGGTTGGCCCCACTGGGTGTGTGGGTCGACCAAATAGCGGGGGTGAGAGACATGTATTTCTGGGTTCGTTATGGATTGGTACCAAGCAATGTATTGAGGAGAGTATTGCATAATTTAATCATCCTCGTAAACAGGAAATTGTAAGACATCGTCCCGACGATTTTTCCACATCACAAAACTCCCTGGAATAAGTTTTCCAATTATCATATCCCCATTGGGCATCGACCCTTTTGAGATGCCACGGATCCAAACATATCGGATTGCGCGGTATGTCTTGGAACATACCAAACTGCATCTTCACACGGTTGTTGTGGTGCATTTACACAAAGTTAAACCGTATAATAGGTTTTTGCAGTCCAAACCTGTGCATCATCTTCATTCGGTACATGATCCAAACCCAGGTATGGTCTCCATGTAAACTGTTGAGTAAAAAAATATCTAGATTAATGATATATTTTAATATAATATACGTTAAAATTAGTTGGAGTTAATAGAAATTACGTACATCATTCGCGCCAAGGTGGTCTATTAGATTACGATAAAGGACAACATTGAATCTTAGATTCTTTCCGTAATTCATACCCGTTACACTATACCTAAATGAATGAACATTTAACATATTAAGATTTTATATAAATGAAAGACATGAATAATTTAATAATTAAGCAATGTACTTACTTTATTGCGTATGGGAAACTGAACGGTAGGTCGTTGACGAGATTAAGGGATTGCATCCTCCATCAACCCCATGCTTGAAGCAATAAAGTTCATCCATTAAAAGTAATTGTGTCTTTCTTACAGTTCTTACATAAGGAACTTTATAGTTGGGCTAGGACAGCGGAACCCCAACTATATTGTCCTATTCTATCAATGTCCCCGAGCAACCTTAAGTACATAAAATTCACGTTATTTCCTGTACTCTCGGGAAATAATAGGCTCCCAAACAATAACATAATATAATTTCGTGTCTTTATTATTTTTTCTTCCTCGGTGGAATTTTCGTTCAAACCAAGGGAATCATAATGCACTCTAAGTGTGGATAAATAAATACCTTGGCCTCTTGAACTAGAACCTTCCACCATATCTCTACTAAACATCTCCTCGCATAGAGCGTTGGCTTGTTGGACCGGACCATTAATCGGAAGACCCATCAACATGTAAACATCCTCAAGTGTGACAGTGCATTCACCTATGGGCAGATGAAAGTTGTGTGTCTCGGGTCTCCATCTTTCGCACAATGCAAGAATAAACTTCGAATCTATTGTACAATTGGGGATTTTAATGACATCCCCAAAACCGGCACGTTCAAGGTATGGAACGATAAA
The DNA here is from genome assembly GCA_021764765.1 of Vicia sativa. Classification (NCBI taxonomy): domain Eukaryota; kingdom Viridiplantae; phylum Streptophyta; class Magnoliopsida; order Fabales; family Fabaceae; genus Vicia; species Vicia sativa. The sequence continues at coordinate 149,081,513 of CM038793.1, read as the reverse complement.
TGGATCGGGAGCAACATAATGATGTCCACGACATCTAAATCTTTTCGTGTCCTAAAGAAAACGTGAAAATAATATGATGTATAAGAAAGTGTAAAAATTAATAACATAATAAACATTGACTATCTGAGTAAGAATATAAGGGATAAAACTTATAAACGTATCGATGTTTTCCCTTGTTCCTCGGTGAGATTCTCCTAAAGTCAAAAGACTCATGCTTGAATTTTTTTTCCTAATTATAAGAGAGTTGTATCAGAGGTAGAGGTAGAGTGGTGATGGAAAATACTCATCTGAGGCGCCCTATTTATAGGCGAATCACTCAACAAAGAAATAAATGAGGTGGTTAGGGTCTTGCATGCATGCAGGCCACATGTCAGAGAGGAGCCAAGAGAGATGGCTCCTCCTCTCTAATTTTGCTTTTAGGCGCCATTCAACATGGCTTATGGCAGGCTAGGTGGTAGCTAGGTGGCAGGGCTATGCATGCAGGCTAGGGAGGCAGGCTAGGTGGCAGGCTATTTATGACTAGGCCTGTAAAAATCCAAATGAGATGGCGCCTCCTCTCTAATTTTGTACATAGGTGTCATCTCTCTTGGATCTTACATGTTTTTTTTAAATTTGAATTTTGTCCCATTCATTCTCATACAATCATCAGCCACCTCTATATATATCTCATACAATTAAACATTTTCATACACTCAAACATTTCAAAATTCAAACACTCAAACATTTCAAACACTCAAACCCAAATAAAATGTCATATGTACCACAATATATTATCACCGTACATTTCAATGGTGAGACGTACAATAGTGAGGTATCCGGTTTTTTATTCAGAAACACCGAAAATATCCAATTTTGTCTAAATAACAATGCGGATTTTTCGTATTTCAAAAAAAGACTCGAGAACCAAGTAACATTTTACAAGGTAGTTGTTGAAGACGACGAAGATCTGCACAACATGTTTTGTAATCATGAATATTCTGAGTACGACTCGATTGAGTTGTACGTTGTGTTCCAGGAGACAAAGATGGTTGATCCCATAGAGGAGGAATGAGCTGAGGTGGATGTTGTTGACGAAGAGGAGGAAGCTGATGAGATGCAGTTCAACAACATGGTAAACGAAGATTCAGAGGCCGATGAAGAACGCCAACTGCCTCCACATGAAATCTACACACCACCTCCGTACATGAATACCCTCAATATTGGCACAGATGATCCATCATCTGATATATTCTACAACCCTCCTGTTAGAGCTGGAAAAATAGGCTACCCGGCCCGCTTCGGGCCTGCCCGTGACAGGTTCGGGCCTTTGGCGGGCTGGGCCTAAAAGCCCGAAATTTAAACGGGCTACATTTTGATTGTCCAAGCCTGGCCCTTCACAGGCTTCGGTTATTCGGACCGGCCCGAATAATATTTAATATTTATTTTTTATTAAAAAATAATTTTTTAAATAAATAAATTTATAAACTATAAACTATAAACTAAAAAACTAAAATATATATGACTATTGATCACTAAAAAGTATAAATTAATTATATTCATAAAATCTAAAATATTAGTAGTATATTTTATTATAAAATGGATTATAAAATCAAGTTATGATATTAATAGTATAATGTATTAGTAGTATAATGTATTATAAAATAGACATTAATCGTATAATGTATTATTGTTTTTTATTAAAATGGACATTAGTAGTAAAATGTATTATAAAATGGACATTTGTATTTTTATTAAAAAATAATATGGACATTAATTGTATAATGTATTATAGTTTTTATAAAAAAATAGAAAAAAGTTAAATAAAAAGGCTACCCGGAACCCGATCGGGCTTGCCCGGCTAACATCGGGCTTTTAACGGGCCGAGCTTAAAAGCTCGGATGATAAACAGGCTCTAAATTTTTTTATTAAGCCCGGATATTTTGACGGGGTTTCGGGCCGGCCCGGTTAATCTGGCCCGTTTTTCCAACTATACCTCCTATGCAGTTAGATGCAAATTTAAAAGTGAATGATAAATTTCGTTCAAAAGAAGATTGTGTGCGAGCAATAAAAAATTTCCACATGATAAACAACTATGACTTTCATGTTGATCGAACAAATGCAGATAGATACATAATCATTTGTACCCACCCTGAGTGTAGGTTCAATCTAACTGTATCGTACAGGTTGAGGAGTGATTCCTGGGTGATAGGTTCTATGACCGAACACACTTGTTTTAATTCCACGCAATCACAGGATCACCGCAAATTGAGTTATGATCTCATTTCTCACGAAATCTTACCGCTTGTCAGCTGTGATCCGTCATTGAAGGTGAAAACTATAATCTCGCACATCACTACAACATACAATTATACCCCCTCGTATAGAAAGACTTGGTTAGCAAAAAACAAGGCTATTGAGGAAATCTACGGAAACTGGGAGGGCTCATACAAAAAGTTACCTTGCTACATGAATGCACTGCAAATGTATGCTCCTGGAACACATTATGTTATGGAGACATTGTCGGTGTATGCCCCAGACGGTACCTGTGTCAGAGGGCATGGAATATTTAGTAGGATTTTCTGGGCTTTTCGACCTTGCATCTTGGGTTTGCACACTACAAACCTATTATACAGATAGACGGAACATGGTTGTATGGGAAATACAAGGGCACCCTACTCACGGTCGTCGCACAGGATGACAATAATAACGTATTCCCAATCGCCTATGCTCTTGTCGAGGCATAAACTGGAGGTGCTTAGAGTTTCTTCCTAAAGAATCTTCAAACACACGTAGCTCCACAATGTGATATTTGTCTGATTTCTGACAGACATGCTTCTATTGATAGTGTGTACAACAATCTCGCTAATGGTTGGCAAGACCCCCCTTTTACACATGTTTATTGTGCAAGACATATCGTTCAAAATTTCATGCGCGAGATCAAAGATAAGAGTCTTCAGAAAACAGTTAGGAATGCAGCGTACGCCCTAACACGATCACAATTTAAATATTATCGCAGCCAGATCAGAATGGCAAATCCAGATGTAGGTGCGTGGGTTGATAATCTGCAAGTGGAAAGGTGGACACGGTCATACGACAATGGAGTGCGCTGGGGTCACATGAAAACAAATCTAGTTGAATCAATGAACGGAGTCTTCAAAGGCATAAGAGCACTCTCAATAACCGCTTTGGTGAGTACAACATATTTTAGGATGGCCTCATTGTTTGCAGAGAAAGATGAAATATGGAACGCAGTGGTACAATTGGGAAAAATGTGGAGTAAAAGCTGCATGAAATTTATTAAGGCCGAAAGTGCCAAATCTAGCACTCATCTTGTTACAAGATTCGACCGACATAACCATAACTTCATTATCAAGGAGATACTCGACCACAACGAAGGGTTGGCTAGACAAGAGTACATGGTTAAACTACCATCTCGTTGGTGCGGCGTGTGCACATGTTCATCAAGATGCACTACTACTTCTTTCTCCCATTTACAAGTTCGAGACCTTGCTCAACGTATACAATAATGACTTCGAACCGGTAGCAAAACCATATTATTGGCCTGCGTACGAAGGGGAAGTAGTTTGGCATAACAGTCAAATGCAAAGAAATAAAAAGGTTCATCCCAAAAGAAAACGTATCACAACTGAAATGGACGACCTTGACAAACTAGAAAGAAAGTATGGTCTATGTCGTCAAGTCGGACACAATCGAAAAATTATCCCACACGTGCTACAAGCTCGACATCGTGAAATTTGTATGGAAATTTTCTGCACTATTTAATATTATAACGGAACCTCTTTTCATTAATAGCATTTATTACAACCATCAATACACAGGCAACAAAATAAAACACAACACAATTAAAACAACAACAGAAACAACATGAATATATAACTTAAAATAACAACTAAAACAACATGAAAATATAACATCAACAACACAAACAAAAATTTAAGATACTACAACCGTCAAAACAATTTCATCAGATCCATACATCATCGCGATAACATCTACGTCTGTTTTGACTTCCTCCAACCAAATTCGAGGTTGTCCAGTTTTGAAATTCATGGTTGTTCTCTTCCTCTGGATCCTTCTAATTTCTTTGCCAACTTCTATTTCTCCCTCTAACCATCGCATCAACTCTTTCTTCAGTTTGGCCATGGTAAAAATGTGCCAAAATTTCTTTTTCAATGGAGGTTTGGAGACCGAGAAAATAACGTATCCATCTCTGGTATGGATGTATGGTGATGCCATGACACAAAAAAGAGAGAATATGAGATGATAAGTTGAGAAAATGTGAAGAATGAAGGAGACATGGGTGTTGTATTTATAAAAAACATAAATACACGTAGGATCCATCTGAGATGGATCCTACATGTAACAACCATAAGGGAGGCACCATCTGGGATGACTTGTGCTAAGGGAGGCGCCAACTGGGATGGCGCCTAGGTTCAATTTCTTAGTGCATGAGTCATCTCAGATGGCGCCTAAGTGTGTTTATTTCCTGAAACCTTGTTATTTGCGTAAATATTTTTAAAACATGGTTATTTGAGTATTTTTTTTCAATACATGGTTATTGAAAAAAAAAATCTTCTTCTGACATATAGTGTTATATAAGAAACTTCACTATGTAGTGTAACGTTAGTTTGAATTAAAATTGAGGATAATATGATATATACAGTAGGGGTAACATATATAGATTTTTATTTAGCAGTATATCTAGTGCTTATATAATAATTAAGAATCATGTCCATAGTTTTCTTATAATAATAATTTGATATTATTAGAATGATATTGGAACTAGTAATTTTAGTAAAGATTGTTATCAAAGTAGCAGAGTAGAAATTTAGTAGCAGGATGAATATTTGGTAGTAATAAATAACAGAGACACCATTTACATGATATAGGTATTTAGTAGAGTAAATTCTTAGTAGCCGTAGTCTAAAATAAATAAATATGCAAAGTCAACATTATTTGGTAGTAATAGTATAATGAATAGCAGAGTGGTAATCTAATAGCAGTGTTGAAATTATTTTGTGACAGTAGGAATAATAATAGTGGATAAATTAATTAATAGCAATAGTAATGAAGTGGATAAAAATCAGTACCAAATTAGTCGAGTTAATAGATTAAGCGATAAAATTAGTTGGTCGAAATTAATTGAAAATTGTCGGAGTAGTCTGTAGTTATTAGTAGGTGATATTGGTTGATTTGTTGTGTCGAAACGGTGTGAATATGATGATTTACAGGTACAACAAAATAAGTTGAATGGCCCCGATTCATGGGTATGTTTGAGTTGTAGGTCGAATGACCAGTGTTGTTTAAGTTGATGCAATTGATGCATGATTAAGTTGTTATTATTTAAGTTGTTGTTTAAGTTGTGGTTGTTGTCGCATACATAGCATTTGCATGATTAAGTTGGCCTTGATTGCACCACGTTGAAGGTTCATGCCTAGTTAATGCCTCAAAAAATTGGCATATGTTTAAGTTGTGTTTAACTTGGGAGTTTTGCTCCTAATGGTACCACATGCATTTGTATAGTTGATTCACATTCGATTTGTATGTTTAAGTTGTTGTTGTTGATGTTTAAGTTTTTGTTGTTGTTGACGTTGATAAGTTGATGTTTGCTAAGTTATTGTTTGATAAGTTGCTGTTAAATATAAGTTGTTGTTTGATAAGTTGCTATTTGATAAGTTGTCGTTTGATAAGTTCCTATTTGATAAGTTGTTCTTTGATAAGTTGTCGTTTAATAAGTTGTTGTTGAATATAAGTTGTTGTTTGATAAGTTGCTATTTGATAAGTTGTTTTTTGATAAGTTATCGTTTGATAAGTTGATGTTGAATATAAGTTGTTGTTTGATAAGTTTCTATTTGATAAGTTGTTGTTTGATAAGTTGCTATTTAATAAGTTGATGTTTGATAAGTTGTTGTTGAATATAAGTTACCGTTTGATTTAAGTAATTGGTTAATACAAGTTGTTGTTGTTATTAAGTTGTTTATTAGTAGTAGATTTGTATGATTGTTGTGAAGCGGTGAAAATTATGTGATTCTTGTCTAATATATTAATTATCATACTATTTATATTATTCGATATCTTAACCCTTCTGCTATGATGTTGCCTCTACGTGGGTAACATGCAGGTATTCAAGTTTGAAGATTTAGTTGTTGTTAGTTTAAGTCGGTGTCATTGCTCTGATACGTAGCACTCAGGGGGATGTTTAATCTATGTAGTTTCAGTTATTGTTATTACTGTTGCATTTTAAGTTGAATAATAAAAAGTACTATGATGTTTCAAGTTGTTTTAAATGAATAAAGATTATCAGTTGTTTGAGTTGAATACTTATGAATTTTTGTTGTGTATTGAATAAAAGTTTGTTTTGTTTTAAAAGCTGATGCAAGTGGTTATGTGTTGTGTCATAAGAAGAAAATGTGACATCTCATGTTTCGTTGAAAAATTTGAAACTCTGATTTTATATGATTCCTTGAGTAGAAATAGGGTGTTACATTAGTGGTATCAGAACAGGTCGGTCCGTCCGGCCAGTGTCGTCTAATGTTATTTATTCCTTGTACGCGATAAGTGTGTGAAACACTGTCGGTGCTTGTTGCTTTTCTGATTACTTCTTGCAAGAGTTGGTTTGAAGTTAAGTGGGGGAGAAGCAATGCTTCTCGGGTAAGCTTCAGTTATAAGATGATAGTGAAGTGTGCTACTAATAGTGACGGTGCAAGTCTTGTAGAAGTTTTTGTGTTTCCTGAATCAGAAGGTAACAAGGAGTTAAGATTTTGGTTGTTTGACGAGTTAGAGCGTCTTGGAAAAGAACAATAAGGAATTGTTGGTGTTGACTTATCGAAGGATGACAATTAACGTAATGATTATTGATGTTGAAGTATGGTGCCAATTCTGGATGTTTCTGAAGGTAATTGTTAAGTAACAAGGATAATTAATATGGGATGGAATTTAGAAAGTTGCTATGTTCAGCGCTGCTGATGGATTGTGACGTTGTTGTTTAAGTAGCCTTACATAAGATGTTGACATGGGAACTAAGATTAAGTAACAAATTGTTGTAGGCCGTGTTGTGGGATTATTGGTAAGTGATTGAAAAGTTGTAGAAGTTGTTGGAGTGGTTGGAATCTTTTGAACCGCGAGTCATAGTTGGAAATGCAAAGAGGCGAGTATGATTTCAAGAACAAGAAATGTTGATGATGGCATAAAGAAAATCTATTCTGATGTTATCATTAGAAGTGTATTAGTATGTAGCTGCAAGACGTTGGTGTTGGCATGTTTATACAATTTTGGAAATTATGGAAGTATGGTGCTTTCGGTGGCGTAAGCACAAGTTCTAAAGGAAACTATTATAGGTGGTAACGATGGTTTATACTTCATTATGATTATCGGATAGCTATTGGAAAATTGAGGACTTGATCACCCTTAATCTCTTATTGATAGTAGACGGAATCGTATTGGATGGTATAGAATTGTCGTGCTATCGTAATGGTGAACAAAGTGAATGGTTGAGGATATCAAGTGAACAAGGATTTTATGGTGGAAGTTGGAGGAAGTCTGACACTACGATGAGACTTATAAATTGTTTAGTTGACCAAGGTTTGAATGAGTATGATAACTTAAGATAGAGTATCAGAGTTGCGCATCAGAAGTGTATGTAACGCAGTTGCTATAAGTTTACTCTACATGTTTGATTTGGCTAGCTTTTGATGTAGGAATGATGTGTCGGAGATGTGTGATGTTACCGTGGATGTTAGTTAATAATGAGTTGTGTGTATAGCAATTGAATTGTACTGTTAAGTTGATGTAGTAATGGTTTTGGTTCCGTCTCCGAAATGTTATTGTTAGTTAAAGGTGAAAAATATTCTGAAACATGCCGAAGTTGATTAGTGATTAAATCGGCTATGAGATACATCGATGTGAGTAGAGCTGTGGATAATTGACATCCAAAAGTCCAGGAGGATGAGATGGTGTAGGTGTCTTGATGTTGGGAATGTTGTAAGATGATAATGCAACGTATAGTCAAGTATAAGTGAGTGGTAGTTGTTACAAATTTATAAGTCGATGTTCCGAAGTATTGTTGAAGCGGTGCTGATTATGTAGCAAGAGTATTGGAAGAGTCATATATGCATATGGGATTTAACTGTCTTGAGTTGTTGTATTATCGGAAAAGTGATAGTCGGAGTGGTGTCAAGTGCAACTTGAGAAATAGAAAGTTAGATGTGGAAGCAATGTTAAGGATGGTTGTGTCGGATGAATTTTCGAGGACGAAAATATCCTAAGTGGGAGAGAGTTGTAACGCCCCAAATTTAATTAATTATTTAATTAAATTATTTAAGGATTTATTTATCGAAATTTAGTCGAAATTGGATAGATATATTATTTGGACGGTCAAGTGATATATCGAACGAAGCTATTAAGTTAAAGTAGGATTTTTAGTCGGTTTAATTGGAGGAATAATAAAGATAATATTATTTTATTATTGGACTAGTTATTATATAATTAATTTGGGTTAGTGGTGGTACAAGTAGAATAAGGCGGTGTATAATTATTAAGCCCATTTGAATAAGTTGGAAGATATAATAAAACAAATAATAAGTAGTAGTACTAGTAAAAGAAACCAGAAAAAGAAAACTAGTACGTGATATTTGGGGAAAAAGAGGAAAACAAGGGTTTGAGAAGAACTGTCGCTGTGAGAAATTGCAAACGGAACCGGAGCGAAATTTGACCGAGTTGCCTTCAATCCAAGGTAAGGGTGGGGTTCGAATTTTATAACCGATAATATGATGGTTAGTATTAGGATTGGGGTTGTGTAATTCTCTGTTATCAGTGTTGAATTTTGTGTTGAACGAATTTGTGTATGTTGCTGGCAATTGATTATGTGTTAATGTTCTGGGAAATAAATAATTGTCGTAACGACTTCTGTTGCAACTGTTGATTGTGAATATGAGTATGGATTTAATTAATTGGTGGAATTATATATATATATATATATATATATATATATATATATATATTATGTTGGTGTGTGAAATAATGATATGATACTGCAAGTTAATATGTGGTTCAGAGTTGAGTCTGATAACGAGAAAAATTGGAGGAAGAATTGAACATATGGGCCATTGTGACGAACGACATGAAACAAGGAAGGCATGTGTCGACCGACACATGTTGATGATGATGGAGGAGAGTGGCTTCCCTACCGACAAGCAATGGAGGGGAAGGGGGTTCCGATCAGCACACCCTTGTGACGGACGACATACATGTATGGATGGGGCACACCGTTTAGCCTTGCTTTTGTTTGGTTTTGTCACCTATATTGTAGTGGCCATGTTTTCACATCATATATATATATATATATATATATATATATATATATATATATATATATATATATATATATATATATATATATATATATATATATTGCTTTGATGTGATGTGGCGTGATTCTTATGTAGTGTCACTTGTTGTGTATGATGATTCCGTTTGACATATAGTGTTATATAAAAAACTTCACTATGATACATAATTTGACACATATAAATGATGGCATGTAGGGTAACGTCAGTTTGAATTAAAATTGAGGATAATATGATATATACAATAACGGTAACATATATAGATTTTTATTTAGCTGTATATCTAGTGCTTATATAATAATTAAGAATCATGTCCATAGTTTTCTTATAATAATAATTTGATATTATTAGAATGATATTGGAACTAGTAATTTTAGTAAAGATTGTTATCAAAGTAGCAGAGTAGAAATTTATTAGCAGGATGAATATTTGGTAGTAATAAATAACAGAGACACCATTTACTTGATATAGGTATTTAGTAGAGGAAATTCTTAGTGGCCGCAGTCTAAAAATAATAAATATGCAGAGTCAGCATTATTTGGTAGTAATAGTATAATGAGTAGCAGAGTGGTAATGTAATAGCAGTGCTGAAATTATTTTGTGATAGTAGGAATAATAATAGTGGATCAACTAATTAATAGAAGTAGTAATGAAGTAGATAAAAATCAATACCTAATTAGCCGAGTTAATAGATTAAGCGGTAAAATTAGTTGTTCTGAATTAACCAAAAATTGTCGGAGTAGTCTGTATTTATTAGTAGGTGATATTGGTTGATTTGTTGTGTATATTGCACCCCAAAATTTACCCTCTTGATTTAGGCTTATGTTTCATTATAAACATCACATTGCATTGCATTCTTACATTGTGATAGGTTTAAAGTTCTTTGATTCTCAAGTCCTCTACAAGTTATGGAGGTTGATTATGTGAATATTTTATTCTAAGGGAGCCTCAAGCTCTCATGTATTTGGATATTTCAAGTCACAATGATGTATTATAGCTCAATACATCTCATTTGTCTCATTGATTTCCCAAGAGTTGAAGTTTTGCAAAGAATTGGGGAGGAATTCATCTGTGTCATTCATCTAATGAAATTATGGTTTTGGCTCATTGTGAAGTTTGAAGCTGGGCTAAGTCAATTATTTGAAGCATCATCTTCCTATTATCATTTGTTCTATCATGGTTCAAATAATTTCTCAGTGCATTCAGAAGATTTGAGGTTTTGAAGCTTGATTGGCCATCTCCTAATACAAAGTGCAAAATTAGGTTTTGAATATAATCAGGATTTCTTCATATTTTTCACTCAAAATTGATTTCATGTGTTTTATATGTTGGTGAGCATCCATGGTTGAAAGATTGAGGTTCAATTTTGATTGGAAGCAAGTCAATTGATCACAAGGGGCAAAATGGTCATTTTGGTCAAAATCGTCAAAGTCAGAAGTTGACAAAGTGGACTTTTGGTCAACCATCAATTCAAATGTCCTCTTTTCATATTTCATGACCAAATTCATCATTGAATCAAGAGAATTGAAGAAATTGGAGTTAACTTGTTCTTGAAGTTATTTGAAGTTTTGAAAATTTTCGAAGTCCTCACGCTATAGAGCTTTGACATGTCATAACTTTTTCAATTTTTATCCAATGGTTGCATACCATACATTTTTGGAAATCTTGGGAAAAACTCTACAAGTTTTCCAATGTGTAAAATTTCTCAAAAATGTACCATTTGAGAGATATTTGAGTTTGAAGTTTTGTGCACAAAATATGCAAAGTGCTGGTCATGGCTTGCCTTCCTCTTGCCTTCTACGCGCGTAATTTCAACAAACAGGTGGCATGCTGAATGTGAGAGCCTATATATTTTGATTTAAGTCCAATTTTAAAAACGTGCTTCATGCATTTAGAAGTTGACATGGAGATCTTTCCAACAAGCTTTGAATCACCTCAATTGGCCAATTATTGATCAAGTTGTGACCCTTGCAAGTTTAAACCAAAACCGGATCACCATGCACACTCATGCGCGCGCGCCATGCCCGGGCTTCCGTGGATTGTTTCTTAAACTTTGGAAGATGATATCTCACTCAATACTTCATCGTTCTGCATGATTCAAAGCTCAGTTTGAAGAGCATGGAGAGTTCTATCCATGGCCTAAGTTGCAAGGAAAACGCACGAGTCAATTTTAAATGGCTCGAGCCCAAAGATTGGATGATGAGACTTGTGCAATGCCTTGGTCATTTTTCATTTTTTGTACATTTTTGTGTTTTGTTTGATTACGAGTCATGTAGCTACTTGCCTTGCACGATTTCAGTGCCTCATTCCTTGCCAAAAGAAGCCAAGCATGTGCATCCTAGGCATTATACCACATTCCCTCAAATATTTTCATTTAAGGAAATTTTGTGATTTTTGGAAAATTCACCAAGGTTGTACTATTAGGCCAGCTCACTATTTCAAGCTTACCTCACTCATTTCCACTCATAATTGGCTCATCAAAACGCACACAAACTGAGGGAAATACCAAGCAAAACGCACAGCTTCACTCACACATTATTTTTCAGATTTTTGCAAATAACTTCAAAAAGGATTTCTGAGCATCAAAGACCACAATTCCCTCACTCTATAAGCTCTATATAATCTCATAAGATCATCTTTCCAAACCCTAGACGCCTCCTTCCACCAAAACTCAAATCGGAAATTTTTTCTTTATCTACAAGTTTTTCTTAGAAGCCTTTTCTTCTTACATTCCAGTGCTCATTTCTTCTTCTATTATACTTCATTGGAGCTTAGAGATCAAGAGGAGTGATTTTATTTTTGTGTTCAGAGGCCCTAGTTGGATTTATTTTCCAACTGTCAAGGTATGTTTCTCTACTCGAATGTTCATTTTCATTTGATTTTTGTTGAAATAAAGCATGTATGTGTGGGTATAGCTGGCCAAACATTAAGCTTGATGTATATATGTGCTTGTTTTTGAAGCATGTTGCATAATATGAAGTTCTGAAAAATTTGTGTTTGGATGATTTTCATGATTTCCGTGACTTGATTTCTTGATGTGTGGTAGATCTTTTTGGAATCAATGTGTTGCTTGTTGTTCCTTGCTGTGTGATCTTCATTTTGTGTTTTGAATCGTGAAAAATGGTTGAGAAATGTGTAAGATACGAAGTCTAGAAGTTAGGGTGTTGATATGAGCAAAAACGTGTTTTAGGGCTTCATGAGGTTGAAGATGAAGTGACGTGGCAACGCGTGATTGGTTGTGTTCTTGATTAAATAATTTTTTTTAATTGATTTTTTGATTTTATTTTATTGATCAAAACTTTATAAACAATTATGGTAGGCTTAGAATATTATTTCTGACTTTGTGTATTTTTTCTTAATTTTTTAAAATTATTTGATTGGTGAAAAAAATCAGAGTTCAATTAATTAATTTTTGTGTAATATTTTCATTAATTTTTGTTAAAATTATTTTCAAGGTACAAAAATTATTCTAGGCTATTTGATTGGTCTAAGTTCTACCTCTGATTTTTATTTCATATGTTCCTAATTTTTGATTAATTCTAGAAAATATGTGAATAATTGCTTATTTTTGCAATTTAATTGATTTTAAAATGCTTTTTCAAGTATAAAAAATTCACCAATTTTATTTTGGTCCCTTTTTATGATTTATAATTGGTCTCTGACCTTGGATTAATTTTTCTAGCATTTTTGCTTTTGTGAATATTTTTCATGGTTTAGTTGATATATTAATCTTTCTAGATTTAAGTTTCAATAATTTTTATTAATTAAAAATTCCAAAATTGACTTTTTTGACCTTTTGAGGTTCAAGTATTGATGTTTGAATTTTGATTTGAATTTTTCTTGAATGGATCATATTTGTTTGGAGTTTTTGATTTAATTTGATCAATTGTGTGGTTTAGGTAGCTTAGGCCTCAAGTTAGGGTTCATATGCTAACTTCCCTTGAATTTCAAGTCAACTTTTGATTAGATTAGGGTTGTGTGCTCCTTTAGGATCCTAATTTTCTTTAGATTTTATGCCTTGATTTGATTTTTTTTTCCAACATTTCTAAATTAGGGTTTCTAGCTTGATCATCTTGTGAACATTGCTTGCTTGTGCATTTTCATCCTTTACTTGAACCTTGCCAATTTTGATTTTTGCTTGTTGTTTCTAACTTTTAATTTCCTTAAGAATATTGCGATATTTTTATTTTTATTTTATAATTCTTGTTGCTATTTTTGAACCAAGTATCTCTTCCATAGATGCATTAGTGTTGCTTTTGACTTAGAAGTATACTGGAATGCATTTATGAAACCCTTGGGGAATAAATTTCTCTTTTATTTTCATCCTCATTTTTTATTTAGGTATTTGAGTCCATCAATGCACAATTCACTTACCCTAAACATACTTTCTTCTTCAATTTTGTTTGATGGTTGCTCATGATGATGGTTTAGGAGGTAGCTTCCATGCACCACCTTTAATACCTTATGTGAAGCAACTTGGTTCATGATCCCTTTTGATTTTGATCTTGAAAGTTTTATTTGTTATAATTTGATGCTTCTATGAACCTATGAATGACATTTCATTGTCACTTCATCTTGGTCTCTTCTTTGAAGCTAAATTGGCTACCCTTGTAGTCTTGATTTTCTTTTGTTTTCTTTAAATTTTGAATCTTGATCTTGTGATATTTGTACTCTTGAGGTATCTTGATGTTTGTTCCATCCCTATACCATTTAAGAACCTTAATTTGAATGCAATTTGATCATGTATGCCTTTGTGCATAAGGGACTAATTTGTACATTGTCATGACACTTTAGCAAGTTAGATTAGTAGCATTTCTTGGAGTTCTTATAAGCTCATGGTAGATACTTATAATATGAATATTCCACTTCCCTAGGACCTATAAGTATCAAATCTTCTTTCCAAACTTGATTTATATCATTCATCATTGATTTTAGATAAGTGTCTTTCCATCTTTCATGATGTTGATTATCAATTAGGTGACTTGTTTTGTGTATTGAAGTCTTGACTTCTACATTTGTTGCTCATGAACCTCATCTTGAGTTAACTTATTATAAAATTCACACATGTCTTAATTATTCAATTAAGACCATTTTGTTTGATTTTTATCTAATGCTTTGAATTGGACTATCTTTGATATTTTCAAACCCTAGTTTTGTATGCTTTTGAGTGCAAGCCATCTCTTTTGTTTAAGATGCCTTTAGTTGTGTCTTGATTATCTCTTAATCTACTGACCTTAAATGTGCTAACCCCTTTTAGTCTTAACCTCTACTCATAGGTGTTTGATTTATGTTTGCTTTTCCTTTAGAGGCTTGTTGGTGGTTGCATGTGTTAGTTTTGATCTAATTTGTTTGAATGATTTTTGTGTAAACTTTGAAGGTGGTTTGTTTTCATGTCATGCTTATGTTTTTTAAGCTAATGACCTTGTGTGCTTTATCATATCTTTACTTTGTTTCTTGACCATGTCTTACTTGTTGATTTGTAGACTTGTTTAAGTTGACTTTAGGGTTAAATGTTGACTTCTTTCGTTACTAAGCTTTTGTGTTTTTAGTGGTGGTGATACTTGATATTTGACTTTGTTTGCTATGCATGACTAGTATCTTAATGTGTTTAGCTTCTCACTTCACTCTTATATGACACCTTCAAGTATGTTCACACAAGTGCACATTTGCACACACTTCACCTACACTTTTGGGATGCACGTTCATGCTTTCTTATGATAATTTGTTTGTAAATCTTCATGATGTTTGTGTATTTTATGTGAATGTGTTATTACCATGATAGCTACTGACTTTCATGTCTTGTTATCTTCTAAATTTCACTTCTCTTCATCTATGCACTACCATGCTTCATTTGACTCTTAGATGCAAGTTTTTGACTACTTTTTGTATTGGTGTTGTGTATGTGTTCTTTTGAGTTTCTTGTAACTTGATTGTGTTTAATATGATTCTTGCCTTATTATATATTGCTTCTGATCTCACTCTTATGTGACACTTAGAACAAGTATGCTCAAGCACACACACGCGCACACCTTTGCCCGCACTTGTATGAATTGAATTTGTTTTCCTTAAGTGATTTGTTCGTGAACCTTTATTATGCATGTTTGTATGTTTTGATTGATGCATTGGTGCATTTTCTACTGTATTGTATGTCTCTTAACCTTGCATGATTCTTTTCCTTTCATCTATGCCTTTTCTTGGCTTCTTTTGACTTGTAAATGCTTTCTAGGTCAAAGTTTCGACTAGTTTTCATACTAGCTTTGTGATTGCATTTGTTATACCCCAAAATTTTCACTCCTATTTCTCAAGACACTCCACATCTCTATATTCAAGAATTCCTCAAGGGTTGACCCGACAAACCCTCTCCTAAGAAATCAACCTACAACTAGGGTTTTGTTTCTCTCATGACAAAATCAAATTCTAATGCCTAAAGTGGTCATCATACCTCCTCATATGTCTCAAGGTATCACCATGTCAAGTTTCAAGCCTCACAACTCAAGTTTGCTCAGTCAATTGCTCATATGGTTGAAAATCAGTTGTATTGGACAAAAAGTCAATTGTGGTTAACATACTGTCAAACTCCATCATTTTTGGTCAACATCAATATTTTTAAGACACATTCATCATTTGATCAAGGGTTGATCATGATTCATCAAGAAAACTCAAGATTTGATCAAAAGTCAAAGTTTCCAAATTAGGGTTTTTGGACCAAAAGTCAACAAAACTTTGACCAGGCATAACTTTCGCATACTCTATCAGAAATTTTTCCACCAAAGCTCATTTTGAACAGACCTCAATTCTATACAGCTTCATGTCTCACAAACTTTGTCCAAAAATGCTTCATTTGAGAGTTACGGATTAAGACATTATAGGTCCTTCTAAAAGTCAACAAAACGTCATCTTTTTGCAAAGAAGGGTACATGAACATGGAAACTTCAATGAAGATGAAAACAAAATGAGTGTTTAGAGGACATATTGAGCTTTCTAAAAAGTCCAAGAACACTTTAAAATGTTGAAAATTAAGCAAGATACAAGTTGTGCAAGTTTGACATTTTTGAAGAAGTGCATGAAGAGAAATACTTAGCAAAATCAATTTTTTTTTCTAAATGAGCCTAATTTTTTATGATCCAAACTTATTCTTGAGATCATCCATAACCTCCAAGTCCATTTAAACTCCTCCTTTTATTTTATTTGATTTATTTTGGATTTTATTCATTTAAATCCAATTTTAATTAAAATAAAATACCAAAATCAAATCAATTGATGCAAGGCTTGATATTTGTCATTCTTGAGGTCCAAGATAGTCATGCTAGCTGGCCAATTTAGTTCAAAACTTGATTGCACAAGATTGAGACCAATTTGGAAACTTTGGATGCAAATGTGAATGATTTTCAAATCAAATATTTTCACATTGAATGTAATATATTTTCCTCTCAATTCTTGACCAGAATGCTTCCTCTATATATACATAACATGTTGAGATTACAAAGGACGAATTTTTGAAAGCCAAGAACCCTAACCTAACTTGAAAAAAACTGTGTGACACAAGGAAGCAAAAACCAAGGATTTGCATAGACTCAACCCAAACAAAGCTTGCCAATCAATTCCTTGGTGTTTTTTGAAGCTAACCAGATCATCACCATCGGTCGAGACGCCTAGAACACCAAGAACACAATCACGGTTTGCATACCTCTATGTCAATTTCGATTTCATTTATTCACGCTTCATAAACATAATTTGACTGTATATTCTTGACTGTGATGATGTTTGCAAGCTTTCTGGTTTGGTTAATTTGATTTTAGACACAGGTACAAGCTTTTTCCATTGTTAGGGTTTTTGAACCTCAAATTAGGGTTCCTCAAAATAGGCAAAATTGGACGAAACTAAGGGTATATTCGTGTTCAGGGGGTCGATTTCAATCGAACCATGTCCTCCTCTGAAATTTATATTGCATATTTATGATTATTTGAAAATTGAAGGGATTTAGCTATGGATGAAGGTCGTGGGAAAGCCTTTGCCCACGAATTGACCGTCAGTATAGGCCCTGAGAAATTCAAATGGGGAAGATAACCCCCTTGGCGCGCGTTTCATTTAGTTAATTTTCAGAATCTATTTTCTTTTATATACATTTTCTTCATTATACTAACACCAAAACACAATGGTCAGTTGGTAGGAGGCGTGCGTTTGACTAGGAGGGCATGGGTTCGATCCCTGGCTCCTCACAATATTTTTAACACTTTGCCAAACTAACCAATTTTCATATTTTTCCAACATTTTCAATTTCTTTTCTATTTTAATTACTTTCACAAATTAATTTTTCACACATAAAAGCACAAAAAAATATTTTCGTTTTAAAAATAGGTCTGAAAAATCTTTATTTTATTTTTATCATTAAAAATTTATTTTTTCCTTTTATTTTAATTAATTATTAATTAACCATTTAAATTAACTTTTAATTATTTTTCTAATCAAAATCAATCCACAAAATTCCAAAAAAATATTTTCTTTCTTGTAATTAGGTTTACTAACCCTAAAAACACTTTTGCTAATTTCCAAAACATTTCCACTGACATTTCTCTTATGATTCTGATTATTTGTTAACTATTTCGCATTTACAATTCTAGAAACGATGTATAGATCGCAAGGTTTATTCGGTAATAGCGTAGATTTACACTTTTTGCCTTTATTTTCCGCACCTATATTATATATCTGCCCCAAAGTCATGTAATAGCGTAAGACATTTACTTTCCACACTTTACATTCTGCACTTTATTTTTCTGTACATATTAACTGTATAGTAACTAGGATTTGCATGACAAGATAAAATCAAATCTTAGATCACCCTAATTTAAGACTAATATATCTGAATCAAACACACTTTTTCACACTTGCACCCCCTTAGGGTATCCTCTCTTGTTGCCTTTCGAATACAGTGGTCATGTCTTTCGAACGTAGTGGTACCATTAACAAAGACGCTTACGAATAACATCATCATAGTCCCTTCGATACAAAGATCATAGTCCCTCGATGACCCTCGATGTTGCCTACGAATATATGATCTCGTCCCTCGGTTGTTGCCTACGAATAAGTGATGATCGTCCCTACGAATTTGCTAAGGTAACCTTACATGTTGCCCTCAATGACCATACGATGACCCTTCGATTGTCCCTTCACATCCAACGGATAAAGTTACCTATCAACTAATGGTATGGATAACCTTATTCTAAGGATAAGGAAAATGACATGGAAACGACCATTCTGATTAGGTAAATAAGACTTTGTTGCTTGCTCCAATCAAATTTTTTTCACACCTCACACTTTTCAAAAACTCTTTTCAAACACTTTGTATACATTCCAGCGAGAATCATTACAAAGTTAAACATCTTTCAAACAAACATTTCCGAACACTTCGTATACATTCAAACGAGAATCATTACGAAGTCAAATCAAAATGTCTTTCAAAATACTTTCCAAATCACAAACACAGAAAGCAATTTTTCAAAAGTGAGCTAAGCAACTAAGAGCCCGTAGATAACTACGGATGGAAAGGGTGCTAATACCTTCCCTTTTCATAATTGCCTCCCGTACTCAGAATCTAACAAAGGTATTTTCCTGTTCTTTTCACCTTCTCTTTATTGGATAAAAGAAAAGTAAGTGGCGACTCTTGCTATCTGCAACATTTGCGATAAAAAGCAAAACAAACAAGTCAGTTCTCCCACCGTGTTACAATATCCATGTGATATTTTCTTTGTAATTTTATTGTGAATTATTTTAAGTGGTTTTGATACTGTAATAATTTCATCTTGACAATCTCTTTGCATGTTGTGTATATCACACACTCGTACCCACTTCACCACACACAATTGTTGCATTTTTGTGCACTCTTGTAAAGTTTTGTTTGCATATTTTTTATGGATTTGTTTACATGATGTAAGTGATTTATTAACATGTTAGCTACTGATTTTTGTGTCATTTTATCTTTTAATTCTTTCTTCATCTCATTTATGCTTAAAATCACACACAATTTGCTTTCTGTATGCTTTTAGGAATAGTTTTGGTCTAGTTTGTTTACTAACTTTGCATGAATGTCTTCATAGTGATGTTTGATTGTTTGTTTATGGTTTGTATAAACCTTGTATATGTATTTTGTGTCTAGTGACATCACCTCACATGATACCATGTATGATTGTTCACTCACTTGCTTCCACTTCATCTTCTTTCTTTCTTTCTTTCTTTGCATTTGTGGGTGTTTGGTTTGCGTGCTTTTGCCAAAGCACTTATTTTGTTTCTTCCCCTTCTTCTCATTTGGTTTTCTAAACAAGATGATTGATTTTATAGTTCTCCCTTAGGATCACTCGATTAGTCTAGTTATCGATTTTATACATTAGGTTAAGTATCCATGCATGCCAACATTAGATAGATAATCTAAGTAGTTTTCCTTGTTCATACCCGTAACTCAGGAACAACTTTGTATGATAATAATTAGGATTTGAAATAAGTTAGCTTCCCCAAGCTATTTTACCTTTATCCTTTTGCATCCTTAAAATTAAAATCTTGTTTTGTCAAGTGCATTAAAATATCTTAATAATATTGAAATTTTTTCCAAAGTAGAAGATATAAACCAAATCCTGTAGTGTCTTAGGATGTTCCGTCGTCCCTTCTATTGCTGACGTTCCGTCATCCCTTCTGTTGCTGACGTTCCTTCGTCCCTTTTATTGTTGATGTTCTTTCGTCCTTTCTGTTGCTGATGTTCCGTCGTCCCTTCTGCTGTCGATGTTTCGTCGTCCCTTCTGTTGCTGACGTTCCATCATCCCTGTCTACTGATGTTCTGTCGCCCCATCTGTAGCTGATGTTTCATCTTCATGGAGGTGTTTCGTCATCGTTGTTTTTTGTCTCATCTTCTAAACTAAAAAACACAAACCAACCAAAATATGTGAGCCAAACTATGGTGCTCTGACTTTCCTATTGCATGAAGGAATACGTAGGCATCCTGTTGAGGGGCTTGATCGAGCAACCTTTGTAAATATTTTCTTCTTTTCCCCGTATTTTCTTTCGTTATTTTATTTATTTCTTTATTCTTAATTTCTTCTTGCATGAATTATACCTCATATACTAATATAGTTAGATTGTACACCCATTAGATAGAAAGTAAAAGCGGATATCGTAGAGTACTTCAGACGTGTGGGGTGCTAATACCTTCCCCTCACATAACAGACTTCCTTATCCGATCTCTCGGTCGCAAGACCGTGATTTATCCGGTTCAGGTTTACTCGATGTTTACCTTTCCCTTTTGGAGGGATAAAAAACGTTCGATGGAGACTTCATTGATATTTTCTAGTATTCTTTAATTTTCGGCCGGTTGTTTCAGTGTCGAAATAATGTGAATATGTTGATTTGCAGGTACAGCCGAATAAGTTGAATGACCCCGATTCATGGGCTTGTTTGAGTTGTAGGTCGAATGACCAGTGTTGTTTAAGTTAATGCAATTGATGCATGATTAAGTTGTTATTGTTTAAGTTGTGGTTGTTGTCACATATATAGCATTTGCATGATTAAGCTGGCCTTGATGGCACCACGTTGAAGGCTCATGCCTTGTTAATGCCTCGATAAACTGACATATGTTTAAGTTGTGTTTAAGTTGGGAGTTCTGCTTTGAATGGTACCACATGCATTTGCATAGTTGAGTCGTATTCGATTTGTATGTTTAAGTTGTTGTTGTTGTTGATGATGTTTAAGTTGTTGTTGATGTTGATAAGTTGTTGTTTGATAAGTTGCTGTTGAATATAAGTTGATGTTTGATAAGTTGCTATTTGATAAATTGTCATTTGATAAGTTGCTATTTGATAAGTTGTTGTTTGATAAGTTTTCGTTTGATAAGTTGTTGTTGAATATAAGATGATATTTGATAAGTTGTTGTTTGATAAGTTGTCGTTTGATAAGTTGCTGTTGAATATAAGTTGTTGTTTGATACGTTGCTATTTGATAAGTTGTTGTTGAATATAAGTTGTTGTTTGATTTAAGTTACTGGTTAATACAATTTGTTGTTGCTATTAAGTTGTTTATCAGTAGTAGATTTGTATGATTATTGTGAAGCGATGAAAATTATATGATTCTTGTCTAATATATTAATTATCATACTTTTGTTTATATTATTCGATATCTCACCCCTTCTTCTATGATGTTTCCTCTATGTGGGTAACGTGCAGGTATTCGAGTTTGAAGAGTTAGTTGCTGTTAGTTTAATTCGGTGTCATTGCTCTGATTCGTAGCACTCGCGGGATGTTTAATCTATGTCGTTTCAGTTATTGTTATTACTTTTTCATTTTAAGTTGAATAATAAAAAGTACTATGATGTTTCAAGTTGTTTTAAATGAATAAAGATGATAAGTTGTTTGAGTTGAATACTTATGAATTTCTGTTGCGTAATAAATAAAAGATTGTTTTGTTTTAAAAGCTGATGCAAGTGGTTATGTGATCCTCTGAAATTAAAGTGTTATGTATCTGATTATGTGTTTTGTCCTAAGAAGAAAATGTGACATCTCATGTTTCGTTGACAAATTTGAAACTCTGATTTTATATGATTCCTTAAGTAAAAATGGGGTGTTACATGAGACGTCTTTATTTCATCTACCATATGACGATATGAGGATCACACTCGATGACGTTGCGTGTCTGCCTCACCTGCTGATCAGAGGGTCCTTTACGGATCACCAGAAGTTGGAGAAAGACGAGGCCATTACTTTGTTGGTTGAGAGGCTGGAAGTTACTGTGGATAGGGCCCTGAAGGAGGTTGATAAGACACATGGTTGCCACGTGAGATATAGCTGGTTGGCGGAGGTTTTAACATATGAGCTTGCGCGTGCTACAACTGCTGATGGTGATCCCGAGTAGGTTACCCTTCACATGGGGTATGCCATGAGAGCATACCTCTTGTATCTTGTTGGCACACAAATATTTTTGGACACCAGTGCCACTTACACTAACATCATGTGCCTTAAGTACTTTGGTAATTTTGAGGCGATTAGTGGATGGAAGTGGGGGTTGCCTGCTTGGTTTATTTGTGTAGCAAGTTGGATGAGGGGATTAAGTGGAATACGAGGCAGATCACCGACATCATGTCACTTATGACAATATAAATTATTTCTCTTAAAGACCTTTTTTAATTGTTCTGATTCTGAAACTAACTGGTATAATCTTTTTATTTTAGGGATGGATCCTATAGCACTTCCCCTGCATTTTTGGATGGTCACTTGCTGAGGGTTATATTGAGGATATGCCGCATGTCTGTGCATACGAGCTGCTCAGAGGGAACCAGACGACAATGTAGTTCCGAGTTTACCTAGACAGGATACTGCATGAGGACATCCACTTCAGTGCCTACGCCGACCACCGTGAGGCAATACCATTTTATGAGGTTTCACTATTTACAAGTTGGTTGGTCTGCGAGACTCGCAAGACTGCTCCTTATATGCCTGAGCGGGTGATGCGTCAGTTCGGGTTTACCCAGACCATTCCTCGGTATCCTACTGTATGTGCTCCTCCGGAAGTGAGAAGAAGGGAGATGGATGAGCTGTTTGGTGATTTTGAGAATAATCTTTTACCTGATGAGGTCAGGAGTACCGTGGCTCTAGACAACTAGAGTTACGAGTATGATTACATGATATGTTTCTTCAAGGAATCACATCCATACATGGTATAGGATGCTCCAGGGAATCCATCCAAGCCAGTTCATCAGGAGATCCTAGAGGAGGAGCAGACGAGGAGAGATCATGCTCAGGACGTGCTGCCTAGGTGTTGTTGTATCATGGAGCTTGCCAGGGATGACATTGACAGATGACTGTTTTCTGACGAATTCGATGTCAGAGGAGTTTTGGAGGTCATCATGGCGGAGGCTCAGGGTGCCCTGTTATATAGGAGACATCGGAGGGACGCCTCGAGGGTGACAGGTCAGCTCATCATCCGCCATACGCTGGTTGATCATCCACTTGTATTTTGATTTTAGTTTTTTTATTTTGTATTGTATCGAATTTGTATTTTGGATACCATTATTATGAAATGCATTTTGGATAATATTTATGGTCTTTTGTTCGATTTATAAATTGTATAGTTTGTTAAATTTCTAATTTGTATAACTTTCCCATTTATTGTTTCTGTTCAATTTTTTTGCTAATTGTCATGTCCAAAATCAGATGTATACTTCCGGTATGAAATTAGAACTATACTTCCAATTTTAACTCAAATATTTCAGAAAATGATGCGCACTGGAAGTATATTTTCAATTTTAGAGAGACATTTTTAAAAATACATAGGGGGTGTTTGTTTCACAGAATCAGAATTATTTCCCAGGAATTAATTACCCAGGAATATAAAGATAGAAAATTTATTCCAAGGAATTTTTTACAAGAAGTGTTTGGCAAACATTTTGATATTCCAAGAAAATTTATGATTTTAATTAATTTTTTTTAAAAAAGTTTATAAAATTTCATTGGAATCTATATTCCCTTTTCATAGGAATATGAAAAATTATTAAAAGTTACTTTTTTGCTTAGAATCTTTTTTCCTATGAATAATTATTTTCAAACTTGTAACAAACATGAGTATACTATTTTTTATTTATGTATTTCCAACTTTTGTTTCTAAACTTAAGCAAACACTCCAATAGAGTTTAACACTCCAATAGAGTTTAATTCCACCCTATGAGATGAATTAAAAAATTCTATTGGAGACATTAGTCACTTTACCCAATATCTACTTGGAACTTCTCCAACCTATAACTAATTTCCACATCGAAATAAAATAATTTTGTTTTCTACCAGTATTTTTGAAATAATCCTTGCTAGATGGAGTGACCAACCAAGGGATTAATGATGACCCCACTTTATCCCAAACTCTCCAATGTGGCAAGATGTGATTGAGTAACCAGCACATCCACGAAAACGCAATCCAAACCTAATCTAATCAGAAGGATTCAAATTTTTCATAGAATCCAACAATAATAATAATAATTGGAACACAAAACTACCATATCACCACTAAATTCCTCACATATCTGATTCATATCTCTTTGCATTGGCAACACCAAAATCACATACTAGAATGGCATCAACAACCTTTGCAACCGTCGTAGGAATGGGTGGTGCATCACGTCTCACCTCAGGTATATGATATTATTTAAGATATAATAATTAATCATGTATCATTTTTTTATATGCTTGTATTTATTTTAACTATGATTTTTTTGCAGGATTTCTAAAGCCACAAGTAACTGCTAGAAACCCTTTGAGACAAGCTATGGCAACAGGAAATGGTGGAAGGGTTACATGGTAATTTTTATTTTAAGATTGATTTGTAAGGGTTTTAACTATGTCGCAAGAATCCTCTGGAAAAAAAAAGTGTCTATGGCGATGTCAGAAACTGTCATTGACTTTTGTGATTATAGTCTAAGTGTATGTGTCATGTTCGCGATGTCCGTGCTTTTTAAATTGAATTATTTGATCTTTATGAATATTTATTTTGATGAACAAAATGAATTTGGGACATTATTTTTTTGTGATTGTGTGAAGCTTTCAGAGGGATTGGCTAAGGAGGGATTTCAATGTGATTGGGTTTGGGTTGATAGGTTGGTTGGCACCTTCTAGCATACCGGCTATTGATGGTAAAAGTCTGACTGGACTTTTCTTTGATAGCATTGGAACTGAACTTGCTCACTTCCCTACTCCCCCTGCTCTCACTTCACAGTTTTGGTTAGTCATTTCTCACTCTTTTTTTTTTAAGTTCACTTGATTCTCAGATATATACAATCATAATCATAATTAAGGTTTTAAAAAACAGAATTTTTAAGACTCTATATGTTGTCTTAAATTTTTGAAGATTCTGTTGTTTATTTTTGTTCAACCATAATAATAGTACAATAGTTTGGTTAGTCATTTCTATCATATAGTTTTTTATTCTCAGCTATATGCAATCATCATAATCATAATCAATGTTTTAAAAACGGTTGGTTACCGGAATAAAATGATATTGAAAGGTGTCATACCGATACTATGATCTACCATTTTTATGATGAAACATAAATTGATGTTAATTCAAACTGCGACGATCATAACCAATATTGAAACAACATTAGCAAAATTGCGAAAACATTTACACGGCCCTTTAAAACCATGATCACCTTAAAAATATCTAAAATTTAAAAGTAATTAAATAGCAAGCAAGAGCCTTAATTAAACAGATACAAAATATGAAGAAAAAAAATACAACAGCCTTAATTAAACAGATACAAAATATGAAGAAAAAATGCAATATTTTTCAAAATATTTAGGTCCCACCGAGAATTGAACTCGGGTTACTAGATTCAGAGTCTAATGTCCTAACCGCTAGACCATGGGACCAATGATGAGGAGCGGTTATGACGTTGTGAATATAAACTTTATAACTATTTTATCTCTATGTATTTGAATTTGAATACATTTTTCTCTTCAAGACATAATAAGGCAAACATGTTGAACAGGTTATGGCTCATCTGTTGGCACTTGGGGCTGTTCATCTCCCTCACTTTTGGTCAAATTGGTTTCAAGGGAAGGACTGAGGAGTACTTTGATTCATAAATGACTATGGTCTGTTATTAATTGCTTTTCGTTTTAAGTTATTTTCTGCCTTGTAATCTACCATCTATATCACTGGTACCTTTTCCATAGCACTGGAAAAAATTGGTGTAACATCGCTTTCATGATGAATCAATGTTGTATATTACTATTGTTGTTGTATGTATTTGTTTCTTATCAATGACCTACTTTTAGTTTTGTAATTTCCTAAAGGATGATCATGCTTGTTAAGCAGAAAATAAAATCTTTATATGAAATCTAATCTACGTACTCATGCTACTATAAGTTGAAATAGTATACCTAAAGATATATTCGTTGAAAAACTAATAATATTATGTTAATATTTTAGAAGGACAAATAATTTGAAAGATAATATTGTAAGAGAGACATATATTCCGAAACAAATGGTGTATAAATTCTCTCTACTAGTGAAATTTAAATAGGTTTTAGAAAATAAAATTAAAGATTTACCTAATATTTTTGATAAATTTACTAAAGAGAGATAATTTAAGTAATAAAAAAGTGACTTATAATAATTTGACTTAAACTATCAACTTGAAAGAGATGCTAAGTTGTTTAGAAAAAATATTCGCCCAAATAAAACCATCTAACATGTTAAATTGCTCTTATTGTGGTAAACATGATCATATATCTTCATGTTTCATAAGAATTTTTTTTTATAAATGTACTCACAAAGATAACATGTACTATCCTGATTTAAAAGGACCCAAAATGATTCAGGTAGTCAAGTTTAAGAATTATATCTATAATGCAGGTGTGCTTTATAGTCTCACATTCAAAATAACTCATGACAATAGTTGTTCAAAGCATATGATTATAACAAATGACAGGTTATCATCTTTTACTTCAATGGGGAAGATTGTGTCTCTTATAATGATATCTTCAAAAATTGTGATAAAAAGATCTTTGAACTGAAGCATGGGTCAACCTTATAAATATCGAGCTCCTCCAACTTCTCAATAATAAGAAAGGGACAAATCTAGAAAAGCTTGACTTTGACATACCTACATCTCATCCATCTGAAGATCCTTTCTAAGTCACCCTTGCAAGCTCGTAGGAGAAAAACAATTTACTTCATGGTGAAGTTGCATGTCCGTAATACATCTCAAGGAAAACTCCAATATGGTTTTATTGTTTGTCTTATAAGCTTTCATTTTATTTACCTTTTTTTTAGTATGGAAAACTAAGATCACGTGACTCTATAGAGAATGTCTCACTTCTCTCTAGTGTCTTATCGTGTCCACTCCCTTTCTTATCCAATCTAGGGTTCAAAGAATTTTCTTTTCCATATTCTTTCTGGCTCTCAATCTTCTTGATTTCTCTCTTCTCTTGTAGAATCTTAGTTCTCTTTTGGTTGTCATCGACTCTTGTCCTATTTGGTGCATCTTTATGGATCATTGGAAAAACATCCCTCTTTCGAAGGAGGAGGAAGCAGGTATTACGGCAGAAGTAGAGGAGGTTTGTGAAGAGGAAAGTTTTCAAATAACTATTGCAGGAAAATTATGGATAGCCAATAGTTTTAACTCAAGGGCATTCATGATTACAATGGTAGGCGCTTGGAGGTTGAAAAATCAGGTGGAAACCCATGAACTAAGCAAGAATCTCTTCTTGTTCATGTTCTCTACAAAAAGAGATCTTGAGAGTGTCCTTAAGAATGGGCCTTGTAGTTTCTATAGGAACATGTTGGTGCTTGCTCGTATTTCAAGGGAAGAACAACCCTCAGATCTCAATATGCATTTCAGAGTTTTATAGGTTAGGATCTACAATCTTCCCCTAATACTGAGGTTTGAGGCTATGGTAAAAAAGCTTGGAGGGATTTTAGGAAGCTTCGAAGAGATGGACTAAAATGATGCTCACAGAAATGGGAGGTTCTTAAGAATCAAAGTGATGATAGATCTGAAGCAGGCCTGAAGCGGGGTACAGTGGTTTGATTCAAGGATAATACATTAAGGGTACATTTCAAATATGAGTGGTTGCCTACCTTTTATTGCATACGCGCGAGAATGGGCCATAAACTGAAGGATTGCGAAGTTATTGGGGAGTTAAGTGAGGAGGGGTTTGAGGAATTGGATGAATAAGAACTGTCTTACGGAGCTTGTCTTCGCTCATCTCCACTTCCAAAAGTGCCAGATGATCAACAAAAGAAGGAATCAAACTCGAGTTCATGCAGTAAAAGTCTGTTCAATATATCTTCAGGACAAAGCAGATGTGAAACTAATGGCAAAGGAAAAGATGATGGAGGGGGAGAGGTAGTACAAATCAAAGGAAGTCTAATTAGAAATCCAATGGACAATCATCAGTTAGTTAATGCATATGTGTTGAAAGGGATCCCGTTGGAAATTGAAGCTATGGAAGAATCCTTTGGGGCGGCATAACTAACTAAGGAGAGGAAAATGATAAAAAGGAGGAGCATGAGATAACTAACGTGGTGAAGAGGAAGAAGTGGACGAGGAGACTAGCGATAAAGAAAATGATAAATCAAAATAAGAAATTAGACATGGAGATGGGAAAGAGACAATTGGTGGATATTATGATTATAGATGGCATTATAGAGAGGGGAGGGAGCGAAGAGAAAAAGTTAAAGGGACAAGAGGAGCAGTTTGAAGGGACACAACATAAATTACCATAGGTGTAGGTGGTGTTGGTACCAACACCACCTAAACCAATGAAAATCCTGAGTTGAAACTTTAGCGGGTTAGGGAATCCCCGTATAGTTCGAGCCTTGTCAAGGCTCACAAACCTTGAAAATCCCACGACAGTTCATATTAGAGACGAAGTTGTCGATGGAGGAAATGGAGAGTATCATAATCATATGTGGTTTAGATAAGTGCTTGGGATTTGGTTGCGTTGGAGAGGGGATGAGTAAATCTGAAGGGATTTCTATGTTATGGAGGGAAGAGGTGGAGCTGTCAATTCAATATTTCTCTTAGAACCATATTGATGCAGTCTTTAGTGATGTGATTAGTTGAGAGTTTGTTCATATGTCTTGAATTTACGGTTATCCTGAAGAGTGTAGGAAGAAGGATACCTGGAGATTACTGAGGAGCCTTAGACCTGATGAAGGTATGTGGTTATGCTTCGGTGACTTTAATGATATGGTGTGCTCTACTGATAAAGTTGGTGGTGTCCCGAGATCTGAGAGTCAACTAGCATGGGGGAGGAGTGCAGTTGATGACTGTGGTTTGATTGATATTTGAAGGTGTTCCTTTTACTTGGGAAAACGGAAGAAATCGAAGTGAGTTCATTCAATGCAGGTTCGATAGAGGCTGGGTAATTTTTGCTTTTCTCAACAGATTCAATCCTTTAGGAGTGAGACATTTACCAAGGAGGACTTCTAATTATGTGGTGCTAGCGACCGAGCTTGAATCAGAGGAACGATATCCTAAGAGGAAGCGAAATTATGTATTCCAGTTCGAGGAAGTGTAAACAAAGGATGTTAGATGTGAAGAAGCAATTAGTAGGGTGTGAAGGTCTAATGGTGACACAAAGGTGAAATTAAAGGGGTTGTCGTCGCTGTAAGGTTTTTTGAGAAGTACAATAAGAATACCATCAAGAAATAAATTGTGAAGATTGAAAAAGAAATCAAAGGTTTGGAGTTGGGGGCAATTTCGTGTTCTGATAGTGAGCATATTCGTAATCTCAACAACAAACTTGATGACCTTCTGGCTCATGAGGACGTCATTTGGAGATAGAGAAAAAGAGCGATATGGTTGAAGTGCGGTGATAAAAGTTCAAATTTTTTTCATGGCAAGGTATCCCAAAGGAGGAAATCTAATTCGATCACAAAAATTCCAGAAGATTAGGGGATTTGGTGGAGGAAGGAGGAAGACATAGAGATAGTTATTATTAACTACTTTGGTGACATATTTACTTTTATTGGTGCTAATAATATCTTTGAGGTGGTTAAGGAGAGAATCTCGAGTGCTAACAAAATTTGGTGTAGTATAAGTTTTGACATTGGTGATATTAAGGAGGACCTTTTTCAAATGAACCCGTTAAAGGCCCCAGACCCTGATGGGATTCATGCTCTTCTGTATCAAAAATACTGGCATATTGTGAGGAACGATGTGGAAAAGCTGGTCCTTGATATCCTTAATAATGAAAGAAACCCAGAGAGTGTGAACTAGACCTTTATTTGCCTTATTCCTAAGTGCAAAAACCCGCGAACGCCTATTGACTTTATACCTATCATCCTCTGCATCATTTTCATGAAGATTGCTGTGAAATATGTGGCTAACAGATTAAAGCCACTCCTTCCTGAAATTGTCGATCCGAAACAGAGTGCTTTCGTTAAAGGGCGTCTAATTACTAATAATGGGCTTATAGCTATGGAGTGTTTTCATTGGCTAAAGAAGAAAACCAAAGGCAAGAAAGGAAGTATGACAATTAAGCTTGACATGTCGAAGTCTTATGATAGGATTGAGTGAGATTTTGTGAGAACGGTTCTCTCCACCATGGGTTTCCCATTTAAGTTTGTTGATATTATCATGAGATGTGTAACCTTGGTATCCTACCAGATTCTAGTTAATGGTCAACCTTCTCCCCTAGAAGAGGGCTTCACCAGGGTGACCCTTTTTTTCTGTACCTATTCATTCTATATGCAAACTTCTATCAAGTTTAATCTCGAGGAAAGCTAGAAGTAACAACATTCACGGGCTCCATATTTCAAGGAAGGCCTAAATCATTTCTCACCTTTTTTCGCGGACGATAATGTTATTTTCACTAGGGATAACAGGAAAGAAGCTGAGATGGTTTTGAACATTCTTAAGAGGTATCAAGAAAGCTCTGAGAAAATGGTTAAGTTTGATGAATCTGAAGTATCCTTTAGCATGAAAGTGGAGGCTATAAACATAATTGTTGTGTGCAAGGAGTTGAGGATAAAGCAAGGGGAAAATCATGTTAGATACTTGGGTCTCCTGATCCTTGTTTAGGAGGAAAAAGAATGAGATTTTCTATTTTGTTATGGACAGGGTCTGAAAAGAGCTGAAAGGGTGGAAGGAGAAGACGCTCTCGAGTACTGGAAGAGAGGTTCTGATAAAATCACTGGCTCGGGAAATTCCAAGTTACATCATGAGTTTCTACAAAACCCCGAAGGGTGTTTGTCATAAAATTGACAAGATGGTGGCAAATTTTTGGTGGGGCGCTAAAGAAGGCCAAAGAAAGCTTCATTGGTTAAATTGGGAAAAATTGGTTATTACTAAAGTGTCTGGTGGCCCAGGGTTAGGAAGTTCACAGATTTCAATAGACTTCTTCTTTATATTAATGGTGGAGGTTACTTAACGGGGCAATACCTTACTGGGAAAGATTTTCAAAGCCCGCTACTATCCAAATTGCAATTTTCTGAAGGCCAATTCGGGTTTCGCTCCAAGTTATGCTTGGCGTAGCATTATTAGAACGAGGGAGGTTGTGGTGTTGGGGAGTAGGTGGCAAGTGGGGAATTGTCAAAAAGTGAGGATTTAGAAAGACTTATGGTTGCCGTCGAAACCAAGTTTCAGTGAGGAGAAAGTTAACAACCCGTTGGGGGCTGATGCTATTGTAGCGGATATTCTAGATGAAGAACTAAAGACGTGGAATGGGAGCCTGATTCAATGCTGCTTCTCTGATTTTGATACTCATCAAATTCTTAGCGTCTCTATTGCTAGAAGTCTCCCGCATGACAAGATTGTTTGGACTAATGAGAAGAATGGAGATTTTTCTGTCAAATTAACCTGTCCCCAGATTGGGGCTGAAAAGAAAAAAGAGTGTGCATACCCCTCTTGTTTGCGTGATTCTCAGTTATGGAAAGGTATCTGGAAGGTTTGGCTCCCTAACGCTGCTAAAAGCTTCATCTGGTGGTTGATGAAAGGTATCCTCCCAGAGGAGCGTCTCTTGTCTGTGTAGTGCTTTGGAAAATTTGGCATGGAAGGAACTCTCTAATTTTTAGGAGCACCATTTTTGAGCCATTGGAGGTGGCGTGGAATGCGCTTGCAGTTATCTCGAATTTCTTTGTGCCGGATCAGTCTCTCGTTGTTGGTCTTGGAGGGGTGAGAACCTGCGGCAGGGACATCCTAAGGGGGAGAGGTTTTGTTGTTTCGGTGGATGCATGGTGTTTTAAGGATGAGGTTACCTGCTGAGGGTGTGTCTTGAAGAACATTGATGGGGAAGTTATCTTTAGTGCATGCAAAAGGCAGTATATTACCGTCCATGTTGTGATGACTGGTTTTTTTCATCAGTTGTTTTAAAAACAATGAAGTCGCCACCTAATTTTATTTGTTCTAAAAAGAACGGGAATATATAGATAAAACCCCACAGATGTAGATAAGGCGGTCTACATGACCAAAAGACATGGAATCGGGAGTCGGTTATGCAAGGGGAAGGTATTAGCACCCCTTACATCCATCATACTCGATGAGACCCATTTAGTTTTAAGTATTTGTGTGTGTTTTAAATTGCTAATTCATGAGTTATGATTGAGAAATAGAAGAAACGAGGTTTATTTATTATTATTTTGAGTTTTCTGCGGTTTCAGAACCTTGTGCCTACGTATTCCCTCGTGTAATGGGAAAGTCAAAACTCCGTAGTTCCTCTTAAAAAGGTCTTGGTTGGTTGTGTCGATTTTATAAGAAAAAAACGTGCATTAGACATTTCAAATGCTTGAATTTGGACTTGTTTAGTTTGTTTGAAAAGCTTAAGTCCTCGTTCGTGTTTGAAATGGCTATTGCACACTTTTTATAAGAAAAGAGTTTTGATGCGCGTATGAGCGATAAAATAATTTGAATGAGTTGAGTTGATTTTAAATTGTGGATGACAAATATTGAAACATTAGGCTATCATCTAACGATTCAAGTATTCGAAACTAGCGAGCAAGTTCAACCAATCATCTCTCATCCAAAATATTTATTATGAAAATAATGAAGTGAAACAAAGTTCACATTTATTTAGTGTGCGAATAAAAATATTTAAATCATTAGGCTATCGTCTAACGACCCAAATACTTTAAATTCAATTAAACCGTCAGGCTATCATCCAACAATTTAACCGAATGTCACAACACTAAGTTTTTATTTATTAAAACATGGGTAGAAGTTTTTTAGCTTATTAGGCTATCATCTAACAACCTAAAAAACTTCAAATTTGTTTAAATCATTAGGCTAACATCTAACGATTTAAACAAACCCCATACAAATGTTTTTTATGAAAATTAATTTATAAAACAAGTTTAATTAAGTAATTTGATTTTTTGAAAGTGTTTTAAGATTCGGTACGCGAAGAGGAGAGAAATGGAATCGGATTATGATTAATTAAGTATATGGACTTAATTAATCTCGTGAGGATAGGTGCTCCTATCCCCAACTATGAGACCCTGGTGCATGGAAAATTGTTATATGGACCAATAATGTTTTCGGGTTATGATTAATTAAAGCAACAAGGGCTTTAATTAACCTCGTGAGGATGGCCATGCTCATCCCCAGCTATGAGACCCTTTAAGAAATTGGCTTATGAGCCAACCAAGAGAAATCAGAATCGTTTTTATATTAATTGTGCATGACGTATATAATGGTGAATAAATCGTATAAGCGTATAAAGCGGATAAACAATTACCAAACAATACAATTAGGAATTTAAATAATTGTTAGACGAGATCTTTTTTATTTGATAAAATCGACTAATAGTTTAATCGGAATTTGTCAAATAAAAATTATCAATAGCTAATAATTATTTAATATAAATTATCACAGTATATTTGCAGATAAATAATAATAAAAGATTGAGTTCAGAAATAGCTTATATGCAACAAATTTGGAGGGTGCGAAAATAAATCCAGAGATAATAGTCTTGAGCCCAAATAAAGGGCCCAATAAGCCTTCGGAAAAATCCCGCGTGGAGTATCAGGAGAAAACGCATCATAGAGAGTTAAATCTGACCGCTTGATCAGGAGACCAATAAAACTTTGAGGCAAACGGACGGTGAGATGGCAGAGATATCATGAAGATAGCATAAATGATAAATAAATAAATAAATAAATAAAATAAGATTCTTAATTAAGGGTGGTGACAAGTGTCACCACCATAACTAACTAAAAAAACTTAAGCTAATTATTTTTTTAAAAACTATATTAACCCATGGTTTTTAATAATTTAACTAAAATAACACTAATTCTAATTAATATTTAAACTAAATGCTAAACTATGTTTTTTTTTTCAAAATAAATTAAATAAAACAGAAATAATCCTACCTATTTCCAAAATGCTATTAGCCCAACTTAACAAATAAATTAACATAATAAAAAGAAAAATAAACAGAAAAACTTTTGTTCTCCCTCTCTCACGGTTTCCTCAAATTCCTCTCATCTCTTTCGTTCTCACGAAAACACTCTTGGTGTCCTCACACGATCCCTCTCATTCTCTCATCTCTCTCGTTCTCTCTCGTTCTCTCTTGTTCTCTCTTGTTCCTCTCATGAACCCTCTCGCGATCGCTCTCTACTGTTCTCTGTTCTCTCACGATTCACCGGAAAAGAAAGAGGATGGCCGCGCCGGAAATTGCCCTCGTGGCGGTGACGGTGGCGGCTCATCATAGTACATGGTTTTTTTGTGTTTTCCGGTTCGTTCGCTTCTTCTGAAACTCGATCTCATGTTGTTTTTTCGTGATTTACACTGGTATAACCTAAATCTGAAAGGGGAAAGAGGGAAACCCTAGTTCCTAAATGATGGAATCGGTGCTGTTCATGCATGGAAATGAAGTAAATGGAAGAGAAAGAGAAGGACGGCGGCCATAGGGTTCGCAACCTCCTCCTCCTTCTTTGACAACCCGATATTACCTTTTTGAAACTCTTTCTTTTTGCCTCTTTTTGATTTCTGAAGGGATATGGAAGCAGAAAATGATGAGTAGTTTTAGGGTTTTTTGTTCTAGCTTGGGGTTTAAATGGTTTTTGCTTTGTGGTTCGTTTCTGTTTTGGTGATTTTGGCTTCTGTGGCTTTGTTATGGTTGTAGCTTCTGGATGTTTATGTTTTGGAACGATGGCTTGGTTATGATTTTGATTTCTGGTTTGGTGTTTTTCTGGGTTTTGATGTTTTGGTTTCTGGTTTGGAACTTGTATATCCTCCTCTGGTTGTTGTTACTTCTGCTTGTTATATCCTGAGAGATTAGGGTTTGAAAAAATGTGTTTTGGAACTAGTATTTTTACTTTTTCTAATGCTGGCTCTGCTGTTCTGTTGCTTTTGGCCATAAACCTGTTGTTGCTTTATCAATTGGGCTTGTTGTCTTAACATTTTTGGAGTTCTGACATGTTATGTCCTGAACTGTGATATGTTGGTCCCCTGGAAAAATGAAATGGCTTACTGTCTTTGACATTTTTGGATTTGTCTGCTCTCTGCTTTTACTGCTAGCTGATATCTATAATGCTTTTGGGTTTTATCCCTATTGTGAACCAAACTGTTGTGATTTGCAATAGGTCTGTTTTCAGCCAATGATCCAAAATTTGTGAGGCTACTTGCAAATTCTGTGCCATCCTATTAACTATGATGAAATTCTGAGTTTCTTTTCTCTTTGTGAACCAACTTTTGTTGTGATTTGTAGAGAGAAACCCTAGGCCTATGATCAAACATAATTCCAATTGTATGAGGCTTAAATTAGAGCTTGATCATAATTTGAAAATCTCCTTGTATTCTGATTCTTGCTACCATCCCTAATTATGAGTTATAAAACAAATTACTTGAAATAATTCTGTTTTTGCTTGAATTAAATTGATAACCATTGTTTTTTTGTTTCATGTAATGGTGAACAAGGCAAAGCAAGGGCAGCTTGAATACATGATGGAAATCTTGAAGATGGAGAATAAAGAGATGCAAGAATGGAGATTTCGTTAGCATAGGATTTTTTTGTTAGAATTCACATTGTAACAATCCTAGCTAGAAATAACTTAGGATTTTGACTTCATTTACATATTTGAAAATATAAAATCTTTACCAAACTTGTAAACTTGTGAAATATCAATTCAATTGGAATTTTGTAATTCAAACTTAAATCGAATCTTGAATAAAAAATGCCAAAATTGTACACTAATTTTTGAACTTGTCATTATCTTGGAAAGAATAGGATCCAAATGTTAATAGTGATTCCATTTCCTAATTCCCATGCCAACCTTGGCAATAAATGGATAAAAAAGAAAAATGAACTTGTCTTGAACTTTTAATTCCCTAATATTTCCAAAAGGTTTAAGTATCCGACCATTTCCAAACACTTAAAGATGATGGAAAAAATGGGAATAACAATTCGATTAACAAAACTGAATTCGTATTTAGATCCATGAACTCAAATAAATCTCTGAAATTTGCTTGAACAAAACCAATGCTCACAATCCTCAATTCACCTGGGCTTTTCTCTTGACCAAAAATCCATTGCAAAAATCCTAAAGAACCAAAGTTCCAAGTATTCTACACTTTCCATGATCGTCCACTCAAATCAAATCTTTCATTTATACCAAAATTTAGATGGCCCAAAAATACTAAACCTTAAAAGATGCACAAGAGATTGTTGATTCTTCGTAACTCCTAAATCTCTCAGATTGATTGAAAATGCAAACATCTCCTATGGCTTGTGTAATACGGTGAACTGACTTTGAGATTTTTGTATCGCAAATGTGCGGATAGCAAGAGTCGCCACCGACTTTTCTTTTATCCAATTAAGGGAAGGTGAGAAGAACATGAAAAGACCTTCATTAGATTCTGAGTAAGGGAGAAGGTTACGAAAAGGGAAGGTATTAGCACCCCTTTCCATCCGTAGTTATCTACGGGCTCTTAGTTGCTCTTAGATCATCTTTAAAAATTGCTTTCTGTGTGTTTGACAAAAATGTTTTGAAAAGGCATTTCGCTTTGACTTTTTATTATTCATGTAGGAATGTATACAAAGTGTTCGGAAATGTTTCATTTTGAAAAGAGTTTGAACTTTGACAAAAAAGTGTGTGGTGTGAAAAGTATTTTGATAGAGCAAGCAACTAAAAGTCTAATTACCTACTCAGAATTAGTCGTTTTCGTGTTGTTTTACGTTCCTTTAGAATAGCGTTATCCGTACCATTAGTTGGTAGGTAACCCTATTCGTTGGATGTATAAGGGACATTCGAAGGGACATCGTATGGTCATAGAAGGAAACTTGTAGGAAGTATCCTAGCACATTCAAAAGGACTATCATCATTTTTCGTAGGCAACAATCGAGGGTCAAGATCATGTATTCGTAAGCGACATCGTGGGTCTATGATCTTTGTATCGAAGGGACTATGATGATATGTTTGTAGGCAACGGTGCTAGAATACCTCTACGTTTGAGGGACTTGACCATTTATTCGAAAGGCAACGAGAGAGAATTACCCTAAGGGGTGCATGTGTGAAAAGAGTATATGGATTTCAAGTATTTTATCTTGAAATTATGAGTGGTCTATGTTCAATTTTATCTTGCCATACACGCCTAATTACTAGCAGTTTATAGGGTGTGGAAAGTAAATTGCAGAACTGTAAAGTGTGGAAAGATAAAGTCCTACGCTATTACATGGCTTTGGGACAGTTACATAATATGAGTGCGGAAAATAAAAGTCCTAATTAAACTATTACATCCCATAGGCAGTTACATAATTGAAAAGAAAACAAAAGAAAATTGTCCGAAACGTTGCAACATGTGAACAGATACATAATCGAAAAACGAAAGAAATTGCATAAGAAGAAAATGTTAGTAAAAAGCATGATTTTTGAATGAGGAAAAAGGTTTTTGATTAGTGATGACATTAATATGATAAGATAAATTTTTGGTAATTTTCTGGAGTGATTTGAAAATTTAAAAACAATTAAAAGTCATTTAAATGATTAATTATTAATTAAATAAAATATGCATGCAAAAATAATAATTTTAATTTTAAAAATTAAATAAGTATTTTTCTGATAATAATGCAAAAAATAAATATTTTTGGAGTTTTTTAGATGCATGATAAAAAATACTAAAGATAAATTAAATTAGATGAAAATATTAAGAGAAAATAGAAAAAATAAGTTAGTTTTCAAACTTGTAAAAAAATACTTGGTCTTGCCCAGGTTCGAACCGGTGTCCCTTGCTTCACACACGCGCTGCCATGACCAACTGAGCTAGAGCGTCCACGTGTTTAAGAATTGAAACAAAACATTTTTAAACGTTGTTGCCTTCTGATTGCCCAGAACACGCGCGAAGATCTTCATCTTCTTCGTTTGAATTTTCAAACACTTAGCGTTGGTCTTGCTCGACGCTAAGGCCCCTGCAAAAAATCAAAATCCAATACAAGCAATATAAATGCAATTCAAAGCCATGGTTCGATTGGAAACATCGTTCTGAGCACGATGGTGGTATCGGTTTCGTCCAATTTAACGGATTTAAGGAAGCCCTAAATCGAACCAGGAAACCCTAACTATAGTGAATCACGTTTCAGGCCACGAAAATGCAATTGAACTATCCAGAAAGCTTGCAAACTTCAAACAAAACACAAAACAAACATCAAAACTCGTTAAAGATGCATGAATGATAAAAATCGAATTTGGAAAAAGTATGAACAAACCAAAACCGGATTTCGTGATTCTTGAATGTTTTGCAACTTGTAAAGGTCTGGATCGACTCTAAAGACTCCAAGGAACGTGATGGAATGCTCAAAATCAACTGAAATCCACTGGAACTAGGGCTGCAAATACCTTCAAGGACACGGTTTTTTTGACTTTGGAATAGGGTTCTTGAGGCAATTTTTCTGTTCTTTCTCATGTTGTATGTATTGTATATTTATAATGGATGGATTTTGGGCTGAATTCAAGAGCAAATATTGATCAATCAATGTAAAAAATATTTGATTTTGTATGAAATCAAATCTTCCTTTTTTGATCCAATTTCAATCAATTTCTTGTCAAATTAATGAAAATTTCGAAATTTGCCAGCTTGTATGAGTTGCTTGGATCTCAAGAATGAGAGAAAAATCAACTTTGCATTTAATTTTGATTCTATACCTTATTTTTTAATTTAATTTGTTTTTAAATGAATAAAATTCAAATTAAATAGAAAAATAAAGACAAAATTCGTGGCATTGGGCTTGAAGGTTCCAAATAAGATAAGGAACAAGCTTAAACCAAGAAAAACTAGGCCCATTTGCAAAATTTTGGATTTTGACAAGTATTTCTCTTTGGCACCTCTTCAAAATGCCCAACTTGTGCAAGGTGTATTTTGCTCAATTTTCCACATTTTTGAGTGTTCTTGGACTTTTAGAAAGCTCTAGTGTCCTCTAAACAACCTCTTTGGTTTCATCTCAATTGGAGTTTCCATGCTCAATAAACTTCATTACAAAAAGTTGACTTTTTGTTGACTTTGAAAAGGACTTGTAATGTTTTGATCCATACCTTCCAAATGAAGCATTTTTTGAACATTCTTGTGAGACATGAAGTTGTAGAGGATTGAATTTCCTTCAAAATGAGAGGTGGTGGAAATTTTTGAGAAAGTATGAAGAAGTTATGCTCACCAAAGTTCATTGACTTTTCATTGAAAACCCTAATTTAGAAAGTTTGACTTTTGAGCAAATCTTGAGTTTTCTTGATGAATCATGATCAACCCTTGATAAAATGATGAATGTGACTTCAAAATGAGGATGTTGACCAAAAATCATGAAGTTTGACTGTATGTTGACCACAGTTGACTTTTTGTCCAATACAACTGATTTTCAACTATTTGAGCAATTGTCTCGAGGAAACTTGACTTGTAAGGCTGAAACTTGACATGGAGAATCTTGAAGCATATGAGGAGGCATGATGATCATTGGAGGTGTTGAGAACCCATCTTGATCTCGAGAATTGCCAAACCCTAGTTTGGGTTGATTGTTTAGAGGAGTTTGTCGTCAACTCGAGGAACTTTGAATATGGATATATGAAATGTCTTGAGGAATAGGAGGGAAAATTTTGGGGTATGACAGCTTGTAACAGAAACATTGTGAGTCACTTCAAGCCTATGATCATAACACCATAGATGGGAATGCATTTGCGCGCAATGAATGAATAGGGTAAATTTTGGGGTGCGACAGATGCCCCTATTCAATCATCTTAAACCTGATAAGTGAGAAAAGAGACA
This sequence comes from Vicia sativa, assembly GCA_021764765.1. Classification (NCBI taxonomy): domain Eukaryota; kingdom Viridiplantae; phylum Streptophyta; class Magnoliopsida; order Fabales; family Fabaceae; genus Vicia; species Vicia sativa. Next base: position 149,041,454 of record CM038793.1, on the reverse strand, counting down.
GCTTTCGAACGTTCAAGGTAGAAGAGGATTGAATACCAAAAGAGCCCCAAAAATTTGCCCGACGTGGGATACCAAAACCAGATAAGCTATCTTGACTGAAGAACCAAAGATGAAACACTTGAGAAAAAACTTGTTAAGCATCAACAAAATGCTTTAACACATCACTTGGGATAACCGAGTAACCAAAATGAGCAATAAACAACAAGTTTTAATGAAAACGCTATGAGAAGCGAACCACACTTCTTAAGTGAAAAGAAATATAATAGATTAAGCCATCATAGGATGTCTCAACGAAAATGCTATGAGAAGGAAATCGAACTTCTCAAGCGAAAAAAGAATAAAATAAATTAAGAGATTCAATATAATTGAGAATTTGTCAGAAAATTCTGAAGAGTTAAAGAATACCCGCAAACTTTAACAAAGATAATGGTCGAGAATTTGTCGGAAAATTCCAAAGAAGATAATTGAGAAATTGTTTGAAGATCCCAAAGAAGATTTTATTTGAGAAATTGTCTGAAGATCCCAAAGAGTTAAAGAATATCCGCAAACTTTAACGAATATAAGATCGAGAATTTGTCATAAAAATCCCGAAGGGTTAAGGAATACCCGCAGACCTTAACGAAGATATATGGCTAGAACAATATCAGAATTGTTGTGCACGAAGGTGCGAGGAGCCATGGAATGCTGAATGTCTTGACCATGTAACTTCCGAGTTACTAGCAGAACAAATCCAGTAGCGCACCCGAGAATATACTTCTCTGGGGATAAACAAAACAATATCCAGCACACTGGTGTGATATAGATGTTTATGCAGTCGGTAAATCCTTGTTTCCGACATTTCTGCTGATGAAATCTCCTGAACATGTAAAGACATGTTGCACAACTTCCGAATTGGCAAGGTCTTCAACCTGTATGCAGATAGCCTTACCGGAGATAAAAGAATTAAGTTCAGCACTTGTGACTGAATAACTTCTATGGTAATGAGCTTCAATTTTCTTGCATCGTACCGACAATGCGTTGTAGCAAGTGGATATGTGGATCAACTTCTGAGTTGGAGAAATATCCTGAGATTGAATAAACATCCTACCTAGTGGATATTTATCTGTTGAGTATTTAAACTTACTGGGGAAATAAACACACCAGAAGTTCGATGTAATTTTTTGAGAACAGCTCAGAGAAACAAAATTGCGGGAGTCATTGCCATTAGAATTTGTTGAGAAGATTCTTGTCTGAAAGAACCTTAGAAAATACCCTGAATAATGTTGTAATAATCCTTTCTGAAGGAGACTCCCTTGGGAGTAAATTAAACTTCGTTGGGGAAACTCCATAAGAATGTCGCCTCGGGCTTAAGATGCTTAAGATGCCATGTGGGAACGAGCCGTTCGTTAGGCTCTACAGATATTTCCGAAGATAAAAGGGAGCACGGAGATGGGCTTAAGATGCCATCCAGGGAGAGAGTCGTACGTTAGACTTCGTGCTTGTCTTTGAATGAAGTTATTGGTTTGCATTGGTTTTTTAACCAAATATGCAGCATTCTGAAAGTGCAGAGATGTCGACAAATTTTCAGAGATGGGCTTAAGATGCCATCCAGGGGGCAACTGAGTCGTACGCCAGACTCTGTAGTCACTGTTGATAATAAGAGAGAATCAGAATAGATCTTCGTCTTGATTACTCTGATGGGATAATGGTCGGCAAAATGTGGATAACTTCCCTGTTGTGCTTCGGGTATTGATCCAATGCCTGTTATCGGAGGATAACTTGTGATCATTCGGATAGGGTTTCTCGTCTAGCTTCGGGTATTAATCCTGGATCTGTTGTCGGAGGACAACTAGGGCGGTCATTCAGATAAGGTTTCCCATCTGGCTTTGGGTATTAATCCGGGACCTGTTGTTTCAGAAGTGATTTTCACCTGTTTTGGGAAAAAACAAAAGAAACTTTGATAGAATATCGTTAGTCTTATGCAGATTATGATGCATGACAATGTGTATGAATGATATATGCACAAATTATAACTTTTATGAGTAATGTATGAATGATAGATGTTGTGGTATTTCAAAACATATCTATCTTGAAGAAGATGCGGACGCTCTGCTTGGGGATTTCTGACTTCTGTTTGGGGACGAAACGAACTAGAAGCCCTGAGAAGAAAGATAACCTTGATTCCACCGATGCACTATCTAACCAAGTCTCAAGCCTAGATATTGTTGAGGATGGTAGAGATCAAGAGGTACCCTGCTGAGGATCTTGTGTGTAGACCCCACTGGGGGAAGTTTAGGAGGCGCTCCGCTGGGGATCTTGCGCATAGATCCTGCTGGAGAGCATTTGATGGTTGCCGGGAGACCGGGTTAGAAGGATCTGGAGCCCGTCGAAATGTCTGGCTGGGGAATAAAAGATGTCGGTTTCCTCCGATGCATTATATGACCAAGTTTCGAGTCTGGATATTGCTACTGCCGGGGGATGATGATTGTTGAGAGATATTTTACTGGGGAAAGATACCTCTGCTGGTGATGAATCGTTACTGCCTGGAGACTGATGTAACAGGGTTAGTTGATTGAAATCACTGCTCGGGGACTAACGTGACGAAGCCCGGAATGTCTGGACTAGTGGAGGAAAAAGTGAACTCCGCTGGGGAAGGCGGGTAGTGAGTGACATCTCTGTGAGGATTGTACTCTACAGGGGAACATATTGGTGACTTCCGTCGTCATCTCAATTCCTAGAGCCTGTAGTAATTACCCTTGTTCGTTTACTTCTCGTATGTTTGTAGATAGATTTTTATTGTCATACGCATATAATCATTCAAAGCAAACGTTGGACTTTACGCAAACAACAACAGTGAGAATCATAAAGAGAAAGAAACTTGTATTAATTTGAAATGTGGCGTATGGCCAAGTAGTTTGTACACAAGAAAGGTAAAAAGCTATGCGGAAACAATCTCATTAAGTTCCAACTATGCTAGTACTCATATATTTCAACTATCTCATCTCCTTGTTGTCAGTAGAAAGTGAGTGGATCGATTTTCGCCATTTGAACCTTGAATGCCGATAGTAGTCTATAGATAGGTGATCTGGATGAGACATAGCCGTACGCTTAAATCCCTAACTTTTGCCTAAACCGCCTTTCGGTTTTCAGATAATCGATGCCCTTGCCCATGCCGCCTTTTCGTGTTTTCGACTTGCCGGTGTACATGTTTTGTGTATATCCTTAACTTTGCCCAAACCTTTTGGTTCGCCAGATGCCCTTATTTTTCCTAGGTCACCGACCCAGCGGTCTCATTTATGCGTAGTATTTTTGACTATGTCTCGCTCACTGTGTGTGGAAGTCTTCATCATCCATGGTGCTAAGTATCATAGCTCCACCGAAAATACTATCTTGACTACAAACGGTCCCTCGAGGTGGGAGTCCATTTTCCCGATCACCTTGTGGAAGAATGATGCGCTGACTACTAAATCACCGACTTGGTAGACCCAGATTGACTCTCTTATTGAATGCTCGATCATCCGCTCGATAGATCTATCCATGGTAGATAGATGTGAGTCGCTTCTCATCAATCAAGTTGATATGGTCAAGGCGAGTCTCGGATCCAATCTTCTTCACCTAGCTTTGCATCCCGGAGGACTCGTCGAGGGTATTCAACCTCGATCGGTAGGACCGCCCATACCGTATAAGAGAGAAAGGGTTGCCTTATTGATGTCCGCATCAGAAAAGCGGTAACCATGAAGAGAAATGGTAACATCTCATGCCAATATTTGTAAGTCACCGCATCTTCTCAGATAATCTTCTTGATATTCTTGTTACGGCTTCCATCGCGCCATTCATCTTAGGCCGATACGGAGAAGAATTGTGATGCTTGATCTTGAACTGCGTGCAGAGTTCGGTGATCATCTTGTTGTTGAGATTAGAGCCATTATCTATGATAATCCTTTCGGGAGTGCCATACCGACATATAAGATTATGTTTGATGAATCGAGCCACAACATTCTTGGTAATGATGCGAACGAGGTCTTTCTACCCACTGGTGAAATAGTCAATTGCCACAAGGATGAAACGATGTCCGTTGGAAGCGGTGGGCTTGATTTCTCCAATCATGTCAATGCCCCACATTGCAAAAGGCCAAGGAGAAGTTAAAACATTCAGAGGTACTGGAGGTACGTGCACTTTGTCTGCGTATATTTGACATTTGTGACAAGATCGAGCATAGCGGTGACAATCAGCTTCCATGGTGGACCAATAGTAACCTGTCCTCAAAATTTTCTTAGCCATGGTGTGTCCACTGGAGTGGGTACCAAATGCGCCTTCATGTAATTCTTCCATGATACGTTCCGCTTTCTCGTTCACACAATGAGTAAGCACAAGTCGGATTGCGCTTTGTACAGATGCCGCTGTCGAGAAAGAATTTGATGCAAACCTTCTCAAGAACTTTATCATTGATGATGCCCTCTGGATATTCCCGAGTCTCAAGATACCTTTTCACATCGTAGTACCAAGGTTTCTCTTCTGTATCAAGTTCATAACAATATGCTGGTTGGTCAAACTTCTCAATGATGATCTGGGGAGCCTCGTTGTCCCATCTGACCTTGAACATAGATGACATAGTAGATAACGCGCCCGCTAACCGATTCTTCTCGTGGAATGTGATTGAAAGTGATCTCTTCAAGTAGGGGATCAAACTCAAACATGCTCGATATGGAATGAGATTCGATGCTCGTGATCCCACTCGCCTTAACTGACCGATCATTAAAGTCGAGTTCCATATACTTGCAAGAACTTGATTCTTAAGTCAATAGCAGCTTTGATACCCATGATGCATGCTTCAGATTCGCCATGTTGTTGGTGCAATCAAGCAAAGTCCGCGGTGAATGGAGTATGTCCGCCAGGGATATAATGATGGCGCCAATGCCATTGCAAGTGCTTGAGGCTCCATCAAAGACCATGGTCCATCGGGATCCTTGTTCGTGTCCTTCGTCTGTCCCGTTCTTCGCAATCGAATTAGTAAGATATCTTCGCGGGAAACTCGAATCGCATAGATCGATAGTCATCTATGGCTTGATGAGCCAAATGATCGGCCACTACACTTCCTTTGATCGCTTCGAGAAGTATACGATGTCATATTCGGTCGATCATTTGCCATCTTGCTATTCTTCCGAGAGAGCTAGTTTTCAAATATGTATTTTATCGGATCCATCTTAGAAATCAACAAGGTAGTGTGAGTCAACATATACCGCCTTAGTCGCGAGCAGCCCAAGACAAAGTGTGCAAGTTTTCGAGCTGTGAGTATCTTGTTTCACAGCGGTAAACTTTTGCTAAGGTAGTATATTGCATACTCTTTTCGACTGCCATGTTGCCCCAACACACACCCCATTAAGTTCTCTAACACCGCCAAGTACATGATAAGAGGTCTTCCTTCGTGGAGGCATCGGATACGAGGATTCGTAGGTACTCCTTGATTTTGTCAAATGCGATCTAGCAATCGTTGCTCCATTCCACTACTTGATCTTTCTTCAAGAATTTGAAGATTGGCTCACAAGTAGCGTTAGATGTGCAATGAATCGCAATGTAGTTCAATCGCCCAAGAAACCTCTCGACTTTTCTCGGACGGAGTCGCATTTCTGAATAGCTTTAACCCGGGTCAACCTCAATACCTTTACCATCGACAACAAACCCTAAGAGTTTACCGGATCCGACTCAAAGGTGCACTTGTTAGATCGAGTCTCACCCACTTCTTCAATCACAAATAGTTTCGCAGATGATCAAGATGTTCTTCTTCACCGTGGATCGAGCTATCATGTCGCCGACGAGACCTCTATCTCGTGATGAATCATGTCATGAAATAATGCCACCATGGCACGCGATAAGTGGCGCTGCGTTCTTCAACCGAACGACATGACCTTGTAGCGAAAGTGCCCCACTGTAACGAAAGTTGTCTTCTCCATGTCTTCGGGAGCCATTTTGATCTGATTATAACCGGAGAAACCATCCATGAAGGAGAAAACCTTATGCTGAGTGGTGTTGTCAACCAGGACATCAATATGAGGAAGTGGAAAATCGCCTTCGGCTCGCTTTGTTCAGATCTCGTAATCCACACACATTATCTTGCCATCCTTCGGGCACAGCACCACATTAGCCACCCACTGTGGATAGGAAGTAACAGCTAAGAAACCGGCGTTGAACTGCTTCATAACTTCGGCTTTGATTTTCTCAGACATCTCAGGACGCATACGACGAACCTTTTGTTTTACCGGGAGAAAACCTTCCTTTGTCGGTAACCGGTGTACCACGATATCAATGTCCAAACCGGGCATATCTTCGTATGACCAAGCAAAAACCTCGATGTAGTCTCGTAGCATTTGAACCAATCTTTCTTTGACACTGTTCTCAAGACCCGCTCCTATCTTGATCTCTTTTTTGTCTTCATCAGTACCCAAATTCAGAACCTCAACTGACTCTTCGTGTGGTCAGATAACTCGCTTCTTGTCAGAAATCGACAAGTTCTCCGGCACTTCACAATCTTCCTCACCTTCGCCTTCGACTTGGTAGATCGGATTATCAAAGTCATATTTAGCAATAGCATAGCTGTTATCAACGAGATTCGGAGTGATTCTGCAGTGTATCACGTGGGTGTGTGTAAGAAACACAACTTTTTGAAGGGGTGATAAAGTAAAAGAAAGAAAACAAAATTTCAAACGCAAAAGTCCAATGATTTTATTGAATGAAAATATGCAAATGACAGATAATAACCCTCACAAACGAGCCATGATGCCCCGGGCAAGGCACTAGGCTTTAGAGTTTATTGTTCAAAACATAGAAAACGAAAAGCTAAACAAAACAAAGGCAATTACTCCTGCCTAAAGGAGATTGGTATGACGCCTCGCCTTCCAATTGTCGAGTCCATTGTCGGAGTGGAAGATCCACTTGCTGATGTCGAAGTCGTTGTCGTCGTCTTCTATAGCATGGATTCCATCTTTGCTGATGCGGAAAAGAAACTGGCCGACACGTTCTCGGCGCATCATCTTCTGACCTTTGATGGTGAAGCCTAAACCAGCCTTGTCAGATTTGAAAGGAAGATCAGGGAGCTGACCCCAAATAACACTACCTCCTTTTTCAACTGCAGCTTGAGCATCCTTCAATGAGGCCATCCTAGGCGGAACTTGCGCAACTTTAGGAGAGAGTCAACAGTATGACTGGGATTGTCTCAAAAGCGCAGTGGAGTCTCAAGAATTCACCTTCCATCTCAAGGTATCGAATGATCGAGATGACCGACCATATATTCCTCTTCATCGCATCGTAACAACTTTCCTCTTCACCGGTATTTCACCGATGCAAGGTGGAGGTAACAGCCCGCCCCATGTATCCAAGGGCGCCCAAGTAGGTAAGAGTAAGTCGGACGGATGTCCATGACAAAGAAAGTGGAATCAAAAGTCTGGGAACCAACTTTAACAGTGTGATGAGCTTCCAAGTATTGTTCGCTTAGAACCATCAAAAGCTCACAACTATATCACGGGCTTCGTAACCGCCCTTCAACATCAAGTCGATCAAAAGCCTTGGTAGGATATTCGAGTAACCGTATCCACCAAAACATGAGACAATGTGACACCCTTGCATTCAATGAGATGTGGCTTTGTTGTGTTTCTTTCCGTAGGAGTCAAATCCGAGAAGCTTTAGGCCGTTGTTGGCAGCCTGCTAGCAATACAAACTTCAAATTGATCAAGAGTAGTGTCTTGTGGTACATGAGCATTCTTCGTAAACTTCACCAAGGCTTTAGCATGAGCCTCAGAGCACAAGAGCAGCAAGCATGGAGATTTTGGTTGAGTATGTCCCAATTGTTCCACAACATTGTAGTCACTCTTCTTGATTATCTTCGCAATTTCTCGCTTGAGGTGTCTTCAGAATTTTGGTACCGAGTGATGAGTTATCGGGTTCTTTCCTCTCGTCTCGGAACTGTTGAATAGTTGGAATGCGAACCGAGTCGCAGTTGTCTTTTGAGGAGAGATCTCGGAGAGAACACTCTTCCTGCTCGTCACCTTACTTGATCCTGATGTTGTCAATGTCGAATAGTAGCTTCAACTGTAAGATCTTCAATGGTCAGAGGGTCTTGCTTGACGCCATGATAATAAACCTCAGCTCCATAGTTCCATGGGATAGCTTTGTAAGAGGAGTATGGAACTGGTCTGGGAGAGGTAATGATGAGAGGTGCCACTCTAGGCACAGGGTCAGCAGAGGAAATCCTTATTGTGTTAACATCAGCATAGTCTTCTGGGAAATCATCTCCCCATTCGGTTGCCTTAGCATCTTAAATAGGAATCTTGTAGCTCTCAGGAACAGTATACTTCACCATGTAATCAAACCTTCCACTTGGCTGCCCCAAGGTATCCCATGCAGACGGTACAACTTCATTCACATCTTCGATCTTCGCTTAGACATGTCTTCACACGATTCTCCATGTGTGGTTTCGTGAATAGTATTTCACGGCTATCCATCATGCACTGAACATGTCTTCCCAACCAAGCACAACCATCAGGCGCAGATGGGCACCAACGACAATTCTTTGGGCATCCCGGTTGACACCGCTTATAGCAAATTCTTCTTAATACCATCGAGGATGGTCAAGTCATCTATGTTGAAAACATAAGAGTTTTCCCCAATAGCATTGGAACTTTTGTCATGGTTAGGCATAGGAGCGTTGATCACATTCGGAGTCTCAACAGGAGGGTCAAACTCAATCTGCTTAGCTTCAATCATATCATAAATCTTGTTCTTCAGAGTCCAACAGCTGTCGTTGTCGCCTCGGGCGTTGGAGTGGTAAGACACTTAGCATTAGGATTGTATCTCGGAGAGGAAGTATTGATATTCTGAGGAGGATCCCTCAAAGTAATCAGCTCTGCTTTCAACATGTGTTGCAAGGCTTGTGACAATGGCATGTTGATCTTTGTAAATCACTCGTGGCGCTGCTCGTTACGCTGTCTCACCGAGGTTGTGCCGATGTAGGATCGAGAGCACAACCGCCTCTGCATTGAGTGCGGCCGGCTTCGCTTTTTGACCATACACAAGATTGGCTTTTCTTACCACCAAAAGATCTCTTCGCAGATTTGAAGATGACTCTACATGAATCTTCCCGCCTTGATACCAACTTCAATATGCTCTCTTGTCAATACCAACTCTGAATCGTGAAGAGTTTCCAATCGATGATCAAGAATGGGCCTCTGTTCCCATGAACATATCAACCAACTCCCTATGGGACAAGGGTGGTTAAACTGCTAGATCTCTCCATTTCGAGCATACTTTGAACTTCTCATCACGACCCATAGACATGCTCAGAGTTGCATGCTGGGTGCCAACTCAAAGATTATACTCATATGCTCAGAAAGCATCCGCTAAGTCACCCAAGTACGGATACCATTCTCTAGCCGATAATACCACTCCAATTGAGTCCTGCATAAACTCTTGAAAATAATGCATCCACAACTTTCTTTCATCAAGTGGGGTTGATCTTCAACATAGGCCTTCGATGCATCGACAAGAAATGCCATGATAATTGGCAAAAGTTGTAACTTTGAACTTGGGAGGAATCACCACATCAGGGACAAGACTTAGATCATCAAAATTCAGCCCTAACATCTTCAGATTTTCCACAGCATTCAGACGATCTTCAAGTTGCTTGTACTTGTCATCTTCATCAGAGTATTTATCCTCATAGTCTTCTCCTTTCTTCTCGTGCTCACGCGATCGCTTTGTCATTACCCTTGACACTCCCCCGCCTTAACACTTTCGAGAGCTCTATCCGCTAACCACTTTAGGACCACCTTGTAGCGCCTACCCATGTTGAGAACACCAACGACTCTTCTTCTCGTTGATGAGCTTCTTCAAATCTTCTTGGCCTTGGACCAAGCTAGTGAACATCTCCTCGAACCGAGCATTCGAGCTCGAGATCTTTGACACTCTGTTCAAGAGCCATTTCTGCTAAAATAAATAGCGAGGAAATGAGAAAACCAATCTTCAATGTACCTGTTATGAGATGTTATGCTATGATATGCGATGTTTATGCAAATGCAATGCAATGTTTTCAAGGACCTTAAGAATTTAAATTTGTTAAACAAGCACAAACAAACATTTATTAGTTCTCTTTTTATTCTTTTTCTTTTTAAGTACAAAATATAGTTCCAAACAATAAAAGAAAAACATAAAAATCCTAAAGCTCTAAGTCTCCCATGGGCGCCTCCTTTTGGTGCCGAGGTAGGCATTGAGGTTCCGCTCCTCGTGGAGCAGCTTGGTCAACTCTAGTACCTTCTTCTCGCTTGCATAGCACCGAGCTTCAAATGTATCCCTTTCTTCTTTAAGCTGAATCCAGGATCTCTTCAAGTCTTCAAGATCAATAGGCACGTCGGGATGGAGAACAATATAGGGTACGTCACCTATAGCAACAGGTTCTATAATTACTGGTAGAACAGGCGTGAATGGCATCATGAGGTTTTGAGCTCGAGATCGCACCCATTTGAGGTAAGGTTCCCAAGGAATGGAGTTTTAGTGCCCCAAAGTCTTGGTATCAGTCTTCTTTACCATGCCCCAAGCGTGTATGAACCTTCAACGGTAATTCTGGAGATCGTGGTTGTAGTCGAACACAATATCTTGGAGAAGCATATCATGCTGACCATCTCTTCGAGCATAACCAAACTAACGTAGAGCTAGAGAAAGATTGTAAGTGATACCTCCCCTTATGCCAAGGAGTGGTACGTTAGGGAACTCTCCACAACGCTCAATGAATGTGAAGTCTTTTTGAGAGAAGAGACACCAACAGATATCTGAATGAGAGAGTGACATTAGTCTTTGAGACCACTTCAATCTTTGTTCGTTCTTCAATACTGATTGAGGAAGGTGCGAAATAAACCACCTGGAAAGTAACGGTATACAACACATGAGAGTTCCTTGTCTCTTAGTAGTACGAGTGTGGAGAGAATGTAGAATGTCTCCAAAATAAGGTAGGCACAGGATTGCGGGTGAGGAATATCTTGATGGCGTCCACGTCTATGAACTGATCTGAGTTAGGAAATAGAACCAAACCATAGATTAGCAAGGCCACAATGTCTTCGAACGCATGGAAACTTATAACTTTGAGGAATTCTCGGGCTTTCTTTATCAGGAACTTAGCAAGTAAACCCTTAACTCCGCTTCTTGTTTCCCAATTGGCTTCAATATCTGAGCGCTTTAGATGTAATGCTGATGCAATGTCTTCGTACCTAGGAACCTTTTCTAAAACGGTGAATGGCATTTGATCAAGAATAGGTATCCCAAGTAGCTTAGAGAACTATTCCAAGGTAGGAACTAACTGATAATCTGGGAATGTAAAGCAATGGTGTTTCGGATCGAAGAACTGGAATAGGACGTGCATCATATCTTCTTCAAAACCAGAGGTAACCAAGTCAAGTAGATAACCATGCCTTTTGATGAACTGGGCATGATCGGGAATTTCTGAAACCAATTCTTTGAGCTGATAAGGTACACCCATGAAGTTGATTCGGATAGTCTTTCTAGAAGCCATAATCCCTACAAAACAGAGCAAAGATAAATCCCTAGGTCCTTGAAATAGTTAGAAATGATATGCAATGCGATGATGTCATGATGTCATGTTTAGCACACACAAACAATTCACATAATGAGCCTAGGTTTAAGGCTTGCATGAGGTATAGGTGATTACCCCACCAAAAGTTTGAGTTGGTTCATCCTGTCCTATAATAGTAACCGGGTTCTAGGAATATCAAATATTGATCTTTCTCGTAGGCGTTTATTTCAATACGACTACCAAGTGGTCGACCAAAAATATCCCAAAAGTCTGATCTTAAGAGCGTAGCATCGAGTATCAGCCAACCTCGGTCTACACCAAACCGGCCATCTCACTACCTTCTAATGGCCAAGATGGGTCAATTAAGGTTCTAAAAGTTGAGTTAGTGCTGATGACACCACGCAGAAGCCAAATACTATCCTCAACTTGGAAATGAAGAGTATCAGGACATCCAAAGTGTCACACTAACGTAGCCATCATATTGACCGTTTCGGTATACGCCTAACGGTCACGACGATCTATTGCTACTTACCTAAAGGAAACCCAGATCCAGGTGTAGGATCCCCCACAAGTATAATACCCAAACAACCCTTAAAGATAAAGCAAGCAAGTCAAACAGAAAACAGTAAAAGTGATCTAGAAATCCCTAAGGCATTCTCTCTTTAGGGTGTTTTCAGCAGAGTCGCCAGCGTAATACGTGAACCGACTTTGAGATTTTTGTATCGCAAATGTGCGGATAGCAAGAGTCGCCACCGACTTTTCTTTTATCCAATTAAGGGAAGGTGAAAAGAACAGGAAAAGACCTTCGTTAGATTCTAAGTAAGGGAGAAGGTTATGAAAAGGGAAGGTATTAGCACCCCTTTCCATCCGTAGTTATCTACGGGCTCTTAGTTGCTCTTAGATCATCTTTAAAAATTGCTTTCTGTGTGTTTGACAAAAATGTTTTGAAAAGGAATTTCGCTTTGACTTTGTATTGATTCATGTAGGAATGTATACAAAGTGTTCGGAAATGTTTCATTTTGAAAAGAGTTTGAACTTTGACAAAAAAGTGTGTGGTGTGAAAAGTATTTTGATAGAGCAAGCAACTAAAAGTCTTATTACCTACTCGTAATTAGTCGCTGTGTTGTTTTACGCTCCTTTAGAATAGCGCTATCCGTACCATTAGTTGGTAGGTAACCCTATTTGTTGGATGTATAAGGGACATTCGAAGGGACATCGTATGGTCATAGAAGGCAACTTGTAGGAAGTATCCTAGCACATTCGAAAGGACTATCATCATTTTTCGTAGGCAACAATCGAGGGTCAAGATCATGTATTTGTGTTTACATCGTGGGTCTATGATCTTGTATCGAAGGGACTATGATGATATGTTTGTAGGCAACGGTGCTAGAATACCTCTACGTTCGAGGGACTTGACCATTTAATCGAAAGGCAACGAGAGAGAATTACCCTAAGGGGTGCATGTGTGAAAAGAGTGTATGGATTTCAGGTATTTTATCTTGAAATTATGAGTGGTCTATGTTCAATTTTATCTTGCCATACAAGCCTAATTACTAGCTTATAGTGCGGAAAGTAAATCATGAAGTGCGGAAAGATAAAGTCCTACGCTATTACATGGCTTTAGGACAGTTACATAATATGAGTGCGGAAATAAAAGTCCTAATTAAACTATTACATCCCATAGGCAGTTACATAATTGAAAAGAAAACGAAAGAAAATTGTCTGAAACGTTGCAACCTGTGAATAGATACATAATCGGAAAATGAAAGAAATTACATAAGAAGAAAATGTTAGTAAAAAGCATGATTTTTGAATGAGTAAAAAGGTTTTTGATTAGTGATGACATTAATATGATAAGATAAATTTTTGGTAATTTTCTGGAGTGATTTGATAATTTAAAACAATTAAAAGTCATTTAAATAATTAATTAGTAATTAAATAAAATATGCATGCAAAAATAATAATTTTAATTTTAAAAATTAAATAAGTATTTTTCTAATAATAATGCAAAAAAGAAATATTTTTGGAGTTTTTTAGATGCATGATAAAAAATATCAAAGATAAATTAAATTAGATGAAAATATTAAGAGAAAATAGAAAAAATAAGTTAGTTTTCAAACTTGTAAAAAATACTTGGTCCTGCCCAGGTTCGAACTGGTGTCCCTTGCTTCACACACGCGCTGCCATGACCAACTGAGCTAGAGCGTCCACGTGTTTACGAATTGAAACAAAACGTTTTTAAACGTTGTTGCCTTCGATTGCCTGTAACACGCCAAGATCTTTCTTCTTCGCTTGAATTTTCAAACACTTAGCGTCGGTCTTGCTCGATGCTAAGGCCCCTACAAAAAATCAAAATCCAATACAAGCAATATAAATGCAATTCAAAGCCATGGTTCGATTGGAAACATCGTTTTGAGCACGATGGTGGTATCGGTTTCGTCCAATTTAACGGATTTAAGGAAGCCCTAAATCGAACCAGAAACCCTAACTATAGTGAATCACGCTTCAGTGCCACGAAAATGCAATTGAACTATCCGTAAAGCTTGCAAACTTCAAACAAAACACAAAACAAACATCAAAACTCGTTAAAGATGCATGAATGATAAAAATCGAATTTGAAAAGTATGAACAAACCAAAACCGATTTCGTGATTCTTGATGGTTTTGCAACTTGTAAAGGTCTGGATCGACTCTAAAGACTCCAAGGAACGTGATGGAATGCTCAAAATCAACTGAAATCCACTGGAACTAGGGCTGCAAATACCTTCAAGGACACGATTTTTTGACTTTGGAATAGGTTCTTGAGGCAATTTTTCCTGTCTTTCTCATGTTGTATGTATTGTATATTTATAATGGATGGATTTTAATAATTCAAGAGCAAATATTGATCAATCATGTAAAAAATATTTGATTTTGTATGAAATCAAATCTTCCTTTTTTGATCCAATTTCAATCAATTTCTTGCCAAATTAATGAAAATTTCGAAATTTGCCAGCTTGTATGAGTTGCTTGGATCTCAAGAATGAGAGAAAAATCAACTTTGCATTTAATTTTGATTCTATACCTTATTTTTTAATTTAATTTGTTTTTAAATGAATAAAATTCAAATTAAATAGAAAAATAAAGACAAAATTCGTGGCATTGGGCTTGAAGGTTCCAAATAAGATAAGGAACAAGTTTAAACCAAGAAAACTAGGCCCATTTGCAAAATTTTGGATTTTGACAAGTATTTCTCTTTGTGCACCTCTTCAAAACGCCCAACTGTGTAAGGTGTATTTTGCTCAATTTTCCACATTTTTGAGTGTTCTTGGACTTTTAGAAAGCTCTAGTGTCCTCTAAACAACCTCTTTGGTTTCATCTCAATTGAGTTTCCATGCTCAATAAACTTCATTACAAAAGTTGACTTTTTGTTGACTTTGAAAAGGACTTGTAATGTTTTGATCCATACCTTCCAAATGAAGCATTTTTTGAACATTCTTGTGAGACATGAAGTTGTAGAGGATTGAATTTCCTTCAAAATGAGAGGTGGTGGAAAATTTTGAGAAAGTATGAAGAAGTTATGCTCACCAAAGTTCATTGACTTTTCATTGAAAACCCTAATTTAGAAAGTTTGACTTTTGAGCAAATCTTGAGTTTTCTTGATGAATCATGATCAACCCTTGATAAAATGATGAATGTGACTTCAAAATGAGGATGTTGACCAAAAATCATGAAGTTTGACTGTATGTTGACCACAGTTGACTTTTTGTCCAATACAACTGATTTTCAACTATTTGAGCAATTGTCTGAGGAAACTTGACTTGTAAGGCTTGAAACTTGACATGGAGAATCTTTGAAGCATATGAGGAGGCATGATGATCATTGGAGGTGTTGAGAACCCATCTTGATCTGAGAATTGCCAAACCCTAGTTTGGGTTGATTGTTTAGGAGGGAGTTTGTCTGGTCAACTCTTGAGGAATCCTTGAATATGGATATATGAAATGTCTTGAGGAATAGGAGGGCAAATTTTGGGGTATGACAGCTTGTAACAGAAACATTGTGAGTCACTTCAAGCCTATGATCATAACACCATAGATGGGAATGCATTTGCGCGCAATGAAAGAATAGGGTAAATTTTGGGGTGCGATAGATGCCCCTATTCAATCATCTTAAACCTGATAAGTGAGAAAAGAGATAGCTTTCGAACGTTCAAGGTAGAAGAGGATTGAATACCAAAAGAGCCCCAAAAATTTGCCCGACGTGGGATACCTGTGATACGGTGAACTGACTTTGTAGGATTTTTGTATCCAAATGTGCGGATAGCAAGAGTCGCCACCGACTTTTATTTTTATCCAATTAAGGGAAGGTAAAAGTACAGAAAAAGACCTTCGTTAGATTCTGAGTTCGGGAGAATGGTTATGAAAAGGGAAGGTATTAGCACCCCTTTCCATCCGTAGTTATCTACGGGCTCTTAGTTGCTCTAGATCACTTTTTAAAATTGCTTTCTGTGTGTTTGACAAAGATGTTTTGAGAAAAGGCATTTCTCTTTGACTTTGTAATGACTCATGTAGGAGTGTATACAAAGTGTTCGGAAATGTTTCGCTTTGAAAAGAATTTGAACTTTGAAGAAAGTGGTGTGAAAAGCTTTGATAGAGCAAGCAACTAAGAGACTTATTTACCCACCGTAATTGGTCGCTTTGTTGTACTTACATTCCTTTAGAATAGCGCCAGCCATACCATTAGTTAGTAGGTAGCTCCATTCGTAGGATGTAAGCGGACATTCGAAGGACATCGATGGTCATCAAGGCAACTTGTAGGAAGTATCCTAGCACATTCAAGGACTATCATCATTTTCGTAGGCGACAATCGAGGGTCAAGATCATGTATTCGGAGGCTTACATCGTGGGTCTTATGATCTTTGTATCAAGGGACTATGATGATTTGTTTGAAGGCGACGGTGCTAGAATACCTCTACGCCGAGGACATGACCATTTTGAATCGAAGGCATCGAGAGAGAATTACCCTAAGGCGTGTGAAAGAAGTGTGTTGAATTCGAATGTATTATCTTGAAATTAGTGTGAGCTATGTCCAATTATTATCTTGCCATACACGCCTAATTACTAACAATTGATAAGAAAGTAAAATGCGGAAAGATAAATCCCACGCTATTACATGGCTTTGGGGCGATACATAATTTAAACTTCATGGAAAGTAAAACCTAGATTAAACTATTACAACCCATGAGCAATTACATTATTGGAAAAAAATAGAATGATAAAAAGAAAACGTCCGAATCGGAGCAACCTGTGAAAGATTAAGAGATCGGAAAATACGATGAAATCGAAATAAGATGAAATGTTATAAAAAATGCAATTTTTAATATGAGAAAATTAACATAGGCTGGAAATAAGATAAATATATTAAAATAATTTTTGGGATTTTTGAAAAGATTTAATAATTAAAATGCAATTTATAATGATTTAAATGCTAAAATAAAAATAAAATAAATATGCATGCAAAAATTATATTTTTTAATTTATTAAATTAAATAAAGATTTTTATGAAAATAATATAAAAATAAAATATTTTTTTGGTAATTTTTAAATGCAAAATAAAGTATAGAAAAGAAATTAAAATGAATGGAAAATATTAAAAATAAGAAAATATGAAAATATTGAGAAAATTGAAGTTTGGGAAAAAGAAAGGTAAAACCAAATACTGGAGGATCGAACAGGGGACATGTGAGAGCATCTTGCAACAGGGAACGACTTAACCACCACGCCATATGTCATCTGGTGTTATGGAATGAAAATGTGGGATCAAGAGTGCACACGCCGCACCGGGAGGTCAAAACACACCACCGGTGGGGTCCTTTGACTTATGAATGAGCGAATCGGAACGCTGCTCTTCCGCCACGCCTCCCGCCGTCAACACAACGCCCGAGCCCTAGCTCCTTGCCTTCTCCGATGGCCACGATGATCAAACCTGCAAAACACGAAATTTAAAGAGCAAAAGGATACCCTACCCCCCTAAACCGGACCCTACGAATCCATTGGTGATGTCTATTTGCCCTAAAATGCCTCGTATAAAGTCGCTCGATTCAAACAAATTTAAATGCCCTAGCTATGGTGATCTGAGTTCTACACGTCTAAGCTTGCATGTAAGGCTTCATTCATGACCTAACAAGCATCCTGGATCGATACAAACACACAAGAAACGTTAACAATGCATGAATAATGAAATTCGAATTTCAAAATATACCAAATCGGAGTGGGTTCTTGTGCACGATCTGGGCAGCCTGGGCTTCGAGCGATGGATGTTCAGGACTGGAACCTCCTGAGCAAGTTTGGATGGATGGCTTTGGCTGAAACTTGCTGGAAATAAGGATTCGATTTTTCAAGATTCTTGAAAATTTTTGCAAGAGTTTGGGTTTGTTTTTAGGTTAGGGTTTTGTGTCCTTGTTTGTACACAATGCTGGCAATTTATAGAAGAGTTTTGGATGGCAAAAGAGTGGAAAAAAGATTGGACAATCAATGTGCAAATATTTTCTCTTAAAAACAAATCAAATTTTTCTTAAAACTTGATTTTTTCTTCCCATATGTGTGAATCACGAATTAGGCAAGCATCTTGGGCTTTCTTGGACATTAAGAAAGATATAAATCCAACTTATTTGAAAAAGAAACTTAACTTTCATATTTTACATAATTTATTTTTGAATTAAATGTTATAAAATTCAAATATAAATCATGAAAATAGAAAATCACCAATGCCAAGCATTTATGGGTCAAGAATATCATCATGAACAAGTTTGATCAAAAGATTATAGGCCCATTTGGAAAATTTTGCATTTTGACCAAAATGTCCTTTTGTGCAATCATTCAAAATCGCCCAACTTCGAATGGTGTATCTTGCTCAATTTTCCACATTTTGAGTGTTCTTGGACTTTTGGAAATCTCTAAGAGTCCTCTAAACAATTTCTTTGGTTTCATCTCAATTGAGTTACTATGCTCAATATATCTTCAAATCAAAACTTGACTTTTGTTGACTTTGAAATGACCTGTAATGTTTTGAGCTATACCTCTCAAATGAAGCATTTTTGACATTCTTGTGAGACATGAAGTTGTAGAGAATTGAATTTCCTTCAAAACAAGAGGTGGTGGAAAAATTTCGAGAAAGTATGAGAAAGTATGAGAAAGTTATGATCAACAAAGTTCATTGACTTTTCATCTAGAAACCCTAATTTAGAAAGTTCGACTTTGGGCAAATCTTGAGTTTTCTTGATGAATCATGATCAACCCTTGATCAAATGATGAATGTAACTTCAAATGAGGATGTTGACCAAAAATCGAAGTTTTGACTGTATGTTGACCACAGTTGACTTTTGTCCAATACACCCGATTTTTAACCATCCGAACAATTGTCTGAGGAAACTTGACTTGTGAGGCTTGAAACTTGACATGGAGAATCTTTGAAGCATATGAGGAGGCATGAAGACCATTGGAGATGTTGGAAATCCATCTTGGCTTGAGAGATACCAAACCCTAGTTTGGGTTGATTGTCTAGAGAGAGTTTGTCCGATCAACTCTCGAGGAATCCTCGAGTAGGGATGTATGAAACTTTGAGAAGATGGAGGGCAAATTTTGGGGTATGACAATACCAAAACCAGATAAGCTATCTTGACTGAAGAACCAAAGATGAAACACTTGAGAAAAAACTTGTTAAGCATCAACAGAATGCTTTAACACATCACTTGGGATAACCGAGTAACCAAAATGAGCAATAAACAACAAGTTTTAATGAAAACGCTATGAGAAGCGAACCACATTTCTTAAGTGAAAAGAAATATAATAGATTAAGCCATCACATGATGTCTCAACGCAAATGCTATGAGAAGGAAATCGAACTTCTCAAGCGAAAAAAGAATAAAATAAATTAAGAGATTCGATATAATTGAGAATTTGTCAGAAAATTCTGAAGATTTAAAGAATACCCGCAAACTTTAACAAAGATAATGATCGAGAATTTGTCGGAAAATTCCAAAGAAGATAATTGTGAAATTGTTTGAAGATCCCAAAGAAGATTTTATTTGAGAAATTGTCTGAAGATCCCAAAGAGTTAAAGAATACCCGCAAACTTTAACGAAGATAAGATCGAGAATTTTTCAGAAAAATCCCGAAGGGTTAAGGAATACTCGCAGACCTTAACGAAGATATATGGCTAGAACAATATCAGAATTGTTGTGCACGAAGGTGCGAGGAGCCATGGAATGCTGAATGTCTTGACCATGTAACTTCCGAGTTACTAGCAGAAAAAATCCAGTACCGCACCCGAGAATACACTTCTCTGGGGATAAACAAAATAATATTCAGCACACTGGTGTGATATAGATGTTTATGCAGTCGGTAAATCCTTGTTTCCGACATTTCTACTGATAAAATATCCTAAACATGTAAAGACATGTTGCACAACTTCCGAGTTGGCAAGATCTTCAACCTGTATGCAGATAGCCTTACCGGAGATAGAAGAATTAAGTTCATCACCTGTGACTGAATAACCTCTATGGTAATGAGCTTCAATTTGCTGGCATCATACCGACAATGCGTTGTAGCAAGTGGATATGTGGATCAACTTCTGAGTTGGAGAAATATCCTTAGATTGAATAAACATCCTACTTAGTGGATATTTATCTGTTGAGTATTTAAACTTACCGGGGAAATAAACACACCAGAAGTTCGATGTAATTTTCTGAGAACAGCTCAGAGAAACAAAATTGCGGGAGTCATTGCCATTAGAATTTGCTAAGAAGATTCTTGTCTGAAAGAACCTTTGAAAAATGTTGTAATAATCCTTTCTGAAGGAGACTCCCTTGGGAGTAAATTAAACTTCGTTGGGGAAACTCCATAAGAAAATCGTGTGGAAAACAACACTGGGGATTCCCGATTGATAATTTGCTGACATTAAAGTTCATTTGGAAAAGACAACTGTTTCATTGAGGATGAAAACTCGATTGGAGAAACCATCAGTTGTTGAACCCATACAAGTATACAACTTGTGCTGGAGAAAGGGGGATAGTTATGTCGTCTAAGAGCTAATCCTTCAATTTTGATCCTCACAAGGATATTTGTAGTTTTAGTCGGGGAAAAACCTGCAATACAAATAGCCGAAGCTAAATGCATGAGTATGATATGCATGATATGAGATGCATGATGTCCTTTTAATGATTTAATGTGAAGGGTAATAAAGATGAATTCCCGATATTGATCAGAAAAGAAAATGTCACTGGGGGAATCCAATTGGAAAATCCCGTTGACGCAATAGTTCACTAGGGATGATTAATCACTTCTCTAGGGAAGAGACTTAACTTGAGAGTTGACACCAATGCCAATTTATCTTTCAACTAAGCGTTCAACTTGCACTGGTGAGAAGAACTAAATTGTCATTTGAGAAATAGCCTTCGACGCCTGCGTTCGACTTCATTTTGAACCGATCCCAGATTCTGGCGGAGGTTTATGCATGAATATACTATGATATGACATGAATAAATGAATGAGTTGATGCGTGAATATACTGGTTGATGTGTTGGTTTATCAAACTGAATTCCCGACACCACTGGAAATCGAACGAAGAGTAACGACCATAACTAAACCATAATTGCTACCACATGAGTCCCTCAAAGGAAAGATAACGTCTGATTCCTTATAATCACCATGATGAGAAGGTACTTCCAATTCAAAGGAATAGGCATAATACTTAGAAAGTCAATCATTCCCCGATATTCCGTAAATCAAAATGATTTCAAGTTTTTTTTTTAAAAAAAAACTTTATTGTTTCCTCATTTTTAATGATTTTAATTTTTATCTAAAACAGCAGCGGCATTAAGCTAAACATGCAGAAAAGATAAAAAGTAGGAAAAGAAACAAAGTTCAACTGAACAATTCTTTTATTCATCATATGAGAAGAACAACTCCTTCATAAAGAGTTTGTACATAAAGATGCACATTCCTTTAGGAGGAACATACAGGAAAGTGTAAGTCTATACACATTTTCTTAAAACAACAACGAAATTGAAACTGAACTTCATTGAACCATAAACATGCTATTCTCCCTCCTGACTGCTATTCTTCATCATTTCACTTCTGAAGATGGTGATTGAACTGATCTCTTCCATCTAAGATTCTGTTGTGACACGGAAACACACACTACAACATTATGTCTTACACATTCCCTTTATGTGAACCATCTCCTCTCAAGATTGGTTCACCGGCATTTACTTTTTATGAAGTCGCCTTTCGGGTTTTTAGCTTACCGCTTAATTTTTCTTTTTCTTTAAACATAATACTTGACCGTCTCGAGTTGATAGCGTGTGCCAAATCTTCCCCGTCCATGTTGGTGAGAATAAGAGCTCCTCCCGAGAAAACCTTCTTTACCACATACGATCCTTCATAATTCGACACCCATTTCCCGCGGGGGTCTATGTGTGGAGAGATTATCCTCTTTAGCACCAATTCGCCCACTTTGAACACGCTGGGACGATTTCTTGTCAAAAGCCCTCTTGATTCTTTTCTCGTAAATTGACCTCTTTGTCAATTTCTTCAATCATTATTCTCGAACCCATTCTACTTCTTCTAACTCCGTTTCCATCAGAACTCTGAGGGAAGGAATCTCAACTTCTATAGGAAGTACCGCCTCCATACCGTAGATGAGAGAGTAAGGTGTTGCTCCTATCGAAGTACGAATATATGTTTTGTACCCATGCACAGTGAAAGGCAACATCTCATGCCAATCCTTATACGTCATCACCATCTTTTGAAGGATCTTCTTAATATTGTTGTTAGCTGCTTCAACAGCGCCATTCATCTTCGGTCTGTAAGGCGACGAGTTGTGATGCTCGATCTTGAAGGTGTTGCACAACTCCTTCATCATCTTATTGTTCAGATTTGTCCCATTGTCAGTAATAATCTTGCTAGGAATACCGTAGCGACAAATTATATTATTCTTGATAAACTGGGTAACTACTTGTCGTGTCACATTCGCATATGAAGCAGCCTTAACCCACTTGGTGAAATAGTATATGGAAACCAGTATGAAGCGATGTCCATTAGAAGCTTTCGGCTCAATCATTCCAATCATATCTATTCCCCATATAGCGAACGGCCATGGAGAAGTCAAAACATTCAGAGGTGAGGGCGGCACATGCATCTTATCAGCATGAATCTGACACTTCTGACATCTTATTGCATAGACAACGCAGTCTGTTTCCATGGTCATCCAGTAGTAACCAGCCCTAAGAATCTTTTTCGCCATTGCATGCCCATTTCGCCATTGATCTGCTTCGTGTCTATCCACGCATCTGAGCAAGGCCAAATCAAAATTCCGCTTGTACAACACCCCACCACTTAAGAAAAAGTTGGCAGACAACTTCCTCAAAGTTTTCTTATCAGTGATAGATGCCCCTTCTGGGTACTCGCCTTTCTCTATGTATTGCTTGATATCATAAAACCAGGGTTTACCATCAGTTTCTCCATCAATCGTCATACAATAGCCAGGTTCGTCTAGATGCTCAATAATGATAGAAGACGCTTCATTAGTCCATTTGACCTTGAACATTGAAGATAAAGTGGCCAAGGCATCAACTAACTGATTTTCCTCTCTAGGAATATGATGGAAAATGATCTCATCAAAATACAGTATCAGCTTCAAGACATGATCTCTATACGGGATTAATTTTTCATTACGAGTTTCCCCTTCTCCTTTGACCTGGCAAATAACAAGTGCTGAATCTCCATAAACTTCAAGGATTTTGATCCTTAAATCAATAGCTGCCTCAATCCCGAAAATGCAAGCTTCATATTCTGCCATGTTGTTGGTACAGTCGAAGCAAATTCTGGCGATGAAGGGAATATGAAATCCTGTTGGAGAAGTGATGATTGCCCCGATTCCATGACCTACTGCATTCGATGCACCATCAAACACAAGCGTCCACCAGGATCCTGGTTCAAATCCCTCTTCTGGACCAGGAATGTTACAGTCTCTGACAAACATGACATCTTCATCTGGGAAATCAAATCTCATTGGTTGATAGTCCTCCATGGGCTGGTGAGCGAGATATTCTAATACCACACTTCCCTTGATAGCTTTCTGGGTTACATATTGAATGTCATATTCAGATAGTAACATCTGCCAAGGTGCAATCCTTCCGACCAAAGCTGGTTTCTCGAAGATATACTTGATGAGGTCCATTTTAGATATCAGCATTGTAGTGTGACACACCATGTATTGTCTCAAACGGCGGGCAGCCCATGCCAAAGCACAACAAGTTTTTTCTAACAACGAGTATCGACTTTCACACTCCGTGAACTTCTTACTCAAGTAATAGATTGCAAGCTCTATTCTTCCCGTTTCGTCATGTTGTCCTAGAACGCAACCCATGGATCCTTCAAGTACAGTAAGGTACATTATGAGAGGTTTTCCGGCCACAGGCGGTATCAAGATTGGTGGTTCTTGCAAGTACTCCTTAATCTTATCAAATGCCCGCTGGCAATCATCATTCCATATAATGGCCTGATCTTTCTTTAACAACTTGAACAAAGGTTCGCAAGTAGCTGTCAAGTGCGAAATGAACCGGGAAATGTAGTTCAAACGTCCCAAGAAACCACAAATCTCTTTCTCCGTTCTTGGTGCAGGCATATCTTGAATAACTTTCACTTTATCAGGGTCCACTTCGATACCTCGTCGGCTCACAATGAATCCAAGTAACTTTCCGGATCGAACTCCAAAAGTGCATTTGTTGGGATTCAAACGGAGTTTATATTTCCTCAATCGGTCAAACAGCTTTCTTAGATGAACAATGTGCTCCTCTTCAGTCTGAGACTTGGCAATCATGTCATCCACGTAGACTTCTATTTCTTTATGCATCATGTCATGGAAAAGGGCTACCATGGCTCTCTAATAAGTTGCCCCTGCATTCTTTAATCTGAACGGCATGACCTTGTAACAGAAGGTGCCCCAAGGAGTGGTAAACGTCGTCTTCAACATATCTGCAGGATCCATCTTGATCTGATTATATCCTGAGAAGCCATCTATGAAAGAGAACACAGAAGAATGAGTCGTGCTATCAACTAAGACATCAATGTGAGGTAGAGGAAAATCATCCTTCGGGCTGGCTCTGTTCAAGTCTCGGTAGTCCACACACATCCGAACTTTTCCATCCTTCTTGGGGACGGGTACAATGTTGGCAATCCAGTCTGGATATCTCGTCCCAAATCTTCTTAGCCATCTCTGGATGCGTTCTCCTCGGTATTTGTTTTACAGGCGAACATTCAGGCTTTAGCGGCAGCTTGTGCATAACAATATTTGTGTCAAGTCCGGGCATATCTTGATATGACCATGCAAACATATCTACAAATTCTTGCAAAACGCGGACCAACTCATCTTTTATCTCTTGCCCCAAAGCAGCTCCAACTTTGACTTCTTTACGATCCTCTTCAGTCCCCAGATTGATCACATCCAGACGCGTTAACTCTTCAGGGAGTTCATAGTCTTCCTCACCATCGTCTTCAGCTTGGTTGATCGGGAAATCGAATTCAAAAGGAATTATAGCATGGCTATGCTCAATGAGCTCAGTTTCAGGTGATCTGCATAAATGATTGATTTTCCTTTTTTAGATATGTATGTTTATTTTAACAAAAATAACAATGAAAACGTTGTTGTTTTATTAATATGCACTGGAAAGCAAAAGTAAAAATGACATAAAAAAGGATCTCAAACTAAATAACAAAATGCGCTTTTTATTGAAGATAAAAATTCATTCATTAAACTAATAAGCCCATAAAGTACCCTTGTGCCTGACAGAGCACATGATTTTTTGTTTTAAAACAAGAAATTACTTTGACAATGAAATGAGGGGGGTAACGTCCTTGACAATCCAATTCTTAGTAACAACACCAGGAGGAGTACGGAACACCATCTGAGAAGCTCCGCTGCACGCTCATCGTCATCAATGGCATTGATAGCCTTCTCTGAACGGAAACCTTTCGCAATAAAAGTATCCTTAAGACGGGGGATCTTCCCTTTTCCTATCTCTCAACCTTCACTGATTTTGGAGGATGGCTGGTAGCCGAGTCCACCCTTGTCTTTCTTCTCCACCACATCTAACACCATTCCCCAACCTTCTGGATTTCCGGCATCGATAAGGGCCTTAACATCCTGCCAGCAGGCCATGTTACCCTTAGGCTTCTCAGCAGACTTGATCTCTTTTTTGCACAAGACCCACAATCTTAAAGCTTGAAAGAGAGTCTCGCACCTCGCTCCAATATCCACATACTGAACTCACAAGTGACTAACCAAGTAGTTCTTCACCACTAACCTCCACCACCGGTTATTCAACAAGAACTTCAATTTTTATGGAGAGTCAAGTGATGTTTTAGCACTGTATCCGTGGCCTTCCCAATAAGCAGCTATAAGCTGGAAACTGTCCATCACTTGAAAAGTAATATTGAAAAGTTGGGGTCCGATAAGTATCGGGAGGTCAATCTCTCCCACCGCCATCCTGGGGATCCATCAAAGGCCTTTACAATCAGAGAACTAGGTTTCAGAATTGCCCCATCCACCTGTAATTGGGCCAATGTTGTCTTCGGGATCACATTTAAAGTTGAACCTGTATCAACCAATACTCTAGCAAGAGTCGTTCCACCACAGGTAACAGAAATATGAAGAGCCATGTTATGATTACCTCCATTCGGAGTGAGATCCGCTTCGGTGAACGATAAACAACTGCCATCATTTAAACCTGAAATTGCAACATCCAATTGATTAATTGTAATATCTTCAGCCACGTATGCATTGTCGAGGAACTTCAACAAGGCCATCTTGTGGGCTTCAAACCTTTTCAATAAAGACAAGATCAAAATCTTTGTAGGAGTCTGACTAAGTTGATCAACCACTTTATAGTCACTCCTTTTGATGATTTTCAAAGTCTCATCACTTGGCTTAAAAATATCCCTCAATTCTTCTGCACTTAAATCAACAACTCCATCCTTCTTCTGAGGAACATCTGACGCCTTTTCTGCAGCTCTACTCTTTGTCGGATCCTGGTGATAAATACGACCACTACGGGTCATGCCACTCATACCAGTGATGTTTTCAACAGTAGACTCACCTAAAACCATTGGTTTACCACCCACAACAACTTCAGGTTCATAATTCCATGGCACAGCTTTAGTATCTTCATAAGGAATACGGATGGGCGGGTAAAACATCATTGGCTCTACCACCATAACAGGTTCTTCTTCTTGGATAGGTATCGTCGGAGATATATGAGTCTCCTGTTGTTGATGAGCGGAACCACCACATCTACTTCAACTTCAGTCTGAGCTCGACTAAACTAAATCAAATGCTGACACATTAATCATTGTAGATACTTCTTGAACTCTGCACAGTGTTCTGGATTGACTTGACAAATCGAACAATGATCATGAACTCCCTTCAATAAATCAGCCCTCTTCAACTCTTCAAATACCTTCTTCAAAGACAACTCCAATTGACCTACATCCATAACCAGACTTCTTCCTTCTTCAACCAAAGCATTCACTAACGACGACCCATGCCTCGGCAACGGGTTATAAGCAATGTTGGGGACGTCAGCGAAGGTCAACCGTTTTGTATCAATGAGTTCCTGAACCTTGCATTTAAAAGCGAAACAATCCTCTCCGGTGTGGCCCAGAGAATTGGTGTGGAAAGCGCATCAAGAATTCTCATTAAACCATGGCTTGGGTGGCCCAGGAACAGGCTTTAATTACCTTGGCACTACTCTTCCATCTTGAATCAAATATGGCAACAGGCTAGTGTAAGTCATTGGAATAGGCTGGATCTCTTCCTTAGTGTACTTATTATAATGTGGGCTCTTTTGTTGACTTAGACCCTTGTTCGGACCTTTAACCTGTTGTTGTTGGGAAGCTTGATTCTGAGGAACCTGAGTTGAAAAAGGCATTTGCATTTGCATGGGTCATTGACACGAATGCCAAAGAAATTGCATAGCAGCGACATAAGGATATGACATATATGGGACCTGAACAGGAGCAGGTCTAGCTGGTTGTCTTCCTCTTCCTCTACCCCTTGATTCATACACAGCGTTGGCTTCATCTTCTTTCCTCTTAAAGCCATTGAACGGCTTTCATCAGACATCCTTGCATTCCTCGATATCTTACCGGTCTTCAAACCTTCCTCAATCTTTTCACCCACCATTACTAGATTGGAGAAATCAGAAAAAAGTACTTCCAATCAGTCTTTCGTAATATTGCACCGACAATGTTCCCATGAACAAATCATTTAATTCTCTTTCTGATAAAGCTAGTGAACCCCGAGGCTACCACCTCCACCGAGCATACTTTAAAAGATTCTCTTCCTTCGAGACATTATTCGAGTTATACACGATTGGGAGCCATAGTGGTGTTGAAATGGTATCGCTTAAAGAAAGCGGCATAAATCATCCCAACAATGGATATTCGACTTCTCTAACTGCATATACCAGTTAAGGGATGCCCCTGAGAGACTATCTTGAAAACAATGAACCATCAATTTTCTATTTTTAACATGTGCCTCCATCTTGCGACAATACATCCTCAAATGGGTATCTGGACAACTCACTCCCTTATACTTTTCAAAGTCAGGTACTTTGAATTTTGGTGGAATGACAACATCAGGGACAAGACACATGTCCAAAGCACTCATACCAACAACGTTTTTCCCTCTCAGCTCCTTCACTTCCTTAGCTAGTTCTTTGCACATCTTCTGTGCAGCCATATCTTGAAAAGGAGTCGGATTACCCATAGGTGCAACGTTCTGGTAAAACTGTCTCATATAATCGTCTTGTTGGTCCTCCTCAGCTTAAGGAGTCGTAGACCAGTTATTTTCTTGCTCATCCTCACCCTGCTCTTGCTCATCATTTCCCATAGTTTGGGTAGCAACATGCGTTGCAACAGTAGTACCTTGGTTGTCATCTCCATTGAAGAAGTCAGCAGGCATCCCATAGAGTAACGAATTAGGTGTTTGCACTCTTGGAAATGGGGCATTGCCCCCAGCTCGATGGGTTCTCACATTCCCGTAACAATGGGAGGAATGGTAGTAGTCGCATTGTTTGCTGTAGCAGCAGCAGCGGCTCGCTCCTCTTCCCTCATATATTGAGCGGTCAACATCTCCATCAACTAGTCCATCTTGGACTTCAAAGTGTCAGTGTCATCTTGCATGGAAGCCTGTCTGGTTTCATACTGATCCATTGCTTTCTTCGCGTTAGCCCTGGTTCCGTACGGGTGTCGGGTAGTCAGCTTGAATCTGTGTGAGGTGAGATAAAAAACTGAGTAACCTTTTCTGGTAGCAGGTGCATGATTATGTACGTTTTTGCATATGTATGCATGATAATTTTCTTTTAGTTTCAGGGAATTTCTCATAAGTTTGTTAGAAGTTAGCAAAACAATTAGACAAAGAACCAACTGGAATCGCAAATCAACGAGTTCTTATATAAACCAAAATGTCAGGCGTTTCTTTGTTACTGACCAAGTTCCAAAAACATAGCAAAATACAAATTAGGAATTCAAAATATTACAATATCCATCCATAGTTTAATGACATAAAGTAATTTAAATGCTATCCTGCTAAAAGTATTTCCCACGACGAGGCTTCAAATCCTTGGTCTCTGCTTTGAACCTGTTCACCACATCCTGGCAAAGGAAGAGGAAATCACTCACAGCTGGGGGCACCTGATTATCTTCGAGATCTTCCAGAGCCGACCTAAGTCTCCAAGGCACACCAACAACCAAGCGGTTACACATGTCCACCATATCACGATATCTCCCATAGAAGTACTCATTCTGTTCTTTTAAAAAGGACACAGTTTTGTTCTTTTCATCCAAAACCCGATTCAAGTTATGGATCTCATCTATCCACCCCTGGCATTGTTCCCTGAGGCCTTCATAAGCATCTCTGTTTCTATCCCTTTCTTCCCTTGAAACTTTCAAATCCTGGGTCTTTTCAATCAACTCAGCCAACTCTAATTCCCGTGCAATATGAACTTCCTCCTTCTTAGTGATCTCATTATTCAGCATGTTATTAGTTTGTACCAGAGAAGCTTCATGTTCCGAAATTCTGGTTTCAAGGCGTGTTCTCAAAGCCTCATTTTCTCCAAGAGCCTTTTCTTAATCTCGGTAGGCTTTTCCCCTTTGTTGCTGAACAGTCTTCAATTGTCAGCGAAGATCTCTTGTCCCGTTCGCAGCACTCTCCAAGTCTTTAGAATACCTCAGTATACGCTCTTCATCTTCTTCATTTTGCTTTCTTCTTCCTGCCAAATCCTCTTTTGCTTCCTGGAGGTCAGCTTCCAATCTTTCAGCTTTATACGAAATACTAGAGTTAACACTTTGTAGCTCTAATCTTTCCTCCTCCATCTTCCTAATGATTTCTTGAAGCCTCATGCTCTCTTCTATCGGAACATGAGTAACCACGGGTTCTGGATGATTGAAAGGCACCTCCACACAATAAGGTAACTTGATTTCTTTTACTCTATCCATGATCCACTGGCGATAGGATCGTCCATCAATACCACCCCTTTTGATCAATTCCCTGCTGTCTCTATGAATATGATTCCAAGCTCTTCGGATCTTCCTTATCTCATTACGATCTTTTTGGCCAAATTCATGTATAATGAAACTTTCCAAGTGGTCAGACCTTGGTTCATTTTCCATCGGATATCCCAACTGTCTTTTTGCCAATCTTGGATTATAGTTAATACAGCCCACAGACCCAATCAAAGGAACATTAGAGTAACCCCCACAATGTGTGATAATATCAATAAATCCCCAATTTGGAGAATGCCACAAAACACCATCAGCAGTGAGTGAAGCCAACTTTTGAGGCCATGTCAACCCTCTCAAAATCCTTTCCCGTGGTCCGCTCTGGGGTATATGAGATTTCAACCATAAATAGACGACACCTCGTTTCTTCAAGTACCTCTCATGGAGATGATAAAGAACATCAGCCAATAAAGCAAGAACAGGATTCCCTGACATGAATATACTAATAGCAGAAGTACTCACGTAATCACTTTCATTGGTTGGAAACATGACTACACCGAAGATGAGCAAAGCTAGGATGGAACTGAAGGTCGGCCAATCTTCTTGCACTTTCAAGCTGGATAACTTATCTTCTAAATTCTGTCTGAGAATGCCTTTATCTGTAACCCACGGTGCCACTTCCCTGACAGGAAGAGACAAAGTAGCAGCTACCTCAGCCTTATTCAAATCCTCCCCTATATTGATGAAAGGGACATCATTATTCAAAGGCCAGTTAAGAATTCTTTCATATTCTTCAATGGTAGGAACAAGCCTGGAAATCTCGGAACGTAAAACATCAAAGAGGTGGATCATAATATTTTTCCAGAGTAACCAAAGCTTCCGTGTTGGTGTTGGTAGTTAACAAATCCAAAATATTCCCAAATCTCTTTCCAAAGTAAGCCCTAACGACAGGTGGAATCTTGTCGCTCATAGTCACCAACTTTCCAATCTTCAACTCTTTGAACTTGAGATGAGGAACGTTCTTCATTGTTGGGTCCATTCTTCTCTTTTGCTTACTGCACAATCAAAGCTTATAAGGTTCCCTGAAAATAAAAGTTATATGCTAAATCAACTTATGCAAATGCATGCAATGTATGATAAAGAAATGGACAGAACCGGTTCACAAGGTAGGTTGGTCATGGATTCGACATCTACCCAACAAAACCCCACACATGGTTGGTTCTAAATTTTTTTTCGCTAAATGTTTCTTGGAGTCTCAGATCCCCTTTTAGAAAATATTATCATCACGTGAGCGGCCTACGTGGAGATAATATTTTCCAACAGTATACTCCAAGAAAAGGCTCTTAAAGGGATACTCAAAATCCTTTATTTTTGAGTGGTCGGTCTCGGTTTGGATATCTTAAAGAACAACTTAGAGTTATAGGCCATTTGTCCGGAAATTGATGTCCTGCACTATCGTGCGGGGCAAAAACATCCTTAAAACAACCAACTCTAAGCCAGAGTCTTCGCTTCGATCCACAAGACAATGGAGTTAGGGGGACCTAGCTACGCAACCCCTATATCCTAAATGTTACCTAGAAGCCTGTTGTCATACCCCAAAATTTGCCCTCCATCTTCTCAAAAGATTTCATACATCTATGCTCAAGGATTCCTCAAGAGTTGAGCAGACAAACTCTCTCCTAGACAATCAACCCAAACTAGGGTTTGGTATCTCTCAAGTCAAGATGGGTTTCCAACATCTCCAATGGTCTTCATGCCTCATCATATGCTTCAAAGATTCTCCATGTCAAATTTCAAGCCTCACAAGTCAAGTTTCGTGCAATTGCTCGATGGTCGAAAATCAGTGTATTGGACAAAAAGTCAACTCGTGGTCAACATACACCAAAACTTGATTTTTGGTCAACATCCTCATTTTGAAGTTACATTCATCATTTGATCAAGGGTTGATCATGATTCATCA
The DNA here is from genome assembly GCA_021764765.1 of Vicia sativa. Lineage (NCBI taxonomy): Eukaryota > Viridiplantae > Streptophyta > Magnoliopsida > Fabales > Fabaceae > Vicia > Vicia sativa. Next base: position 149,009,405 of record CM038793.1, on the reverse strand, counting down.
AGAAAACTCAAGATTTGCTCAAAAGTCAAACTTTCTAAATTAGGTTTCTAGGTGAAAAGTCAATCAACTTTGACTGATCATAACTTTCTCATACTTTCTCGTAAATTTTTCCACTACCTCTTGCTTTGAAGGAAATTCAATTTCTACAACTTCATGTCTCACAAGAATGTCCAAAAATGCTTCATTTGAGAGGTATAGCTCAAAACATTAGTGTCATTTTCAAAGTCAACAAAAGTCAACTTTTGTTTTGAAGATATATTGAGCATGGTAACTCCAATTGAGATGAGACCAAAGACATTGTTTAGAGGACTCTTAGAGCTTTCCAAAAAGTCCAAGAACACTCAAAAATGTGGAAAATTGAGCAAGATACACTATTCAGAAGTTGGGCAATTTTGGACAATTGCACAAAAGGACATTTTGGTCAAAATGCAAAATTTTCCAAATGGGCCTATAATCTTTGATCCAAACTTGTTCATGACAATATTTTTGACCCATAAATGCTTGACCATGGCAATTTTCTATTTTATTGATTTTATTTTGAATTTTAGAACATTTAATTCAAAATTAAATTATATAAAATATGAAAATCATATTTTTTTCTAAAAGGGCTGATTTTATATGTTCCTTAATGTCCAAGAAAGCCCAAAATACTTGCCAAATTCGTGCTTGATCATGCATTGAAGGAGAAAATCAAATTTCTTTCAAAATTTGATTTTTATTTGAAAAATATTGAATGCTCCAAATCAAATCTTTTCCATTCCTTTTTCCTCTCCAATCCTCTCTATAAATACTCAGCATTGTGTACAAGCATGGACACGAAACCCTAGCCCAAGCATAAGTCCTTATGTTGCCAAAATTTTCCAAGAATCTTTGAAATTCGAATTTCAAAATCCAGCCAAATTCAAGGTGTTCTAACCATTCAATCCTCCTCCTAAGGTTCCCAGCAAGCAAAAGCATCCCTTACTCAAGCCTTAATCGCCGCATCGCGCTTGAACTCTCACCGTTTGCATTCTTTCCATTTTCAATTTTAAAATCCATGCATCTTTAACTGCTTTGGCTTGTTTGTTTGAGATCGGGTACCCATTAGAACATACTTGACGTGTTATATGGGAGGTTTAATGCCGTAACAAGAATATGCCATGTTAGGCATTTCATCATCTTCGCCGAAACTCATTACACGTGTCGATTCAAAGATGAATGGATACCACCATTGAATTCAGTCGAATTAGGGGTAGGGTTTTACGCTTGATTCGCTAATTTGCGTGTTTCGAATCCACCACGGAGAAGACGACTAGGTTCCTCGGCCGACCCATCGACCGCAGCATGGCACAAGCTCTCCTCCGATTCGCTCATTTGAATTCCGGGCCCGCTACGACCGTGTTTGATTTTTCAAAATCGCGACACGCTTACACTTAAATCCAATTGATTCCAAGCTCAAACACCAAATGACGCTTGGTCCAAAGGTGTTAAGGTGCTGGAGATGCTCTCAAGGGACACGGTTCGAGCCACTGACCGGTTTTGCTTTTTCTTTTACAAACTTGCATATTTCATTATTTTCACATTTTCATTTATTTTAATATTTCTATGCTATTTTAATTTGTTTTCATAATTTTTATTCTGCATTTTAAAAATTACCAAAAATATTTTTATTTTCACATTTATATTCTGAAAACCTTTATTTAATTTAATAAATTTAAAAATATAATTTTTGCCTGCATATTTATTTTATTTTTATTTTAGCATTTAAATCATTATAAATTGCATTTTTATTATTAAATCTTTTCCAAAAAATCCCAAAAAAATATTTTAACTTATTTATCTTATTTCCAGCATGTAGTAATTTTCTCATATTAAAACTTGCATTTTTTCTAACATTTTATCTTATTTCGATTTCATCATATTTTCCGATCTCTTATTCTTTCACTGTTGTCCGATCGTATCGCTTTCTTTTATCATTCTATTTTTTTCCAATAATGTAATTGCTCATGGGTTGTAATAGTTTAATCTAGGGTTTTATCTTCCGCAAGTTTAAATTATGTATCTGCCCCAAAGCCATGTAATAGCGTAGGATTTATCTTTCCGCACTTTATATTTCCGCATTTTAATTTCCGCACCCTATAAACTGTTAGTAACTAGGCGTGTATGGCAAGATAATAATTGGACATAGCTCACACTAATCTTCAAGATAACATATTCTGAATTCAACACACTTTTCACACACGCACCCTTAGGGTAATTCTCTCGATGCCTTCGATTCAAAATGGTCATGTCCTCTAACGTAGAGGTATTCTAGCACCGCTGCCTTCCAAACAAATCATCATAGTCCCTTCGATACAAAGATCATAAGACCCACGATGTCGCCTCCGAATACATGATCTTGACCTCGATTGTCGCCACGAAAATGATGATAGTCCTTCTAATGTGCTAGGATACTTCCTACAAGTTACTTTTATGACCATCCGATGTCCCTTCGAATGTCCCGCTTACATCCAACGAATGGAGCTACCTACTAACTAATGGTATGGCTAGCGCTATTCTAAAGGAATGTAGAAGTACAACAAAACGACCAATTCGAGTGGGTAAATAAGTCTTTAGTTGCTTGCTCTATCAAATGCTTTTCACACCACACACTTTTTCAAAGTTCAAACTCTTTTCAAAACAAAACATTTCCGAACACTTTGTATACACTCCTACATGAGTCATTACAAAGTCAAAGCGAAATGCCTTTTTCAAAACATTTTGTCAAACACATGTAAAGCAATTTTAAAAGTGATCTAGAGCAACTAAGAGCCCGAGATAACTATGGATGGAAAGGGTGCTAATACCTTCCCTTTTCATAACCATTCTCCGAACTCGTAATCTAACAAAGGTCTTTTTCTTACTTTTACCTTCCCTTAATTGATAAAATAAAAGTCGGTGGCGACTCTTGCTATCCGCACATTTGGATACAAAATCCTACAAAGTCAGCTTCACCGACATGTAATCGGCTACTGGGATGCACCCTAAAAGAGAGAATTGCCTTAGGGATTTCTAGATAACCTTTAATGCTTTTTGTTTGACTTATATGCTTTATCTTTAAGGGTTGCTTGGGTATTATATTGTTGGGGGATCCTACACCCGGATCCGGGTTTCCTTTTAGGTAAGTGGCATTAGATCATCGCGACCGTTAGACGTATAACTAAACGGTCAACATGATGGCTACGTTAGCGTGACACTTTGGTTGTCCTGATACTCTTCATTTCCAAGTTGAAGATAGTATTTGGCTTCTGTGTGGTGTCATCAAGCGCTAACTAAACTTTTAGAACCTTAATTGACCCATCTTGGCCATTAGAAGGTAGTGAGATGGCGGCTTTGGTGTAGACCGAGGTTGGTTGATACCGATGCTACGCTCATCGAGATCGACTTTTGGGACATTTTCGATCGACCACTTGGCCGTCGATTGAAATAAGCGCCTACGAGAAAGATCGTGATATGAGATTCCTAGAACCCTACTATTATAGACAGATGAACCAACTCAAACTTTTGGGGTAATCACCTATACCTCATGCAAGCCTTAACCCTAGGCTCATTGTGTGAATTGTTTGGTGTGCTAAACATGACATCATGACATCATTTGCATTGCATATCATTTCTAACTATTTCAAGGACCTAGGATTTATCTTTGCTCGCTTTGTAGGGATTATGGCTTCTAGAAAGACTATCCGAATCAACTTCATGGGTATCCCTTCTCAACTCAAAGAATTGGTTTCGTAAATTCCGACCATGCTCGGCTCATCAAAAGACATGGTTATCTACTTGATTTGGTTATCTCCTTTGAAGAAGATATGATGCATGTCCTATTCCAGCTTCTTTGATCCGAAGCACCATTGCTTCACATTTCCGATTATCGCTTGGTTCCTACCTTGAAGAGTTTTCTAAGCTACTGGGTACCTATTCTTGACCAAATGCCATTCACCGGCTTAGAAAAGGTTCCTAAGCACGAAGACATTGCATCCTTTACACTAAAGCGCCGACATCAAGCCAATCGGGAAACTAGTGGAGTTAAGGGTTTACTTTCCAAATTCTTAATCAAGAAAGCCCGAGAATTCCTCAAAGTTATGAGTTTCCATGCATTTGAGAACATTGTGGCCTTGCTAATTTATGGTTTGGTTCTATTTCCTAACTCGGATCAATTCATCGATATCAATGCCATCAAGTTGTTCTCACCCGCAATCCAAAGGCCTACTTTACTGGAGACATCCCGCATTCTCTCCACACTGCACTACTGCGACAAGGAACTCTCATGTGTTGTATACCGTTACTTTCAAGGTGGTTTATTTCGCACCTTCTCCATCGCTTTGAAGAACGAACAAAGGTTGAGATGGTCTCAAAGATTGATGTCACTCTCTCATTCGATATCCGCTGGAGTCTTTTCTCTCAAAAGGACTTCACATTCATCGAGCTGTGGAGAATTCTAATGTACCACTCCTTGGTATAAGGGAGGTATTACTTACAACCCTTCTCTAGCTCTACGCCGCTTGGTTTTGCTCAAGAGATGGTCCACATGATATGCTTCTCCAAGATATTGTGTTCGACTACAATCACGATCTCCTAATTACCGATTTAAGGTTTATACATGCTGGGCATGGTAAAGAAGACCGATACCAAGACTTTGGGCACCAACTCCATTCCTTGGGAACCTTACCTCAAATGGGTGCGAGCTCGAGCTCAAACCTCATGATGCCATTCATCACTGCTTTACCAAGAATTATGGAACCCTGCTATAGGTGACGACCCTATGCGTTCTCCATCCCGACATGCCTACCGATTTTGAAGACTGAAGAGATCCTAGATCAGCTTAAAGAAGAAGGGATACCTTTGAAGCTCTATGCAAGCGAGAAGAAAGTGTTGAGTCGACCAAGCTACTTCACGAGGAGCGAAACATCAACGCTACATCGGCACCAAGAGGAAGCGCCCATGGAGACTTAGAGCTTTAGGATTTATTTGTTTTCTTTTATTGTTTTGAACTATCTCTTGTACTTAAAAAGAAAAAGAATAATGAAAAGTACTAATAAATGTTTGTTCATTGCTTGTTTAACAAATTTAAATCTCTAAGGTCCTTGAAAACATTGCATCGCATTCGCATAAACATCGTGATAGCATAGCATAACATTGCATCATGTACATTGAGATTGGTTTTTCATTTGCTCGCTATTTATTTTAGCGAAATGGCTCTTGAACAGATCACAAAGATCTTTAAGCTCGTAATGCCTGGGCCACAGATGTTTACCACTTGGTCCAAGGCCAAGAAGATTTGAAGAAGCTCATCAACAAGAAGAAGAAGGTTGTTGGTCTCCTCAACATGGTAGACACAAGGGGTCCAAAAGTGGTCACCGGATCGAGCTCTCAAGGAAGTGTCCATACCGAGGGGAGTACCAAGGGTGGTGAAGATGACCATGAGCCAAAGAAAGAGGGAGAGGACCGCCCGATTATAGCCAAGACTGATGAAGATGACAAGTACAAACAACTTGAAGACCGTCTCAATGTCGTGGAAAACCTCAAGATGTCCGGCTGAACTTTGATGATCCGAGTCTTGTTCCCGGTGTTGTGATTCCTCCCAAATTCAAAGTTCCTACTTTTGCCAAGTATGATGGCATGTCTTGCCCTGTCGCATTTGAAGTCCTATGTCCGTAAGATCAATCCCACACCGATGATGTAAAGTCAGGATGCACTATTTTCAAGAGAGTTTGTCCTAACCCGCCTGGAGTGGTACTATCGCCTAGAGAATGACCGTATCCGTATTTGGAGTGATTTGGCTGATGCTTTCACGCATAATATGAGTACAATGTCGAATTGACACCCACTCGCATGCAACTACAAAGCATGTCTGGGTCACGACGAGAAGTTCAAGGAGTATGCTCGAAATGGAGAGATCTAGTAGAGTTCAACCACCCTTGTCCAATAGGAGTTGGTTGATATGTTTATGGGAACACCGACAGCCCGCTCTTCAATCATCCGATTGAAATTCTTCATCCGGATTCACCGAATGATATTGACAAAGCAGCGCATCAAGCGGTATCAAGAGTGGAAGATTCATGTAGAGTCATCTTCAAATGTCGCAAGAAATCTTTGGTGGTAAGAAAGAAACTAATGTGTATGGTCGGAAAAGCCGAGCCAAGACCGACCGCTACTAACTGGGGCCAGGATCTCCAACCTACATCAAGACAACCTCACGAGACAACGTAGCTTAACGCGCCCAAGAGGCATTTAAGATCAACATGCCTTTGTCGCAAGCCTTGCAACACATGTTGAAAGCAGAGTCGACCTGAGGATCCTCCTAATGTCAACACTTCCTCTCCGGTACAATCCTAATGCTAAGTGTGCTTATCATTCCAATAGCCTGTACTAATCGACAATTGTTGGGCTCAAGAACAAGATTCAAGATATGATCGCTAAGCTGCATTGAGTTTGACCCTCCCGCTGAGACCAATGTGATCAACGCGCCTATGCCTAATCATGACAAGAGTTCCAATGTCACAGGATTTATACTTATGTTTTCAACATAGATGATTTGACCATTCCTCCGATGACCGTTAAGAAGAATTTGTTGCAAGCCGGTGTCAACCAGATGCCCAGAGAATCATTGGTGCCCATCTCGCACTGATGGTTGTTTGGTCGAGAAGACGTGTTCAAGGTATGATGGATAACCGTGAGATACTATTTCGAAACCACCGCGTGTCGTGAGGAAATGTCTAAGTTGAAGATCGACAATGCGAACGAAACTGCACTCATCTGTGGGATACTGGGGCAGCCAAGTGGAAAATATGATTACATGGGAAGTACATCGTCCTCGATAGCTACAAGATTCCTATTGAAGATGTTAAGGCGACGGATGGGGTGACGATTTAAGACTATGCCGATGTTAACACAATAAGGATTTCCTGCCGATCCCGTGCCTAGGTGGCACCTCTCATTATCACTTCTCCAAGACCGCCCATATTCCTCCCGACAAGGCTATCCTTGAACTATGGAGTCGATATTTACTATCATGGTGTCAAGCAAGACCCTCCGACTATCAAGATCTTACAATTGAAGCTTCTATTCCCGACATTGACAACATCACCGGATCCAAGTAGTAACCAACCGAAGGGTATTCTCTCCAAAGATCTCTCCTCCAAAAGACACCGCGACTCACCGCATTCCATTTACTCAATCAATATCCCTAGCTAGAGGGAAAGAACCAGGACTCATCCTCAACCGTATACCAAAGGAAGTTATCAAGACACCTCCAAACAAGAAATGGAGGAAATTCAAGATTATCAAGAAGAGTGACTACAATGTTGTGGAACAATGGGACAGACCATCCAAGATTTCCATGCTTGCTCGCTCTTGTGCTCGAGGCTCATGCTAACGCCTTGGTGAAGTTTCAAGAATGCTCACGCACGCAAGACACTACCACCCACCGCTTGAAGTTTGTATTGCTAGCCGGCCGCCAACAACGGCCCGGCTTCTCGATGTTGATTTGACTCTTCCTAAAGAAACACAACAAAGCCTTGCACATCTCTGGAATGCAAGCTGCTACCCTATCTCATGTTTTGGTTGATACCTGCTCGCCTAAATATCCCACCAAGATCGCTTGATCGACTTGATGTCGGGTTGGTTCTCGAGACCCAAGGACATTATCGTGAGAGCTTTTGATGGTTCTAAGCGCACGCATTGGAGAGCTCACTTTGCCTCGTTAAAGTCGGTTCCCGCACTTTGATTCCACTTTTGTCATGGACATCCGTCCAATTCTTGCATACTTGGACGCCTTGGATACATGGGCAAGGGCCATTTCCACCCTACATCGGTCGAAATACCCTGAAAGGGAGGTTGTCACAGATGTGGTGAAGAAGAGTATATGGTCATCTACAATATTCCGCTTATCTCGAGATGGAGGTGAATTCTTCGAGACCTTTCAAGCTTTTGAAACAATTCCCGAGTCATACCTGATTCTCCAATACCCCGAAGTTACACAAGCTCCGCTTAGGATGGCCTCACTAAAAGATGCTCAAGCTGAAGGAGGTAGTACTATTTGGGGTCGGCCCCGATCTTCCTTTCAACCGACAAGACCGGTTTAGGCTTCACCATCAAGGGTCAAGATGATACCGCGAACGCACGCCAACTTCCCTTCCGATCGCCTGAGTGGAATCCATGCTATAGAAGACGCATTTACAACAACTTCGACATCGAAGTGGATCTTCCCAACCCGCATCATGGGCTCAAGAATTGGAAGACCAAGACTTCATACCAATCTCCTATAGTCGAGTAATTACTATTGTTTTGTTTTGCTTTTCGTATTTCTTTATGTTTTGAACAATAAACTTTGAAAGCCTAGTGCCTTGCCCGGCATCATGGCTCGCTCATGAGGGTTATTATCCGTTGTTTGCGTATTTTATTCAATAAATTGCTGGCTTTTGCATTCAATTGTTTGTTTTCTTTCTTTACTTTATCACCCCTTCAAAAAAGCTATGTGTTCTTACACACACCCACGTGGTACACCGCAGAATCACTCCGAATCTCGTTAATAACAAATGCTAGTGCTAAATATGACTCGATAATCCGATCTACCAAGCCGAGGACTAAAGTGAGGAAGATCAGGAAGTGCCGGAGAACTTGCCGATCGCACAGAAGAAGATCGAGTTATACACCCACACAAGAGCAAGTTGAGGTTGTGAATTGGGTACCGAAGAGAGAAAAGACATCAAGATAGAGCGGGTCTTGAGAATGTGTTAAAGAAAGGTTGGTTCAGATGCTACGAGACTACATCGAGGTTTTTGCTTGGTCATACGAAGACATGCCCGGTTTAGACATTGATATTGTGGTACACCGTTGCCAACAAAAGAAGGTTTTCTCCCAAAGGAAACAAAAGGTTCGTCGATGGCCCCGAGATGTCGAGAAAATCAAAGCCGGGTTATGAAGCGCTCAACTGGTTTCTTAGTCACATTTTATCCCCTGGTTGCTAATGTGGTACCCGTGCTCAAGAAGGATGGTAAGGTACGAATGTGTGGATTACGAGATCTGAACAAAGCAAGTCCGAAAGACGATTTTCCACTTCCTCATATTGATGTTCTCGTTGACAACACCACCAAAGATAAGGTTTTCCTTCGTGGATGGTTTCTCCTACAATCGATCAAAATGGCTCCCAAGACATGGAGAAGACTACTGTTACACAGGGGCACTTTCGCTACAAGGTTATGCCGCTCGACCGAAGAACGCAGCGCCACTTATCGCGCTATGGTAACATTGTTTCATGACATGATTCATCACGAGATAGAGGTCTACGCCGACGACATGATAGCTCGATCACGCATCAAGAAGAACATCTTGATCATTTGCGTAAACTATTTGATGATTGAAGAAGTACAGTTGAGACTCAATCCTAACAAGTGCACTTTTGGAGTCGATCCGAAAACTCCTAGGGTTTGTAGTCGTGGAAAAGGTATTGAAGTTGATCCCGCCAAGGTTAAAGCCATCCAAGAGATGCCGCCTCCCGACCGAGAAAGAAGTCGAGGTTTCGGCCGATTAAACTACATTGCCGATTCATTGCACACCTAATCGCTACTAGAGCCAATCTTCAAGTTACTTAAGAAAGATCAAGTGGTAGAATGGAATGACGATTGCCGATCGCTTTGACAAAATCAAGAAGTACCTTCGTAATCCTCCTATTCTCGATGTCCCCAAGGAAGACCTCTTATCATGTACTTGATGTTAGAGAACTCAATGGGTGTGTGTTGGGGCAACATGACGAGTCTGGTCGAAAAGAGCATGCAATATACTACCTTAGCAAAAGCTTACCGATCGTGAAACAAGATACACAAATGAGAAAACTTGCAACGCATGGGTCGTCACGACTAAGACAAGATATGTTGACTCACACTACTTTGTTGATTTCAAGATGGATCCGATAAAATACATCTTTGAGAAACCATTCTCCCGAAGAATAGCAAGATGGCAAATGATCTTGACCGAATATGACATCCAAGATACTTTAAAGCGATCAAAGGAAGTGTAGTAGCCGATCATTTGGCTCATCGTCGTAGATGACTATCGCCTATGCATTTAATTTCCAAACGAAGATGTTTTACTAGTTACAGATTGAAGAACTGTGCCCACGAAGGACTCGAACAAGGATCCCGATGGACTATAGTTTTGATGGAGCCTCAAACTCACTTGGCAATGGCATTGGCGCCATCATTACATCCCCACAAAGGACATACGCCTTTCACCGCCAGATTATGTTTCGATTGCACTAACAACATGGCCGAGCACGGTTGCATCATGGGTCTTAAAGTCGCTATTGACTTAAGAATCAAGTTCTTACAAGTGTATGGAGACTCACTTTAGTGATCACCGATAAAAGGCGAGTGGGATACTAAGCATCCGAATCTCATTCCGTATCGAGAGCATGTTCGAGTTTGATTCCCTACTTTGAAGAGATTACTTTTGATCATATTCCACGAGAAGAGAATCAAGTGCGATGGCTACTATGTCATCTATGTTCGTGGTCGATGGGACAACGAGGCTCCCCGATCATCATTGAGAAGTTTGACGAACCAACAGATTGTTATGAGCCCGACGAATAGAGACCTTGGTACTAATGACGTGAAGAGGTATCTTGAGACTCGTGAATATCCCGTAGGAATCACAATGATAAGAAGTTCATGAGAAGATTTGCTTCCAAATTCTTTCTCAAGAACAAGATCTTATACAAGCGCAACCACAACTTGTGCTTACAGATAGACCGTAAAACAAAGAATGCTGTATCATGGAAGAGTTACAAGGCTAATTTGGTACCCACTCCAATGGACACACCATGGCTAGGAAGATTTTGAGAACGGGTTACTATTGGTCCACCATGGAAGTCGATTGTCACCGCTACGCCGATCTTGTCACAAGTGCCGATTTATGCAGACAAAGTGCACGCACTCCAAGACTCTGAATGTTTTAACTTCTCCTGGCCTTCGCAATGTGGGGCATTGACATGATCGAGAGATTGCCCACGGCCCAATGGACATCGCTTCATCCTTGTGGCAATTGACTATTTCACCAAGTGGGTAGAAGCACCTCGTCGATCTACCAAGAATGTTGTGGCTCGATTCATCAAACATAATCTTATCTCGCTTGCATGGCACTCCCGAAAGGATTATCACGTATAACGGTTCCAATCTCAACAACAAGATGATCACCGAACTCGCACGCAGCTCGAGATCAAGCATCATAATTCTTCTCCATATCGGCCTAAGATGAATGGCGCATGGAAGCCGCCAACAAGAACATTAAGAAGATCATAAGATGATCGTGACTTACAAAGATTGGCATGAGATGTTACCATTTGCTCTTCATGGTTATCGACCACAAAGACGAACATCCATGTGGGCAACCCTCTCTCAGATACGGTATGGAAGCCGCCTTACCCATCGAGGTTCGTATACCCTCAACCGTAGTCCTCCAGAGGCGAGTTAGTGAAGACGATCGTTCGTATACGGCTTGACGATCAACTGATTGATGAGAAACGACGCGTCCATCCGCCACGACAGATTTATCGTAAACGAATGATCAGAGCATTTAACAGGAAGGTCAAGCACCGAGTCTACCAAATTGGTGATCTAGTAGTCAAGCGCATCATTCTTCCACAAGGTGATCCCAGGGGCAAATGGACTCCCACCTACGAGGGACCGTTTGTTGTAACACCCCATCTAAATACCCCAAATATATTAATTAAATTAATAACTAAATCATCTTTAATCAGAGTTAACACGGTATAATAAGGGATGTCACAATTAATAATCGAAATAAACTTCATTCAAACAGTAGCCATGCTACACTGAGGATCATCATCCAACAATTCAATAATTGTAAAACCATGTCTTACACATCGGAAATTCCAAAATTAAAATTAATAAGACATCAAGGTCATCGAGAATTCAAATCCAACCTAATTAAACAAGAATGATTCTCTTAACTAAGCTGCCCTGTTACAATCTAATCGAGCATGACACCCACACACGGACTAAAAGATAAGCTCAGAGCCATCCTCACCGACCTCACCGCTAATTTAATCTGAAATGGTAAAGTAAGGGTGAGACTCTCATAATTAAAGCATATTATAAATCTTTCAATCAACAATATAATACAAGCACATTATTCCACCACTTAATACCAATCGTAATCCAATACACAATCATAGTCATACAATTCATCATACATCATCAATCAAGAATAAAGGCATTGCAACATTGGAAGACATCCTAGCATGTTACAATCCTATGCAAACACTAATGCACTCAATGCATGCGTACGACTGTGACCAAGTCACCCAACACCGATCCATCATCATTCGGATACGCCCATCGATTCGTCCATAACCACTGACACTAATCCAAACTTAACCACCCATCCTCACTCGGTATCGGTTATCGGCAATCCAAGTCAAATTCCGCACAATGGGAATTAACTTCACCAAAATAATGTATATGCACACACATCAATAGCATGCAACATTAATCGCCTATGTATACATTCATTTAACATAATCGAATCACCAAAATCAACATGATACATCAACAATCATGCATACATCTAACATCAAGATAAACATGCAAAACCATCAATCAAGATATCCATACCAATCATGCATACATCAAACAATAGCATAACCATGCTATTTCACCTATACATTATCAAGATCCTCATCACTGCATCACCACACATACATCGTCATTATGTATTAGCTAATAATCATCATCATTAGAAATTATACCCTTTCCCAAAATAATTTCAAGTTTTCTAAAATATTTTCATTTCATAAGATAGAGCATTAAATTTAGAAAATAACGTCCAAAACGGCGCCAAAACGGACTTACGGTTTGAAAGTTATGAATTTTGAAGTTTTGAAAATTGAAAATGCACTGAACCCTGCCTACCGAACGGAACCGGTTCCCGAAAGTTGAAAATACGCCCCGATTTTGAATGGGGAACCGGTTCATACATGGAACCGGTTCCTCGCTTTAAAATGTCATTTTCGACTTTGACAAAGATCCTTCCATTTTCAATTAAACCCATTTTTACCCATACGAACTCCATCATGGAAACACTAAAATACATCATTTGGCATCATCTATCTCATCAAACAACATATTTCCATCATCTATTTTCATCTATCGACACTCTAATCATATTCCATACATATTTGACACAATCGACACCTATAGGGACACATTCATGGAACCCTAGAATTTCACAATTTCAAATTCCTACATGCTATAACTCATATCATCAACATCAAAATCTATAATAAGTTATAATCGAAATCACCCCTTACCTGGTGGTTTCTTCGAGATTCTGACGCCCTAGGTCTTTTCCTTCCTTCTCTTCTCACTTCTACGTAGCCTTGTTTTCTCCAAAATGAATCTATTTCCTTCTTTTCCTTATTTTATTCCTTTTATTCCTCTTATTTCCTTTTAATCATAAATAAATAAAATAATATCACTTTCTCCTCTAATTAATTCCATCATTAATCTTAATAATCCAACTTATTAAATAAATTATGTTCTCAATTAAATAATTAATTAAAATCATAAACATTTAATTATTGAATTATTTTGGGGTGTCACAACTCTCCCCAACTTAAAGAGTTTTCGCCCTCGAAAACATACCCGACGAATAGTTCGGATACGAGTCCTTCATCCGACTCTCCAGCTCCCAAGTGACATTTCCATCACCGGTCCTCCCAAGCCACTCTCACCGAGCAATCTTTGCCCCGAACTGCTTCAACTTCCGATCCTCACCTCGCAGTACCGCCCACGCTAAATTCTCGCACAGATATCATCTACCCGAATCTCATGAGACGGATCAAGAATGTACTTCTGAGACACGTGAAAACATCATGCGATTCGCAAGTGACGGCAAAGCAACTGATATGCAACCTTCCCAACTCTTTTGGTAATCAAAAGGACCAATAAAACATGGAGTCAACTTTGACTTCAAAGCTCGACCAATACCACCATCTGAGTAACCCGCATAAACACATGCTCTCCTTCATGAACTCAAGGTCTTTCCTCCTCTTATCATGGTAACTCTTCCGACGACTCGAGAAGTCCTCATCTTCTCCCGAATCATCTTAATCTTTCCAAGTTTCGAACAATTTCCGTCCAATCACAAGACTCTCTCCGCCATACCAACACAATGGTGTCCGACACCTCCTACCATACAATGCCTCAAACGGAGCCATACCAATACCGAGTGAAAGCTATTTTTGTAGGTAAACTCAATCAATGGCGATAGCTATCCCAAGCTCCACCCTTCTCTAACACACAAGCTCTCAAAGAAATCTTCCAACGATCGAATCGTTTCCGTCTCGACCATCCGTCTGGATGATAAGCGGAACTCAAACGCAACTTGGTACCCAAAGCTTCTTGCAACCCCGCCCGTAACTTAGATGTAAACCCTGATCTCGATCCGACAATGCTAGACTAATACCATGCAAACTCACAATCTTTCGACATACACCGCTAATCTCTCCATCGGATAATCCATTTTATCTAATAAAATGAGCGATTTTGTCAACCTATCCACAATCACCCGATAGAATCACAATTTAGCTGTCCTGGTAAACCGACACAAAATCCATCGAGATTCCATCCCACTTCCATTCGAACAAACAACGGCTCCATCAACCCCGATGGTTTCGATGTTCGATTTTCGACTCGACAAACCAAACAAGCATACACAAACTCAAGAATTTCCTTTTCATTCCCGCCACCAAAACAACTTCTTCAAATCATGATACATTTTAGTAGCACCGGATGAATACTTAACCCGCCACGATGCCCTTCTTCCAAAATACTCTTCCTAATCTCTCAACATCCTAACACACACCCGATCACCAAATCTCATAACACCATTCTCGTCAATTGAACTCGCCTTGACCTTGGTTGATCAATGTCAACTTATCAACTAAACCAACATCGGATTGGCCCATTTCTCGATCTCTTCCGTATACCACTAGTCGCTTCAACATACCCAATTTCACACTATTCGAGTAGTTTCACAAACCAAACTTAGATCTCTCGAATTGCTCAACCAAATCTAACTCACGAACCATTAACATCGACATGCAAAGACTTTCTACTCAAAGCATCCGCCACCACGCTTGCTTTACCAGATGATAATTCAAACCGAAATCATAATCTTTAAGAATTCTAACCATCTCTCGCCTCATGTTCAACTCCTTCCGATCAAGAGATACCCCACTCTTATGATCACCGAATACCTCAAACCGAGAACCGCATGATAATGTCTCCACAACTTCAAAACAAACACCACAAACGCTAACCCAAATCATGGGTCGGATAATTCCTTCGTGCACTTTCGCAAGCATAAGCCACAACCCGCTTATCTTGCATCAACACACCACCTAATCCCATCGATGCATCACAATACACCACAAAAGACTTAGTCGGATCCTAGAAATCAAGATCGAGCACTTGTCAACCTCCTCTTCTCTTGGAATCCTTTCTCACACTCAACATCCCAAACAAACACCGACCTTCCCGGTCAACTTAGTCAACGCCAGCTTGGAAAATCCTTCAATAAACTTCCAGTACCCGCAAGACCAGAAACTACGGATCTCCAAGCATTCTTCTACGCTCCCATCGAGACACCGCTCTACTTTCAGGATCCACAAGAATTCCATTCTTGGAAATTACATGACCAAGAAAACTTACTTCCTCCAACCGTAATTCACACTTGACAACTTCGATAAAGCTTCTTTTCTTTCAACAATTCCAATACAACTCGAGATGCTCTGCATGCTCCTCATCACTCTTCGAATAAATCGAATATCATCGATGAACACCACTACAAACTTGTCAAGATATGGATGAAATATCCCTCATATACTCCATGAAAACACCAGTGCATTAGTAACTCCAAACGGCATCGCGTATATTCATAATGCCCATACCGCTCTAAATGCGTCAATATCCTCCGACTTCACACTAACTGATGATATCCGACTCGATCAATCTTACTAAATACACAAGCTCCAACGAGTTGATCCATCAAATCATCAATTTCGCAAAGGATACCGATTCTTGATCGTAACCTTATTCAACCTGCCTAGTCAACACATAACCTCATTGAACCTTCCTTCTTCTTAACCAATAACACCGAGCACCCCACCGAAACACTTGGACGAATAAACTTCTTCTCAAGCAATTCCTCTAACCGCTTCTTCAGCTCAACCAATTCAGATGCCGACATGCGATAAGGCGCCATCGACACCTGACTAGTTCCGTGAATCAAATCTATAGTAAACTCTACCTCTCTCTGTGGCACCACTAACGCCTTCCGAAACACCTCCGAAATTCATTCACCATCGCAATCCATCACCTTTGCTTTCCTTCCGCTTCTATCGCAGAATACAACATAAACACAACGCACCATCCTTCACGCCTAAGTTCATCTCGCTTAACCGACATAATCTCATTTTCGATCTTAACCTCTTCGTGAAAATGACCGCTCTCTCAAAATAGTTGATATGAACTCGTTGAATTCCAACCGCTCATTCCAAGGATGATATCAAGTTGTTCTAGCGGTAGGCACACTAAATCCATACCAAACCCCTATCAAAATCACAACAGACAATTTCTACAAACATATGAAGTAGTCATCGAACCCGACGCAGAGTATCAATAACCATACTTCCATCCATATTAGAAATTTCCAAATTCAATCTCTTAGCACAATCTAACGCAATAAAAGAATGCGTAGCTCAAGATCAATAATCGCAATCAAAGGTATGCCGTTAATAAAACATGTACCTTTAATCACCGATCATCCGGTTTTGTCTCCGATCCGCATAATGCAAACACTTTACCACCACTTGCTCTTTCTTGGGTTTTGTAATCGAGGACTAGTATGGCCTCTTCACCACAACAGCAAGTCACCACTTTCACTCATTGGCCACATGGTCGAACTTTCCACACTTGAAACACTTCTTATCATTACCTTACACCCACCATGCGATGTCCTGCCTCACCACACTTATAGCACCTAGCGGAAGAACTAGAATCTCCTCCACCGTAATTCTTCCAACCACGGATCTCTCGATGACTCCTATCATAAGGCTTACCACGATCCATCCGTTGCTTACCTTTCCTATCAACATACCCCGAGCATTCGACTTAGTGTTAGCAAGATCCTCCTCGAGAATCCTACTACAATCAACCGATCGTAAAATCTTGACATACCGATACCGAATACCCCGCTTAATCTCGCCACGAAGACCATTCTCAAACTTAATACATTTGGAAAATTCTCCATCCGCATCGTTAGGTAATGAGCATAATACTTTGCTAACTCGTA
This sequence comes from Vicia sativa, assembly GCA_021764765.1. Taxonomy (NCBI): domain Eukaryota; kingdom Viridiplantae; phylum Streptophyta; class Magnoliopsida; order Fabales; family Fabaceae; genus Vicia; species Vicia sativa. Next base: position 148,992,017 of record CM038793.1, on the reverse strand, counting down.
AAACTTCAAGCATACCACCGACAGCCTTGTTACCCCGCTGAGTTCCAAAACTCAATCTCCTTCTTACCGACATCCTCGTGAAAGTACCTCTCCCACCCAATTCAATGAAACACCATCTTCTTCCAGCGGCCTCGTAGCAACCCACCACCATCGCCTTCCACCAACATGTGAGTTCCATATCTCACCTTCCTGACACAATCACTCAAGATCCTCTCGATCTCCTTCAACCATTTCACAAGCACCTGGATCATGCGTGCCTTGAACAATGGAGGATTATTCCTCCGAAATTCCCCAATTGTCTGTCAAGACCAACCGCCGTTCCCTCCTAGCACTCCACCCAACATTCCCAAAGCCTCAAGAATGGCGCCATCATTCCTTCCGTTACCTCTTCCTACCATTGTCAGAACATAACAAAACAATCTACATCAAGACACAAGTATCGATGTTGTCACTTCACACTAGTCGCATACTAAAGGGATAACGACACGTGACAAGACCGACTATGCTCGATACCACTATTGTAACACCCCATCTAAATACCCTAATATATTAATTAAATTAATAACTAAATCATCTTTAATCGTAGTTAACACGGTATAATAAGGGATGTCACAATTAATAATCAAAATAAACTTCATTCAAACAAGAGCTATGCTACATCGAGGATCATCATCCAACAATTCAATAATTGTAAACCATGTCTTACACAATGAAATTCCAAAATTAAAATTAATAAGACATCAAGGTCATGAGAATTCAAATCCAACCTAATTAAACAAGAATGATTCTCTTAACTAAGCTGCCCCAAAGTTACAATCTAATCGAGCATGACACCGACACACGGACTAAAAGATAAGCTCTAGAGCCATCCTCACCGACTCCTCACCGCTAATTTAATCAAATGGTAAAGTAAGGGTGAGACTTCTCATAATTAAAGCATATTATAAATCTTTCAATCAACAATATAATACAAGCACATTATTCCACCACTTAATACCAATCGTAATCCAATACACAATCATAGTCATACAATTCATCATACATCAATCAACAATAAAGGCATTGCAACACCGGAAGACATCCTAGCATGTTACAATCCTATGCAAACACTAATGCACTCAATGCATGCGGTACCGACTGTGACTAAGTCACCCAACACCGATCCATCATCATTCGGATACAGCCCATCGATTCGTCCATAACCACTCTGGACACTAATCCATTTAACCACCCATCCTCACTCTGTATCGTTATCGGCAATCCAAGTCAAATTCGCACAATGGGAATTAACTTCACCAAAATAATGTATATGCACACACATCAATAGCATGCAACATTAATCACCTATGTATACATTCATTTAACATAATCGAATCACCAAAATCAACATGATACATCAACAATCATGCATACATCTAACATCAAGATAAACATGCAAAACCATCAATCAAGATATCCATACCAATCATGCATACATCAAACAATAGCATAACCATGCTATTTCACCTATACATTATCGATCCTCATCACTAGTGCATCACCACACATACATCGTCATTATGTATTAGCTAATAATCATCATCTTTAGAAATTATACCCTTTCCCAAAATAATTTCAAGTTTTCTAAAATATTTTCATTTCATAAGATAGAGCATTAAATTTAGAAAATAACGTCCAAAACGGCTCAAAACGGACTTACGGTTTGAAAGTTATGAATTTTGAAGTTTTGAAAAATTGAAAATGCACTGAACCCTTGCTCCTACCCGTAACGGAACCGTTCCCGAAAGTTGAAAATACCGCCTCGATTTTTGAATGGGGAACTGTTCCATATACAGAACCGGTTCCGCGTGTTAAAATGTCATTTTCTCGACTTTTGACAAAGATCCTTCCATTTTCAATTAAACCCATTTTTACCCATACGAACTCCATCATGGGAAACACTAAAATACATCATTTGGCATCATCTATCTCATCAAACAACATATTTCCATCATCTATTTTCATCTACTGACACTCTAATCATATTCCATACATATTTGACACAATCTGACACCTATAGGGACACATTCATGGAACCCTAGAATTTCACAATTTCAAATTCCTACATGCTATAACTCATATCATCAACATCAAAACCTATAATAAGCCATAATCAGTCGAAATCACCCCTTACCTGGTGGTTTCTTCGAGATTCTGACGCTCCTAGGTCTTTTCCTTCTTTCCTTCTCTTCTCACTTCTACGTAGCCTTGTTTTCTCCAAAATGAATCTATTTCCTTCTTTTCCTTATTTTATTCCTTTTATTCCTCTTATTTCCCTTTAATCATAAATAAATAAAATAATATCACTTTCTCCTCTAATTAATTCCATCATTAATCTTAATAATCCAACTTATTAAATAAATTATGTTCTCAATTAAATAATTAATTAAAATCATAAACATTTAATTATTGAATTATTTTGGGGTGTCACGTTTGTAGTCAAGACAGTATTTTCCGGCGGAGCTATGATACTTAGCACCATGGATGGCGAAGACTTCCCACACCCTGTGAACGCAGACATAGTCAAAAAATACTACGATAAAGAGACCCGCTAGGTCGATTTAACCTAGGCAAAATAAGAGATCCCGCGAACCAAAAGGTTCGGGCAAAATTAAGGATATATACAAAACATGTACACCCAAGCAAGTCGAAAACCTGGTTTGGGCAAAAAGGGTATCCCAGACTAAAACCCGAAAGGGCGGTCTAGGCAAAAGTTAGGATTTAAGCGCACGACTATGTCTCTTCCCGATCACCTACTTCCGCACTACTATCAAGATCCAAGGTTCAAATGGCGAAGATCACCTACTCACTTTCTACGATGGAAGGAGATGAGATAGTCGAAATGTATGAGTACTAGCATAGTTGGAACTTAACGAGATTGTTTCCATAGCTTTTACCTTCTTGTGTACAAACCACTTGGCCATACGCCACATTTCAAATGAATGCAAGTTCTTTCTCTTTACAATTTTGTTGTTGTCGCTTGCAATAAGTCCAACGCTTGCTTTGAATGACTATACGATTTGACAATAAGAATCTAATCACAAACATACGAAAAGTGAACATACAAAAGTACTTACTACAGTGCTCCGTGAATGGGACGACGAAGAAAGTCACCAAAGCATTCCCACAGAGCATGATCCCCACAAAGGTGTCACTCACCACAAACCTCCCCATGAGAGTATATCCACCACAAAGGATTCCACTCAACCGAGCAATGTTACATCAGCCTCCCAGAAGAACACCTCATCCCCAACAAGGTATTCATCCCCAATGACGTGTCTCAATCCTCCTTCTCCCAAGATTCAGGCCCAAGACTTGGTCGATAAAGGCATCGAGGAAACATACACCTTTATTCCTCACCAGAGATTACAACGGATCCCGACTCTCCAAGCTCGGTCTCACGGAACTATCAAATGCTCTCCAATGAGATCTACACCTAATCCCCAAGAAAGCTGCCTCCTAAATTTCCTCAAGAGGATCTACATACCAAGGTCCCCAACATCGCCTCCCCACTCCTCCAAAGTGTCTATGAGATCTCCAACAACGAGCTTCCGCCTCTACCCTCCTCAACAACATCTAGGCCCAAGACTTGGTCGATAGTGCATCGGAGGAGTCCAGATATCTATCTTCTCCTTCAAAAGCGGGTTCTCACCTACCCCAAGCGTAAGTCGAAATCCTCAAAAGAATATCCGCATCTTCTTCAAGATGGATATGTTTTGAAATACCACAACATCTATCATCCATACATTTCTCATAAAGTCATAATTCACGCATATGTCATTCATATACACTGTCATGCATCATACTTTGCATAAGACTAACGAATATTCTATCAAAGTTTCTCTTGTTTTCTCCAAAACAGGTAACAGTCACTTCTGACGCAAACAGGTCCAGGATTAATCCCCGAACCGACGGGAAAACTATCTGGAAGACCACCCTTGGTTGTCCTCCGACGACTGGTCCAGGATTAAGCCCCGAACCGACGGGAAAACTATCCGAAAGACCACCTTTCGTTATCCTCCGATAATGTGCAATGGATCAACACCGATGCACAACAGAAGCTATCCACATTCTTGCCAACTACAATCTCCCGTAGTAATCAAGACGAAGATTTATTCTTATTATCAACAGAACACAGAGTCAGCATACGACTCCTTTTCGATGGCATCTTAAGCCCATCTCCAACTACTTGTCAACATTTCTTCACTTTCGTAATGCCGCATATATGGTTAAAAATCAATACAAACCAATAACCTCATTCAAAGTGAACACGAAGTCTAACGACGACTCCCTTCGGATGGCATCTTAAGCCCATCCCCTCCGCTCCAGAACACCCATGTAGTCTAACATACGACTCACTCCCAAAGATCGACCTTCCGATGGCATCTAAGCCCATCTCCGCAGCCTCCTATTAACAACCTCGAGTCTAGCTACCACCTGCTCTGAAGTCTCCATTCTCCAAATGGCATCAGAAGCCCATTCCCGCCATCGACCAATGAGTGCAAAATTGTGTATTGAGTGTTCAATCATCTTCACCTCCAGTCACAAGCGTGTCAATCTAACCCTCCAAGACAAGAAGATTGAACAGGCAGCCATACCCCAAAATTTGCCCTCCATCTTCTCAAAAGATTTCATACATCTATGCTCAAGGATTCCTCAAGAGTCGATCGACAAACTCTCTCCTAGACAATCAACCCAAACTAGGTTTGGTATCTCTCAAGTCAAGATGGGTTTCAACATCTCCAATGGTCTTCATGCCTCCTCATATGCTTCAAAGATTCTCCATGTCAAATTTCAAGCCTCACAAGTCCTCGTGCAATCGCTCGATGGTCGAAAATCGTGTATTGACAAAAGTCAATCGTGGTCAACATACAACAAAACTTCGATTTTTGGTCAACATCCTCATTTTGAAGTTACATTCATCATTTGATCAAGGGTTGATCATGATTCATCAAGAAAACTCAAGATTTTCTCAAAAGTCAAACTTCTAAATTAGTGGTTTCTAGGTGAAAAGTCAACTCAACTTTGACGATCATAACTTTCTCATACTTTCTCGTAAATTTTCCACTACCTCTTGTTTTGAAGGAAATTCAATTCTCTACAACTTCATGTCTCACAAGAATGTCCAAAAATGCTTCATTTGAGAGGTATAGCTCAAAACATTACAGTCATTTTCAAAGTCAACAAAAGTCAACTTTTGTTTTGAAGATATATTGATCATGGTAACTCCAATTGAGATGAGACCAAAGACATTGTTTAGAGGACTCTTAGAGCTTTCCAAAAGTCCAAGAACACTCAAAATGTGGAAAATTGAGCAAGATACACTATTCGAAGTTGGGCAATTTTGGACAATTGCAAAAGGACATTTTGGTCAAAATGCAAAATTTTCCAAACGGGCCTATAATCTTTGATCCAAACTTGTTCATGACAATATTTTTGACCCATAAATGCTTGACCATGGCAATTTTCTATTTTATTGATTTTATTTTGAATTTTAGAACATTTAATTCAAAATTAAATTATATAAAATATGAAAATCATATTTTTTTCTAAAAGGGCTGATTTTATATGTTCCTTAATGTCCAAGAAAGCCCAAAATACTTGCCAAATTCGTGCTTGATCATGCATTGAAGGAGAAAATCAAATTTCTTTCAAAATTTGATTTTTATTTGAAAAATATTGAATGCTCCAAATCAAATCTTTTTCATTCCTTTTTCCTCTCCAATCCTCTCTATAAATACTCAGCATTGTGTACAAGCATGGACACGAAACCCTAGCCCAAGCATAAGTCCTTATGTTGCCAAAATTTTCCAAGAATCTTTGAAATTCGAATTTCAAAATCCAGCCAAATTCAAGGTGTTCTAACCATTCAATCCTCCTCCTAAGGTTCCCAGCAAGCAAAAGCATCCCTTACTCAAGCCCAGAACTGCCCAGATCGCGTGCTTGAACTCTCACCGGTTTGCATTCTTTTCCAATTTCAAATTTTAAAATCCATGCATCTTTAACTGTTTTGGCTTGTTTGTTTGAGATCAGGGTACCCATTAGAACATACTTGACGTGTTACATGGGAGGTTTAATGCCAGAACAAGAATATGCCATCATAGGGCGATTTCATCATCTTCGCCGAAACTCATTACACAGATTTATTCAAGATGAATGGATACCACCATTGAATTCTGGGGTCTAATTAGGGGGTAGGGTTCTCTTTACGCTTTGATTCTGGCTAATTTGCAGGTTTTCAGAAATCCACCCGCCGGAGAAGATGACCGGCGTTAGGGTTCCGGTGACCAGCTCCGACGCTGACCCATTGACCGCAGGCGTGGCACAATCTCTCCCTCTGATTCGCTCATTTGAATTTCGCCCGCTACCGACCGTGTTTGATTTTTCAAATAATCAGTGACACGTTTACACTTAAATCCAATTGATTCCAACAGTTCAAACACCAAATGACGTTTGGTCCAGTGGTTAAGGTGCTAGCTGTTGGAGATGCTCTCAAGGGACACTGGTTCGAGCCAGCCTGGGACCTGGTTTTGCTTTTTCTTTTACAAACTTGCATATTTCCATTATTTTCTACATTTTCATTTATTTTAATATTTCTATGCTATTTTAATTTGTTTTCATAATTTTTATTCTGCATTTTAAAAATTACCAAAAATATTTTTATTTTCACATTTATATTCTGAAAACCTTTATTTAATTTAATAAATTTAAAAATATAATTTTTGCCTGCATATTTATTTTATTTTTATTTTAGCATTTAAATCATTATAAATTGCATTTTTATTATTAAATCTTTTCCAAAAAATCCCAAAAAAATATTTTAACTTATTTATCTTATTTCCAGCATGTAGTAATTTTCTCATATTAAAACTTGCATTTTTTCTAACATTTTATCTTATTTCGATTTCATCATATTTTCCGATCTCTTATTCTTTCACAGTCGTCCTGATTCGACGCTTTCTTTTATCATTCTATTTTTTCCAATAATGTAATTGCTCATGGGTTGTAATAGTTTAATCTAGGGTTTTATCTTCCTAAGTTTAAATTATGTATCCGCCCCAAAGCCATGTAATAGCGAGGATTTATCTTTCCGCACTTTATATTTCCGCATTTTAATTTCCGCACCCTATAAACCGTTAGTAACTAGGCGTATGGCAAGATAATAATTGGACATAGCTCACACTAATCTTCAAGATAACATATTCGAATTCAACACACTTTTTCACACACGCACCCTTAGGGTAATTCTCTCGATGCCTTCGATTCAAAATGGTCATGTCCTCGAACGTAGAGGTATTCTAGCACCGCTGCCTTCCAAACAAATCATCATAGTCCCTTCGATACAAAGATCATAAAGACCCACGATGTCGCCTCCGAATACATGATCTTGACCTCGATTGTCGCCACGAAAATGATGATAGTCCCTTCGAATGTGCTAGGATACTTCCTACAAGTTGCTTTCTATGACCATCCGATGTCCCTTCGAATGTCCCGCTTACATCCAACGAATGGAGCTACCTACTAACTAATGGTATGGCTAGCGCTATTCTAAAGGAATGTAGAAGTACAACAAAACGACCAATTCGAGTGGGTAAATAAGTCTTTTAGTTGCTTGCTCTATCAAATGCTTTTCACACCACACACTCTTTTTCAAAGTTCAAAACTCTTTTCAAAACAAACACATTTCCGAACACTTTGTATGCACTCCTACATGAGTCATTACAAAGTCAAAGCGAAATTCCTTTTTCAAAACATTTTTTGTCAAACACACAGAAAGCAATTTTAAAAAGTGATCTAGAGCAACTAAGAGCCCGTAGATAACTACGGATGGAAAGGGTGCTAATACCTTCCCTTTTCATAACCATTCTCCGAACTCGTAATCTAACGAAGGTCTTTTTCTTACTTTTACCTTCCCTTAATTGGATAAAAATAAAAGTCGGTGGCGACTCTTGCTATCCGCACATTTGGATACAAAAATCCTACAAAGTCAGTTCACCGTATTACACCTGTGTATTGGGCTTATCCATGTATCATAACCAATAAGCTCCCAACAATAATATATATCAACAAGATAGTATATAAAGCATATAGAAATAAAAGGCAATGAACAATAAATAACATTAAAAAGAAAGCAATAAACAAACACACAAACATGCAAAGCACTAAACTAGGGTTGACTCACTTAGTCAAAAAGAGTTTTAAAAATCATCCCCAGTGAAGTCGCCAGCTGTGATGACTGGTTTTTTTCATCGGTTGTTTTAAAAACATGAAGTCGCCACCTAATTTTATTTATTCTAAAAAGAACAGGAAAATATAGATAAAACCCCACAGATGCGGATAAGGCGGTCTACGTGATCAAAAGACATGGAATCGAGAGTCGGTTATGCAAGGGGAAGGTATTAGCACCCCTTACATCCATCGTACTCGATGGGACCCATTTAGATATAAGTGTTTGTGTGTGTGTGTTAAATTGCTAATTCATGAGTTATGATCGAGAAATAGAAGAAACGGGGTTTATTTATTATTATTTTGAGTTTGCCGCGGTTTCAGAACCTTGTGCCTACGTATTCCCTCGTGCAATGGGAAAGTCAAAACTCCGTAGTTCCTCTTAAAAAGGTCTTGGTTGGTTGTGTCGATTTTATAAGAAAAAACCGTGCATTAGACATTTCAAATGCTTGAATTTGGACTTGTTTAGTTTGTTTGAAAAGCTTAAGTCCTCGTTCGTGTTTGAAATGGCTATTGCACACTCTTTATAAGAAAAGAGTTTTGATGATCGCTTATGAGCGATAAAAGAATTTGAGTGAGTTGAGTTGATTTTAAATTGTGGATGACAAATATTGAAACATTAGGCTATCATCTAACGATTCAAGTATTCGAAACTGGCGAGCAAGTTCAACCAATCATCTCTCATCCAAAATATTTATTATGAAAACAATGAAGTGAAACAAAGTTCACATTTATTTAGTGTGCGAATAAAAATATTTAAATCATTAGGCTATCGTCTAACGACCCAAATACTTTAAATTCAATTAAACCGTCGGGCTATCATCCATCAATTTAACCGAATGTCACAACACTAAATTTTTATTTATTAAAACATGGGTAGAATTTTTTTAGCTTATTAGGCTATCATCTAACAACCTAAAAAACTTCAAATTTGTTTAAATCATTAGGCTAACATCTAACGATTTAAACAAACCCCATCCAAATGTTTTTTATGAAAATTAATTTAGAAAACAAGTTTAATTAAGTAATTCGATTTTTTGAAAGTGTTTTAAGATTTGGTACGCGAAGAGGAGAGAAATGGAATCGGGTTATGATTAATTAAGTATATGGACTTAATTAATCTCGTGAGGATAGGTGCTCCTATCCCCAACTATGAGACCCTGGTGCATGGAAAATTGGTATATGGACCAATAATGTTTTCGGGTTATGATTAATTAAAGCAACAAGGGCTTTAATTAACCTCGTGAGGATGGCCATGCCCATCCCCAACTATGAGACCCTTTAAGAAATTGGCTTATGAGCCAACCAAGAGAAATCAGAATCGTTTTTAAATTAATTGTGCATGACGTATATAATGGTGAATAAATCGTATAAGCGTATAAAGCGGATAAAAAATTACCAAACAATACATTTAGGAATTTAAATAATTGTTAGACTAGATCTTTTTTATTTGATAAAATCGACTAATAGTTTAATCGAAATTTATCAAATAAAAATTACCAATGGCTAATAATTATTTAATACAAATTATCACAGTATATTTGCAGATTAATAATAATAAAAGATTGAGTTCAGAAATAGCCTGTATGCAGCAAATTTGGAGGGTTCGAAAAGAAATCCAGAGATAATAGTCTTGAGCCCAAATAAAGGGCCCAATAAGCCTTCGGAAAAATCTCGCGTGGAGTATTAGGAGAAAATGCATCATAGAGAGTTAAATCTGACCGCTTGATCAGGAGACCAATAAAACTTTGAGGCATACGGACGGTGAGATGGCAGGGATATCATCAAGATAGCATAAATGATAAATAAATAAAAAAATAGAAAAAAATAAGATTCGTAATTAAGGGTGGTGCCATAACTAACTAAAAAAACTTAAGCTAATTATTTTTTTAAAAAAAAAAAACTATATTAACCCATGTTTTTTTAATAATTTAACTAAAATAACACTAATTCTAATAAATATTTAAACTAAATGCTAAACTATGTTTATTTTTTAAAATAAATTAAATAAAACAGAAATAATCCTACCTATTTCCTAAATGCTATTAGCCAAACTTAACAAATAAATTAACATAATAAAAAGAAAAATAAACAGAAAAACTTTTGTTCTCTCTCTCTCACGGTTTCCTCAAGTTCCTCTCATCTCTCTCGTTCTCACGAAAACACTCTTGGTGTCCTCACACGATCTCTCTCGTTCTGTCTTGTTCCTCTCATGAACCCTCTCGCGATCACTCTCTACTGTTCTCTGTTCTCTCACGATTCGCTGGAAAATAAAGAGGATGGCCGCGTCAGAAATTGCCCTCGTGGTGGTGACGGCGACGGCTCATCATAGTACATGTTTTTTTTGTGTTTTTCCGGTTCGTTCGCTTCTTCTGAAACTCGATCTCATGTTGTTTTTACGTGATTTGCACAGGTATAGCCTAAATCTGAAAGGGGAAAGAGGAAAACCCTTGTTCCTAAATGATGGAATCGGTGCTGTTCATGCATGGAAACGAAGGAAATGGAAGAGAAAGAGAAGGACGATGGCCATAGGGTTCGCAACCTCCTCCTCCTCCTTTGACAACCCGATATTACCTTTCTGAAACTCTTTCTTTTTGCCTCTTTTTGATTTCTGAAGGGATATGGAAGCAGAAAATGATGAGTAGTTTTAGGGTTTTTTGTTCTAGCTTGGGGTTTAGATGGTTGTTGCTTTGTGGTTCGTTTCTGTTTTGGTGATTTTGGCTTCTGTGGCTTTGTTATGGCTGTAGCTTCTGGCTGTTTATGTTTTGGAACGATGGCTTGGTTATGATTTTGATTTCTGGTTTGGTGTTTTTCTGGGTTCTGATGTTTTGGTTTCTGGTTTGGAACTTGTATATCCTCCTCTTGTTGTTGTTACTTCTGCTTGTTATATCCTGAGAGATTAGGGTTTGAAAAAATGTGTTTTGGAACCAGTATTTTTACTTTTTCTAATGTTGGCTTTGCTGTTCTATTGCTTTTGGCCATAAACCTGCTGTTGCTTTATCAATTGGGCTTGGTGTCTTAACATTTTTGGAGTTCTGACAAGTTATGTCCTGAACTGTGATATGTTGGTCCCCTGGAAAAATGAAATGGCTTACTGTCTTTGATATTTTTGGCTTTGTCTGCTCTGCTGCTCTCTGCTTTTACTGCTGGCTGATATCTATAATGCTTTTGGGTTTTATCCCTATTGTGAACCAAACTGTTGTGATTTGCAATAGGTCTGTTTTCAGCCAATGATCCAAAATTTGTGAGGCTGCTTGCAAATTATGTGCCATCCTATTAACTATGATGAAATTCTGAGTTTCTTTTCTCTTTGTGAACCAACTTTTGTAGTGATTTGTAGAGAGAAACCCTAGGCCAATGATCAAACATAATTCCAATTGTATGAGGCTTAAATTAGAGCTTGAACATAATTTGAAAATCTCCCTGTATTCTGATTCTTGCTACCATCCCTAATGATGAGTTATAAAACAAATCACTTGAAATAATTCTGTTTTTGCTTGAATTAAATTGCTAACCATTGTTTTTTTTTTGTTTCATGTAATGGTGAACAAGGCAAAGCAAGGGCAGCTTGAATACATGATGGAAATCTTGAAGATGGAGAATAAAAGAGATGCAAGAATGGAGATTTCGTTAGCATAGGATTTTTTTGTTAGAAATCACATTGTAACAATACTAGCTAGAAATAACTTAGGATTTTGGCTTCATTTACATCTTTGAAAATATGTAAAATCTTTACCAAACTTGTAAACTTGTGAAATATCAATTCAATTGGAATTTTGTAATTCAAACTTAAATCGAATCTTGAATAAAAAATGCCAAAATTGTACACTAATTTTTGAACTTGTCATTATCTTGGAAAGAATAGGATCCAAATGTTAATAGTGATTCCATGTCCTAATTCCCATGCCAACCTTGGTAATAAATGGATAAAAAAGAAAAATGAACTTGTCTTGAACTTTTAATTCCCTAATATTTCCAAAAGGTATAAGTATCCAACCGTTTCCAAACACTTAAAGATGATGGGAAAAATGGGAAGAACAATTCGATTAACAAAACTCAATCCGTGTTTAGATCCATGAACTCAAATAAATCTCTCAAATTTGCTTGAACAAAACCAATGCTCGCAATCCTCAATTCACCTAGGCTTTTCTCTTGACCAAAAATCCACTGCAAAAATCCTAAAGAACCAAAGTTCCAAGTATTCTACACTTTCCATGATCGTCCACTCAAATCAAATCTTTCATCTATACCAAAATTTAGATGGCCCAAAAATACTAAACCTTAAAAGATGCACAAGAGATTGTTGATTCTTCGTAACTCCTAAATCCCTCGGATTGATTGAAAATGAAAACATCTCCTATGGCTTGTAACAAAAACATTGTGAGTCACTTCAAACCTATAATCATAACACCATTGATGGGAATGCATTTGCGCGCAATGAAAGAATAGGGTAAATTTTGGGGTGCGACACATGTGCTGGTAGCGGAGACGCTTGGGGTTCGTTGGGGTTTGGAGCTTGTGGAGCAGTTCAAGTGGAATAATGCGATAGTTTTGTCTGACTCTCTTTCGGAGGTGTATTGCATCTAGGGCCACCTTTCTTTAGCTATTAAATATTTTATTATTGTGGATTGCATTAATATTTTTCCGTCTGTTATTTCAATTTCAGTTAATTTTACTAGGCGGGAGTTGAATTCTGATGCCCACTTGTTAGTTGGTGTGGCCAGAAACTCTGGGAATAGATCTTGGTGTAACACGGTGAACTGACTTTGTAGGTTTTTGTATCGCAAATGTGCGAATAGCAAGAGTCGCCACCGACTTTTCTTTTATCCAATTAAGGGAAGGTAAAAAGTACAGAAAAAGACCTTCGTTAGATTCTCGAGTAAGGGAGAAGGTTATGAAAAGGGAAGGTATTAGCACCCTTTCCATCCATAGTTATCTACGGCTCTTAGTTGCTCTTAGATCACTTTAAAATTGTGCTTTTGTGTGTTTGACAAAATGTTTTGAAAAGGTATTTCGCTTTGACTTTGTAATGATTCATGTAGGAATGTATACAAAGTGTTCGGAAATGTTTTGTTTTGAAAAGAGTTTGACTTTGACCAAAGTGAGGTGTGAAAAGTATTTTGATTTGAGCAAGCAACTAAAAGTCTTATTACCTACTCGTAATTGGTCGTTTGTTATTTTACGCTCCTTTAGAATAGTGCTATCCATACCATTAGTTGGTAGGTAACTCTATTTATTGGATGTAAGCGGGACATTCGAAGGTACATCGTATGGTCATAGAAGGCAACTTGTAGGAAGTATCCTAGCACATTCGAAGGGACCATCATCATTTTCCGTAGGCAACAATCGAGGGTCAAGATCATGTATTCGGAGGCGACATCGTGGGTCTTATGATATTTGTATCGAAGGGACTATGATGATTTGTTTTGAAGGTAACGGTGCTAGAATACCTCTACGTTCGAGGGACATGACCATTTGGATTCGTAAAGGCAACGAGAGAGAATTACCCTAAGGGGTGCATGTGTGAAAGAGTGTGTTGAATTCAGATTCATGTTATCTTGAAAATTAGTGTGAGCTATGTTCAATTTTATCTTGCCATACACAACTAATTACTAGCAGTTTATAGGGTGCGGAAATTAAAATGCGGAAAGGTAAAGTGCGGAAAGATAAATCCTACGCTATTACATGGCTTTGGGGCAGATACATAATTTAAACTTGCTGAAAAGAAAAGCCCTAATTAAGCTATTACATCCCATAAGCAATTACATTATTGGAAAAAAGAAAACGATAAAAAGAAATCGTCTGAAACGGGATAACCTGTGAAAAGATGAGAAATCAGAAAATACGAGGAAATCGAATAAGAGGAAAATGTTAGTAAAAATGCAAATTTTTGAATGAGAAAAATATTTCATGCTGGAAATAACATTAATATGCTAAAATAATTTTTTGGGATTTTTTGGAGATAATTTAATAATTAAAAACTAATTAAATGTGATTCAAATGATAAATTAGAAACAAAATTAAATATGCATGCAAAATAATATTTTTTTAATTTTAGAAATTAAATAAACATTTTCTGAAAATAATGCAAAAAGAAAAATATTTTTTTGATGTTTTAAAATGCATGATAAAATTATTGAAAAGAAATTAAAATGCATGTAAAATATTAAATAAAATAGAAAATAGAAAATATATGAAGTTTGTAAGAAAGGGAAAAAACAATGGTCTTGCCAGGATTCGAACTGGAGACCCTGCCTTCAAACCTTGAGTCCTCTTGCCTTGACCAACTGAGCTAGCGTGCATCACTGTTTGGAAATTGGAGCGAATGGATCATAAGCACGCGTCATCCCCTAGTTGCCTCGTCTCCGCGCCAAACTTCGTCTTCCTCAATTTGAATTTTTGAAAATCCTGCGTCGGCCTTGGCTCGACGCTACGACCCTGGCTAAATCAAAAATCATGTACAAGCAATATAAATAAAATCTAAGACCATGGTTCGATTGGAAACATCATTCCGAATGCAATGGTAGTGGTCTCGAGGTCCAATTTTTCCGTTTAAGAGAAACCCTAAATCATGGCCGAAAACCCTAACAATGGCATATCGTGTTTCAGGCTATGGAAATGCAATCAAATTCCCCAGAATGCTTGCAAACTTCCTACTAATCACAAAAACAACAACAAATCGTGTTAAAAATGCATGAATATGAGAAATCGATTTTGAAATATATGTGAACAAACCGAATTCAGATTTCTTGATTCTTGATGGTTTTGGATGATGTAAGGGTCTGGATCGATTCAGGAGGTATCAAGGAACGTGTTTGAGTGCTTAGAATCAATTGAAACGACCTCAATCCAAGGCTGCTAGTTGCTTGTATGCCACGGATTTTTTGAGCTTCAATAGGGTTTCTCCAGCCAGTTTTTCTACCCTAATTCGTGTGGCATGTGTTGTATATTTATAGTAGATGGAATTAGAGCTGATTTGAGAAAGAATCAATCATCAATCAATGCAAAATATATTTGATTTTGTTCCAAATCAAATTTTCATCTTTTTAATCAATTTTCAATCAAATCTTGCCATATCCAACCAAATTTCGAAATTTGCTGGCTTTATTGAGTTGCTTGGCTCTCAAGGAAGAGAGAAAAATCAAATTTGCATTTAATTTTGATTTTATACTTTATTTTTGAATTTAATTTGTATTTAAATGAATAAATTCCAAATTAAATAGAAAAATAAAATAAAAATTCGTGGCATTGGGCTTGGATATTCCTAATTGCATAAGGAACAAGTTTGGATAAAGAAAAAGTAAGCCCATTTTCAAAAATTTGATTTTTAGAAGCATTTCTCTTTGTGCACTTCTTCAAAATTGCCCAACTTGTGAATGGTGTATCTTGCTCAATTTTCCACATTTTTGAATGTTCTCAAACTTTTTGGAAAGCTCTAAGAGTCCTTTAACCAACCTCTTTGGTTTCATCTCAATTGGAGTTTCCATGCTCAATATATCTTCAAAACAAAATGTTGACTTTTTGTTGACTTTGAAAAGGACCTGTAATATTTTGATCCATACCTTCCAAATGAAGCATTTTTTGAACATTCTTGTGAGACATGAAGTTGTGGAGAATTGAATTTCCTTCAAAATGAGCTTTGGTGGGGAAATTTCTGAGAAAGTATGAAGAAGTTATGATCAGTCAAAGTTTGATTGACTTTTCACCTAGAAACTCTAATTTAGAAAGTTTGACTTTTGAGCAAATCTTGAGTTTTCTTGATGAATCATGATCAACCCTTGATCAAATGATGAATGTAACTTCAAAATGAGGATGTTGACAAAAAATTATGAAGTTTGACTGTATGTTGACCACTTGACTTTTGTCCAATACAACCGATTTTCAACCATCCGAGCAATTGTTCGAGGAAACTTGACTCATGAGGCTTGAAACTTGACATGGAGAATCTTTGAAGCATATGAGGAAGCATGAATACCATTGAGATGTTGAAGTCCATCTTGATCCGAGGAATACCAAACCCTAATTTGGGTTGATTGTCTAGAGAGGTTTGTCGATCAACCTCAAGGATCCTCGAGCATGGATGTATGGAATATCTTGAGAAGATGGAGGGAAAATTTTGGGTATGACCTGCCCTGCTCAATCTTCTTGTACTGAAGGGTTAGATTCGCATGTTCGCCTTTCGTGACTGTAGGTAGAAGATGATTGAACACCGAGTACACCGAAAATTTGCACCGCTTCTACCGATGATGCAGGAATGGGCTTATAGATGCCATTTGGAGAAGTTGGAGACTCCGCTGGGGAATGAGTCGTGCGCTAGACTAGAGATGGTTGATGGGAGAATTAACGGGGATGGGCTTAAGATGCCATCTGGAAAAGTCAGTGCTGAGGAGTGAGCCGTATGCTAGGCTCTGTAGACATTTCTGGAAGGAGCATGGAGATGGGCTTAAGATGCCATCCGGAGGGAGTCGTACGCTAGACTTCGTTCTCATCTTTGAATGAAGTTATTGATTTGTATTGATTTTTAACCAAATATGCAGCATTCTAAAAGTGGAGAAATGTTGACAAGTAGTCGGAGATGGGCTTAAGATGCCATCCAAGATAACTGAGTCGTACGCTATACTCTGTAGTTGCTATTGATAATAAGAATGAGTCAGAATAGTTCTTCGTGCTGACTACTCTGGGGAATGTAGTAGCTGGCAAAAATGTGGATAGCTTCCCTGTTGTGCATCGGGCATGGATCCACCGCCTTATCGGAGGATAACTTGGATCGCTCGTATAGTTTTCCGTCTCGATTCGGTATTGATCCCGGATCGAGGAGGTCGCTCGGATAGTTTTCCGCTTGATTCGGGTCTTAACTCGACCGCTGGAGGACAACTAGGACGGTCGTTCAGATAGTTTTCTCGTCTGGATTCGGGCATTAATCTTGGACCTGTATACGTCGGCATCGATTTTTTTTACCTGTTTTGGAGAAAACAAGAGAAGCTTTGACAGAATATTTGTTAGCCTTATGCAAATAATGATGCATGACGATGTGTATGAATGACATATGCACAAATTATGACTTTCATGAGTAATGTATGAATGATAGATGTTGTGGTATTTCAAAACATATCCATCTTGAAGAAAAGGCGGATGTTCTGCTTGGAGATTTCTGACTTCTGTTTGAGGATGGAGACCCTGAGAACAGAGAAAACTTTGGTTCCTCCGGTGCACTATCTGACCAAGTCTTGGGCCTAGATACCGTTGAAGATGGTAGAGATCGAGAAACACGTTGTTGAGGATCTCATGCACCACTGGGAGAACTGGAGGTACTCACTGGGATTTTGCGGCAACCGCCAGAGAGTACTTGATAGTTGCCGAGACCGTTAGGTGATCCGGGGCCGCAGAATTCTAGTGGGGAAAGGATGTAGGTTTCCTCCACTATCTCACCAAGTTTCAAGTCCGGATACTACCGGAGAAAAGGGAAATTGTTGAGAGATATCTTGTCAGATAAATACCTCGGGGATGAAATGTTATCGCCAAAGACGGTGTAATTCGGCTAACTTTGAGTGGAATCACTGCCTGGGGACCGACGTGTACTCCACTGGGGAAGATTTTGTGGTGAGTGACATCTCTGTGGGGATCACGCTCTATGGGGAAAACGCATGGGTGACTTTCGTCGTCATCTCAATTCCTGAAGCCTGTAGTAATTACTTTGTTATGTTTACTTTTCGCATGTTTGTGACTAGAGTTTTATTGTCAAATGCATATAATCATTCAAAGCAAACATTGGACTTTATGAAAACGAAAACAGCAATAAATTTGTAAAGAGAAGGAAACATGTATTTATTTGAAATGTGGCGTATGGCCAAGTAGTTTATACACAAGAAAAGTAAAAAGCTATGCGGAATAATCTCGTTAAGTTCCAACTATGCTAGTACTCATATATTTCAACTATCTCATCTCCTTGCTGTCAGTAGAAAGTGAGTGAATTGATCTTCGCCATTTGAATCTTGAATGCTGATAGTAGTCTAGAAGTAGATGATCTGGACGAGGCATAGTCGTACGCTTAAATCCCTTATTTTGCCTAGACCGCCCTTTCGGTTTTCACCACCGGATACCTTTTTGCCCAAGCCGCCTTTTCGTGTTTTCGACTTGCCGTATACATGTTTTGTATATATCCTTAACTTTTGCCCGAACCCTTTGGTTCGCCAGATGCCCTTATTTTTCCTAGGTTCGCCGACCTAGCGGGTCTCTTTATGCGTAGTATTTTTGACTATGTCCGCTCACGTGGTGTGGGAAGTCTTCACCATCCATGGTGCTAAGTATCATAGTCTCCGGAAAATACTGCCTTGACTACAAACGGTCCCTCGAGGTGGGAGTCCATTTGCCCCCGATCACCTTGTGGAAGAATGATGCTTGACTACTAGATCACCGACTTGGTAGACTCGGTGCTTCGACCTTCTTGTTAAATGCTCGACCATTTGTTTCGATAGATCCGTCCGGCGATGGATGCGAGTCGCTTTCATCAATCAGCCGATCCGCCAAGGCGAGTCTCGACCCAATCGCTCGCTAACTCAAGGCCCCGAGGACTCGTCGAGGGTATCCGAACCTCAATTGGTAGAACCGCCCATACCATATACAGAGAGAAGGGGTTACCCCTGCTGATGTTCGATCAGAAGTGCGATATCCATGAAGAGCAAATGGTAACATCTCATGCCAATATTTATAAGTCACCGCTATCTTCTCAGATAATCTTCTTAATATTCTTGTTGGCGGCTTCCATCGCGCCATTCATCTTAGGCCGATAAGGAGAAGATTTGTGATGCTTGATCTTGAATCGCAAGCAGAGTTCTTGATCATCTT
The DNA here is from genome assembly GCA_021764765.1 of Vicia sativa. Classification (NCBI taxonomy): domain Eukaryota; kingdom Viridiplantae; phylum Streptophyta; class Magnoliopsida; order Fabales; family Fabaceae; genus Vicia; species Vicia sativa. Next base: position 148,972,907 of record CM038793.1, on the reverse strand, counting down.
GTTGTTGAGATTAGAGCCATTATCTCGTGATAATCCTTTCGTGAGTACCATATCGATGATAAGATTATGCTTGATGAAACGAGCCACAACATTCTTGGTAATAGATGCGAACGAGGCTGCCTCTACCCATTTGGTGAAATAGTCAATTGCCACAAGGATGAAACGATGTCCGTTGGAAGTCGGGCTTGATTTTCCAATCATGTTGATGCCTCACATTGCAAAAGGCCAAGGAGCTGTTAGAATATCAGGTACCGGAGGTACGTGCACTTTGTCTCGCATAACCGCACTTGTGACAAGATCGAGCGAAGGTGACAATCGATTCCATGGTGGACCAATAGTAACTCGCTCTTAGAATCTTCTTAGCCATTGTGTGTCCACCGAGTGGTACCAAATGCGCCTTGTAACTCTTCCATGATACGATCCGTTGTTTTCCGGTCTACACAGCGGAGTAAGCACAAGTCGTGGTTGCGCTTGTATAAGATGTTGTTGCTGAGGAAGAATTTGGATGCGAACCTTCTCAAGAATTTCTTATCGTTGATGATGCCCTCGGATATTCCCGAGTCTCAAGATACCTCTTCACGCCATAGTACCTGTGTTTCTCTTCTCAGATCAAGCTCATAACAATATGTTGGTTCGTCACTTCTCAATAATGATCCGGGGAGCCTCGTTGTCCCATCTGACCTTGAACATAGATGACATAGTAGCTAACGCGTCTGCCAACTGGTTCTCTTCTCGTGGAATGTGATTGAAAGTGATCTCTTCGTAGTAGGGGATCAAACTCAAAACATGCTCTCGATATGGAATGAGATTCTGATGCCGTCGATCCCACTCGCCTTAATCGACCGATCACCAAAGTCGAGTCTCCATACACTTGCAAGAACTTGATTCTTAAATCAATAGCTTTAATACCCATGATGCACGCCAGATTCGCCATATTGTTAGTGCAATCGAAACACAATCTGGCGGTGAATGGCGGTGTCCACCGTAGGGATGTAATGATGGCGCCAATGCCATTGCTGCGTTGAGGCTCCATCAAAGACCATGGTCTATCGGGATCCTTGTTCGTGTCCTTCGTCTGGCCTCGGTTCTTCATAACTGTGACTAGTAAAACATCTTCGTCTGAAATTGAATCGCATAGACCGATAGTCATCTACGGCTTGATGAGCCAAATGATCGCTACTACACCCTTTGATCGCTTCTCGAGAAGTGTATCGATGTCATACCGGTCAAGATCATTTGCCATCTTGCTATTCTTCCGAGAGATGGTTTCTCAAATATGTATTTTATCGGATCCATCTTGAAATCAATAAGGTAGTGTGAGTCAACATATACCGCCTTAGTTGGCGAAAGCACCAAGCCAAAGCGTTGCAAGTTTTCTCGTGAGTATCTTGTTTCACGTGTAAACTTTTGCTAAGGTAGTATATTGCGCTCTTTTCGACTGCACTCGCCATGTTGCCCCAACACACACCCCATTGAGTTCTCTAACCGCAAGTACATGATAAGAGGTCTTCCTTCAAGGCGGAATCGTGATAGGAGGATTATGTAGGTACCTTGATTTTGTCAAAAGCGATCCGGCAATCGCTCCATTCCACTACTTGATCTTTCTTAAGTAACTTGAAGATTGGCTCACAAGTGCTTAAATGTGCAACAACCGCAATGTAGTTCAATCGGCCCAAGAAACCTCTAACTTCCTTCTCGGGAGTCGGCATTTCTTGAATAGCTTTAACCTTGGCGGGTCAACTCAATACCTTTACCACCGACAACAAACCCTAGAAGTTTTCCTGATCCGACTCCAAAAGTGCACTTGTTAGATTAAGTTTCACCTGCACTCTTCAATCAAATAGTTTCGCAAATGATCAAGATGTTCTTCTTCACCGTGACCGAGCTATCATGTCGCCGACGAGACCTCTATCTCGTGATGAATCATGTCATGAAATAATGTCACCATAGCACCGATAAGTGGCGCCTGTTTTTCAACCGAACGGCATAACCTTGTAGCAAAAAGTGCCCCATGTAACAAAAGTAGTCTTCTCCATGTCTTCGGAGCCATTTTGATCCGATTGTAACCGAGAAACCATCCATAAAGGAGAAAACCTTATGCCGCGGTGTTGTCAACCGTAACATCAATACGAGGAAGTGGAAATCTTCTTTCGGACTTGCTTTGTTCAAATCTATGTAATCCACACACATTCGTACTTTACCATCCTTCTTGGGTACAGGAACCACATTCGCAACCCATTGTGATAGGAAGTAACACTAAGAAACAAGCGCTGAATCGCTACATAACTTCGCTTTGATTTTCTCCGACATCTCGTGACGATGCGATTTAACCTTCGCTTTAATCGAGAAAACCTTCTTTTGTCTCAATCGTGTACCACAATATCAATATCCAAACCTAGCATGTCTTCGTATGACCAAGCAAAACCTCAATATAGTCTCGTAGCATCCGAACCAACCTTTCTTTAACACTGCTCAAGACCCGCTTCCTATCTTGATCTCTTTGTCTTCATCAAGACCCAAATTCACAACCTCAATCGCTCTTCGTGGTGGCAGATAACTCGCTTCTTCTTGTGTAGAACCGACAAGTTCTCCGGTACTTCACAATCTTCCTCACTTTCGCCTTCGGCTTGGTAGATCGGATTATCAAGTCATATTTAGCAATAGCATAGTTATCAACGAGATTCGAGTGATTCTCGCAATGTATCACGGTGTGTGTAAGAAACACATAGCTTTTTGAAGGGGTGATAAAGCAAAAGAAAGCAAAAATAGGATGCAAAAGTCCAACGATTTTATTGAATGAAAATATGCAAATGACAGATAATAACCCTCACAAATGAGCCATGATGCCCCGGGCAAGGCACTATGCTTTAGAGTTTATTGTTCAAAACATAAAGAAATACGAAAAGCGAAACAAAACAAGAGCAATTACTCTTGACTAAAGGAGATTGGTATGACGTCTTCAGTCTTCCAATTGCTGAGTCCATTGTCGGGAGTTGGCAAGATCCAATCACTGATGTCGAAGTCGTTGTCGTTGTCTTCTATAGCATGGATTCCACTCTGGCTGATGCGAAAAGGAAGTTGGCCGACACGTTCACGGCGTATCATCTTCTGATCTTTGATGGTGAAGCCTAAACCAGTCTTGTCGGATTTAAAAGGAAGATCAGGGAGCTGACCCCAAATAGAACTACTTCCTCCTTCAACAAAGAAATGAGCATCTTTCATGAGGCCATCCTAGGCGGAACTTGTGTAACTTCAGAGGACAGGAGAGTCAATGCATGACTGAATTGTTTCAAAAGCTTGACAGGGAGTCTCGAAGAATTCACCCTCCACCTCGAGGTATCGGAATGACTGTAGATGACTGACCATATATTCTTCTTCACCACACACTGTAACAACCTTCCCCTTCACCGGATACTTCAGCTTCTCGATGTAAAGTAGAGGTAATACCGCCCCATGTATCCAAGGGCCCAAGTAGGCAAGAGTAAGTTGGACGAATGTCCATGACAAAGAAAGTGGAGTCAAAAGTCTGGGAACCGACTTTAACAGGCAGAGTGAGCTCTCCAAGTACTGTTCGCTTAGAACCATCAAAAGCTCTCACAATTATATCACTGGGTTTCAGAACCAACCCTTCAACATCAAGCCGATCAAAAGCAATCTTTGGTAGGATATTCAGAGCAGAACCGGTATCCACCAAAACATGAGATAAGGTAGTACCCTTGCATTCAACAGAGATGTGCAAGGCTTTGTTGTGTTTCCTTCCCAGGAATCAAATCAGCATCAGAGAAGCCTAGGCCGTTGTTGGCAGCCAGGCTAGCAATACAAACTTCAAACTGGTCAGTAGTAGTGTCTTGTGGTACATGAGCGTTCTTCAAAAACTTCACCAAGGCGTTAGCATGAGCCTCATAGCACAAAAGCAGAGCAAGCATGGAGATCTTGGACGGAGTCTATCCCAACTGTTCCACAACATTGTAGTCACTCTTCTTGATGATCTTCAGAATTTCCTCCATTTCTTGTTTGAGGTGTCTTCAACTTCCTTTGGTACTTTTGGTCGAGCAGATGAGTCAACGTTCTTTCCTCTAGCTTGGGAATGGGTTGAATAGGAACGAAATGGAGTCGTGGTGTCTTGGAGGAGAGATTTCTAGAGAGAATACTCTTCCGGCTCGTCACCTTACTTGATCCTGATGTTGTCAATGTCGAACGATAGCTTCAACCGTAAGATCTTCAACGGTCGAGGTCTTGCTTGACGCCATGATAGTAAACATCAGCTCCATAGTTCCAAGGGATAGCCTTGTCAGAGGAATACGGAACTGGTCCGGGAGAAGTAATGATGAGAGGTGCCACTCTTGGCACAGAATCAGCAGAGGAAATTCTTATAGTGTTAAAATCAAAGATAGTCTCTGGAAATCGTCACCCCATCCGGTCGCCTTAACATCTTCAATAGGAATTTTGTAGCTTTCAGGAACAGTGTACTTCACCATGTAATCATACTTTCCACTTGGCTTCCCCAAGGTATCCCATACAGATGGTACAGCTTCATTCACATCTTCGATCTTAAGTTTCTTAGACATGTCTTCACACAACTTCTGCACGGGTGGTTTTAGGAATAATATATCACGGTTATCCATCATGCACTGAACACGTCTTCTCAACCAAGCACAACCATCAGGTGCAGATGGGCACCAACGACAATTCTCTGGATATCCCGGATTGACACCGGCTTGCAGCAAATTCTTCTTAACAGTCATCAGAGGAATGGTCAATTCATCTATGTTGAAAACATAAGTATCATCACCAACAACATTAGAACTCTTGTCATGGTTAGGCATAGGCGCGTTGATCACATTCGGAGTCTCAACAGGAGGGTCAAACTCAATCTGCTTAGCTTCAATCATATCTTGAATCTTGTTCTTCAGAGCCCAACAATCATCGGTACTGTGCCCTGGGCTATTGGAATGGTAACCACACTTAGCATTAGGATTATATCTCGGAGAAGAAGTGTTAACATTCTGAGGAGGATCCCTTAAGGTAATCACCGCTTTCAACATGTGTTGCAAGGCTTATGACAATGGCATGTTGATCTTTGTAAACTGCCTCTGGCGCTGCTCGTTACGCGTTGTCTCGCTGAGGTTGCGCAGATGTAGGATTGTGTGATACGGTGAACTGACTTTGTAGGATTTTTGTATCCAAATGTGCGGATAGCAAGAGTCGCCACCGACTTTTATTTTTATCCAATTAAGGGAAGGTAAAAGTAACAAAAGACCTTCGTTAGATTCTCGAGTTCGGGAGAATGGTTATGAAAAGGAAGGTATTAGCACCCTTTCCATCCGCAGCTTATTCTACGGCTCTTAGTTGCTTTAGATAACTTTTAAAATTGCTTTCGTGTGTGACAAAAATGTTTTGAAAAGGCATTTCGCTTTGACTTTGTAATGACTCATGTAGGAGTGTATACAAAGTGTTCGGAAATGTTTTTGTTTTGAAAAGAATTTGAACTTTGAAGAAAGTGTGGTGTGAAAAGCATTTGATAGAGCAAGCAACTAAGAGACTTATTTACCCACCGTAATTGGTCGTTGCACTTTTACATTCCTTTAGAATAGCGCTAGCCATACCATTAGTTAGTGGTAGCTCCATTCTGGATGTAAGCGGACATTCAAGGGACATCGGATAGTCATAGAAGGCAACTGTAGGAAGTATCCTAGCACATTCAAGGGACTATCATCATTTTCGAGGCGACAATCGAGGGTCAAGATCATGTATTCGGAGGCGACATCGTGGGTCTTATGATCTTTGTATCAAGGGACTATGATGATTTGTTTGGAAGGCAACGGTGCTAGAATACCTCTACGCTCGAGGGACATGACCATTTTGAATTCGTAAGGCAACGAGAGAGAATTACCCTAAGGGGTGCGTGTGTGAGAGAAGTGTGTTGATTTCAGAATATGTTATCTTGAAATTAGTGTGAGCTATGTCCAATTATTATCTTGCCATACACGCCTAATTACTAGCAATTGATAAGGGTACGGAAAGTAAAATGCGGAATGTAAAGTGCGGAAAGGTAAATGTCCTACGCTATTACATGGCTTTGGGGCAGATACATAATTTAAACTTGCGGAAAATAAAACCCTAGATTAAACTATTACAACCCATGAGCAGTTACATTATTGGAAAATAAAACGATAAAAGAAAACGTCCGAATCGGAGCAACCTGTGAAAGAATAAGAAAATCGGGAAATACGAGATGAATTGAATAAGAGGAAAAATGTTAGAAAAATGCAAATTTTAATATGAGAAAATTAATATATGCTGGAAATAAGATAAATATATTAAAATAATTTTTTGGGATTTTTTGGAAAAGATTTAATAATTAAAATGCAATTTATAATGATTTAAATGCAAAATAAAATAAAATAAATATGCATGCAAAATTATATTTTTTAATTTATTAAATTAAATAAAGATTTTTGTGAAAATAATGCAAAAAGAAAAAATGTTTTTGGTAATTTTTTAATGCAGAATAAAATTGTGAAAGGAAATTAAAATAATATGAAAATATTAAGTAAATATGAAAATATGAAAATAGAGTTTTGGAAAAGTGTAAAAGGATGTCATGGCCAGGATCGAATCGAGTCATTGGCCTCAAACTCGAAAACCAACACCGACTAACCGAGCCAACACGCCATCGCTTGGAAATTGAGTGAGTGGAATTTACACGCCGCCTTCAGATGGTCTCGTTTCGCGCCAAGAACTTCATCGTTTGTTTGAATTGGCATTTTGCCGGCCTCGAGCGACGCTATGACCCCTCGCAAACATTAAAATGCAACACACATAATATAAATTATATCTAAGACCATGGTTCGATTCCTCCGATCATCCCGAACTCAATAGTATAGGTCTTATTGTCCAATTTGTCCGCCTTAAGGAAACCCTAATTCGAACCAGAAACCCTAAACATGGCGTATTTCGATTTAAACCATAAAATGCAATTCGATTGCCCAGCAAAGCTTGCAAACTTCAAACTAAACACAAATCAAACGTCAAAACATGTTAAAAAATGATAAATAATTTGATTTTGAAAATATAAGAACAAACCGTAACGGATTGCTTGATTCTTGATGTTTTTGGCAATGTAAGTATCCGAATCACCCCGGGTATCAAGGAATGTGTTTGACACCTCAAAACCGATTGAAACGAGCTGGAATAAGGATTGCCAATTGCTTCAAGAACACGATTTCTTTGAGTTTGGATTAGGTTTCGAGCCAATTTTTTCGTCCTTTCTTGATAGGTATGCATCATGTATTTATACCGATGGATTTGGAATGGTTTTGGAAAGAATTGATCAACATTCAATGGAAATCAAATTTTGATATTCTCATGAAATCAAATTTTCAAATTTGTCCAATTTCAATCCAATCTTGCCAAATTTGATCCAATTTCGAAATTGCGGCATTTGTGAGTTAATTGGACCTTAAGGAAAGAATAAAATCAATCTTTGCCATTTATTTCAATTTTATAATTTATTTTAAGATTTAATTTGCATTTAAATGAATAAATTACAAATTAAATAGAAAAATAAATCAAAATTCGTGGCTTTGGGCTTGGACACTCCTAATTGCTTGAGGAACAAGTTAGGATGAAGAAAAGTAGGCCCATTTGCAAAAGATTTGATTTTTGAAGTATCTCTTTTGTGCATTCTTCCAAAATTGCCCAACTTGTAGATGGTGTAACTTGCTCAATTTTCCACATTTTTGAGTGTTCTTGGACTTTTGGAAAGCTCTAAGAGTCCTCTAACCAATGTCTTTTGTCTCATCTCAATTGGAGTTACCATGCTCAAAATATCTTCAAAACAAAAGTTGACTTTTGTTGACTTTGAAAATGACCTAATGTTTTGAGCTATACCTCTCAAATGAAGCATTTTGGACATTCTTGTGAGACATGAAGTTGTAGAGAATTGAATTTCCTTCAAAACAAGAGGTGGTGGAAAATTTCTAAGAAAGTATGAGAAAGTTATGACCACAAAGTTCATTGACTTTTCATCTAGAAACCCTAATTTAGAAAGTTTGACTTTTGGGCAAATCTTGAGTTTTCTTGATGAATCATGATCAACCTTGATCAAATGATGAATGTAACTTCAAAATGAGGATGTTGACCAAAAATCGAAGTTTTGACAGTATGTTGACCATGCTGACTTTTTGTCCAATACACTGATTTTCAACCATCCGAGCAATTGTCGAGGAAACTTGACTTGTGAGGCTTGAAACTTGACATGGAGAATCTTGAAGCATATGAGGAGGCATGAAGGCCATTGGAGATGTTGGAAATCCATCTTGACTTGAGAGATACCAAACCCTAGTTTGGGTTGATTGTCTAGAGAGTTTGTCCGATCAACTCGAGGAGTCCTCGAGTATGGATGTATGAAATCTCTTGAGTAGATGGAGGGCAAATTTGGGGTATGACACCTGCCCCTGCTCAATCTTCTTGTACGGAAGGGTTAGATTGACATGCTTGTCTTTCGTGACCGGAGGTGGAAGATGATTGAACACCGAGTACACCGAAAATTTGCACTCACTATTGGTGGATGATGCGGAATGGGCTTACGATGCCATTTGGAGAAGTTGGAGACTTACTGGGAATGAGTCGACGCTAGACTCGAGTCGTTAAATAGGAGAGTGACGGAGATGGGCTTAAGATGCCATCCGAAAAGTCGATGCCGGGAGCGAGTCGACGTTAGACTCTGAGATGTTCCGAATGGAGAGGAGATGGGCTTAAGATGCCATCCGGGGAACCGAGTCGACGCTAGACTCAGTTGTTTGATAATCGAATAAATCTTCCGATTACTCGAGAGATTGTAGTTGCCGAATGTGGATAGCTTCCCTGTGCATCGGTGTTGATCCATTGCTCGTTATCGAGGATAACCGTAGGTGGTCTTTTGGATAGTTTTCCGCCGATTCGGGCTTAACTCGGACTGCTGCCGGAGGCGGTCTTTCAGATAGTTTTCCCGGCTCGGGCTTAATCTCGACCTGCTTTTGCGGCGGTCTTTCGATAGTTTTCCGCCGGCTCGGGCTTAATCTTGGACCTGCTTCGAAATGATCATACTATTTTGGAGAAAACAAGAAAAACTTTGATCGAATATTTGTTAGTCCTATGCAAAGTATGATGCATGACAGTGTATATGAATGACATATGCATGAGTTATGACTTTTATGAGAAATGTATGAATGATGAATGTTGTGATATTTCAAAACATATCCATCTTGAAGAAGATGCGGATATTCTGCTTGAAGATTTCGATCGCTGGGAATTGAGTAAGTGGGAGTCCCTGCTTTTGAAGGAGAAGGAAGATATCCCGGATTCCTCCGATGCACTACCTGACCAAGTCTTGGGTCTAGACATTGTTGAGGACGGTAGAGATTTGAGAGGCTCGTTGTCGGAGATCTCATATATAGACCCGCCGAGGAGAGTCCGGGAGGCGATCCGTTGAGGACCTTGTATATAGATCCTGCGAGGAAATTTAGGAGGTGTTCCAGGGATTTCGAGTGTAGATCTCACCGAGAGCATTTGATGGTTGCGAGAGACCGGCTAGAAGAACTGGAGTCCGTTGTAATCTCCGGCCGGGAATAAAGTGTATGCCTCCGATGCACTATCGACCAAGTTTCGAGTCGGATACCGCCGGGAGAAGGGGAGGATTGAGACACTGGGATGAATACCTTGACTGGGATGAGGTGCTACCGCTGAGACCGATGTAACATTGCTCGGTTGAGTGGAATCACCGCTGTGGATTAACATATACCCGATGGGGGTGGTGTGTGAGTGACACCTTTATGCTCTGGGGAACTATTTGTTGACTTTCGTCATCCCAACTCGAACCCGTAGTAAGTACTTTTGTATGTTCACTTTTCGTATGTTTGTGATCGATTCTTATTGTCAAATGCGATAGTCATTCAAAGCAAACGTTGGACTTATTGCAAATAACAACAATGTAAATTGTAAAGAGAAAGAAGTCAGTATTTATTTGAAAGGTGGCGTATGGCCAAGTAGTTTGTACACAAGAAAGGTAAAAGCTATGGAACCAATCTCGTTAAGTCCCAACTATGCTAGTACTCATATATTTCGACTATCTCATCTCCTTGGCAGAGAAAGTGAGTAGATCGATCTTCGCCATTTGAATCTTGAATGATAGTAGTCCGAAGGTATGATCCGAAGAGACATAGTCGACGCTTAAATCCCTAACTTTTGCCTAGACCGCCTTTCGGTTTTCGCCCACCGATACCTTTTTGCCCAAGCCGCCTTTTCGTGTTTTCGACTTGCGTGTACCGCTTTGTATATATCCTTAATTTTGCCCGAACCTTTGGTTCGCCAGATGCCCTTATTTTTGCCTAGGTTCGCCGACCTAGCGGGTCTCTTTTAGTAGTATTTTTGACTATTTCGCTGTGTGTGGGAAGTCTTCACCATCCATGGTGCTAAGTATCATAGTCGCCGAAAATACTGCCTTGACTACAAATGGTCCCTCATAGGTGGGAGTCCATTTGCCCTCGGATCACCTTGTGGAAGAATGATGCGCTTGACTACTAGATCACCGACTTGGTAAACTCGGTGCTTGACCTTCTTGTTAAATGCTCGATCATTCGCTTCGATAAACCGTCCATGGCGATGGATGCGACTCGCTTCTCATCAATCAAATTAATCTGGTCAAGCCGAGTCTGACCCAATCGCTTCGCCGACTCGCCTGGAGGACTCGTTGAGGGTATCCGAACCTCGATGGGTAAGACGGCTTCCATACCGTATACAAGAGAGAAGGGGTTGCCCTGTGGATGTTCGTGTAGTGCGATAACCATGAAGAGCAAATGGTAACATCTCATGCCAATCTTTGTAAGTCACCGTCATCTTCTGATGATCTTCTTGATGTTCTTGTTGGCGGCTTCCATCGCGCCATTCATCTTAGGCCGGTAAGGAGAAGAATTGTGATGCTTGATCTTGAATGCGTGCGAGTTCGTGATCATCTTGTTGTTGAGATTGGAACCGTTATCCGTGATAATCCTTTCGGAGTGCCATACCGATGATAAGATTATGCTTGATGAATCGAGCCACTACATTCTTGGTAAGATGCATACGAGGTCGCTTCTACCCACTTGGTGAAATAGTCAATTGCCACAAGGATGAAACGATGTCCATTGGAAGTCAGGGCTTAATCTCTCCAATCATGTCAATGCCCCACATTGCGAAAGGCCACGGAGAAGTTAAAACATTCTGAGGTACGGAGGTACGTGCACTTTGTCGGCATAACCGCACTTGTGACAAGATCGAGCGCGGTGACAATCCTTCCATGGTGGACCAATAGTAACTGCTCTCAAAATCTTCTTAGCCATAGTGTGTCCACCGGAGTGGGTACCAAATTCGCCTTGTAACTCTTCCATGATACGCATTGCCGTTTCGGTCTACACAATGAGTAAGCACAAGTCGTGGTTGCTTTGTATAAGATGTTGTTGAGAAAGAATTTGATGCAAATCTTCTCATGAACTTCTTATCATTAATGATGCCCTCTGGATATTCCCGAGTCTCAAGATACCTCTTCACGCCATAGTACAAGGTTTCTCTTCCGCCAAGCTCACAACAATACCGTTCGTCGAACCTCTCAATGATGATCCGGGGCCTCGTTGTCCCATCCGACTTTGAACATAGACGACATAGTATCCAATGCGCGCCAACCGATTCTCTTCGTGGAATATGATTGAAAGTGATCTCTTCAAAGTAAGGAATCAAACTCGTAACATGCTCGATATGGAATGAGAATCGGATGCTTTGTATCCCACTCGCCTTTATCTCGATCGATCGCTAAAGTCGAGTCTCCATACACTTGTAAGAACTTGATTCTTAAGTCAATAGCACTTTAAGACCCATGATGCACGCTCAGATTCGCCATGTTGTTCGTGCAATCAAACATAATCGCGGTGAAAGGCGATGTCCCTGTAGGGATGTAATGATGGCGCCAATGCCATTGCTGCGTGCTTGAGGCTCCATCAAAGACCATAGTCCATCGATCCTTGTTCGTGTCCTTCGTCTGGCCTCGGTTCTTCGTAATCAGAACTAGTAGAACATCTTCATCTCGAAATTGAACCGCATAGATCGATAGTCATCTACGGCTTGATGAGCCAAATGATCGGCTACTACACTTCCTTTGATCGCTTCGAGAAGTGTATGGATGTCATATTCGGTCAAGATCATTTGCCATCTTGCTATTCTTCCGAGAGAGCTGGTTTCTCAAAGATGTATTTTATCGGATCCATCTTGGAAATCAACAAGGTAGTGTGAGTCAACATATACGCCTTAGTCGGGAGCAGCCCAAGCCAGCGTTGCAAGTTTTCTTAAGTCATGAGTATCTTGTTTCACACGGTAAACTTTTTGCTAAGGTAGTATATTGCATGCTCTTTTCGACTGCACTCGCCATGTTGCCCCAACACACACCCCATTGAGTTCTCTAACACCGCCAAGTACATGATAAGAGGTCCTTCGGCGGCATCGTGGATGGGAGGATTCTAGGTACTCCTTGATTTTGTCAAAAGCGATCCGCAATCGCGCTCCATTCCACTACTTGATCTTTCTTAAGTAACTTGAAGATTGGCTCACAAGTAGCGCTTAGTGTGCAATGAATATGGCAATGTAGTTCAATCGGCCCAAGAAACCTCGACTTCCTTCTCGACGGGAGTCGGCATCTCTTGAATGGCTTTAACCTTCGCAGGTCAACCTCAATACCTCTTCCATCGACAACAAACCCTAGGAGTTTTCCGGATCCGACTCCAAAGGTGCACTTGTTAGGATTCGTCTCAATCTGACTTCTTCAACTCAAACAGTTTTGCAAATGATCAAGGTGTTCTTCCTCACCGGATCGAGCTATCATGTCGCCGACGAGACCTCTATCTCGTGATGAATCATGTCATGAAACAATGTCACCATAGCACGTGGCGCTCGCTCTTCATCCGAACGGCATAACCTTGTAGAAAGTGCCCCACCGTAACAAAAGTAGTCTTCCATGTCTTGGAGCCATTTTGATCCGATTGTAACCGAGAAACCATCCATGAAGGAGAAAACCTTATGCCGAGCGGTATTGTCAACCGTAACATCAATATGAGGAAGTGGAAATCGCCTTTCGGACTCGCTTTGTTCAGATCTCCTAATCCACACACATTCGCACTTTACCATCCTTCTTAGGCACGGGTACCACATTTGCAACCCATCGGGATAGGAAGTAACGCTAGAAACCAGCGTTGAACCGCTTCATAACTTCGGCTTTGATTTTCTCTCGACATCTCAGACGCATGCGATTTAACTTTCGCTTCACCGAGAAAACCTTCTTTGTTGGCAATCGTGCACCACAATATCAATGTCCAAACCAGCATGTCTTCGTATGACCAAGCAAAACCTCAACATAGTCTCGTAGCATCCGGATCAACCTTTCTTTAACACTGCTCAAGACCCGCTCATATCTTGATCTCTTTCGCCTTCGCCGTAACCCAAATACACAACCTCAACTTGTTCTTCGTGGTGGTCAGATAACTCGCCTTCTTGTCAGAGCCCGCAAGTTCTCCTGCACTTCACAATCTTCCTCACCTTCGCCTTCGCTTGGTAGATCGGATTATCAAGTCATATTTAGCACTAGCATAGCTGTTATTAACGATCGGAGTGATTCGCATGTATCACGGGGTGTGTAAGAACACATAGCTTTTGAAGGAGTGATAAAGTAAAAGAAAGAAAACAAACAATTGAATGCAAAAGTCCAACGAGTTTATTGAATGAAAATACGCAAACAATGATAAAACCTCGAACGAGCCATGACGCCCGGCAAGGCACTAGGCTTTCAAAGTTTATTGTTCAAAACATAAAGAAATACGAAAAGCAAAACAAAACAAGAGCAATTGCTCCGGCTAAAGGAGATTGGTATGACGCCTTCGCCTTCCAATTGCGAGCCCATGATCCGAGTTGGAAGATCCACTTGCGATGTCGAAGCCGCTGTCGTTGTCTTCTATAGCATGGATTCCACTGCTGATGCGGAAAGGAAGTTGGCGGCACGCTCACGGCGTATCATCTTCCCGACTTGATGGTGAAGCCTAAACCAGCCTTGTCGAATTTGAAAGGAAGATCGGAGTCGACCCAAACAAGACTACCTCCTTGTTCAACAGCTTGAGCATCTTTCAAAGAGGCCATCCTAGCGGAACTTTAGCAACTTCAGAGGACAGGAGAGTCAACAGCATGACTGGAATTGTTTCAAAAGCTTGACAGGAGTCTCAAGAATTCACCCTCCATCTCGAGATAGCGGAATGACCAGATGACCGACCATATACTCTTCTTCACCACACCGTAACAACCTTCCCTTTCACCGGTATTTCAACTCGATGCAAGGTAGAGGTACCGCCCCATGTATCCAAGGCGCCCGAGTAGACAAGAGTAAGCGGACGGATGTCCATGACAAAGAAGGTGGAATCAAAAGTCTGGGAACCGACTTTAATAGCGAGTGAGCTCTCCAAGTACGGCGCTTAGAACCATCAAAAGCTCTCACGATAATGTCACCGGTCTCGAACCAACCCTTCGACATCAAGTCGATCAAAAGCGCCTTCAGGATATTCGAGCGTAACCGGTCAACCAAAACATGAGATAGGTAATACCTTGCTCAAGAGATGTGCAAGGCTTTATTATGTTTCTTTCCGCAGAGTCAAATCAAGATCGAGAAGCCTAGGCCGTTGTTGGCAGCCTGCTAGCAATACAAACTTCGAATTGATCGTAGTGTCTTGTGTACATGAGCATTCTTCGAAACTTCACCAAGGCATTAGCATGAGCCTCGAGCACAAGAGCAAAGCGAGCATGGATATCTTGGACGAGTCTGTCCCAATTGTTCCACAACGTTGTAATCGCTCTTCTTGATGATCTTCTAATTTCCTCCATTTCTTGTTTGAGGTGTCTTCAAGAACTTCCTTTGGTACTTCCGTCGAGTGATGAGTCACGGTTCTTTCCTCTAGGGGATATTGATTGAGTAGCTGGAATGCGAGCCGGAGTCGCAGTTGTCTTTTGGAGGAGAAATCGAGAGAATACCCTTCCGGTTCGGTCACCATCGGATCCTGATGTTGTCAATGTCGTGAATAGAAACTTCAGAAGATCTTCAATAGTCGAGGGTCTTGCTTGACGCCATGATAGTAAACATCAGCTCCATAATTCCAAGGGATAGCCTTGTCAGAGGAATATGGAACTGGTCTTGGAGAAGTGATAATGAGAGGTGCCACTCTAGGCACAGGATCAACAGAGGAAATCCTTATAGTGTTAACATCAGCATAGTCTTCTGGGAAATCGTCACCCCATCCGGTCGCCTTAACATCTTCAATAGGAATCTTGTAGCTCTCAGGAACAGTGTACTTCACCATGTAATCATATTTTCCACTTGGCTGCCCCAAGGTATCCCACACAGATGGTACAGTTTCGTTCGCATTGTCGATCTTCAACTTAGACATTTCTTCACACACTCGCATGTGGTTTCGTAAATAGTATCTCACGGTTATCCATCATGCATCGAACACGCCTTCTCAACCAAGCACAACCATCGATGGGCACCAACGACATTCTCCGGCATCCTGGATTGACACCGCTTGCAACAAATTCTTCTTAATACCATCGAGGGATGGTCAAGTCATCTATGTAGAAAACATAAGTATCGCCGCCAACAAAGATTGGAACTTTTGTCATGGTTAGGCATAGGAGCGTTGATCACATTCGAGTCTCAACAGAGGGTCAAATTCAATCGCTTAGCTTCGATCATATCTTGAATCTTGTTCTTCGTGAGCCCAACAATCATCGATATGTCCCGGCTATTGGAATGGTAAGCACACTTAGCATTAGGATTGTACTTTGAGAGGAAGTGTTGACATTCGAGGAGGATCCTCAAGGTTATCACCGCTCAACATGTGTTGCAAGGCTTGCGACAAAGGCATGTTGATCTTCGAACCGCCTTCGGCGCTGCTCGCTACGCGCGTTGTCTCGAGGTGCCGATGTAGGATCGAGATCACAACCGCCTCACGATTGAGCGGTCGGTCTTGGCTCGCTTTTCGACCATACAAGATTGGCTTCTTTCTTAGCACCAAAAGATCTCTTCGCAGATTGAAGATGACTCTACATGGATCTTCCCACTTGATACGGCTTCAATGCGCCGTCAATATCACTCGGTGAATCCGGATGAAGAATTTCCAATCGATGATTGAAGAACGGGCTGCCTGTTGTCCCCATAAACATATCAACCAACTCCCTATTGGACAAGGGTGGTTGAACTCGCTCTAGATCTCTCCATTTCGAGCATACCTTGAACTTCTCGTCACGACCCATAGACATGCTTTGTAGTTGCATGCGAGTGGGTGTCAATTCAGATTGTACTCATATTGTCTAGAAAGCATCAGAAAGTCACCCAAGTACGGATACGGTCATTCTCTAGTCGATAGTACCATTCCAACCGAGTTCCGACAAACTCTCTTGAAAATAGTGCATCCACAACTTTCTCATCATCGTGGGGTTGATCTTCTGGACATAGGACTTCAAATGCAGCTTAGGGCAAGACATGCCATCATATTTGGAAAAAGTAGGAATTTTGAATTTGGGAGGAATCACAACACCAGGAACAAGACTTAGATCATCAAAATTCAGCCCGGACATTTTCAAGTTTTCCACAGCATTCAGACGGTCTTCGAGTTGCTTGTACTTGTCATCTTCATCAGAGTGTTGGCTATAATCAGAATGATCCTCTCCTCCTTTCTTTGGCTCACGCTGTTCACCTTCATCACCCTTGGTACTCCCCTCGGTATGGACACTTCCTTCAGAGAGCTCAATACGGTGACCACCTTAGGACCCCTTTGAAACGCTCACCCATGTTGAGGAGACCAACAACCTTCTTCTTCTTGTTGATGAGCTTCTTCAAATCTTCTTGGCCTTGGACCAAGTTGGTGAACATCTCTGAAACCGAGCATTCGAGCTTGGAGATCTTTGATACTGCTCAAGAGCCATTTCGCTAAAATAAATAGCGAGCAAATGAGAAAACCAATCTCCAATGTACCTGTGATGCAATGTTTATGCTATGCTATGCAATGTTTATGCGAATGCAATGCAATGTTTTCAAGGACCTAAGAGATTTAAATTTGTTAAACAAGCAATGAACAAACATTTATTAGTACTTCTCATTATTATTTTTCTTTTTTTTTTAAGTACAAGAGATAGTTCAAAGCAATAAAAGAAAACAAATAAATCCTAAAGCTCTAAGTCTCCCATGGGCGCTTCCTCTTGGTGCCGATGTAAGCGTTGATGTTTCGCTCCTCATGAAGTAGCTTGGTCAACTCTAGAACTTTCTTCTCACTTGCATAACATTGAGCTTCAAAGGTATCCCTTTCTTCTTTAATCAATCCGTGATCTCTTCAAGTCTTCAAAATCGAGGCATGTCGTGATGGAGAATAAAGATAGGTACGCCACCTATAGCAACAGTTCCATAATTACGGGTAAAACAGGCGTGAAAGGCATCATGAGGTTTTGAGCTCGAGCTCGCACCCATCTGAGGTAAGGTTCCCAAAGAATAGAGTTCGGGTGCCCCAAAGTCTTGGTATCGGTCTTCTTTACCATGCCCCAAGCATGTATAAACCTTCGGTAATTCGAGATCGTGATTGTAGTCGAACACAACATCTTGGAGAAGCATATCATGTGGACCATCTCTTCGAGCAAAACCAAACTGACGTAGAGCTAGAGAAGGGTTGTAAGTAATACCTCCCCTTATACCAAGGAGTGGTACATTAGGGAATTCTCCACAACATTCAATGAAAGTGAAGTCCTTTTGAGAGAAAAGACTCCAACGGATATCTGAATGAGAGAGTGACATTAATCTTTGAGACCATCTCAACCTTTGTTCATTCTTCAAAACTGATGGAGGAAGGTGCGAAATAAACCACCTGGAAAGTAACGGTATACAACACATGAGAGTTCCTTGTCTCTTAGTAGTACGAGTGTGGAGAGAATGTAGGACATCTCCAAGTAAGGTAGGCACTGGATTGCGAGTAAGGAACAACTTGATGGCGTTGACATCTATGAATTGATTCGAGTTAGGGAATAGAACCAAACCATAGATTAGCAAGGCCACAATGTCTTCAAATGCATGGAAACTCATAACTTTGAGGAATTCTCGGGCTTTCTTAATTAGGAACTTGGCAAGTAAACCCTTAACTCCGCTTCTGGTTTCCCAATTGGCTTCAACATCTGAGCGCTTAAGATGTAAGGCGGATGCGATGTCTTCGTACTTAGGAACCTTTTCTAGACCGGTGAATGGCATTTGGTCAAGTATAGGTATCCCACGTAGCTTAGAGAACTCTTCCAAAGTAGGAACCAACTGATAATCTGGGAATGTAAAGCAATGGTGTTTCGGATCAAAGAACTGGAATAGGACATGCATCATATCTTCTTCAAAACCGGAGATAACCAAATCAAGTATATACCCATGTCTCTTGATGAACTGGGCATGATCGGGAATTTCTGAAACCAATTCTTTGAGCTGAGAAGGTATAGCTACGAAGTTGATTCGGATAGTCTTTCTAGAAGCCATAATACCGACAAAACAGAGCAAAGATAAATCCCTAGGTCCTTGAAATAGTTAGAAATGATATGCAATGCGATGATGTCATGATGTCATGTTTAGCACACACAAACAATTCACACAATGAGCCTAGGTTTAAGGCTTGCATGAGGTATAGGTGATTACCCCACCAAAAGTTTGAGTTGGTTCATCCTGTCCTATAATAGTAACCGGGTTCTAGGAATCTCACATCATTGATCTTTCTCGTAGGCGTTTATTTCAATACGACTACCAAGTGGTCGATCGAAAATATCCCAAAAGTCTGATCTCAATGAGCGTAGCATCGAGTATCAGCCAACCTTAGTCTGCACCAAAGCCGGCCATCTCACTACCTTCTAATGGCCAAGATGGGTCAATTAAGGTTCTAAAAGTTTAGTTAGTGCTTGATGACACCACGCAGAAGCCAAATACTATCCTCAACTTGGAAATGAAGAGTATCAGGACATCCAAAGTGTCACACTAACGTAGCCATCATGTTGACCGTTTTGATATACGTTTAACGGTCGCGACGATTTATTGCTACTTACCTAAAAGGAAACCCGGATCCGGGTGTAGGATCCCCCAATAATATAATACCCAAGCAACCCTTAAAGATAAAGCAAGCAAGTCAAACAAAAAGCAATAAAGGTGATCTAGAAATCCTTAAGGCATTCTCTCTTTAGGGTGTCTCCCCGGCAGAGTCGCCAGTTCTGTAACACGGTGAACTGACTTTGTAGGTTTTTGTATCGCAAATATGCGGACAGCAAGAGTCGCCACCTACTTTTCTTTTATCCAATTAAGGGAAGGTAAAAAGTACAGAAAAAGACCTTCGTTAGATTCAGAGTAAGGGAGAAGGTTATGAAAAGGGAAGGTATTAGCACCCCTTTCCATCCGTAGTTATCTACGGGCTCTTAGTTGCTCTTAGATCACTTTAAAATTGTGCTTTTTATGTGTTTGACAAAAATGTTTTGGAAAATGCATTTCGCTTTGACTTTGTAATGATTCATGTAGGAATGTATACAAAGTGTTCGGAAATGTTTTGTTTTGAAAAGAGTTTGGACTTTGACCAAAGTGTGAGGTGTGAAAAGTATTTTGATTTGAGCAAGCAACTAAAAGTCTTATTACCTACTCAGAATTGGTCGTTTTCGTGTTATTTTACGTTCCTTTAGAATAGTGCTATCCATACCATTAGTTGGTAGGTAACTCTATTTGTTGGATGTAAGCGGGACATTCGAAGGGACATCGTATGGTCATAGAAGGCAACTTGTAGGAAGTATCCTAGCACATTCGAAGGGACCATCATCATTTTCCGTAGGCAACAATCGAGGGTCAAGATCATGTATTCGGAGGCGACATCGTGGGTCTTATGATCTTTGTATCGAAGGGACTATGATGATTTATTTTGAAGGTAACGGTGCTAGAATACCTCTACGTTCGAGGGACATGACCATTTGGATTCGTAAAGGCAACGAGAGAGAATTACCCTAAGGGGTGCATGTGTGAAAGAGTGTGTTGAATTCAGATTCATGTTATCTTGAAAATTAGTGTGAGCTATGTTCAATTTTATCTTGCCATACACAACTAATTACTAGCAGTTTATAGGGTGCGGAAATTAAAATGCGGAAAGGTAAAGTGCGGAAAGATAAATCCTACGCTATTACATGGCTTTGGGGCAGATACATAATTTAAACTTGCAGAAAATAAAACCCTAGATTAAACTATTACAACCCATGAGCAGTTACATTATTGGAAAATAAAACGATAAAAGAAAACGTCCGAATCGGAGCAACCTGTGAAAGAATAAGAAAATCGGGAAATACGAGATGAATTGAATAAGAGGAAAAATGTTAGAAAAATGCAAATTTTAATATGAGAAAATTAATATATGCTGGAAATAAGATAAATATATTAAAATAATTTTTTGGGATTTTTTGGAAAAGATTTAATAATTAAAATGCAATTTATAATGATTTAAATGCAAAAATAAAAATAAAATAAATATGCATGCAAAAATTATATTTTTTAATTTATTAAATTAAATAAAGATTTTTGTGAAAATAATGCAAAAAGAAAAAATGTTTTTGGTAATTTTTTAATGCAGAATAAAATTGTGAAAGGAAATTAAAATAATATGAAAATATTAAGTAAATATGAAAAATATGAAAAATAGAGTTTTGGAAAAGTGTAAAAAGGATGTCATGGCCAGGGATCGAACTGGAGTCATTGGCCTCAAACTCTGAAAACCAACACCCTGACCAACTGAGCCAACACGCGCTACTGTTTGGAAATTGGAGTGAGTGTGGAATTTACACGCGTCGCCTTCGTATGGTCTCGTTTCCGCGCCAAGAACTTCATCGTTCTTGTTTGAATTCTGGGCATTTTGCGTCGGCCTCAGAGCGACGCTATGACCCTGGCAAACATTAAAAATGCAACACACATAATATAAATTATATCTAAGACCATGGTTCGATTCCTCTGATCATCCCGAACTCAATAGTATAGGTCTTATTGTCCAATTTGTCCGTCTTAAGGAAACCCCAATTCGAACCAGGAAACCCTAAACATGGCAGATTTCGATTTAAACCATAAAAATGCAATTCGATTGCCCAGACAGCTTGCAAACTTCAAACTAAACACAAATCAAACGTCAAAACATGTTAAAAATGCATGATAAACAGAATTTGATTTTGGAAAATATAAGAACAAACCAGAACCGGATTGCTTGATTCTTGATGTTTTTTGGCAATGTAAGTATCTGGAATCACTCCTGGGGTATCAAGGAATGTGTTTGACACCTCAAAACCGATTGAAACGAGCTGGAACAAGGATTGCCAATTGCTTCAAGAACACGATTTCTTTGAGTTTGGATTAGGGTTTCTGAGCCAATTTTTTCGTCCTTTCTTGATAGGTATGCATCATGTATTTATACTGGATGGATTTGGAATGGTTTTTGGAAAGAATTGATCAACATTCAATGGAAATCAAATTTTGATATTCTCATGAAATCAAATTTTTCAAATTTGTCCAATTTCAATCCAATCTTGCCAAATTTGATCCAATTTCGAAATTGCTGGCATTTGTGAGTTAATTGGACCTTAAGGAAAGAATAAAATCAATCTTTGCCATTTATTTCAATTTTATAATTTATTTTAAGATTTAATTTGCATTTAAATGAATAAATTACAAATTAAATAGAAAAATAAATCAAAAATTCGTGGCTTTGGGCTTGGACACTCCTAATTGCTTGAGGAACAAGTTAGGATGAAGAAAAAGTAGGCCCATTTGCAAAAGATTTGATTTTTTGAAGTATCTCTCTTTGTGCATTCTTCCAAAATTGCCCAACTTGTAGATGGTGTAACTTGCTCAATTTTCCACATTTTTGAGTGTTCTTGGACTTTTTGGAAAGCTCTAAGAGTCTTCTAACCAATGTCTTTGGTCTCATCTCAATTGGAGTTACCATGCTCAAAATATCTTCAAAACAAAAAGTTGACTTTTTGTTGACTTTGAAAATGACCTGTAATGTTTTGAGCTATACCTCTCAAATGAAGCATTTTTTGGACATTTTTGTGAGACATGAAGTTGTAGAGAATTGAATTTCCTTCAAAACAAGAGGTGGTGGAAAAATTTCGAGAAAGTATGAGAAAGTAATGACCATCAAAGTTCATTGACTTTTCATCTAGAAACCCTAATTTAGAAAGTTTGACTTTGGGCAAATCTTGAGTTTTCTTGATGAATCATGATCAACCTTGATAAAATGATGAATGTAACTTCAAAATGAGGATGTTGACCAAAAATCGAAGTTTTGATGTATGTTGACCATTGACTTTTTGTCCAATACACTCGATTTTCAACCATCTGAGCAATTGTTTGAGGAAACTTGACTTGTGAGGCTTGAAACTTGACATGGAGAATCTTTGAAGCATATGAGGAGGCATGAAGGCCATTGGAGATGTTGGAAATCCATCTTGACTTGAGAGATACCAAACCCTAGTTTGGGTTGATTGTCTAGAGAGAGTTTGTCGATCAACTCTTGAGGAGTCCTGAGTATGGATGTATGAAATCTCTTGAGTAGATGGAGGGCAAATTTTGGGGTATGACAGATTGGATCACAACTGCCCTGATCGAGCACGGTCGGTCTTGGTCGGCTTTTCGACCATACACAGATTGGCTTCTCTTACCACCAAAAGATCTCTTCAAAGATTTGAAGATGTCTCTACCGAATCTTCCCACTCTTGATACCACTTCGATACGCTGTCAATATCACCGGTGAATCCGGTGAAGAGTTTCCAATCGATGATTGAAGAATGCGCGTTGTTCCCATAAACATATCAACCAACTCCCTATTGGACAAGGGTGGTTGAACTCTGCCTGCTAGATCTCTCCATTATTGAGCATACTCCTTGAATTTCTCATCACGACCCATAGACATGCTTTGTAGTTGCATGCGAGTGGATGTCAATTCAGCATTGTACTCATATCGTCAGAAAGCATCAGCCAAGTCACTCCAAGTACGAATACGGTCATTCTCTAGCTGATAATACCACTCCAATTGAGTTCCGGACAAACTCTCTTGAAAATAGTGCATCCACAACTTTCTGTCATCGGTGTGGGGATTGATCTTCTGGACATAGGACTTTAGATGAAGCTTAGGACAAGAAATGCCATCATACTTGGCAAAATTTGGAACTTTGAACTTAGGAGGAATCACCACACCAGGGAAGAGACTCACATCATCAAAATTCAGCCCGGACATCTTCAGGTTTTCCACAACATTCAGACAGTTTTCAAGTTGTTTGTACTTGCCATCTTCGTCAGAGTACTGGCCATTATCATAGTCTTTCTCAGGCTCATGCTGACTACCTTCGCCATCACCCTTGTCACTTTGCTCATCCTCCTTCTTGATACTTCCCTCAGAGAGCTCTATCCGACTGACCACTTTAGGACCGCTTTTGTTGCGTCTGCCCATGTTGAGGAGACCAACAACCTTCTTTTTTCTGTTAATGAGCTTCTTCAGATCTTCTTGGCCTTGGACCAAGCTGGTGAACATCTGCTGAAACTGAGCATTCTGAGCTTGGAGATCTTTGACAGACTGTTCAAGAGCCATTTCTGCTAAAATATATAGCGAGAGAATGAGAAAACCAATCTTCAACGTACCTGTGATGCAAATGTTATGCCATGCTATGCGATGTTTATGCGAATGCACTGCAATGTTTTCAAGGACCTTAGAGATTTAAATTTGTTAAACAAGCACGAACAAACATTTATTAGTTCTCTTTTATCATTCTTTTTCTTTTTAAGTACAAAAGATAGTTCAAAACAATAAAAGAAAAACATATAAAATCTCAAAGCTCTAAGTCTCCCATGGGCGCTTCCTTTTGATGCCGAGGTAGGCATTGATGTTCCGCTCTTCGTGAAGTAACTTTGTCAACTCTAGCACTTTCTTCTCACTTGCGTAGCACTGAGCTTCAAAGGTATCCCTTTCTTCTTTAAGTTGAATCCAAGATCTCTTCAAGTCTTCCAAATCAGTAGGCATGTCCGGATGGAGAACAGTATAGGGTACGTCACCTATAGCAACAGGTTCCATAGTTACTGGTAAGACAGGCGCGAATGGCATCATGAGGTTTTGAGCTCGAGCTCTCACCCATTTGAGGTAAGGTTCCCAAGGAATGGAGTTTTGGTGCCCCAAAGTCTTGGTATCAGTTTTCTTTACCATGCCCCAAGCGTGTATGAACCTTCGTCGGTAATTCTGGAGATCGTGGCTGTAGTCGAACACAATATCTTGGAGAAGCATATCATGAGGACCATCTCTTCGAGCAAAACCAAACTGACGTAGAGCTAGAGAAGGGTTGTAAGTAATACCTCCCCTTATACCAAGGAGTGGTACATTAGGGAATTCTCCACAACATTCAATGAAAGTGAAGTCCTTTTGAGAGAAAAGACTCCAACGGATATCTGAATGAGAGAGTGACATTAATCTTTGAGACCATCTCAACCTTTGTTCATTCTTCAAAACTGATGGAGGAAGGTGCGAAATAAACCACCTGGAAAGTAACGGTATACAACACATGAGAGTTCCTTGTCTCTTAGTAGTACGAGTGTGGAGAGAATGTAGGACATCTCCAAGTAAGGTAGGCACTGGATTGCGAGTAAGGAACAACTTGATGGCGTTGACATCTATGAATTGATCTGAGTTAGGGAATAGAACCAAACCATAGATTAGCAAGGCCACAATGTCTTCAAATGCATGGAAACTCATAACTTTTAGGAATTCTCGGGCTTTCTTAATTAGGAACTTGGCAAGTAAACCCTTAACTCCGCTTCTGGTTTCCCAATTGGCTTCAATATCTGAGCGCTTAAGATGTAAGGCGGATGCGATGTCTTCGTACTTAGGAACCTTTTCTAGACCGGTGAATGGCATTTGGTCAAGTATAGGTATCCCACGTAGCTTAGAGAACTCTTCCAAAGTAGGAACCAACTGATAATCTGGGAATGTAAAGCAATGGTGTTTCGGATCAAAGAACTGGAATAGGACATGCATCATATCTTCTTCAAAACCGGAGATAACCAAATCAAGTATATACCCATGTCTCTTGATGAACTGGGCATGATCGGGAATTTCTGAAACCAATTCTTTGAGCTGAGAAGGTATAGCTACGAAGTTGATTCGGATAGTCTTTCTAGAAGCCATAATACCGACAAAACAGAGCAAAGATAAATCCCTAGGTCCTTGAAATAGTTAGAAATGATATGCAATGCGATGATGTCATGATGTCATGTTTAGCACACACAAACAATTCACACAATGAGCCTAGGTTTAAGGCTTGCATGAGGTATAGGTGATTACCCCACCAAAAGTTTGAGTTGGTTCATCCTGTCCTATAATAGTAACCGGGTTCTAGGAATCTCACATCATTGATCTTTCTCGTAGGCGTTTATTTCAATACGACTACCAAGTGGTCGATCGAAAATATCCCAAAAGTCTGATCTCAATGAGCGTAGCATCGAGTATCAGCCAACCTTAGTCTGCACCAAAGCCGGCCATCTCACTACCTTCTAATGGCCAAGATGGGTCAATTAAGGTTCTAAAAGTTTAGTTAGTGCTTGATGACACCACGCAGAAGCCAAATACTATCCTCAACTTGGGAATGAAGAGTATCAGGACATCCAAAGTGTCACACTAACGTAGCCATCATGTTGACCGTTTTGATATACGTTTAACGGTCGCGACGATTTATTGCTACTTACCTAAAAGGAAACCCGGATCCGGGTGTAGGATCCCCCAACAATATAATACCCAAGCAACCCTTAAAGATAAAGCAAGCAAGTCAAACAAAAAGCAATAAAGGTGATCTAGAAATCCTTAAGGCATTCTCTCTTTAGGGTGTCTCCCCGGCAGAGTCGCCAGTTCTGTAACACGGTGAACTGACTTTGTAGGTTTTTGTATCGCAAATATGCGGACAGCAAGAGTCGCCACCTACTTTTCTTTTATCCAATTAAGGGAAGGTAAAAAGTACAGAAAAAGACCTTCGTTAGATTCAGAGTAAGGGAGAAGGTTATGAAAAGGGAAGGTATTAGCACCCCTTTCCATCCGTAGTTATCTACGGGCTCTTAGTTGCTCTTAGATCACTTTAAAATTGTGCTTTTTGTGTGTTTGACAAAAATGTTTTGGAAAAGGCATTTCGCTTTGACTTTGTAATGATTCATGTAGGAATGTATACAAAGTGTTCGGAAATGTTTTGTTTTGAAAAGAGTTTGGACTTTGACCAAAGTGTGAGGTGTGAAAAGTATTTTGATTTGAGCAAGCAACTAAAAGTCTTATTACCTACTCAGAATTGGTCGTTTTCGTGTTATTTTACGTTCCTTTAGAATAGTGCTATCCATACCATTAGTTGGTAGGTAACTCTATTTGTTGGATGTAAGCGGGACATTCGAAGGGACATCGTATGGTCATAGAAGGCAACTTGTAGGAAGTATCCTAGCACATTCGAAGGGACCATCATCATTTTCCGTAGGCAACAATCGAGGGTCAAGATCATGTATTCGGAGGCGACATCGTGGGTCTTATGATCTTTGTATCGAAGGGACTATGATGATTTATTTTGAAGGTAACGGTGCTAGAATACCTCTACGTTCGAGGGACATGACCATTTGGATTCGTAAAGGCAACGAGAGAGAATTACCCTAAGGGGTGCATGTGTGAAAGAGTGTGTTGAATTCTGATTCATGTTATCTTGAAAATTAGTGTTAGCTATGTTCAATTTTATCTTGCCATACACACCTAATTACTAGCAATTTATAGGGTGCGGAAATTAAAATGCGGAAAGGTAAAGTGCGGAAAGATAAATCCTACGCTATTACATGGCTTTGGGGCAGATACATAATTTAAACTTGCGGAAAAGAAAAGCCCTAATTAAGCTATTACATCCCATAAGCAATTACATTATTGGAAAAAATAAAACGATAAAAAGAAATCGTCCAAAACGGGATAACCTGTGAAAAGATGAGAAATCGGAAAATACGAGGAAATCGAATAAGAGGAAAATGTTAGTACAAATGCAAATTTTTGAATGAGAAAAATATTTCATGCTGGAAATAACATTAATATGCTAAAATAATTTTTTGGGATTTTTTGGAGATAATTTAATAATTAAAAACTAATTAAATGTGATTCAAATGATAAATTAGAAATAAAATTAAATATGCATGCAAAATAATATTTTTTAATTTTAGAAATTAAATAAACATTTTCTGAAAATAATGCAAAAAGAAAAATATTTTTTTGATGTTTTAAAATGCATGATAAAATTATTGAAAAGAAATTAAAATGCATGTAAAATATTAAATAAAATAGAAAATAGAAAATAGAAAATATAAGAAGTTTGTAAAAAAGGGAAAAAACAATGGTCTTGCCAGGATTCGAACTGGAGACCCTACCTTCAAACCTTGAGTCCTCTTGCCTTGACCAACTGAGCTAGCGTGCATCACTGTTTGGAAATTGGGAGCGAATGGATCATAAGCACGCGTCATCCCCTGGTTGCCTCGACTCCGCCGCGCCAAACTTCGTCTTCCTCAATTTGAATTTTTGAAAATCCTGCGTCGGCCTTGGCTCGACGCTACGACCCTGGCTAAATCAAAAATCATGTACAAGCAATATAAATAAAATCTAAGACCATGGTTCGACTGGAAACATCATTCCGAATGCAATGGTAGTGGTCTCGAGGTTCAATTTTTCCGTTTAAGAGAAACCCTAAATAATGGCTGAAAACCCTAACAATGGCATATCGTGTTTCAGGCTATAGAAATGCAATCAAATTGCCCAGAATGCTTGCAAACTTCCTACTAATCACAAAAACAACAACAAATCGTGTTAAAAATGCATGAATATGAGAAATCGATTTTGAAATATATGTGAACAAAACGAATTCGGATTTCTTGATTCTTGATGGTTTTGGATGATGTAAGGGTCTGGATCGATTCAGGAGGTATCAAGGAACGTGTTTGAGTGCTTAGAATCAACTGAAACGACCTCAATCCAAGGCTGCTAGTTGCTTGTATGCCACGGATTTTTTGAGCTTCAATAGGGTTTCTCCAGCCAGTTTTTCTACCCTAATTCGTGTGGCATGTGTTGTATATTTATAGTAGATGGAATTAGAGCTGATTTGAGAAAGAATCAATCATCAATCAATGCAAAATATATTTGATTTTGTTCCAAATCAAATTTTCATCTTTTTGATCAATTTTCAATCAAATCTTGCCATATCCAACCAAATTTCGAAATTTGCTGGCTTTATTGAGTTGCTTGGCTCTCAAGGAAGAGAGAAAAATCAAATTTGCATTTAATTTTGATTTTCTACTTTATTTTTGAATTTAATTTGTATTTAAATGAATAAGTTCCAAATTAAATAGAAAAATAAAATAAAAATTCGTGGCATTGGGCTTGGATATTCCTAATTGCATAAGGAACAAGTTTGGATAAAGAAAAAGTAAGCCCATTTGCAAGAAGAAGTTCTCTTGCTCAATTCCAACTTGAATGTATCTTGGACAGCTCTGTTCTAAAATTGGATCTTTTGAAAAGTTGACTTGACTGTAATGTTTTGATCCATACCTTCCAAATGAAGCATTTTTTGAACATTCTTGTGAGACATGAAGTTGTGGAGAATTGAATTTCCTTCAAAATGAGCTTTGGTGGGGAAATTTCTGAGAAAGTATGAAGAAGTTATGACCAGTCAAAGTTTGGTTGACTTTTCACCTAGAAACCCTAATTTAGAAAGTTTGACTTTTGAGCAAATCTTGAGTTTTCTTGATGAATCATGATCAACCCTTGATCAAATGATGAATGTAACTTCAAAATGAGGATGTTGACCAAAAATTATGAAGTTTGACTGTATGTTGACCACAGTTGACTTTTTGTCCAATACAACTGATTTTCAACCATCTTAGCAATTGTCTGAGGAAACTTGACTTGTGAGGCTTGAAACTTGACATGGAGAATATTTGAAGCATATGAGGAAGCATGAAGACCATTGGAGATGTTGGAAGTCCATCTTGATCTGAGGAATACCAAACCCTAATTTGGGTTGATTGTCTATGAGAGGGTTTGTCTGATCAACCCTTGAAGGATCCTTGAGCATGGATGTATGGAATATCTTGAGAAGATGGAGGGAAAATTTTGGGGTATGACACTTGGCACAAGCTGTATCCTGCTTTTGCTTCTCGTTAAATGAATTTCTTTCCCATAAAAAAAGAGTATGGCAAACTTATGTATTTGGAAATCTTGCGGCCTAACATAACATATGCAGTAAATAAATTATTTTAAGTCCCACATTGTTAGAATTATTTTTGTGGTTGAAAAAACCATTTGGTCCAAATTACTCATGTGAGAAATATTAACTAACTTACTTCACTATATAAGGAGTACATATATTTCATTCCAAATTACACCAAAAAATATTTTATTAGTTTTCCTTCCTCACTCGCATAACTCTGATTCTCTCGAATTATCGAAGCGCCAACTTCTTCCCCTTCCTACTCGTTGAATTTTTTGAGTATTTTCTAGAATTATCTTTGGAGAATTATGATAATTTCTCCTCATTTGAGTTATGAAATTTTCAAGTATTAATTTTTTGGATTCTCTTTGGAGAATTATTTGAATTTCTCTTTGCTGGAGAAATTATTTTGAGTGATCAAATGACCATTATTAAAATCTCGTTGGAGATTTATTTGAGTTTCTCTTCGATTGAGAAATTATTACGCCTAGTTGTACTAGATACTACGAGTGGTATTGATACCATATTTGAATGGTCTTGTACCATTAGAGGGTGTATTTCTAGATTGATTATCTACCGTGCAAGTAGAAATCGTATAGTATAGAACTGAGGTGTTTTATCCTGGAGGAGACGTGGTAGTTCGACTGCTTTGCGTAATTTTTGGCAATGCTGCAAAACGTCTTAAAGAGAGCCACATAGTCCTCGACTCAACCTGGTAATTTCTTTGGTGGAAAAAATTTCAAAACTGTGAACCAAAAATTTTAAGACGTTTCAAACTGCCATGACTATCAAAGAAATTATTGGTACTTTTGCGGATATTGTCTTTGACAAATCGTTCATGTTTGAGGGAAATCGCTTCAAAGTTGGCAACAAAAGATGAAGTTGTTAATATTGAAAACAAATTGCTAACGTTTTGATCGATAATATTCTATTGATCCCTTTGGATCAATCGAAAAAAATAATGGTAATAAATATGAAGATTCAGAAGAAACACTTGATAGTGTGGAAGTTGAATTTGTTGCATAGATTAAAGCGAATGATTTGCATCAAATGAAAGAAATCACCTTATAGAAAGAGAATTAAGATCTCTAAAAATCATATTTTGAATAGACTCGCAGAAGATATGTATGATAATTACAGTTGATGTGATACTGCAAAACAAGATTAAGAGACTCGAAAAAAGAAGTGTGACGTAGAAGCTGTAGGAAATAAGTATGTTGTTAGCCGCTACTTCAAGTACCAAATGGAAAAGATGAAAGGTCAATGGAGACTCAATGTTACGAACTTCAAATTATTGCTTATAAGATCATCACAAAAGTTATGTGTTTAGATAAACAATTTTAAATTACTTTAATTATTGACAAACTACCCCATAGTTTGAATGTTTTTAAAAACTTTGCTTCTTCACAAAACAAAATAATTTTTGATTGAGAATCTGATTATTCGCCTGAGTTAAATAAAAAATCTTAGAATAATATCAAAAAGAAAAATTCTTGGTTGTTTCAAACAACAAAAAGAAAATTGATGTAGTTCTGAAGCCATTTGTCAAATGATTAAAGAATCAAAACTACAATATTGTGTATTGAATTAAGAATGAGAACCCTTCTATGGCTCCAATTGCTCCAACTAGGCAACATCATCCACCTCAAAGAAATGACGTTGGTTTCCCTTTATTTAAATATGGAAAATCAAGTCATATGACTAAGAAATGTAGAAGTATGGTTGAACCTGATGCTGTCCCTAATGCATAGGTCATCCTGACTAATGGGCAATTTATTTCTATGATCATTTAAATCAATATGGATGATGGATCTGATGGTTGGTGGATAGACACTGGCGTGTTTCATCATGTATGTTATGATTGTGATATGTTTAAAACATACACGAATACTAAAGATTAAAAAAAGTTGTTGGGAGATAGCCACACCACTAATGTTGCTAGAATTGTAGACATGGAGTTGAAGTTCACCTTCGAAAAGACTTTAATCTTAAAGAACGTCATGCATGTTCCTAAGATTAGAAAGAATATTGTTTATGGTTTTGTTTCAAATAAGGCAGGGTTTAGTCATTATATTAGGGTAGATTTGTACACCGTTACGAAGAATGATATTTTTGTGAATGAGATTGATATGTTTAAAAACTTTGTAAAGAATTTGAAAATGATTTAGTAAGAATTTGTAGTGATAGAGAAGCTGTATGATTCTAGTTTATGAATTTTATACATGGAATTTTACATGAAACGACTGTACCATATTATCCTAAAATGAATTGTAAAGCATCAAGAAAGAATAACACTCTTATTGAACTTGTTGTTGAAATTATATTGAATTCTAGTGTTGCACCTCATTGGTGGGGGAAATTTTATTGACTGTTTGTTACGTCCTGAATAGAGTTCCCAAGTAAAAAAAGTATGATCTCTCCTTATGAGATATTAAAGAAAATACAACCAAACTTGTCTTATTTTAGAACTTGGTCCTGTATGGCTCATGTCAGAATTCCATATCATAAACGAGTTAAACTCTCTAGTAAAGCCTATGTATGTGTATTCATAGGTATGCAACAAACAATGAGTCATATAGGTTTTAAGACCTAAATGCTAAAGAGATCATAGAATAAAATGATGTTGAATTCTATGAAGATAAATTTCCTTTCAAAATATAAAAATAGTGGAGGCACTTAATCAAATCACATTCCTATGATAAGAAACATTGAAAGCAACAACAAAGTAGAAACTGAACGTCGACGAAGTAAAAGGGTAGGAGTTGCTAAAGACTTTGTATGTTAGATAAGTCTTGATATGGGCTAAACAAAGCTCCAAAACAATGACATGAAAAGTTTAATAACTTAATGATATCAAATGGGTACAAAGTGAATGAAAGTGACAAATGAGTTTATTATAAATATGAGAATCACATATGCATTATCATATGTCTCCATGTAGACGATCTACTCATATTTGGATCAAACATTCAGACCATTAATCATGTGAAATTATTTTTGTGCAAAAAATTTGATATGAAAGACCTTGGAGAAGCAAGTGTGATCCTTGGTATCAAGATCACGAGATCCGAACAAGGAATTTCTTTGGATCAATTATACTATGTGGAGAAGATCTTAAATAAATATAAATACTTTGATTGTAAATCTGCGTGCACACCATATGATCCAAGTGTGAAACTATTTAAGAACACTAGAGAAAGTGTTAGACAATCAGAATATACGAGCATTATTGGTCGTCTTATGTATGCCACTGATTGTACTAGACCTGATATTGTATATGTTATAGGATTGGTATGTAGTTTTACGAGTAGGCCGAGTAACGAGCACTGACAAGCTATTAAGCAAGTCATGAGGTACCTCAAAAGAACCATGGATCTCGACCCACATTATCAAAAGCTTCCTATTGTACTAGAAGGGTACAATGATGCAGATTGGAATAATTTATCAGATCATTCCAAAGCTACTAGTGGCTGAAATCACCCGGCTGAACTTCCAAATGATAGGGTATATCAATGGAGTCGCCATCAAACGTCTTTTATCTCGCGGAGGAGAAAAGAAAACATCGAGTAAACCTGAGAGGGAAGAAACCACAATCTCACGACCGAGATATCTAGGTAAGGGAGTTTTTTATGTGAGGGGAAGGGATTAGCACCCCGCACGCCCGTAGTACTTTACGGTATCCACTTCTATTTTCTAGCTAAGGGGTGTGTTATATCTATCTATGCTTAAACTCTACAATGCATGCAAAAGAAAAGAAAAATAAAGAAACCACGGGGAAAAGAAGGAAGTTTTTACAAGTTGTGCTCGATCGAGCCCCGTGGCAAGATGCCTATGTATTCCCTCGTGCAATGGGAAAGTCAGAGTGTCATAGTTCAGCTCACTTGTTTTGGTGGGTTTTGTGATTTTTACTTATGAAAAAGGTTTTAAACACAAAAGAAAATGCGCCTGTAGGCGAAAAGAGTTTGTCTTGGTTGGTTGCTTTTACCTTTAAGAAAGGAGTTCAAACCATTATTAAGTGTTTTGTTTTCAAAAGAAAAAGAAAGCAAGTTTTAATTTTAATTGCATGCAAGGATGCAAAAAGAAACTAGCAAAAAAAAGGGAAACTAAACTATTACTAGCCCTAATGTTGTCATGCAAAGATTGGACCTATGGTTGAGGATGTAAGGGAATCTCTACCTATGTCAACATGCAAAGGATGTCAATCCTAATGTCTAGGCTCGAGAGCTATCCTAACCGAGTGGTCATAAGGGAAAGCGTTCATATATCCATCTTGGTTGTAAAACCAAGGGATGCAAGGGGATGAAGCAATCAAGTGATTTGGCAGAAGCACACAAGCAATGAAATGCACAAACAAATGTCAAACAAGCGTAGGCATAACCTACAGAGCAAATTATGCGAGTTCTGCAATAAATATGAACCCCAAGAATGAGTGGAGAGTTTGAATAGGGAACTCTGGCCACTTTTGTTATTGACTCGATAAAGGAGGCAACACGATTTGCGTGCGCAGGCTGACACGGACTTGAACTGTGCAGGAGTCGATTGCGGACCCCTTTTGCTTTCCCATCATATCATCATGACTCGATAGCAGGAAATATAAAAAGGCAGGATTTTTCTTGGTGGTGCCACGTCAGGTTGCCTAACCATTATGACCTATGCAAGCACAAATATAAAAACTTACTGAGAATGACCTCCCTATGCACGGATGAGGACTTTAAACAAACCAAGCACAATTAGCACACAGAAGCGCCCTAAACGGGTCTTTAAATAAACCAGAGGGGTTCTTGAACATGCTCCAAATACGGAAGCCCCATCATGCATCTCTATTCCTACTTCTCATGGCAAAAGAAAAGCTGTAAAGTCCTACTTCTCATGATATCTAGGAAAGCTGTAAGAGAATGCAGTAAAATAGTGTAGAAACTACCAAACGAATATCAAAATCCAAAGAGCACTGCGAGCTAAAGAATACTCCGGAAGAATTCAAGTACTGCAACCACGCAATAAGACTAAACCGGTGAGAAATACTCAAGGTATCAAAAACAAGCGGAATACGGGTTCATACGCATCCGAAGTGATAACACCTGTCGGAGAAGAGAAATTTCAACAAACAGACAATAGAATGTACGTGTATGCGCACAAGGCAAGAAAAGTGTGTATACACATTCCAATCAGGGTGTACCTGCAAGATAACCACGCAAGCAGACAATATAATGTACGTGTATGCGCACAAGTCAAGGAACATGTGTATACACATTCCAATCAAGGTGTACCTGCAAGAAAACCACGCAAGCAGACAATAGAATGTACGCGTATGCGCACAAGCCAAGGAACGTGTGTATACACATTCCAATCAAGGTGTACCTGCAAGAAAACCACACAAACAAACAATAGAATGTACGGGTATGTGCACAAGCCAAGGAATGTATGTATACACATTCCAATCAAGGTGTACCTGCAGAAAACCATGCAAGCAGACAATAGAATGTACGCGTATGCGTACAAGCCAAGGAACGTGTGTATACACATTCTAATCAAGGTATACCTCCAAGAAAACCACGCAAGAAGACAATAGAATGTACGCGTATGCGGACAAGCCAAGGAATGTGTGTATACACATTCCAATAAAGGTGTACCTGTAAGAATGGAGTAAGATCGAAAAAGCATATTGTAAAATGTACACGTATGTGTACAAATGCGAAACACCTGCAAGAAGGGAGTTAGGCCCAAAAAGCAGACAATAAGATGTACACGTATGTGTATAAATGCGAAACACCTGCAAAAAGGGAGTTAGGCCCAAAAAGAAGATAATAAGATGTAGACGTATGTGTACAAATGCGAAACACCTGCAAGAAGGGAGTTAGACCCAAAAAGCAGATAATAAGATGTACATGTATGTGTACAAATGCGAAACACCTGCAAAAACGAAGTAAAACCGAAGAAGCAAGACAATAAGATGCACACGTATGTGTAGAAATGCAAAACACCTGCAAAAACAGAGTAAAACCGAAGAAGCAAGCAGATAGAATGCACACGCATGTGTACAAGCGCATAGTAAGGGTGCTAGAAGTCTAAATCTCACATGAAAGTAGTCCAAGTACCTCGCACATGAAATAAAGTGTCAAAATTAACAAAGCAAGTGGTAGAAGTAATGCTCCGAATGCAAAACTGATTATAAATATGATTATAATCTAGTATAAGCATGCAAGAAGTGAAACAAAATTGGAAAAATCAGTATGGGAAGTCGGTTTTCCGAAATCGAGGCGAAAAGTCAACTTGTCAGAATTGATTAAAAATTGCATGGTTGGTTGCAAAAACGTCAACGGTTTCAAAAACGTATGTGCTTTTAATTAATTCAGAGTGAAAGTCGTACTTTTTGAGCATTAAAGTAACAGGGCAGCAACTTTGTTTAGGCATGCTATGCTCAAAATTTGGTTCCGAAACCTCCAAAATCGGTTCCGAAACGTGCCAAAACATAGGAGACATGTACCGTTAACTTTGGACTTTCATGAAAAAATGAGTTTCGGCACATGAAAACGCAAAAATGAGCTTATGGAATGGTAAAATTCATGTTTTGAATTAAATTCCGATTCAAGATTTTGTTTGGTTTTAGAAGGTGAGATGAGTCGGATTTCAATTCAAAACATGTAATCAATCAACCAAATCAAAAAGAAACTCAAGTTATGTACAATTTTACTTGAGATTTAAATTGGAAAAGTGTATAAAAATGCATGTTTATGCATGTTTTTATGACATTTAAATGCATGAAATGCAAATGTATGTGATATCATATGCCAATGATATGTACCTAATGAAAATCCTAGTTAAATGCTATTCCAAACATGTAGAAATGCTCATGAGAATTAAGCATGCGATGTGTGTCGGTGTAGTGAAATCATGCATATGTAAAAGTGTGTGAATGTGAGGTTTCGACACCTTTTAATGTCATGAAAGTCGGACAACAACACATGAACTTGAATTGATAAACTTATTTGCATACATGTGTATATGTAATGATGAAAACTATGTCCTAAAATGTGAATTAGATGCATGCATATGTATTATGTACAATGTAAATGTACCTAAGAGACAATATGCACCTAGTTCAACATTTCGACACAAGTAAGAATGCGACTCAAGCCTTAATTCTCATACTTCAAGTGCAAATCAATCAATCTATATGTTCTAATGCATGAACATATATTAGATGATGCAAAGATGCACTAACTAGTGGCCTAAATGCAAGGGAATATGATCACACAAGTGTATGTGTGTGCTATGTACAAAATTCCTTCACACCGACACACTTTAACGTCACCAAAATGCAACCAAATCAAAGAATTCGACAAAACAAATTTAATAATCGGAATCCACACGAAATTTGCAAGAAATTTTAGTATTCAAATTCAAGAAAATCAACAATTGAAATATTGATTAAAAATAAGCAATTAAGTAATAAGCATTTACTTGTTCTTGAAGTCTTGTCAAAATTAAAGAGGAATTCCTTGCACTCTTCAAAGAAAATACCGAATTAAGCTCCAATTGATGATAATAATCAAAATCGGAGAAGAAGTCAGAGGAGAAAACTTGAATTCTTGAGAATTGATGAAAGTTGAAGATGCAGTGGCTGGAACCGAGTAGAAAAGATGAAAACTCGTCGGAAAAGTCAAGAGAAGAGGTGACCGGAGGAGTTTCGATCAAAGAAAATAAGGTGTTGAAAATTCGCACAGTTTGCGGCGCGAACGCGTCGGAACAGTAGGACGGAGAAGGGCGGCACGCGGTGGTTCGCGGTGGCTGGTGGTGGTTGCAGAGGCTGAGTTCGGAAATTGCAAAGAGAGGGAAAGTTTTTGTTTGAATTTGTTTTGTAAGAGTTGAGAGGATTAGAGAGAATTGAGAGTTGATTTGAGATGAAAATTTAGAAAATGAGAGTCTTGTGTTTTGTGAAGGAAAAAATATATTAATAGCCTTGGGAATTGGGCCTAAGAGTGCCTTAGATCCATAATAACGATCAAATCGTGGTTATCCGAATAATTTTCGCAATTAATCCAAAACAGCTCGATTCATCGAGAATTTGAAGTCAGACTCTAAACGAAAAATGTCTAAAATGCAATTTTGCTTGCGAAAATAAAAAAATTTGACTCAATCAATTGAACGATTAAGTTGATATGAATTTTTGAAGTTTCAGCACAGTTTCCAAGCAACTGACACATGCAGAATTTCATTTGCGCTCTCTAGAGAAAATGCCTCGAACGAGGGTCTTCTGATCAAAATTTGAACTTGGATATTTATGAGACAAATGAAGCCAACTAAATTTTTGAAATTTTGGCACTGGTCCCACCCTGTTTCGATAAAAATCGAGCGAGATATGATTTTTTGAACTTCGCGTATCAAACGAAAATTGCTCGGTTCAGCTCAAAATCAACTCCAAAGAATACAATTCTGGTATTGATTGGTGAGGAATCAACTCTTGAGTTGCAAATGAAAGTCGAAGATAATTTTAATACGGAATTTTAGACACTGGTCTGGCTCAGTTTCGATTTTCCAGATGGAAATTACGAACATTTCAGTGCATTAAGCGCACGGTACAACACAAAAATTCAGTTTAAACCACTTGAGAAATCAATTTTTTCGGGGAATTTCCTCACATAATTTGCTTCTGGCTTTCAAACGAAAGTTGTAGATAATAATGAGAGGGAATTGCTGGTCTAAAATCATCAGAAAATACCCGGCGAGCTCAGAGATGTGCCTTCTGGAGTGTCCAAAACGCGCTGAAAATCCAAAATCCACTTTATTGAGAAATAAGCGAATAAATTCTTTTTCTTGACGAAACGACCTCTGATCTGAAAAGATAAACTGGAGGACATATTGATATAATCCCAGAGCTTATGGAATCAAATCAAAATAGCTTCCTAACCAGAGAATCTTGCAAATAGCCGTACGAACTGAGAAACATCGATTCTTAGCTTAAAATGCTCTGAGATAGCCTAAACGCACTGTTTCTTTCATACTTGAGATATTTTGAACCCACTAACCTCATGATCAATTCTATGCATGCAACTACATGTATATTTATGCAATTGAATTATAAGCCAGAAATACAGAAAAGAAGAGGGTAAATTTTGGGGTACAACAGTGGCTATATATTTAGTATAGCTGGAGGAGCTGTATCTTGAAAATCAAAGAAACAGAATATCCTAGCTCAGTCCATAATGGAATATAAGATGATATCACTAGCCACAAATAGTGAAGAAGTAAGTTGGTCAAAATGCTTGCTAACTAAGATTCCCTTATGGGAAAAACCTATACCAGCTGTGTTGATCCATTACGATAGTACAAAGGGTATTGCAAAAATAGAGAACCGTTATTATGATGGTAAAAGACGTCAAATTAGAAGAAAAAACAACAGTGTTAGAGACTATATCTCTAAAGGAGTTGTAAGAGTGGATCATCTACGCATTGATGAAAATTTAGTAAATCCTTTGATAAAAGGATTAGATAGATAGAAAGTCTATAATACATCATATAAGATGATACTAATTCCTATAGAAAAATGAGTTCCTCATGATGGTAACCCGACCTAAATGACTGGAGATCTCAAGAAATAGGTTCAATGGATAATAACAAGTTGTGAGTAATATGAGGCGATCATGCTAATGTAAATAAGAGAAGCATGAATACTGAAGTGATAAGAGGATGAGATAATAGAAATTCTTAATGAGATCTATACTAAGTATGAGTGAGTACCTAGGCTACATGAGTACCTAGACTAACCTATGTGATTATGGAACTTAGGTCGGTTCATATGGAATTTCGAGGCAGAATTCTTAGATCCTTCACTAAACCGGGATACACGTGCAGGGTCATTAAAAGCACGGGCTATTAGAATACACCATAAGAAAAGTTTGTGTGCGGGTTTGATGTATGAGATAGAGTTCAGGACATTTGTGTCACTCTTGTAGAATCCAATTCCTATTTGCAACATAAAGGTTCAAGTCATAGACACCTTTGTTTATGCAAAATCTTAGAATCATTTGACGTTACTTATAAAATCACTTCTTTAAATTCAAGTGGGGGATTTTTGGAACATGTCCATGTTCCAATATGTTGAATTTAAAATTATTTCAAGTCCCACATTGTTAGAACTATTTTTATGGTTGAAAAAACCATTTAATCCCACATTTCTCATCTGAGAAATATTAACTAGCTTACTTCAATATATAAGGAGTGCACATGTTTCATTCCAAGTTACACAAAAAACTATTCTATTAATTTTTCCTTCCTCACTCTCATAACTCAGAGCCTCTCGAATTGTCGAAGCGCCAACTTCTTTCCCTTCCTTCCTACTCTTGGAATTTTCCGACTATTTTCTTGAATTCTCTTTGGAGAAATATGTTAATTTCTCCTCATTTGAGTTTAAAAATTTTCAAGTATTAATTTTTTGGATTCTTTTTGGATAATTATTTGAATTTCTCTTTGTTGGAGAAATTATTATGAATGGTCAAATGACCATTATTAAATTCTTTTTGGAGATTTATTTGAGTCTTTGTTCAATTAAGAAATTATTATGACTGGACGTTGTACTATATACTATGAGTGGTATTGATACCATATTTGAATGGTCTTGTATCATACGAGAGTGTATTTTTAGACCTATTATATATCGGGCAAGTAGTAATCGTATAGTACAGAAGTTGGTTGTTTTATCCTAGAGGGGGAGCGGTAGTTCGACTACTTTTCATAATTTTTGGTCGTGTCGTGAAATGTCTTAAAGAGAACGACCTAATTCGCGACTCAACCCAGTAATTTCTCCAGTGGCAAAATTTTCAAAACCGAGAATCAACACACTCATTTGACGGCTGTTCATCATGTCTTGCAGTATCTTAAAGGCACTCTCGGCAAAGGTTTGTTTTTTCCTGCAAAATCTTCTCTTCGACTCACTACATTTGAAGATGTTGATTTTGGCCGTTGCAAAGTGAGACGAAAATCCATAACTGGGATTTATATTTTCTTGGGAAAACTCTTATCATCTTGGAAATAAAAAAAAACAACCTACTGTGGATCTTTCATTTGGAGAAGCCGAGTGTCGCGCCTTAACTTCCCTCAAATCAAAACTGCTATGGATTAAACAATTCTTTAGGACTTTTGATATCAATTTACAATATGTGACTGTTTTTTGTGATAGCCAATCTACCATTCAGATGACCTCGAATCCCTTGAGTCATGAACGATCCAAACATGTGGATGTCAATTGTCACTTCATCCGTCAACATGTTCAATAATAATTTCTAAAACTAGTTCATGTCAAGTCATCTCAGCAACTTGATAATTCTCTCACCAAAGAAATATCAAGACCTTTGTATGATTTCCTTACATCCAAATGAGAAACCCTTGATATTTACCTTCCCACTTGAGGGGAGTCTTAGAGATATAAAAGGAAATAGTCTCGTGGAGACTTAGTGGATAAAAAACTCTCTAATGTTCCTATAGACTATATAAAGGATAGAGTGAGTCTCATTTGTCACTAACTAATCATGAGAATGTGACAGAATTTCAGAGTGAAATGGTCTCTTCATATTTTTCATTTCCATTTTGTGTTTATTCTTCATTGATTATTGCTCATACTTAATCACGATTGAGCTAGATTAAATAAGGAAAAAAGGTATATGAATTTATGACTTATGATTTCTCTTGCATTGACTCGAAAATCACGCGATGGTGGTTGAATCATATTGTTAGAAATTGATATTTTTCTAACATGTCACTTTACTTGTGTGTTACTTTACTTGTTGTGTCACTTTACTTGTTGTTGTTGTTTTACTTTATTTGTTGTGTCACTTTACTTGTTTTAGTTACTATAATAGTTATATTCTTGCTTGTCAAGATAGTAAAAGTAGACCAAAGTTAATAATGTCTACTAGTTAGTCTACTATTTAGAATAGTGTTGTTTTGAATTTTATTTCCATTCCAACAAGCAAGCTTAGTGCTTCACCCTATATATTATGTAATATTTTTCATCTTTATGATATGAAAAACAACATAACATTTTCTTCTAAAAATTATCTTTATTATTTTGTGTTCTTATCCTTAACTTCTACACCACTTTCCATTACTCTTATTTTTCTTACATGGTATCTAGAGCTTCATTGATCTTAACGGGTCCGTGAAAAAAAAATCAACAAGAAAAATATTTAAAAAAAACCTTTAAACACCAAAAATGTCTTCCAACAATACTTTTTTACCTCCACCTCCTATGTTTGTAGGAGAAAACTATCATTTGTGGGCTGCAAAAATGAAAGCTTATTTGAGAGCTCAAAGTTTATGGAATATTGTGGAAAATGGAAGCAATCCACCACCTCTTCCAAATAACCCAACAATAGCTCAATTAAAAAATCACAATGAGGAAGTGGCAAAAGATGGAAGAGCACTTTCCATTATACATGCAACGCTACATGATGATATATTTATCAATATCTTGAATCTTGAGATTGCAAAAGAAGCTTGGGACAAGCTGAAAGAGGAGTTACAAGGGAGTGAAGAAACAAAGAAGATGCAAGTGTTGAACTTGAGAAGAGAGTTTGAAGCACTAAAAATGAAAGAAACTGAAACTGTTAGAGAATTTTCTGACATAATTTCGAAGGTTGTTTCACAAATTAGATTGCTGGGAGAGGAACTCAATGATCAAAGAGTTGTGGAAATTTTTTTGGTGTGTCTTCCAGAGAGGTTTGAAGCAAAAATATCCTCTCTTGAAGAAACTAAGGACTTTTCTCAAATCACACTTGCAGAGCTTGTTAATGCTTTGCAAGCCACTGAGCAAAGAAGATCTTTAAGAATGGAAGAAAATGTTGAAGGTGCTTTTGTGGCCAATACCAAAAGCAAAAATCAAAACTACAACAGTTTTGAGAAAAAGTATTTTGGTGAGAAGAAAGGAAAAGGAAAAAAGGAGGAATTCAACAAAAAAGGATAGAGTTGGAAAAAGAAATTTCCACTTTG
The DNA here is from genome assembly GCA_021764765.1 of Vicia sativa. Lineage (NCBI taxonomy): Eukaryota > Viridiplantae > Streptophyta > Magnoliopsida > Fabales > Fabaceae > Vicia > Vicia sativa. The sequence continues at coordinate 148,930,547 of CM038793.1, read as the reverse complement.
TCAATATTTCAAAAACGATACTCATTTAGAAAAGTATTGTTGGTATAGACCAGAAGTTAAATGTAGAGTGCAATCAACTTGGTCATGTGGAGAAGGTTTGCAAAAACAAAGTAAACCAACAAGAACAACAAGCCCAAGTTGTTGAACACCACCAACAAGAGGAGCAATTATTCATGGCTTCTTGCTATTCAGTAAATAGTAGCAAGGAATCATGGATAATATATAGTGGGTGCACTAATCACATGACTCACAATGTTGGCATTTTTAAAGAACTTGATAAGTTATTCTACACCAAAGTTACTATCGGCAATGGAGAACATGTCGATGTCAAAGGAAAAGATGTTGTAGTTGTTGAAACTCCCTCAGGTGTCAAGTATATTTCAGATGTTTTATTTGTACTTGAAATAAATCAAAGTCTTTTAAGTGTGGGGCAAATGATGGAAAAGAGCTATTCATTGCATTTCAAAGATATGAGATGTTCTATTCTAGATCCTTCTAGATCTAAGTTAATGACGGTTGAAATGAGAGGTAAAAGTTTTCCAGTAGAATAGAAGCAAACAACCATGCATGCATTTCCAAGTACTGTTCGTGATTCCTCCTTGTGGCATAAAAGATTGGGTCACTTTAGTTACTCAATCTTAAAACAAATGAGTTTTAAATTTTTCTGTGAGCAAGCTGTAGTCCGCCATCAATTTACTGTTCCTTACTAAACAAAATGGAATGAGTGAAAGAAAGAGTTTGGAGACCAAAAAGTTTTTTGTTAGAAGAGATGTGAAGTTTGATGAGTTCTCTAAATGGAATTGGGAGAAAAGTCAAGCTGAAGGTCCAAGTAAGGTATTGCCTATGGAGGATAGTTTGGAAGATCATAATTCAGAAGATGGAGGAGAAAATTATGATAATTATGCTGATTTTCCAACCTGATGTACTAGATCCTTGAATGATATTTATGTCAGGTGCAATATAGCTACATTAGAGCCTACACAGTATGCTGAAGATGTTAATGTTGAGGAATGGAAAGTTGTCATGTAGGAGGAGATCAAGATGATGGAGAAAAATCAAATATGGCATATTGTAGACAAAAGAAATCCGTTTGGAGTATTGCAATTCATAAAATCAGATTGCAAAGATAATGACAAAAGCTTTTTCCAAGGGAAAGTTTGAAGAATTGAGATTAATGCTTAGAGTATTCAAGAAAAATCTCATGTAGGAGTGTTAGAAATTGATATTTTTTTAACATGTCACTTTACTTGTGTGTTACTTTACTTGTCGTGTCACTTTGCTTGCTTGTTGTTGTTTTACTTTATTTGCTGTGTCACTTTGCTTGTTGTGTCACTTTACTTGTTTTAGTTACTATAATAATTAGATTCTTGGTTGTCAAGATAGTAAAAGTCGACCAAAACTAATGATATCTATTAGTTAGTATACTATTTAGAATAATGTTGCTTTGGATTTTATTTCCATTCCAACAAGCAAACTTAGTGCTTCACCTTATATATTATGTAATATTTTTCATCTTTATGATATGAAAAACAACATAACATTTTCTTCTAAAAATTATCTTTATTATTTTGTGTTCCAATCCTTCTCTTCTACACCACTTTTCGTTACTCCTATTTTTCTTACGCATATAGACTATTTTTAATAAAAAAATTCACAACAAATCTAAGTTAACAAGCTACTTCAAAACAACTGCATCACCTACACTATCACTATATATAAAAATTCAAGGAAATCCTTGTCCAAGACGTCAAAACATCGTAAGATTCAAAGCATGGTATAATATGGAGAAGAACAATGACTTAAGAACAAACATTTAAAACATAAATTATCTCAAATGGACGCATATTAAAAGTTTGAAAAGAATATATAAAGCTCACATACCCTTTTATTGAGGATTTTAAAGGAAGTGTCCTTCTGAGATGTGAAAATTATACTTGGCATGTAACATCTTGTCCAACACTTGACCTTATCTAACTTACTCTTGCCATATGAAATTTTATCTAACAGTCATTAAGTTCGAGTGACCTCTTTTGTCACTCATATAAAAAAAAATAAACAAGAGCAATGTTTTAAAAATCGGACCGGACCGGCCGGTCGAACCGGACCAGGTACCGGTCTGGTTTGATTACTCGATCGCTTATGACGTTAGACCGGAAGAAAACCGGCAAAACCGGACAGAACCGGAAAACCGGTGGTTCCAGCGAACCGGCGGTTTGGAAACAATTTTTTTTTTAAATTTTTTCTCCTCAAAACGACGTCGTTTTGAGTTTAGGATTTAGGAAAACCAGAAACCAGCAAGTTGTTTCTTTAAGCTCTTGTTTCTCCCGTAGATCTTGCTGTCCGCCGCCGCCGCCGTTCAAAGAGAGTTGAGGCAACGCAAAACCGCCGCCGCCGTTCAAAGAAGCGTCTAGTAAGAGTTAAGAATATTCAGGTTAGTATGTGACTTCAAGTTTTTGAAATTTGAGTAAACATAGTTTCAACATAGTTTCGTGTCGTGCTATAGCCTGCTAGTGATTCGATTTTGGTGCGAATTTTGGATTGAATTAAATAAACAACAACCAAACAACATAGTAGCGATAAATGGGATGAGCAAATACCGGTAAAAAATGAAGAAAATGGTGATCCCTTCTTCGCTTGCAAGGTGCTCGATAAAATGTCACAACCAATTTTCTTGATTCTTGTTCTTATTTCGATTACACTTCTTGTATCTTGGTACCAAGAAAATCGTTGTTTGAATTTACTTTGTGATTAGTGTATAGTAATATCATTGATTGATAATTGTATTGTCTAAGAAGCTGGTCGTCTTTTATAAAGTTTATATACATACAAAACTAGTTGGGAATCAGTTTCAGTCACATTAGCTTAGAATTTTATGCTTATATATGGTACTTTGTTTATTAGCCTGAGTGGTCCACCATTAGGTCCAAGAAAAATTGTATACTGCATGGTTTTAGTATGTAATGATGTTATTGTTGAAGTTAATTTGAATTTATGTCTTTAACAAAAAATTGGTTCAAGGCACTATCTCAAAAGTTATAAAGAATGGTACAATAGAGACAAACTTAATAATATATATATTCTCTATCTTTGTTTTATTTTCTATACTGCAACTTTCCGTTGTTATCTGTAGTGGTGTATATTTTGGGTGGTGAATGTCTTGTTTATTACAATGGCCATTAATATGGAGCTAAGACATAGAGATATTAATAGAATCACGTAGAGAATCAACTAAAATAGAAAAATCTGAGTCACTCATAAACATGCACAAAAACACCTATATAACCTTTTAAAGTTTTACTATGATATGTTTTGAGCTTTGATTGATTGCTTGTAACTTGAAAGAAATCCAAGTTTCTATCAAAATATTAACATTTGATATATAACTTCTGTCGTATCTTAACTGACTAATGTTAATTATCTGCTGACTTTGTATGATTATCTCTTAGCTATGTCACATAATACTCCAAACATTATTTAGGTTTCTAGTTTACTCCATTCTATTGAGCTTTCTCCCTCTCTAAAGTACCAAGGTGATTATGGAAGAGCTTGGTGATAGACAATTCTCCATGTTTATTTAACACACATGATTTATTATATAGAAATTTAATTGTTTTTGAAATTTGTTGTCCTTGTTTTACAGGAAAATGACATCTTCTGGAACACCTTCGTCACAACCACAATCACAAGAAGCCTCTTCAGCTCAAAGTTTAGTTCAAACTAATGTTAGAGGAAAAACTGATATAGCTTGGACACATTGCACAAACAGTCATGACGGAAAATCTCTTGTTTGTATATATTGTCACAAATCTTTGGTGGAGGTGGAATTCAGGGTAAAGCAACACTTTGGAATAGTAGGAAATGTTGAAATTTGTAAGAAAGTGCTGCAGAAATTGTTTGATGAAACAAAATATCAATGAGCGGAGCAAGAAAAGAAAAACTTGGATGTGGATGAAAGTGAGTCATTTTCAGAGGGCATGAATCCAAAAGAATGGCGCTCGTATTGGTACTTATTTTATACCAAGAACAACCCCGGGAGCTCAGCCTACTATAAAAAGTGTGATGCAAAGTAAAGAAGTGGTAGAAAAGTGTGATCTTGCTATTGCCAAGTGGTTTATTGATGCATCCATTCCTTTCAATGCTGCAAATTCACCGTATTTTCAACCCGCAGTTGATGCTCTTTGTTGTATGGGTGCTGGATATAAAGTTCCTACTATGCATGCTCTTCGTGGTAATTTGTTAAATAAGTGGATTGATGACGTAAAGATACAGATAGAGCAATATCGTTCTATTTGGAAGGATAGGTTGTACTCTTATGGCGGATGGGTGGTGATCGTTGTAGGAGAACTCTCATCAATTTTTAGTTTATTGCCCCAAAGGAACGATTTTCATAAAGTCTGTTGATGCCTCGGTGCTTCTAAACTGAAACATTGTTTAAGCTTTTCAAGGAAGTTGTTGTATGTTGGGCAAGAAAATGTTGTTCAAATTACATAATGCCGCAAATTATGTCTTTGGAAAGTTGTTGGAGAAGGAGTTTCCTAAGTTGTTTTGGTCTCCTTGTGCAGCCCATGTATTAACTTGATGTTGCAGGATATGGGGAAATTAGAGGAAGTAAGTAGTGTCAAATGCTACAAAAATTACAAAATACATATATAACCATTGTTTTGCATTGTATTTGATGAGACAAAATACAGGTGGAAGAGAAATACTTCGTCCTGCTCCAACACGCTTTGCTACTAATTTCATTGCATTGCAAAGTATTCTGTCTCATAAGGATGCACTAAGAGCCATGGTAACATCCAAAGAGTGGACAACCACAACTTACTCCAAAGATATCAAAGCAAAACAATTTGTGGAACATGTCTTAGACTCAAGCTTTTGGTCTACATGTGCTGACATAGTGAAAATTACAGAACCTCTTGTACGTGTGTTGCGTATTGTGGATAGTGAAGATAAACCGGCTATGGGATATCTCTGCAAAGCTATGTATAAAGCAAGAGATGATATTGAGAAGAGGTTTAGAAGGAATAAGCTGAAAGTGGAGCCTTATTTGAAGATCTTGGATAACCGTTGGGATGCACAACTTCGCAAAAATCTTCATGCTGCTGGTTATTGGTTAAATCCATCTTGTAGATTTGGTACGGAATATGAAAAAAACAAGTGCACCATCCAAGGCCTTTTGGATGTCATTGAAAAGTATGCTTATGATAGTAAGGACTTGCGATCTAAATTAACTGCTGAGATGACTTCATTCAAAAATTGTGACGGTAGTTTTGGAAGGACAACAGCCATAGAAAACCGAGATGAAGTTTTGCCAGGTAAAATTATATTTATACGATAAACTTTAATTATTTTATTACAATGTCAATATGTATTTTAAACTGTTTTTTAATTTTTTTACATGCATTTTTTAAGATCAATGGTGGAAAACTTATGGAACCGAAGCGCCCAATTTGCAAAAGTTAGCTATTCGGATTTTGAGTCAAACATGTAGTGCTTCTGGTTGTGAAAGAAATTGGAGTGTGTTTGAGCACATCCATTCAAAAAAAAAGAAATAGGTTGGAGCATCAAAAGCTTAATGATCTTGTCTTTGTTCGTTATAACTTGGCTACAAAATAGGTATTGCACTTATTACACTTTATATGCTATGGTTTAATAGTTAAGAAATATTGGTTTATGTTCGATACTTGATATGATATGGTTAAGAAATATTGTTTGGTTTATTAAGAATACTCTGGAGAATATATGATATTTCTTGGGTTGTTGAGAATGTATTTTATTACTTGACTCGTTAAGTTTGTTTGGTTCTATGATTGAAGTTATCGTTAATGATTTATAGAACCAAGAAGAAACAAAATTATGATCCTATCAATTTTGAAACACTTGGTGATCATTCTAATTGGGTGTTGGAGGATTCACCACCATTCTTGACCATTGAGGAGGTGGAAGCACTACGCAAAGATCTTGCTAGTATGACAATCCAACCTATTTCAAATGATATTGGTATGGTATTAGTTATTGTGATTATAATTATGTTTTATTTTATTTTATTACTATATGTCAATTGGTAAACTTTTTAAATTGATGTTGTTACGTATGAATTAAATTTGGATGACCTTGATGTTGAGGAGATGCACTTAATTCGAGAAAACAACCAAAGTATTGGTATCGATGATGGGAAGATGTTGCAAATACAATTGATTTTGGTGTAGATGGTTTTGATGTTGAAGGAGATCCCAACATTGAAATAATTTTACCTCCTTGGAACTAAATTTAGTAAACATTGCAATTAGACTTTATATTTTGTAATTTGTACTATTTTGTTTGTGGTGAAACTTATGTTTAAATTTGAATTTTAATTTATGAACTAGTGAATTTATGGTATGATATTTTCCAAAAATTTAAGTGTTATTTATATTTTTTGATATTGAATGATCCGGTTCGACCGGTTTTATACCTATATAGTCCGGTTTTATACCTATATAATGGTCGGTCTATAAACCGAGTTATCCGATTTAATCCGGTTTGATCATGCGGTTCGACCAGTGACCCAATGGTTCGACCGATGAACCAGTGATCCAGTAGCCTTACCGGTTTGATGACCGATCCGGTTTTTAAAACATTGAACAAGAGTTTAAATAGTTATTTTATTTGATATCCTTAAATAATGCTCTAAGAATACTGATTAGCATAATCTTTAAAAAAATTATACTACAAAAGATAATCAACTATTCATTGAGTCATGATTATCAAAAGAGTCCAATATAAGGGAAGATTTCATAATTTTATCTTTGTATTTCCTTTAATCATTCACAATTTTCCTTCAATTATTTACTTTCTCATCAAGTAAACTTCTTATAACTAATGATAACTTGAGCAATAATTAGGACATATGTTAAAATACTATAATTAGAAAAAATATATATAATAAAATTATATTTAAAATTTTAATAAATTAAATTCACGAATTTTAAAAAAAATATTTCTACAAATAGCATATATGTTATATTTTATCTTTTAACATGTGGATTTGGGATATATGTTATATTTTGTCTAATGAAGTTTATAAAAACACTTGTAAACATATTCATTTCAAATAAAAACAAAATATTTCTACAAAATTGGTTGGCATTTAAGAAGTAATGAAAGAGCATAGACCTATTTACCATTCCCTACAAAAAGCTTTCTAGAGTTCCGTCCTTGTGGGAGTATATTTGAAGAGATACAATGGATCTGAATCTTAGGCAACATCAATATAGCAAGCAGTAATGTTAGCAATAAAAGCAGGTTGGCCCATGGACGAAGATAAACCAATGTTATTAATGCAATAGCCGTGCATGTTGCCGCATATAATTCCAGACATAACGGCCAAATGTCCTTATGAAACCACACCGTATGTTCCCATTTTAAATGAAGGAATATTAATTACAACAAGCAAAATAAACCGTAGTGGGGGCCCCTATTGCAACAGGTACTGTTAATGTCTTAATGACCATTTGATTTGCTAAAACACATAATATTGTGCCGTTTCTTAGGCCCCACTAGATGTTCTTCTCTTCTATTCGGTATTATGTACAATGTGTTTCAAAGAATCCAATAATCTCTCTGCTTTTTTTGGATTTATGAATTGAGATGGAGTGACGTATAATAGAATGAAATGATATCCTATGGTTTAGATTATTGAAATTAGATACAATTGACCGTAATGGAATGAAATAGATTACATAGTAAGTTTTGTTTTTAAATGTATTAAATAATTGATGTATTTGATATATATAGATTAAATATATTAATTATTTAATATATCTAAAAAATAAATTTTATTTATAAATTATTATGAAGAAAATATTATTTCATCATTTATTATTGTATTTCCTTTTCATTCGATTTGGGAGTATTTAACTTACCATTCTTTGAATTGTACCTAACAAACCCTCAAAATATATAAAAGGATCATAATAACCTTATTTAAGATTTTCACTAAATTTTTCGAAATCTCATTCTCGGTACCAAGAATTAATGGATTTAAAGTGGAACAAAAAAGAATAAAATAATATTTTATATTAGATAATTTAAAATTAAATAAAGTGGAACAAAATAGAATGAAATAGATTACATACTATATCATCTTGTCATTATTATAAATAAATTTTATTTTTTGTGGTACATTTGATTGATAATGTATCTAATCCATTTTATCATTTACTATCGTATTCCCTTTCCTCTCATTGAGACTATTTAATTTTACTATCATTTGAGTTGTGAAAAGACTATAATAATTTGTTCAAAGTTCTTACCCAAATATTTGAAATTTTTGTGGCAATACCAAATATTTAAAACATATACTGTAATTTTTTTTTATAAAAGGAGATTTTTAACAAAAAATTTGAAAAGTTTCGAAAATATTACCAGCAATTTTAAATATTTTTGGGAGATTTTACAAGAATTTTTAAAATTTTCATATTTCATATTTTATCAACAATTTTAAGATTTCTGTAAAACTAATTATAATTTACCAGAACTTTCAAACGACCTACCAACCAGAAGTTTCATACATACCAAAAATTTCAACATCATACCTGAAATTTAATTCAAAAAAGTTTTTTTTTTTTACGAGAGATATTTTTGGTATTAAGAAAAAAAAAATGGAGGTGCCAAATGTCAAATTTAATTTTAGAGTGGATACGATCAATCATGTGATTTGTGATAGCACAAGTGTCTAGCTAGTTTGGTTTTGTCATGAGCTATATTTGGAGCTTAATGTAGTAATGAACGAGAAATTATAGTTTTGATAAAATCATAAATGTATTTCAAATATATATTGGAAATGCATTTTCGATTTCTATGTTATAGCATCAGAAATATATTTTTAATTTTAAAGAGTATTTATGAAATTTCACGTGGTGTGTAGAAATATATGAGATGTGTTAAGAAATTTCTTGAATTAAATGTTCTCAATTTATATGGAATAAAGAACTTGTCTGATTTTATCATTAATTTTTTAATCAATAGAATAATTATTTGGTTCCGCTTTGCTCCATTCAACTTCTTCGTTTTGGTCATTTCTATGATATTCCAACCTTAGGATATATGTGTGACTGTGAATAATAATTCCAACTAATAATAAGTCTCTCCTTAGGATATTATGTGTGATTGAATAATAATTCCAACTAATAATAAGTCTCTTAACTTTGCCAGTAGAGCAACCTGATTATGTGGATCTCTTCTCAATCTCCTTGTTTTCCTACCCATCAAATAATGAAAAATCAACCATACATATAATATGCCACATGAAAATGATTAGTCTTAATGCTACAGATTAATCATCTTGGAATTATATCAAATAATGTTATGATTGAACTTAATATTATAAAAATAAATTTTTGTCTTAGGACTAATGACAAGAAGAAAAAGCTGTTTTAGTTGAATTAATGACAGATTTGAGGAACATTCCAGGTGAAATGAAGAATAAGAAAATAATTAAGTACAATATATAATATATTATTATAGTAAAGTGGATATGAAATAATGAATCAAATGCAATACAGAGAATGAAGTCAATAATACATACTGATATGACTATTCATACACACACTCACAGCACATGCTGTTAGTATGGAAGAACATTTCTCAGACCATTGAGAAAACACATGCATGTCCCTCATTCAATACACATGCCCCTCACGTGTCTGCCACGTCATCCCTTTCCGTCTTTTTAAGAGACTTTTCCTACAAATCCAAATAACCATTACACCCTTCCCATTCACAAGATTTCTACCTTGTTCTCATGAACTTTTTGCAACTATCACTATTACCAACCATAATCTTCATGTGAATCTAACAAGTTCCAAAAGAGAAAAGAGATTTCATCACCATGTCCTCTTGTCATAATAATAATCAAACCAACAACATTAAAGAAGGTGTAAAAGACAAGAAAATCAGGAAGAGAAACTGTTCTTCCTCCTCTTCTTCATCATTGGCAAGAAGATACAGATTCAAGAGAGCTATTTTGGTTGGAAAGAAAGGAGGGACAACCACACCTGTTCCACTGTGGAAGACTAGTGCTAACAGTTCACCTTCTATGGAGACTACTAGTGAACAGATTTTGCATTCTTCTGTTTCAGGGTTACCTTTCAGAGATAAAGAGAAAGAGGCTTCTGTTTCAGCTAGAAAACTTGCTGCTACTTTGTGGGAAATGAATGATATGATTCCTTCAAGGGTCAAAAAGGAGTTTGAGGTTGACCAAATGAGAAGCTGCAAGGAAACAAGTATGAAAAGTAGAGAAAAAGCTGTGAGCTTGTCTAGATCAGGTTTGTTAAGGTCACTTATGTCAGATCCAGGCAACAGTCCTACTACAGAGGTAAATTGCTGTAAAAGAAAGTTTTTTTTTTTTTTTGTGTGTGTGGATGGGTCATTGGGTTGGTCTGGTGTGAAACTAGGTGTTTATTGTTTTGTTGTTTTGATTATGCAGAGAATGAAAGGATTTGAAAGTGATGGCTACAGAAGAACAGTTTCAGGATTATCTCATCCACATCGTTCTGGTGTGAATGCCCATATCAGTTCCAGTTTCATTGAGGTATAGTGTTTATATCTTTGAAGCAGACACCAGAAATATGACACTGATGACACGTCAACATCAGTAATAATTTGAAAAAATGTAATCATAAGTGTCGGTGTCGGTTTCAGACAGTCACACCTTTCTTCATAGATGTCATTCTAAATAGAAAGAAATGATTTTTTGACATCATAATTTTGATGTCAAATACATTATTTTTGTGTATTTTCTGAACTAGATTTAAAACATGAATTGCAGGAGAGTTGTTACAAAAATAAGGATGGAGTTAAAAGCCGTCTGAAGGAAGCTAGAAGTGGTCTATCGACATCGAAGAAGATTCTTAAAGTTTTAAATCAAATGTGTCATCGAGAGAAGCAATCTTCGACAATGGCCCTTGTCTTGGCCCTTGGAAGTGAGCTTGAGCGCGTCTGTGGCCAGGTCGATAAACTGATCCAAGAAGAACGCTCAAATTCTAACCAGAACGATGTTGATTACATGGTTAAGCGTTTTGCAGAAGAAAAAGCTGCATGGAAGACGCGAGAAAGAGAAAAGGTTCATGATGCAGTTAAAAACGTATCTGAAGAGCTTAAGGTGGAGAAGAAGTTGAGAAAGCAAACTGAAAGGTTGAATAAGAAGATAGCCGTTGAAATGGCTAGTGTAAGAGCTTCACATTTGGAAGTATGCAAAGAGCTCGAGAGGGAGAGACGCGCGAAAGAGATTCTCGAGCAAGTTTGCGATGAACTAGCTAGAGGTATTGGGGAAGACAGAGCGCATGTGGAAGAACTGAAAAAGGAATCGGTTAAAGTTCTTGAAGAGGTGGAAAAGGAGAGGGAAATGCTTCAGTTAGCGGATATTTTGCGTGAGGAGAGAGTTCAGATGAAGCTTTCAGAAGCTAAATATCAATTCGAGGAGAAAAATGATTTCCTAGAAAAGCTGAGAAACGAGCTCGAGGACTTTATGAGAACAAGAGACGAAGAAAATGGAGATGTTTCTCCCGAGAATACAAAATTCAACGACCTTGAGACTTATTTCAACACCATTTGTCAGGGAATCCGAAATGCAGAGAAAGTGAACGATTCGGATGATGATGGCAGTGATCTCGTTTCGATTGAATTGAACATGAATAATAATGACAATAGAAGCTATGACTGGAGTTACACGACCGAAAAGGATGCTCAAAATGACCCCAAAAGAGTTTCAACTGACAAAGATAGCACAGGGAGGAAATCCTTATCTGAGAGAATTCAATGGGGAAGTATTTGCTTCAATAAGAGAAATTCCAGCTTTAAGAAAAGGGATTTGGAAATAAATATTCAAGAAGTTTGTGATCATTCTGATCCTGACACTTCAGTCGAATTTCTCTCTCAAGCTCGGATACAAGACGATAAAGAAGGAACTCCAAGCAATAGGTCTATTTCAGGTGCCAATCCTCTTCAAAGAAGAGATCAACAGCTAATTTTGCAGTGTACTAATGGAGAAGCTGAAGAAAATATTCTTGCATTTGAGGATGACAATTTGAAGCAAGAAGCAGAAGTTAAAAAACCAAGATGTTAAGAGTTTTGACAGTTAGCAACTTATTATCATTGATAGCTCCAATTATTTTTACTTTTGTTCCAAATTGTAAATGATGTCTTTCATGTATTGAATATGATCAAAACTTATCATGGTAATATGCTACAAAACATGGATACTGGTAATAAATTAAACTAAACGTAATTACAAGTGTCGATGTCAGACACAGATGCACCAGAGGTGTCGCAGAGGAAATATGTGACATTGTGATATTTGTTAAAGCTATATAGCAAGAAACAAGTAAACATTTAACAAGTTGTTTGATCCATATGTAAGAAAATTGTTGGGTAGCCACTAACATGTGATTTCCTTAATAGTTCCAAAAGAAAAAAATAAAGGAGCATTTTGGGATCCATACAAATGAAATAAGAACAAAGGAGACTGCTACTAAATTATGGGGACTCAATTCAATTATATTTGAGAATGTATGGTTGTGATTTAAATGCAGCAAGTATGATTCTGACAGCATGTGAAAGATGACATTATTATTGGATAGTTCCAATTACAACTACTCAAAAATTTGAATTCTGTAGTCTTATGTTACCTCTGCTTGGATCTTGGATCAACCATCGCTGAAGTGGGCCATTCTGAGAAGGTTTCACAAGAACTTTTATAGGTGGACCCTGCACCTATGTAACATAACCACAATTTCCATATTCACCCTTCCACTTGGATCAATTGTGTGATTTAGAAACTTTCCCAATAACTAATTTTGAAGCAACTGATAATTGTTTTAGGATACAGTAAATTAAAATAAGCAAGCTTAATAAATCAGTAAAAAGTAGTTTAAGGCCCCCTATAAGAGCGTTTATCAAAAGCGCTTTCGTAGGTTAGATATTTCAAATGCCTATGAAAGCGCTTTCACAGGGAACCTTATAAAAGCGCTTTTTCAAGCAATTTTTTTTAAAGCCTACGAAAGCGCTTTTTCTTAAAAGCGCTTTCGTAGAGGCGCTGCCAAAAATTGATTTTTTTGTAGTGAATTCAAGGAAAAACCTGGTTCGGTTTATCTTCAAATCTAATTGATCATGGAGAAAAGGTGTGTAAGTTTATTGAAAAGTTTTTGAAAAGGTTTTGAAAATGATTTTGAAAAGTGGAGGATATTCACAAGAAGTTTTGAAAAAGATTAGGTTTGAAAATTGGAAAGAAAACATTTTTGAAAGTATTAAAAATACTTAAAATGTCTCATTTTTAACCTAATAAAAATATAATCAAAAAGAAAATATTTTTGGATTTTTTTGACATAATCATAAAATAGGTATATTAAATGACAAGTGTGCAAAAAATCATCTCAAAATGAGAAGTTTTGATTAGTTTTTGAAAATATTGAAGTTTGTTGAAAAAAACTTAAGAAAATTCGTGATAAAAAAGAGTTTTTGGTCCTAAGGAGGTTTGAACCTTGGACTTTTGGCTTACAAGTGAAGAGTTTTTCCACTGAGCCATGTGCTTGACTTGTCATTTAATCACCTTGTTTTAAAGGAGTTTTGAAAAAATGAAGTCTTTGAAGAAGGTCAGAAGTTGGATGCTTGTGAGGGGGGTCAGAAGCTTGATGCTTTTGGAAAGGGGAGGTCAGAAGCTGACTGCTTCTGAAGGAAGCTAGAAGCGTGTTTCTTCTGGAAGAGTTAGAAGCGTGTTGCTTCTGGAGAGGCTAGAAGCATGCTGCTTCTGAAGAGTGAGAAGCATGATGCTTCTGAAAGGGGTAGCCTCAGAAGTACTTCTGAAGGCAATAGAAGTTGAATGCTTCTGGAGGGTGAGAACCACTAGAAGTGCTTCTGAAGGCAGTAGAAGCTGAATGCTTCTAGAGGGTGAGAAGCTTGCTACTTTTGAAGGGACAAGCATAAGAAGTGATTCTGAAGAAGCAAGCGTCAGAAGTGCTTAGCCTTTTACTAAAAAAAAGGTCCCAGGGGGATTCGAACCCTAGGCCTTGAGGCGAAGGAAAGGATTAAGAGCGTGCTGGCAACTGCTGGGGCGGTAATACATCCGTTCACTTAATCACATCCAAGTGAATATATTATGAATCAAGTTTTGAATTTTGAGTTTCCCACTTCATCTTCTTCGTGGAACCGAAAACAAACATCTATGGCCCGAACTTGGACTTTCTTGATTCTTCATCAATTTGAGAAATTCAAAATGCAAAATTGTCCAGAATTTCCTCACGATTCTAACCATATAACTTATTAAAGCTAATAATCAGAGATGAATACGAATTTTGATAATCCCAAATTAAACCCTAACTGAATGAATGAATGATTCCATGAACACAGTTAATTTTAATTTAAATTGAGAACCCAGATAGCTTTAATGACATGATATCTACATCTTCCTTTTCAAATTTTAAGCTAAAGATGCATGTATGGAGATATCAAGAATTTGAAAGCTTACCTCTTGGTATGAAAAACTAGACTGAGTATGAGGACTTCCAGATACAAAGTGATGATTGAAAAAGCTTCCCTGAACCTCACTGAGTATGCTCCCATTCCTAGATTACTCTGAAAGTTGCTAAAACTCTCTGACCAAGTCAAGTTGCAGACCCCTGGTATGATTATGGAAGTTGATGATAGAGATGTTCCAGAACTTGTTTAAGTGTTTGGACAGTCTCTATATGTTGTATAGAGTATGTTTGAAGTAAAAAAATCAGAACAAGCACGAGTGGATTTGGAGTTTGGAAGTTTTGGCTTAAACTTGCATTTTATGAACTTTGGAAATGGTTTCTGAGTTTGGCTAGTTATTCGGCTAGCTTGAGGATTCTAACAACTTTCTAATGATGTTTAGAAAGTATTTGAAGCCTAAGATTGCTCAGAAATTGCAAGGCTTGAAATTTGCAAATTCTCCTACTTAGAAACTTGAAACTTGAAAAATAAGAAAGAAATAATGAAAGCTTGGATTATGATTTCTTTGGGGTAATTTTGAATGAAGAAATTACCTCTATTTATTGGCCAAGAAATCTGAATGGTAAGTAGAGGAGATTGGCTTGAAATTGAACAACTTGCCTTCAAGGGCAAGAAAGACATTTTTGCCATAAATGCACATGAAATATTCCTTTAACCATGGTTAAAATCTCACTTGATCTTATCTCCCTCATAATTACTTCTCATCTGACTTTTATCAGCTCTAACCTATCTTAACTTGGTGGCAAGGCTTCTAGAAGGAGGAATTTGTGAAAAATGACTTATAGTTCTTGAAAAATGACTTGTAATTCATGGTTATGGAGCTCTAAGTTTGAATTTCAAAACTCTAGCTATACAAAGTGTTGTTTCAAGTTCTTGGACATTTTGGAAAGATTGTAACAAGATCTACAACTTTTATGTTTTGAGTTTTATTTGAATCCAAATGGATCTAGGTGAAAAATGGCCATGAAAGTAAGGAAAAACCATGTTTTTTAACACTTGAAAATTTTTTAAGTGTTAGAAAAAATTCCAACTTTGACTTTTTGTTGACTTTTTCACATTTCTTGATTTTTTATGATCATGATGGATAATTTGAAATGACTTTATGATTGAAAAAGTTTGGATTTGAAAAAGTTGACCAAAAGTCAAAGTTTTGACTTTTTGAACAGTTGAATTTTCATTAGATGATTCAGAATTTGTTTGATGAAGAAACATGGATTTTGCAATGTTTTGAACTAAGAAATTAGGTCAAGATGTTGCATTGAGGATGTTAAGATCAATATTCAAGCAAATAGGTCATTCATTGAGCAGAAAGTCAATGATTCACTAATTGGTCGATTCAAGGTAGATCATGAGAAAAAGTTGGGAATTTAAAAATCAAATGTTGATGATTGATTAAGATAGATCAATTGAGGTGAGTGGAGACTCAAACCCTAATTTATCATATCTTGAACAGATGAAATTTTGATAAAACCCTAATCTTTGACTTTTAGGAGCACACACTCGATCCATCCTGTTCTGAAACTGTTAGTGATGCAATGATGCATATGTGAATGATATAAGGTGGTATCTTAGGTCAAAAATTGGGGTATGACAGATGCCCCTATTTAAGTTTCTTTAACCTGAGATATGAAGATGAAAATCTTCGTCTCGATAGGTGTGAAGAGACTTAAATATCAGAATACGTAGATTTTGGACCTAAGATACCAAAAAATGCGAATGACGCAAAATGATTGCAGAAAGTTTACCCAGGAGGTATCAAAGAGTGATATGCTGGGGAAAAATTGTGAGGATGTCTCAATCTGTCTAAGAAAGGAGAATCCTGTTTGTTGGGAAACAAGCATATGTTTCACTGGGAAAATAGATTCACAACGCAAGTGAATATCTGTTTCCTTTTGGGAAACGAGGAGATTACCTTTTGTCAGCCTTGGGACAATGTTCAAGGTAATTAAAGATGACATTACCAATTATCAAACTAGTGATAATTTATGGTAATGAGTTCTGAAGATATTACCTATTATCAACAAAGTGATAACTATAACAAGGTAATTCTTGAGAATTTTATCTTAGTATTCAGCCTTGTGAGTAACAGACAATGATAGAAATAGATGTCAAATGAGTTTCTATTTTCACAGTTACAATATTTTCGGGGATCTCTTCTTTTTTAGAAGATACGGGCATTTTGATTATAAAGATACATGTTTTTCTTCAGACAGAAAGACAACTGCGGGGATTTCTTGAACTTTCACGATTGGACTTGTTAAGAAGAACAGTAATTTTATGATAAGTTCCAAGATGAAAAGGAAATAAGTGGCTCAGATGACGAGGCTATTGCTTATTGTTTGCAGGTAGATTTTTTTGTGAAATCTAAACCTGAATTGATTAGAGACGAGGTTCTATCTAGGAATGAACTGGAAAGAAACGGTTAATCAAGAATTTGTATCCAATGAGGAATGATCTCAATTGGAGGAAAGGAGAGAAAATTTATTTTTTTTCTTCTTGGGGATAATCTACTGAAGAGATGACACGCCCACACTTGTTCTTGGGAATAAATCCAATCTAAACAAGTGATATTTAAGCAGACATTGAGAAATTGCATGAATGCATTAATGATGCAATTATGTATGAATGATGAATGTCATGAATATCATATGCATACTGACGATACTTGACAAGACAACAAAAAGTATTTGGGAAAAGGACTACGTCACAGTTCAAACAAATACTCAGCAAAATCTGCAGCAATGACGTAGACGTTACTGATGATGAATCTGAGTTGCATGCTTTAAACTTTTATGGAAAAGGCATTTTACTGGGAACCTTGTTGGGGGTTTGTTTTTCGGATTAGAATATCGTTCTTTGATGATCTCTTTCGAGGAAAAGAAGACTTCTCAGCAGTTGTTTACCTTTCAGAGGTCGAAGCACTCATGGAGAAAACTATTGAAATTCTTTTTGTGTTCATAGTTCAAAGGAAAATTTCGCTTTTATTTCAAAAAATTTGAAGTAAAAATTCATTTAAAACTTTTTTTTTAGTTTCAAAAGTGATTTTCACAAGAAAAAGCGTCATTTTGCAAAACAGAATAAAGCAAGAATTGCAAACAAATGGGCACAAGGCTCAAATTTTATTGATAGAGTGGTAATTAGCCAAAGGCGTGATTCCATGGACTATTTACAAAAGTTGGAAATGGTAATTTATTGGGAAAAGGCTACATTGAAAGTAATAATCGCTATTATCCCTAACAACTTTGAATTCCAACAGTGCTTGTTGCTTTAGAAGATTTGATTGAAGATCCGTTGATGGAAGATTCTTCAGATTGACGAAGTACAGACTGATGCAGTTACTTTGTCATTTTGATCCTTTATTTTTGCCTAGATTTCCTTTTTCAGGTTTTCAATCTATCAGGATAAATTTGTGTTTATTGTCTCTAATTTTTTCCTGGACCGCCCTTTCAGGTTTTCAGTCCACCGAGACGCTCATTTTTGCCTAAGCCGCCCTTTTCGGGTTTTCGACTTACCGAGTTGTTCTTTTGTCTTTTTAGACAAAGTATTTCTTGACTGCATCAGCATTCACAGGATGCGGGAGTTCATCACCATCCATGGTTGTGAGAGTCATAGCACCGCCAGAAAAGCTTCTTTTGACGATGTATGGGCGTTCGTAATTAGGAGTCCATTTCCCCCTAGAATTTGGTTGAAAAGACAAAATCTTTTTAAGCACAAGGTCGCCTTCTTGGAATTCACGAGGTCGAACCTTTTTGTCGAAGGCTTTCTTCATCCTTCTTTGATATAATTGTCCATGACAAAGAGCGGTCAGACGTTTTTCTTCAATTAAGTTCAACTAGTCGTATCTGCTTTGACAGCATTCAGCCTCAGATAACTTAGCTTCCATGAGAACTCTCATTGATGGAATTTCAACTTCTCTACGGGAGCACTGCTTCCATGCCATATACTAGAGAAAAATGGGTCTCCCCTGTCGAAGTACGTACTGATGTACGATACCCATGTAGAGAAAATGGCAACATTTCATGCCAATCTTTGTAAGTGATGACCATCTTCTGGACGATCTTTTTGATGTTCTTGTTGGCAGCTTCCACGACGCCGTTCATCTTTGGTCGGTAAGGAGATGAGTTATGATGCTCAATCTTAAATTCATCACACAGTTTTTTCATTATTTTGTTGTTCAAGTTTGATCCATTATCTATAATGATCTTACTTGGAACTCCATATCGGCAAATGAGGTTGTTCTTGACGAAACTCACAACCACTTGTCTTGTAACGTTGGCGTAAGATGCTGCTTCGACCCATTTGGTGAAGTAATCAATAGCCACTAAAATGAAGCGATGTCCGTTTGACGCTTTTGGTTCAATCATCCCAATCATGTCGATGCCCCACATGGAGAAAGGCCACGGAGAGGAGAGAACGTTGAGTAGAGTCGGTGGCACATGGATCTTATCTACGTAGATCTGGCACTTGTGACATCTCTTGACGTGTTTACAGCAATCGGATTCCATTGTTATCCAATAGTATCCTACTCTTAAGATTTTTCTAGACATTGCATGCCCATTTGAATGGGTTCCAAAGGACCCTTCATGCACTTCGTGAATTAACATGTTTGCTTCGTGTCTATCCACACATCTGAGCAAGACTATGTCGAAGTTTCTTTTGTATATCACATCTCCATTCAAGAAGAAATTTCTAGAAATCCTCCTTAGAGTTTTCTTATCTTTGTGCGATGCCCCGAGTGTGTACTCCTGAGTTTGAAGGAAGCGTTTGATGTCGTGGAACCACGATTTATCATCGATGACTGCTTCAGTTGCAAACACATACGCAGGTTTTCAAGGCGTCTGATGCTGATTTTGGGCATATCGTTCCAATGGTTGACTTTGAACATGGAAGATAGAGTAGCCAAGGTGTATGCCATTCGATTCTAATCTCGAGGAATATGATGCAATTCAACTTTGTTGAAGAAAGTCAACAAACGTCTTGCATAATCTTGGTACGGAATCAAACCAAGATGATGAGTTTCATACTTGTCTTTGATTTGATTGATCACAAGGGCTGAATCTCCATATATGTCAAGGATCTTGATCCTTAAATCGACGGCTTCTCCGATCCCCATGATACAAGCTTCATATTCCACGATGTTGTTGGTGCAATCAAATAGTAATCTGGCGGAAAACGGGATATGAGAACCCTCGGGAATAATGATGACTGCCCCAATTCCATTGCCAAAAACGTTAACTGCTCCATAAAAAATTAAGCCCCATCTAGATTCTAGATCAGGACCTTCTTCAGGTAACGGTTCGTCACAATCTTTCATCTTTAAGTATATAACGTCCTCGTCAGGGAAGTCGAACTTGAGAGATTGATATTCGTTGACCGGTTGATAAGCCAAGTGATCGGCGAGAATGCTTCCTTTGACCGCTTTTTGGGTGCGGTACTTGATGTCATATTCAGATAATAGCATCTGCCATCGAGCGATTCTCCCTGTCAAGGAAGGCTTTTCAAAGACATACTTGATTGGATCCATTTTGGAGATTAACCTAGTCGTGTGGTTGATCATGTACTGGCGGAGACGTTTCGAAGCCCATACCAAAGCACAACATGTTTTCTCGAGCATGGAGTAACGAGTTTCACAATCCGTGAACTTTTTACTCAAGTAGTATATGGCATACTCCTTCTTACCGGTTTCGTCTTGCTGCCCAAGCACGCAGCTCATGGAATCTTCCAACACGGTAAGGTACATGATTAATGGTCTTCCGTCGATTGGGGAAATCAATATTGGAGGTTCTGATAGGTATTCCTTGAAAATGTCAAACGCTCTTTGGCAATCTTCTGTCCACACAATCTCTTGATTCTTGCGGAGAAGCTTGAATATTGGTCCACAAGTAGCAGTCATCTGAGAGATAGATCTGGATATGTAATTCAACCGTCCAAGAAATCGTCTTACTTGCTTTTCTGTATGTGGTGTAGGCATTTCTTGAATAGCCTTGACTTTGTCAGGGTCAACTTCAATACCTCTTTGACTGATAATGAAACCTAGGAGTTTTCCAGATCTTACCCCAAAGGTGCATTTGTTAGGATTCAGACGAAGCTGAAATTTCCTTAGTCGTTGAAACAACTTCAAGAGATATTCTATATGCTCTTCTTCAGTGTCAGACTTTGCTATCATGTCGTCCACGTAGACTTTGATCTCTTTGTGCATCATGTCATGATAGAGAGTAGTCATTGCCCTTTGGCAAGTTGCGCCTGCATTCTTTAATCCAAATGGCATTACTTTGTAGCAAAATATGCCCCATGGCGTGATAAAATATGTCTCCTCCATGTCTTCGGGAGCCATTCTGATCTGATTATAGCCAGAGAAACCGTCCATGAAGGAAAAGACGTTGAACTTAGCAGTGCTATCCACCAGCATGTCGATATGCGGTAGTGGGAAGTCGTCTTTTGGACTATCTTTGTTCAAATCCCGGTAGTCAACACACATTCTGACCTTTCCATCTTTCTTTGGGACAAGCACTATGTTGGCTAACCATTGAGGATATTCAGAGGTGACGAGGAAACCTGCATCGAGTTGCTTTTGAACCTCCTTTTTGATTTTGTCGGCCATATCTGGGTGAATCCTTCTCAGTCTTTGTTTAACTGGCGGACACTCTGGTTTTAATGGCAAGTGATGCTCTACGATGTTGGTATCCAAACATGACATATCTTGGTAGGACCAAGCAAACACATCGACATATTCTTTGAGAAGATTTATCAATTTGCTCTTGACATCGTTTTCGAGTAGAGCTCCGATGCTCACTTCTTTTATGTTTTCCTCAGATTCTAAGTTGATTGTTTCCAAAGGCTCTTTGTGAGGCTGAATGATTCTTTCCTCGTGCTTAAGTAGTCGGGAAATCTCATCTGGGATCTCTTCTTCATCCTCTTCTTCGGCGTCGAACACAAGGAATTCAAAGTCGAGAGAGGTCGTAGAGTTATTGCGTTTAATGGATTTGTTCATTGTTAATCTGCATGTTCGATTTATGTTCGATTTTTTTAGAAAAAGTTAATGTGAAAGTGTATGTAGATTATTATTTTGTAGAAGATGTTTGTTTTTATTGGGTTTTTTTAGGATTACCATTTCCAGAAAAAGGGTAAAAAATAAAAACAAACACAAAATGTGGGAATCAAAACAACGCTTTATTTATGATTCACATATGAAACAGAGCCCTAAATACAAACTCATTTGTCTTGGGAAAGACAAAGAGAAAATTATTTAAAAGCTAACCCTATAAAACATCTCTCTGCCTTGGGCGGGGCGAGAGTTCAAAACAAAAGCGAGATAAACTACTTAGGACGATGAACAACAGTTTGAACCTCAACGACTTTCCAATAGTGACGAACACCTTGGAAGATTATGTATTCTGGTAGTTTTCCCTTTGAATCATTTTCTGTGTTGGCATTGATCGTTGGTCGAACAGGTTTTGAAGACTCTGGTCGGTTGACCTTGCCTTTTGTAGTGCTGAGGCGATCTTCTTCTGCTTGATTGACATGTCGAGGAGCATAGAATGCAACATATGCACTTTCAAGTGGCATGTATTCTGGATTCTTGGGATGTACTTCCCAATCCTTTGGGTGAAGAGACTTATTATCAAAGACACTTTCCAAATCATTTTTAGGATTGTCTTCTCGATCTTCTCCAAGAATTGCGTTAATCTGGGGATAATCAAAATCTGGTTCAACAACCCTGGCAGGCGTATCGAAGCAAAGATTTTCATTTGTGATCTCAGATTGATGATGAGATCGAGAAGACGTGTATGCCTCTTCTGGTTGACTGAGATATTCAGGAGGATCGTCCTATCCAGTTGGTTGGATGTCTTCGATTCTAATTCTTGAACTTTCAGGAGCAGTATATCTCACCATAAAGTCATATTTTTCGCTTGGTTCTCCCAAGGCATCCCAAATCTCAGGTGGGATAGGTGGAATTTCATCTTCATCATTTTGCAAGAACATGCCTTCAAATTTGTCTGAAGGAGGATAGAACGGCGCATGCGATTCTTCTTGAGACACATATTCAGAGTTATCAAGATAAGTGTTCCATTCTTCAGATCCGGAGAGATTGTCTTTATTTCCTTCATCGACAAGGACATTGTCCTCTTGAGGAATAGGGTTTAGGAAACCTCCGTTGTGGAATACTTCTTTGATCGGATGAAGAGTTTCATCCCTTTCATTGGCTTTTGGAAGCACTGGAGCAAATCCGAGCCCTATTTTGGTTTCGTTGTTGACAGGATTTATCACTTGTCCCCAACCGGCGGCAGTACCGTTCTTCACTATCTGCGTTGCTTCTTTGTAAGAGGAGATAGATGATCTGCTTTTCTTTGTAAATTCATCTTCTAACAAAAGTCCTTGGAACTGTTCCCTTCAACATCGTCAGCAATGATGAAAGAAAAAGTGGACAAATGGCTTACCAATAAAGCTTGTTCACCAATAATGGTTACTAGCTTCCCATTTGTCGTAAATTTCAATTTCTGGTGGAGCGTAGATGTTACTGCTCCTGCTTCATGTATCCAAGGTCGTCCTAACAAACAACTGTAAGCAGCTAGCACATCCATGACCTGGAAAGTGATTTGAAAAGTATGTGGGCCAATCGTCATCGGAAGGTCAACTTCTCCAATAACGGATTTTCTTGATCCATCGAAGGCTTTGACTACTATATCATTGGATTTCATTGGCTTTCCTTTGTAAGATAAACGAGCAAGAGTCGTTTTTGGCATTACATTCAAGGATGAGCCAATGTCCACTAGCACGTTAGACAGAGAGTCTGATTGGCAATTCATAGAGATATGTAGAGCAAGATTGTGATCTCTTCCCTCCTCTGGGAGTTCTTCATCACTGAAGCTCAAATTGTTGCAAGCTGTTATGTTGCCGACAATTCCACCAAATTGATCTGTAATCAGGTCGTAATCTACGTAGGCTTGATCCAATACTTTGACCAAGGCCTCTCGATGGGCTTCAGAATTCAAAAGCAAAGAGAGTATCGAGATTTTGTCTAACTGTGGGAGCAAAAGGCTGCTTTGGTGGTAACGGGGTATACACATGCCCACTCCGAGTTACCCGTCCTATTTCGGCGATGTTAACTACGACTGAAAGAATAGGTATTGGTATTTCCTTCCCATTTTCCATCATAGTTTTGTTCTATTGATAGGGAATTGCTTTGTCAGAGTCATAAGGAACCGGTCCAGGTAGACAGATGACCAAAGGAGAGTCCAGAACTCTTGGACTATTGTATTCAACTTCTACGCGCTTGGGCATATTGAAGTGGGGGATAATGACGTTTACTTCGGGAATTTCCGAGTTGATATCTGAGACTAAAAGCTCATGCGTATAATACCCTACCATATTTACGTCATAATTGTTCCTGTTTCGGAAAATTTGAATGTCGTCGATGTCTATTAACCGCTGAAGGTCTGCTCTTACAGATGAACATCCTCAAGAATCTGTAGTACAGATTCTACAAGCTGTGTAGTCATGTTTAGCAAATCCGTCCATTGTGTTGAATGTGGCGTGCAGCTGTTCCAAGATTTCTCTTATCAAATTTATATCTGTGATAAGATATCGATTTGAATTTCTGATTATCAAATTCACAGCATGTCCTCCATGATTAGGAAGTGGATTCGCTTGCACATTCGGATTTGCATTCCGGAAAGAGAGAAGATTAGCCCTCACTAATCTTTGAACTTCGGCTTTCAAAGCTATACAGTGTTCGAGATCGTGACCTGGTGCCCCTTGATGAAAAGGGCAAGACATATCTGCTTTGTACCACCAAGGTAACTTATCTGGTACTGGAGGTGGTAATCTTGTTTGAACAAGATTTCTTTCTATTAGGGCAGGACATAATTCCGTGTAAGACATCGGAATTGGATCAAACTGCGAGATTCTAGGAGTACGATTTTGATTGTTGTTGAATTGTTGAGCCTGCTGTCAAGGCTGTTGATTTTGCTGGAATTGTAGGGTAATTCTCATGGTTGAATTTGTACTAACAACTGGTGCGACCGTGGCTACCTGTTGTCGGTGATTGACATTTTTCCTTGGTTTCCCTTGGGATACCATTCTAACGTCATGCTCTTTCTTCTTCGGGAAACCAGCTCCAACTCTCTTGGTTCCGCTTGAAGATCCCATTTCTTTGGTTAAGCGTCCTGCTCGGACTCCTTCTTCTAGCCGCATCCCCATACTTACCATTACGGTAAAATCCCCAGGAGCACTGGCGACCATGCGTTCGTAGTAGAAAGGGCCAAGAGTGTTCAGGAAGACCTTGGTCATTTCTTTTTCTTCTAAAGGTGGATTAACTTGGGAAGCAATTTCCCTTCAACGTTGGGCGTATTCTTTGAAAGTCTCCTTTTCCTTTTGAGACATAGACCGAAGTTGATCTCGATCTGGAGCCATGTCCAGATTGAATTTGTACTGTTGGACAAAGGCTTCGCCTAGGTCATTGAAAGTTTGGATGTTTGCACTATCTAATCCCATGTACCACTTCAGAGCGACGCCAGTGAGACTGTCTTAGAAATAGTGAATGAGCAATTGATGATTGTCATTATATGTAGACATCTTCCTAGCGTACATTGTAAGATGAATTTGCGGGTAGGAATTTCCTCTATATTTTTCAAAGTTGGGGACTTTGAACTTAGCGGGTATCCTTACACAAGGAACAAGACATAGATCGTGGGCATTCTTCACAAACAAATCATTTCCACAGATTGTTTTGATCTCAAGCTGCATCTTATGGAATTGTTCCTGGAGGTTTTCCATTTAACCACGAGGATTCATGTTGTTGCCTGGGTTATGATAGACTTCTTCGTCCGCAGTAGTGTGAACCACAGAAGCTGAGTTTGTCATAATCGGTTGAGAAACTGACATAGTGATTTGAGGAATGGTTACTCCGTGCTGCGGAGTAAATGTTGAGTTCTACAAAGTAGGAACCTCAATTGTGGTTGCCGGTACTTCAGAAGTGTTTTGACGAAATCCAATGCCGAAATTAAAAGGAATGCCCCTTGGATAGCCTTCTAGCATACTGAAAAGAGGATTACTGACTGCAACAGCTGAAACTGGAGTAGTAGTGATCTCTGAAATCGTCACTTGATTTTGAATGTTTGATATTGATTGCTGATTTTGTGTAGCTGCCAACGAGCTTACCAAAGAAGTGATTCTTTCCACCACTTTCTGAAGTGTTGTCACTGTGCCACAAAGCTCAACATTTTCTTTTTAAAAATCTTCCATTGCTTTTCTTCTGTTTGCACGAGTATTGTATCTACGAGTTGACTGTGAACGTAGTCGAGAAACTCTAAGACGCGACAGCTTGACGATCTCTGGAAAAAATTCCAAAAGATAAGACTCTAAATGACAAACTCGAGATGCAAAATATGATGCATGATTATGAATACAAAGAGAAAAGAAATTCCAAAGAATTTACGCTAAAAGAGAAATTTCTTGTAAACATTTGGATGGAAAACTTTTATTTTATTAATATTCGAAAGAAGATTACAACAAGTTTTTGGAGCATAGCTCTTACAATGATAAAATAAATGATAGAGATAAAGCTAAACTAATTAAGCGTCTTCGCTGATGAAGAACCAAATGCTTGATGCAGCTTCAACTTCAGGATTTCTTTCCCATAGTAAGCTTTCAGCTCAGCTTTCTCGGGTTTTAGCTTGTTAATGACTTTTTTCCAATCGCTTGGAGCAGGATTGCTAATTGTCATTTCTTCAAGCTTTTTTTTCCTTTCTTTGATTTATTTCTTGATTGCATCATCTTTTCGACGAATCTTCTCATCTTTCTCCATGAGCCATTCATCTTGAAAGTAGAGCATTTTTTCATGATCTTTGACCTACTTCTTAAGCTATTCATTCTCAAGGTCAGTCTTAAGAAACTTGTCTTCTAAAGTTTCTTTCTCTAGCCTCATCTTAGCCAAAGCTTCTTGGTATTCTCCGGTAGTCTCGATGGGAGTGGTGGTCAATTTAGATACCACTGGGAACATGGGTTCTTCATAAGTGGAAGGCATTCGGAATTCCTTAGCTCTTTTCTTTACCCAAGAAGTGTAGATTTCCATGGCTACACAATTCCTTACATCACCTTTTTCTTTCCTTCGAATGTGATGCCAAGCTCTTATCATTCTGGATTTCAAACCTTGGGAATCTTCCCCTTCATGATAAAAGTAATTTTCTACTGTAAAACCAAGAGGTTTACTGGAGTTTGCGTATCCAAGTTGACGTCTTGCCATGAATTGGTTGTAGTTAATTCCTCCTTTCGTACACATTGGTAATATCTTCAGAACTCCTTCGAGATCTGTTTCCATCATTGTTTGATATTCACGAGGCTGAATACACAGAAAACTTTTCAAAGATTTACCTTGTTAAAGTTATCACTTCGCTGATAATTGGTAATATCTTTATAATTCATTACCATAAACTATCACAAGGCTGATAATTGGTAATATCATTTTCACTTACCTTAAACATTGTCACAAGGCTGACAGAAGGTAATTTCTTTGTTTCCCAAAGCGAGGCAGATATTCACATATTTTGTGAATCACTCTTTCCCCAGCGAGACATATTGTTTGTTTCTCAACAAACAGGATTCTTTTTTTTAAACAGATCAAGTCATCCTCACAAATTTTTCCCCACCATGTCATTTCTTTGATATCTTCGGGGTGAATCCTTTTGCAATCATTTTGCATTACTCGCATTTTGGTATCTTAGGTCCAAAATTTATGATTCGATATTTAAGTCTCTTCACACCTATCAAAATGAAGATATTCATCTTCATATCTCAAAGTTAAAGACACTTAAATAGGGCATCTGTCATACCCCAATTTTGACCTAATATACCACCTTACATTTGCATCATTGCATCACTAACGATTCGAATGTAATTAATCGGTGTAGCATTCACAGTCAAAATTAGGGTTTCATCAAATTTTCATCTGATTCAAGAGGTAACCAATTAGGGTTTGAGTTTTACTCACCTCATTTGATCTATCTTGATCAAACCATCAACCTCTGATCTTGAGATATCCAACTTTTCTCACTAATCAATCAAGGATCGACCAATTAGGGTTTTGGTCGAGCATGAGTAATCTCTGATTTTCTGATCAATGAATGACTTTTTTGGTTGTAGATTGATCATTATATCCTAGATACAACATGTTGACCTAATTTTTGGATTCAAAACATCACAAAAGTTCACAGACTTCATCAGTCAATTTCTGAAACATCTGATGAAATTTCATCTGCACTGAAAAGTCAAACTTTGACTATTGGTCAACTTTTTCAAGACAAAACTTTTTCAATCATCAAAATACTTCAAATGATCCATCTTGATCATAAAAAATCAAAGAATTTGCAAAAGTCAACAAAAAGTCAAAATTTCTAACACTTAGAAAAATTTTCAAGTTGGATTTTAACACATGGTTAAAAAGGAAGTTTCCTTTTCCTTTTGCAAAATGACTTCCTTGCCCTCTAAGGCAAGTTTGATTTACCAAAAGCCAATCTCTTTGCCTAACATTTCAGAAATCTTGGTCTATAAATAAAGGCATCATTTTCAAATTCAAACACACCAAGGTAATGCCAAGACATGCTTTCTCTCTTCTTACTTGAAATTTAAGAAACATAGTGCATTTTGAGAATTCATGCAAATTTTGAAAACTTGTGAAAACCATGAAGAACTTTGGTGTCTAATATATCTTATAATCAATATCCAACTTGTTTGAAAAATAAGATTAACACAAGACAAGCTAAAACTCAAAATTACATGCCATGTTCACCAAGCTTGCAAAACTGCCATAACTTTCGAATTCATGGTTTGGCTTGAACAACTTGAGTTCTAATCATCCAAACACCATCCATATACATCATAGAGATGATGCGATCATAAACAACAATACTCCTAACCACGATTTCCAGTTTTCATTTGAGCTGTATGCAGGTTGACTTGGTTGGATTGATCCAGGGTGATTCGAAGTGAGCAGACCACTCAAATACCTTCCACATAGGCCGTTGGTGCTCAAGCAATCCTCAAACATCAACTGGAAACACTTAAACCCAGAATTCGATTCCAGCTTCAACAGGTAAGAGCTCGAACTTCAACTCCATGATTCTTTGATTCATTTGAAAAACTCTTGGCCGTTTGTTTCGCATCACGATCATTAACCCTCAATCAATTGACAAAATCATCAACCATACGTGATTTCAATTAGAATTTTCAGTTTTAGGGTTCTTCGTGTTCATCAGAAATTCAACCATGATTAACTTAAAATAAATGAAATTAAGTAATGCCATCATGTTCCTGGGCTTGAGGCGAGCAAGTTTCATGTTTACATCGTTTGATTTCATCAAGAAACGAAGATTCTAGCATGGATTGAAGGATCGGGGAAGAAGAACAAGGTTGCTGCGCGTTTTTCAAATTTAAATATCCAGTTTAAAATATAATTTCATAGTTTAAACACAATACACGGATGTATTGCCGCCCAACGGTTGCCAGCTCACTCGTAAGTGTTTGTGCCACGTATACGCCTAATAGGTCCTGGGTTAAAGCCTCCCATGGACCATTTTTTTTCAAAACTTTCATATTTTCTTACAAACTTTGACATTTTTTTTAACCAATCAAAACTCCTCATTTTGAGGTGATTTTTTGTACACTTGTCAATTAATGTATCTATTTTATGATAGTGCAAAAATTTTCAGAAAAAACTTTCATCCGATTATATTTCGATCGAGTCGAAAACGACACTTTGAGCACTTTTCAAAACCACTTTAAAAGGTGAATTTTTCAAACTTTCGAAGCCCGATTCTTTTCAAAACTTCTTACAAGTAAACTTCACATTTCAAAAACACTTTCAAAGATCAATTTTTCAAAACTTTTCATCAAACTTACATCTTTTTTCCATGATCGATCCGATTTAAGCGATAAAACCGAATTCGTTTTCTCTCGAATTTCTTAATCGATCATGGGCCTCCCTTATGGTGTAAGTCCCAAACAAAACATTCTTTTATGTACATATATTTCTTTGTACATATCCATTTCTTTTATGTACACATCTTTTTACCTGTACATAATACAGACAAACTTCTTCCGTTTGTTTTCATTTTACACTGCATACCATTGGTATTAAAAGGAGCATTATTCCCTGTGAAACTACTTTTAAACCAATGGGCCTCCCTTACGGTGTAAGTCCCAAACCAACATTCTTTATGTACATACATATTTTCTTTGTACATATCAAATTCTTTTCACATACGTACAAATTTTTACTTGTACATAATACATATACTTTTGTAGATACTCAAGTACAGACAAACTTTGATCGTTTGTTTTTCACTTCGCTTGTGTATACACTGAATACCATTGGTATTGAAAGGAGCATTATTCCCGGTGAAACTTCTTTTAAACCAATGGGCCACCCTTATGGTGTAAGTCCCAACCCTCATATGTACATCCGTCCTTCTTTGTACATAAATACTTGTTCGTGTACATATTTACTTCCTTGTACACAATTCAAACTTGTAAATAATCAAGTTACGCTCGTTTCAAACGTTCGTTTCACAGACACTTGTTTATATTTCATAAACTCTTGTAAAATAAACATCATGCATTGTTTATATTTCCTTCATAAACTCTTGTGAATACATATCACACACACACACACTTGTTTATACAACTGTCTAGTTATAACATAACAACTAGTCTAACCAATAGGTTCCCCATAGTTATAGCCTCCTCTTGGGCTTTATACAAGATAACTCTCCCCACAGAGTTCAGCCTCCTCTTAGGCTTCATATAAGAAAACTCATTCATCTGAGTTTAGCCTTCGCTTAGGCTTCATATAAGACAACACTCCCTTGCTGTGTCCGCCTCCTCTTGGGCTTCGTTCAAAAGAACTCCTCATTGAGTTTAGCCTTCTCTTGGACATCATACAAAGAA
Source organism: Vicia sativa (assembly GCA_021764765.1). Lineage (NCBI taxonomy): Eukaryota > Viridiplantae > Streptophyta > Magnoliopsida > Fabales > Fabaceae > Vicia > Vicia sativa. The sequence continues at coordinate 148,900,094 of CM038793.1, read as the reverse complement.
AGAGACCAGGAAATCTCTTAACAGCCTCCTATTGGGCTTCCAATACAAAGAATCACCCGCGTTAGGATAGAACCCCGAGTATAATTTCGGTGAAATTGCTCTTAATTCCAAAAGGATGGTTTCCGGTGAAATCCTTTTAAAACAAAGCCACCATACCTTATAGCTTCCTCTTGAGCTTCATACAAGGACCTCGATGACCCTCGAATGCCTCCTCTTGGGCTTACAATACAAGGACCCATGGGCTTCTTAAAAGCATCCCTTTAATCCAATCAATTTCTCCTCGAGATTTAGACGTTTATCTTCTCTATGGAAGAAATATCTCATCTATCACATCACATACAATCAAAAACTTTTTCAAACAAAAACATCTCTTAATTGTAAGTGGTAACGCTTGTACACTCAAGCAAAACACCCAATGCTTACAATTAAAAGATTCAATCATCTTTTTCAAACATCTTTCTTAAACATGTAAGTGGTAACGCTTGTACACTCAAGCAAAACACCTATAACTTACGATGAAAGATTTCAATCAATCAAACTTTTCAAAATGTATGTGATGAAATAGATTAGATACATTTTCATTAAGATGACATTTCTGCTCTTACTAACATCCCGTTGCTTTCCACTAGCATAAGTGGGAACTACGATTGCTCGACTTTCTCAACATCCTTTTGAGAATACGTAGGCACAAGGTCTCATCCTTGGCGAGCAAATTTCTTTCTCCTCGACCAAACAAACCATAGATCCGCTTAGATCCGAGCTACAAATGCTCGATTCCCACTAGGGATATGTATGAAGATCCAAAGATCTTTGAGCACAATAATAACAAAACCTAGGATCCCACATAATCTATCCTTCTTAAAATCCCAAAGGAGAAACTTTCCCAATCATAGAAATAGCAATTAAAACACACAAACATATCAAACATATTCATATATAAAGCTATAGATAACTATATATATTTAGGGTGCTCCATCTATTCCTTTATATAACAAACCCCTTGCCCGAATCTCCCCAATGCGTTGCCTAGTTTGCGCTAGTCGTTACGCATATCAAAATCAATTGAGGGTATTAACTTTCCCTTTTCATAATCATTAAATCATCTTTTCTTGTGTTGAAAATAATAAAGCTTGATGCTCGCGCTTTTAACGCGAAGGAAAAATGGCGATGGGAGTACGTCAAAACTTTGATTTTCAAAAAATGTGACTCGCAAGAGCACCAAGCTTTTTGTTTTCAAAAGAAAAAAGGGGTTAAGCTTTCATATTGTGCATATGTTTGTTTTCCTTTTATTGTGTGTTCTCGCGATTTCATCTGATGGAAAGAAATCCTAACCCGGATTTAAGAAACATTTTAAGATCTAGGTGGGGGTATAGTCCTATTAACTTGTGAGAAGTCTCGATACTTACGGAGTTAATTTGAGATCCTCTCGGTGGAGGTTGTCTTGGGAGTATTTGTGTTTAGCAAGTATTTGCGAAGACATTTTGCTTTCAAGGAACTTGCAGTGGTCAGAGAACACATAACCCATCCTGGCCATTTAGGATGTAGTGCAGAGATTATTCGGGCGTAAGCCTAGAATAATTGTCATGCGAGACTACGATCAGGCGAGTTTCTCTTGAAAAATATTATTGGACCATCGAGTATTCAACAAATCCGATAATATTTCAAAGAGGAGTGTTGAGCTGATATCGTAGAACCCGCTTCACGGATGAATAAGCCCTTAGAACTTACCCACGTTTGATTCTTATCGTTGGCCTCATGCTCGTGACTTCGGACGCTTGACCGTGTGTATAACTACTAATCATGTTTGCAACATTCATTCATGCATTCATTCAAAAACTTCATTTCTCTTCCCATTTCCAAAGAATTTAGAGATTTTTCTTTGTAAATATTTTAGGTTAGAGTGATGGACGTCAGAGGAAGATTCACCAAGAGATACAGTTTTAGAATTCCTGACGTGGGGAAGTTAAAAGAGTTAGCATCCTTGGTAGAAGATCCCTCAGATTTCAGAAAGCGCTATGGAACTCTTTTAACTATTCTGAACACTAACGTTGATGAAGGACTTCTCAAAACTTTCGTTCAGTTTTACGATCCAGTCTATCGCTGTTTCACTTTCCGTGATTATCAGTTGATGCCTACTTTGGAAGAGTACGCGCACATACTAGGTATCTCATTCGGACAAAGTGCCTTTCAATGGTTTGAAGCCATTCCTAAGTCACCATCATTGCAACGATGACTCATTTAAAGAAATCGAGATAGACAAAACCTAACTACCAGAGGAAAACTCTTAGGACTGACTTCAAAGTTCCTAATGGAGAAGGCTCTTAAATTCTCCAAGGTAGTATGGTAGCCTTTGAAGCTATTTTAGCTTTACTCCTCTATGGATTGGTGTTGTTTCCCAACGTCCCAAATTTCGTTGATATCAACGCCATAAGGATCTTTCGATTGGAAATCCTGCACCCACTCGCTTGGTGACACGCTTCTCCATTCATCATAGGAATCGTCAAGGAGATGGAACTATCGTGTGTTGTGTACCTCTGTTTTTCAAATGGATTACTTCGCATTTGCCTAAATCTCCTATCTTCCGTGAAAACAAAGATGAATGGCATTGGTCAAGAAGGCTTATGTCTCTTACAAACGACGATATCCATTGGTATACCTTAGCAGACAATGAGATGGAAATCATTGAGAGCTGTGGAGAATTTGCCAACGTACCTCTCATTGGTACAAAAGGAGGAATCAAATACAACCCATTCTTGGCAAGACGTCAGCTCGGATACGCAAACTCTAGTAAACCTCTTGGATTTATAGTAGAAAACTACTTCTATCATGAGGGAGAGGATTCCCAAGGATTGAAGGCTAGGATGATCAGAGCTTGGCATCATATTCGAAGGAAAGAAAAAGGTAAGGCAAAGAATTGTGTAGCCATGGAAACCTACACTTCTTGGGTAAAGAAAAGAGCTAAGGAATTTCGAATGCCTTATGCTTATGAAGAACCTATGTTCTCAACCGCTTCCAAATCAACAATTTTTCCCGTCGAAACTATGGGAGAATACCAAGAAGCTTTGGCCAAGATGAGGCTTGAGAAAGAGGCTTTGGAAAACAAATTCCTTAAGACTGACCTCGAGAATGAAAAGCTCAAGAAGCAGGTCAAAGATCCTGAAAAGACGCTCTACTTCCAGGATGGATGGCTCATGGAGAAAGATGAGAAGATTCGCCAGAAAGATAACGCGATCAAGAGATACATCAAAGAAAGGAAAAGAAAGCTTGAGGAAATGACAACCAGCGATCCTGCTCCCGACGAATGGAAGAAAGTCATTAGCAAGCTAAAAGATGAGAAAGCTGAACTAAAAGCTCACTATGGAAAGGAAATCCTGAAGTTGAAGCTGCATCAAGCCTTTGGATCTTCATCCGACGAGGACGATTAATTAGTTTAGATTGTAATTTTTTATCATTTATTTTATCATTTGTGTGAGCAATGCTCAAAAACACAATTGTGTAATCTTCTTTCAATAATCAATAAAATATGTGTTTTCCATCCAAATATTTGCCAGAAATTTCTCTTTTAGCGTAAATTCTTTGGAAATTCCTTTTCTTTACATTCATAATCATGCATCATACTTTGCATTCTAAGTCTATTGTCTAGAGTCTGATCTTTCAACAGTTTCAACAGATAGGAAAAGATCGCCAAGCTGTCGCGTCTTAGAGTTTCTCGATCGCGTCCACAACCTACTCGAACGTACGATACAAGATCAAAAAGAAGAAAAGTAATGGAAGGATTTGAACAAGAGAACGTTGAACTCCGTAGCACGGTAACAACACTGCAAGAAGAAGTGGAGAGACTCACGTCGTCTTTGGTCAACTCATTGGATGCAGCGCAAAGTCAACAAGCAGCATCGAGCAGTCAAAACCAAGCAGCGATTTCAGAGGATACTACTACTCCAGTTTCAGCTGTCGCAGCTAGTAGTTCACTTTTCAGTATGCCAGAAGGCTATCCATGGGGCATGCCTTTCAACTTTGGCATCGGATTTCGCCAATCGACTTCTCAAGTACAAACAACCACGCTTGAAATACCTACTTTGCAGCAAAACTCTACATTTACTCCGCAACGTGGAGTAACTCTTCCACAAGTAACAATGACAGTGTCTCAACCGATCATGACGAACTCAGCTTCCGTAGTGCACACTACCATGGACGAAGAAGTTCACCATATTCCAGGAAACAACACGAATACTCATGGTTCTATGGAGAATCTCCAGGAACAACTCCTCAAAATGCAGCTTGAGATAAAAACGATTCGTGGAAAAGAATTGTTTGGGAAAAACGCCCAGGATCTTTGCTTAGTTCCTCGCGTAAGGATACCTGCAAAATTCAAAGTCCCTGACTTTGAAAAGTACAAAGGAAACTCCTGTCCACAAAGTCATCTCACGATGTGTGCCAGGAAAATGTCCACATACAACGACGATCACCAGTTATTAATCCATTACTTCCAAGACAGTCTTACCGGTGCCGCACTGAAGTGGTACATGGGATTAGACAGCACTAGTATCCAAACATTCAATGACTTAGGTGAAGCCTTCGTACAACAATATAAGTTCAATCTGGATATGGCCCCAGATCGGGATCAACTCCGCTCCATGTCTCAAAAAGAAAGAGAGACATTCAAAGAGTACGCTCAACGATGGAGGGAAATTGCTGCCCAAGTCAACCCACCATTAGAAGAGAAAGAGATGACTAAAGTATTCTTAAACACTCTTGGCTCATTCTACTACGAACGAATGATCGCTAGCGCTCTCGGAGATTTCACCGAGATGGTAAGCATGGGAATGCGATTTTCGAAACGAGGAAGTAGGATCTTCTAGTGGAACTAGAAAGGTTGGAACCAGTTTCCCAAAGAAAAAGGAACATGACATAGGAATGATATCCCGAGGGAAACCACGAAAGAATGTCACCAACAACGATGGTAGCACCCACCGTTAACGCAATCCAAATAGAATTGCTCGCTCCAAAAACTCAAAACTCAACGGCCTCGTCAACAGCTCGCAGCTTAACAATCAAAACGGTGCGCCTCGGTCTCGCATTCGACCCAATTCGATGACGCATACGTAACTATACCGCGCTAATAGAAAAGAATACATGCATAAGGTCACCACCTCCGTTCCCGAAAAATTGTCGTGGTGGTACAAAGCGGCGTATCTTGCCCTTTTCACCAAGGGGCACCAGCCATGACCTTGAGCATTGCATAGCGTTAAAAGCGGTGATTAGTGAAATCTAATCTTCTTTCCTTCGTAAATACAACCGAACGCAAGCCAATCCGCTTCCCCACAATGGACATACAAGAACTGATATTAAGAAATATAGACAGGTATCTCGTCACAGACGTAAACCTGATCAGAGGAAACTTGGTGCATCTCCATGATACATATAGCGCAATGGGTGCCTTCACTAAACACGATTACGCAGCTTGCAACATCTGCTTCAAGAATCCTCAAGAATGTTCTACCATAAGAGCAGACATTCAACGATTGCTAAACATTGGTGACCTACAGATCTACAGAAACAGAGATGACCATGACGTAAATACAGTAGGGCATTTTCCGCATGAGCTTTTAGTCTCAGATATCAACTCGGAAAATCCCAAAGTAAACGTTATCATCCCTTGTTTCAATGTACCCAAGCATGTGGAGATTGAATACAACGGTTCCAACGTTCCAGGGTCTCCTTTGGTGATTTACTTACCTGGTCCTGTTCCATACAGTTCTAGTAAAGCAATTCCCTACCAATACAATGCAACTGTGATAGAGGATGGGAAGGAGAAACCCATGCCTACCCTTCCAGCTAATGTCAATATAACAGAGATCGGACGAGTAACACGAAGTGGACGAGTGCATACTCCGTTGCCACCAAGACCAGCTGCCATTCCTGTTGTTAGACAAAATCTAGTTAACATATCTCCTGAGAATCCTGCAACAATTCCCGTGGTTAATCCAAGCACAAATGTTGGTCCTCCTGATAGAACCGACGTCAACACAGATTTTGATGAAATACTGAAGTTAATCAAGAAAAGTGAGTACAGAGTCGTAGATCAGTTGATGCAGACTCCCTCCAAGATTTCAATACTGTCTCTACTCCTCAACTCCGAAGCTCACCGAGAAGCTTTAATGAGAGTACTAGACCAAGCGTATGTAGATCACGATGTGACTATAGACCAATTTGGAGGTATTGTCGCCAACATAACAGCTTGTAATAATCTAAGTTTTAGTGATGAGGAGCTCCCAGAAGAAGGGAAAGATCACAACTTGGCCTTGCACATCTCGATGATTTATCAATCAGATTCCCTGTCCAATGTATTGGTAGATACTGGTTCATCTTTGAACGTAATGCCAAAAACGACACTCGCTCATTTGGCTTACAAAGGGACACCAATGAAGTTCAATGACATAGTAGTGAGAGCTTTTGACGGATCAAGGAAGTCAGTTATTGGGGAAGTTGACCTCCCAATGACAATCGGTCCGCATACTTTCCAAATCATTTTCCAGGTCATGGACGTGCCAGCTGCTTATAGTTGCTTGCTAGGAAGACCATGGATACACGAGGCAGGAGCAATGACCTCTACTCTCCATCAGAAATTAAAATTCACAGTAAATGGGAAGTTGGTGACCATCATCGGTGAACAAGCTTTGCTTATAAGCCATTTGACCAGTTTCTCTTTCATCACAGCTAATGACGTTGAAGGAACACAGTTTCCCGAACATCCGTTAGAAGATGAATCTACCAGCAAAAATAGATCATCTATCTCTTCTTATAAAGAAGCAACACAGATAGTAAAAGATGGCAATGCTGAAGGATGGGGACAAGTAATCAAACCTGTCAAGAACGAGACAAAAGCCGGACTCGGGTTTGCACCCGTATTCTCCAAAGACAAACAAAAGGATGAAGCGCTTCGTCCGATCAAAGAAGTATTCCACAGTGGAGGTTTCTTAAACCCCGTTCTCCAAGAGGATAACGTTGTTACCATTGAAGATGATGAAGATGATCCCTCTGGATCTGAAGAATGGAGCACTTATTTGAACAGCCCTGAATATGTGTCTCAAGAAGAATCGTACGCACCGTACTATCCTCCAACTGATCAATTCAAAGGTATATCCCTGCAGCAAAATGAAAATCCGCCTGTCCCTTCTGAAGTTTGGGATACCTTGGGAGAACCAAGTGGAAAATTTGATTACATGGTAAAATACACTGCGCCAGAAAGCTCGAAAATTAGAATCGAAGATATCCAGCCCACTGGATGGGGTGATTCTTTTGAGTATCCTAGTCAACCAGAGGAAGAATATACATCTTCTCGATCTCATCAACAAATCGAGATCCCCAACGAAGATTTCTGCTTTAATGCGCCTGTAGAGTTTGTTAAATCAGATCCTGATTACCACTACATCAATGTGATCACTGAAGATCAAGGGTATGATTCGAGATACGAACTAGAAAGTGTCGCCGACAATGAGTCTCTTCACTCTGAAGATTGGAGGGTACATCCTCAGAATTCAACACAGACGCCAACAGGAAGCACATATGCTGTATCCCATACTTCCCGATCTATTCATCCAAGAAGACCGCTTTAGCAAAGACAAAAGGCCGGCGTCGAATCTACAAAACCTGCTCGGCCAACGACCAAAGTCTACTCAAGGGTTAAGCCAAGCGGAAAGCTACCAGAATACCTCGACTTCCAAGGAGTTCGCCACTACTGGAAACCTGTTGAAGTTTGGACTAACGCTCCTAGTTCTAAGTAGTTTATCTTTTGCTTTTGTTTTGAACTCTCACTTCGCCCAAAGTGAAGAGATGTTTTATAGGGTTTAGCTTTTAAATAATTTCTCTTTGTCTTGCCCAAGACAAGTGAGTTTGTATTTTAGGGCCCTGTTTCATATTGTGAATCATAAATAAAACGCGTTGTTTTGATTCCACACTTTGTGTTTATTTTCATTTTTACCCTTTCCTGGAAATGATAATCCTAAAAAACACATAAAAAAAATCTTTAAAAAATAATAAAACTAATCTGCATACATTTTCACATTAACCTTTTTCAAAAAAAAAATGATGAAAAAAATTAATTAATCAGACATAAATCAAATATGCAGATTAACAAATGGACAAATCCATTGAAAGCAGTAGCTCTGTACTCTCTCCCAACTTTGAAATTCCCTGTGAAATCGCCAAGGAAGAAGTTGAAGAAGAGATCCCGGATGAGATTTCTCGATTACTTAAGCACGAGAAAAGAATCATTCAGCCACACAAAGAACCTCTGGAAGCAATCAACTTGGGTTCTGAAGAAGACAAAAAAAGAAGTAAATATTGGAGCTTCGCTCGACAGCAACGTCAAGAGCAAACTGATAGATCTTCTCAAAGAATATGTTGATGTGTTCGCTTGGTCCTACCAAGACATGCCAGGGTTAGATACCAGCATCGTGGAACATCACCTGCCATTAAAGCCAGAGTGTCCACCAGTTAAACAAAGACTGAGAAGAGTTCACCCTGAGATGGCCGACAAAATCAAAAAGGAAGTTCAAAAACAGCTCGACGCAGGTTTCCTCGTCACTTCTGAATATCCTCAATGGCTAGCCAACATAGTGCCTGTTTCCAAAAAAGACGGAAAGGTCAGAATATGTGCTGACTATCGGGACTTGAACAAGGCAAGTCCAAAAGACGATTTCCCACTTCCGCATATCGACATGCTAGTGGATAGCACTGCAAAATTCAACGTCTTTTCCTTCATGGACGGTTTCTCTGGTTATAATCAGATCAAAATGGCTCCCGAAGACATGGAGAAGACATCCTTTATCACGCCATGGGGCACATTTTGCTATAAAGTAATGCCGTTTGGATTAAAGAATGCAGGCGCAACTTACCAGAGGGCAATGACTACTCTCTTTCATGACATGATGCACAAAGAGATTGAAGTCTACGTAGATGACATGATAGCAAAGTCTGACACTGAAGAAGAGCATATAGAATATCTCTTGAAGTTGTTTCAACGACTAAGGAAATTTCAGCTTCGCCTGGATCCTAACAAATGCACCTTTGGGGTAAGATCTGGAAAACTCTTAGGTTTCATCGTCAGTCAAAGAGGTATTGAAGTTGACCCTGACAAAGTAAAGGCTATTCAAGAAATGCCTACGCCACACACAGAAAAACAAGTAAGAGGATTTCTTGGAAGGTTGAATTACATCTCCAGATTTATCTCTCAAATGACCGCTACCTGTGGGCCGATATTCAAGCTTCTCCGCAAAAATCAAGAGGTTGCGTGGACAGAAGATTGCCAAAACGCATTTGACAGTATCAAGGAATACCTGTCAGAACCACCAATATTGATTCCTCCAGTCGAAGGAAGACCGTTAATCATGTACCTTACCGTGCTAGAAGAGTCCTTGGGCTGCGTGCTTGGACAACAAGATGACACCGGTAAGAAGGAGCATGCCATTTACTACCTGAGTAAAAAAGTTCACAGACTGTGAAACTCGTTACTCCATGCTCGAGAAAACATGTTGCGCTTTGGTGTGGGCTTCAAAACGTCTCCGCCAGTACATGATCAATCACACAACCTGGTTAATCTCCAAAATGGATCCAATCAAGTATGTCTTTGAAAAGCCTTCCTTGACAGGGAGAATCGCTCGATGGCAGATGCTATTATCTGAATATGACATCAAGTACCGCACCCAAAAAGCGGTCAAAGGAAGCATTCTCGCCGATCACTTGGCTTATCAACCGGTCAACGAATATCAATCTCTCAAGTTCGACTTCCCTGACGAGGACGTTATATACTTAAAGATGAAAGATTGTGACGAACCGTTACCTGAAGAAGGTCCTGATCTAGAATCTAGATGGGGCTTAATTTTTTATGGAGCAGTTAACGTTTTTGGCAATGGAATTGGGGCAGTCATCATTACTCCCGAGGGTTCTCACATCCCGTTTTCCGCCAAATTGCTATTTGATTGCACCAACAACATCGCAGAATATGAAGCTTGCATCATGGGTATCGAAGAAGCCATCGACTTGAGGATCAAGATCCTTGACATATATGGAGATTCAGCCCTTGTAATCAACCAAATCAAAGACAAGTATGAAACTCATCATCTTGGTCTAATTCCTTACAGAGATTATGCAAGACGTTTGTTGACTTTCTTCAATAAAGTTGAACTGCATCATATCCCTCGAGATCAGAATCGAATGGCAGACGCCTTGGCAACTCTATCTTCCATGTTCAAATTCAACGATTGGAATGATATGCCTAAGATCTGCATCAGACGCCTTGAAAGACCTGTATATGTGTTCGCAACTGAAGCAGTCTTCGACGATAAACCATGGTTTCACGACATCAAACGTTTCCTTCAAACACGAGAATACCCAATGGGGGAATCGTACAAGGATAAGAAAACTCTAAGGAGGCTTTCTAGAAACTTCTTCCTCAATGAAGATGTGCTATACAAAAGAAACTTCGACATGGTTCTACTCAGATGCGTCGACAGGCAAGAAGCAGACACGATCATCTATGAAGTGCATGAAGGGTCCTTTGGAACCCATTCAAATGGGCATGCAATGTCCAGAAAGATTTTAAGAGCAGGATACTATTGGATAACGATGGAATCTGATTGCTGTAAACACGTCAAAAGATGTCACAAGTGCCAGATCTACGCAAATAAGATCCATGTGCCACCAACTCTACTCAACGCTCTCTCTCCGTGGCCTTTCTCCATGTGGGGCATTGACATGATCGGAATGATCGAACCAAAAGCGTCCAACGAACATCGCTTCATTCTAGTGGCTATTGATTATTTCACCAAATGGGTCGAAGCAGCATCTTACACCAACGTTACAAGACAAGTGGTTGTGAGGTTCATCAAGAACAACCTCATTTGCCGATATGGAATTCCAAGTAGGATCATTACAGACAATGGATCAAACTTGAACAACAAGATGATGAAAGAACTGTGTGAGGAATTCAAGATCGAGCATCATAACTCACCTCCTTACCGGCCAAAGATGAACGTGTCATACCCCAAAATTTGCCCTCCATCTTCTCAAGATATTTCATACATCTATACTCAAGGATTCCTCAAGAGTTGATCAGACAAACTCTCTCCTAGGCAATCAACCCAAACTAGGGTTTGGTATCTCTCAGGCCAAGATGGGCTTCCAACATCTCCAATGGTCTTCATGCCTGCTCATATGCTTTAAAGATTCTCCATGTCAAGTTTCAAGCTTCACAAGTCAAGTTTCCTCAAACAATTGCTCAGATGGTTGAAAATCAGTTGTATTGGACAAAAGTCAACTATGGTCAACATACAGTCAAACTTCATAATTTTGGGTCAACATCCTCATTTTGAAGTTACATTCATCATTTGATCAAGGGTTGATCATGATTCATCAAGAAAACTCAAGATTTGCTCAAAAGTCAAACTTTCTAAATTAGGGTTTCTAGGTGAAAAGTCAATCGAACTTTGATGATCATAACTTTCTCATACTTTCTCGATATTTTTCCACCACCTCTTGTTTTGAAGGAAATTCAATTTCTACAACTTCATGTCTCACAAGAATGTCCAAAAATGCTTCATTTGAGAGGTATAGCTCAAAACATTACAGTCATTTTCAAAGTCAACAAAAGTCAACATTTTGTTTTGAAGATATATTGAGCATGGAAACTCCAATTGAGATGAGACCAAAATGTTGGTTAGAGGACTCTTAGAGCTTTCCAAAAGTCCAAGAACACTCAAAATGTGGAAAATTGAGCAAGATACACCATTCACAAGTTGGGCAATTTTGAAGGAATGCACAAAGAGAGATACTTTAAAATCAATTTTTTGCAAATGGGCTTGCTTTTTCTTCATCCAAACTTATTCCTCACACCATTAGGAATATCCAAGCCCAATGCCACGAATTTTATTTTATTTTTCTATTTAATTTGGAATTTATTCATTTAAATACAAATTAAATTTAAAATAAAGTATAAAATCAAAATTAATTGCAAGATTGATTTTATTCCTTCCTTGAGACCCAAGCAACTCACAAAGGCCAGCAAATTTCGAAATTTGATCAATATGGCAAGATTGGATTGAAATTAATCAACTTTGAAAATTTGATTTTGTACAAAATCAAATTTGATTTGCTTTGAATGTTGATTGATTCCTTCCCAAAACCATCCCAAATCCATCCAAGATAAATATATGATGCATACCTATCAAGAGAGAAGAAAAATTGGCTCAAGAACCCTAACCTAACTCAAAAATCCGTGACCATCAAGCTATTGGCAATCATACTTCCATTTTCAATTGATTTTGAGGTGTCCAATACATTCCTTGACATCTCGTAATCATTCCGATCCTTACATTGCTCAAAACTATCAAGAATCCATCAAACACGATTTCGGTTTGTCAAGTTTTTTTTCAAAATCGATTTTCATCATTCATGCATTATTAACTTGTTTTGATTGTTTGTTCATGTTTAGAATCAAGTATGCAAGCTATCGGACGGTTTAATTGCGTTTGAGTGCTGGATCGAGTTATGCCATTACTAGGGTTTCGAGGTCGATTTAGGGTTTCACCAAATAGAAAAATTGGACCATGAGACCTATACCAATGCATTCGAATGATCCTGTGAATCGAACCATGCTTTTAGAATTCATTTATATTATGTATTCGGATTTTGATGTTTGCGGGGACATAGCGTCGAGCCAAGGCCGACGGATTTTCAAATTTTGAAACGAGGAAGACGAAGCTTGGCGCGTGATCCGAGTATCAAAAGCGACATGTTTTTCTTCTCTCTGTTTAAACAAGAAACGCGCTCGATGGCAAAGGCAAGGGACTCAAGGTTTGAAAGCAAGGTCTCGGTTCGAATCGGCAAGACCAATGTTTTTCTTATTTTTACAAACTTAACATATTTTCTATTTTCTTTTATTTTAACATTTGCATGTTATTTTAATTAATTTCACAATTTTATTTCTGCATTTAAAAATCATCAAAAATTATTTTTCTTTTTACATTATTTTCATAAAATCTTTATTTAATTTTTGAAATTAAAAAATATAATTTTGCATGCATATTTATTTTTATTCATATTTTTGCATTTAAATCACATTTAATTAGTTTTTAATTATTAAATTGCATCCAAAAAATCCCAAAAATTTATTTTAGCATATTTATATTATTTCCAGCATGTAATAATTTTCTCATATAAAAATTTGCATTTTTACTAACATTTTTCTCTTGTTCGATTCATATCGTATTTTCCGATTTCTCATTCCTTTACAGTTGATCCGATTCGACGATTCTTTCTTTATCATTTTATTTTTCAATAATGTAACTGCTATGGGATGTAATAGTTTAAATTAGGATCTTTATTTTCCGCATTTTTAAATTATGTATCGCCCAAAGCCATGTAATAGCGTAGGATTTACCTTTCCGTACTTTACATTCCGCATTTTAATTTCCGCACCCTATAAATTGCTAGTAACTAGGCGTGTATGGCAAGATAATAACGAACATAGCCCACTAATTTGAAAGATAAAATACTTGAAATCAACACACTTCTTTCACACACGCACCCCTTAGGGTAATTCTCTCTCGTTGCCTTTGCGAATTCAAAATGGTCATGTCCCTCGAACGTAGAGGTATTCTAGCACCGTTGCATTCCAAACAAATCATCATAGTCCCTTCGATACAAAGATCATAAGACCCACGATGTCGCCTCCGAATACATGATCTTGAACCTCGATTGTCGCCTATGAAAAATGATGATAGTCCATTCGAATGTGCTAGGATACTTCCTACAAGTTGCCTTCTATGACCATCCGATGTCCCTTCGAATGTCCCGCTTACATCCAACGAATGGAGCTACCTACTAACTAATGGTACGGCTAGCGCTATTCTAAAGGAACGTAGAAGTACGAAAACGACCAATTCTGAGTGGGTAATAAGTCTTTTAGTTGCTTGCTCTAAACCAAATGCTTTTCACTCCACACACTCTTTTTCAAAGTTCAAACTCTTTTCAAAACGAAACATTTCCGAACACTTTGTATACATTCCTACATGAGTCATTACAAAGTCAAAGCGAAATGCCTTTTTTCAAAATATTTTTGTCAAACACACAGAAAGCAATTTTAAAAGGTGATCTAGAGCAACTAAGAGCCCGTAGATAACTACGGATGGAAAGGGGTGCTAATACCTTCCCTTTTCATAACCATTCTCCCGAACTCAGAATCTAAACGAAGGTCTTTTTCTGTACTTTTACCTTCCCTTAATTGGATAAAAATAAAATTCGGTGGCGACTCTTGCTATCCGCACATTTGCGATACAAAATCCACAAAGTCGGTTCACCGTGTTACACTGCTGGGAGAAATCCTAAAAGAGAGAATTGCCTTAGGGATTTCTAGATAACCTTTATTGCTTTTTGTTTGACTTGTATGCTTTATCTTTAAGGGTTGCTTGGGTATTATATTTGTGGGGGATCCTACACCCGGATCCGGGTTTCCTTTTAGGTAAGTAGCAATAAATCATCGCGACCGCTAGACGATAACTAAACGGTCAACATGATGGCTACGTTAGCGTGACACTTTGGTTGTCCCGATACTCTTCATTCCCAAGTTGAAGATAGTATTTGGCTTCGTGGTGTCATCAAGCGCTAACTAAACTTTTAGAACCTTAATTGACCCATCTTGGCCATTAGAAGGTAGTGAGATGGCGGCTTTGTGTGACTAAGGTTGGTTGATACTCGATGCTATGCTCATTGAGATCGACTTTGGGATATTTTCGATCGACCACTTGGCGTCGTATTGAAATAAACGCCTACGAGAAAGATCAATGATGTGAGATTCCTAGAACGGTTACTATTATAGGACAGATGAACCAACTCAAACTTTTGGTGGGTAATCACCTATACCTCATGCAAGCCTTAACCCTAGGCTCATTGTGTGAATTGTTTGTGTGTGCTAAACATGACATCATGACATCATTTGCATTGCATATCATTTCTAACTATTTCAAGGACCTAGGGATTTATCTTTGCTCTGTTTTGTAGGGTATTATGGCTTCTAGAAAGACTATCCGAATCAACTTCATGGGTATACCTTCTCAACTCAAAGAATTGGTTTCGTAAATTCCGACCATGCTCGGTTCATCAAAAGACATGGTTATCTACTTGATTTGGTTACCTCGGTTTTGAAGAAGATATGATGCATGTCCTATTCAGTTCTTTGATCCAAACACCATTGCTTTACATTCCCAGATTATCAGTTGGTTCCTACCTTGGAAGAGTTCTCTAAGCTACTTGGGATACCTATTCTTGACCAAATGCCATTCACCGGTCTAGAGAAGGTTCCTAGGTACGAAGACATTGCATCCGCCTTACATCTTAAGCGCTCAGACATTGAAGCCAATTGGGAAACTAGAAGTGGAGTTAAGGGTTTACTTTCCAAGTTCTTAATTAAGAAAGCCCGAGAATTCCTCAAAGTTATGAGTTTCCATGCATTTGAAGACATTGTGGCCTTGCTAATCTATGGTTTGGTTCTATTCCCTAACTCGGATCAATTCATAGATGTCAACGCCATCAAGTTGTTTCTTACCCGTAATCCTGTGCCTACTTTACTTGGAGACATTCTACATTCTCTCCACACTGCACTACTAAGAGACAAGGAACTCTCATGTGTTGCATACCGTTACTTTCTAGGTGGTTTATTTCGCACCTTCCTCCATCAGTTTTGAAGAATGAACAAAGGTTGAGGTGGTCTCAAAGATTAATGTCACTCTCTCATTCAGATATCCGTTGGAATCTTTTCTCTCAAAAGGATTTCACTTTCATCGAGCGCTGTGGAGAATTCCCTAATGTACCACTACTTGGTATGAAGGGAGGTATTACTTACAACCCTTCTTTAGCTCTACGTCAGTTTGGTTTTGCTCGAAAAGATGGTTCACATGATATGCTTCTCCAAGATATTGTGTTCGACTACAACCACGATCTCCAGAATTACCGACGAAGGTTCATACACGCTGGGGCATGGTAAAGAAGACGATACCAAGACTTTAGGGCACGTAACTCCATTCCTTGGGAACCTTACCTCAAATGGGTGCGAGCTCGAGCTCAAAACCTCATGATGCCATTCACGCTTTTTAATTATGGAACCTGTTGCTATAAGTGCACCACTATTTGAGATCCTTAAAGTGAGTGAGTTACTAACTAGAGAAGAATAATGAAAAGAGTACTTAAGCTTTAAATGTTTGTTCATTGCATTGCTTGTTTAACAAATTTAAATCTCTTAGGTCCTTGAAAACATTGCATTGCATTCGATAAACATTGCATATCATAGCATAACATCGCATCACAGTACATTGAGATTGGTTTTCTCATTTGCTCGCTATTTATTTTAGCGTAAATGGCTCTTGAACATCCGTCAAAGATCTTCAAGCGTAATGCTCGGTCAATAGATGTTCACCACTTGGTCCAAGGCCAAGAGAATCAAGAAGCTCATCAACAGAAAGAAGAAGGTTGTTGGTCTCCTCAACATGGGCGACGCTACAAAGGTGGTCCTAAGAGGGTCACTTGATAGAGCTCTCGAAGGAAGTGTCAAGACCGAATAAAGTAACAAGGGTAATGGTGGGCAGCACCGAGCTTGAGAAGAACTATGATGATGGCCAATACTCGATGAGGATGACAAGTACAAGCAACTTGAAGATCGTCTCAATGTGTGGAAAACTCAAGATGTCGGGCTGAATTTTGATGATCTAAGTCTTGTCCCTGGTGTTGTGATTCCTCCCAAGTTCAAAGTTCCTACTTTTGCCAAGTATGATGGCATGTCTTGCCCTAGGCTACATTTGAAGTCCTATGTTCAGAAGATCAACCCCCACACTGATGACAGAAAGTTGTGGATGCACTATTTTCAAGAGAGTTTGTCCGGAACTCAATTGGAGTGGTATTATCAGCTAGAAAATGACTGTATCCGTACCTGGAGTGACTTGGCTGATGCTTTCTATAGACAGTATGAGTACAATGCTGAATTGACACCCACTCGCATGCAACTACAAAGCATGTCTATGGGTCATGACGAGAAGTTCAAAGAGTATGCTCAGAAATGGAGAGATCTAGCAGACAGAGTTCAGCCACCCTTGTGCAATAGGGAGTTGGTTGATATGTTCATGGGGACACTAACAGGCCCATTCTTCAATCATCTGATTGGAAACTCTTCAGCCGGGTTCACCGAGTTGATATTGACAGGCGAGCGTATTGAGGCTGGTATCAAGAATGGAAAGATTCAGGTAGAGGCATCTTCAAATGCTGCGAAGAGGTCTTTTGGTGGTAAGAAAGAAACTAATGCTGTGTATGGTCAGAAAAGCCGAGCCAAGACCGACCGTGCTCAATCTGTGGGGGCAGTTGTGATCTCTAATCCTACATCAGCACAACCTCAGCGAGACAACACGCGTAACCAGAACGCGCCACGAAGACAGTTTACGAAGATCAACATGCCTTTGTCGCAAGCCTTGCAACACATGTTGAAAGCAGAGCTAATTACCTTGAGGGATCCTCCTCAGAATGTCAACACCTCATCTCCGAGATACAATCCTAATGCTAAGTGTGCTTACCATTCCAATAGCCCAGGACATAGTACTGATGATTGTTGGGCTCTGAAGAACAAAGTTCAAGATATGATTGAATCTAAGCAGATTGAGTTTGATCCTCCTGTTGAGACTCCGAATGTGATCAACGCGCCTATGCCTAACCATGACAAGGGTTCCAATGTTGTTGGTGACGATACTTATGTTTTCAACATAGATGACTTGACCATTCCTCTGATACTGTTAAGAAGAATTTGCTACAAGTCGGTGTCAACCCAGGATGCCCAGAGAACTGTCGTTGGTGCCCATCCGCGCCTGATGGTTGTGCTTGGTTGAGAAGACGTGTTCTGAAACCACCTGTGCAGAAGCTGTGTGAAGAAATGTCTAAGTTGAAGATTGACAATGCGAATGAAACAGTACCATCTGTATGGGATACCTTGGGGCAGCCAAGTGGAAAATATGATTACATGGTGAAGTACATTGTTCCTGAGAGCTACAAGATTCCTATTGAAGATGTTAAGGCGACCGGATGGGGTGACGATTTCCCAGAAGATTATGATGATGTTAACACCATAAGGATTTCCTCTTCTAATTCCGTACCTAGAGTGGCACCTCTCATTATCACTTCTCCAAGGCCAGTTCCGTATTCCTCTGACAAAGCTATCCCTTGGAACTATGGAGCTGATGTTTACTATCATGGCGTCAAGCAAGACCCTCTGACCATTGAAGATCTTACTGTTGAAGCTACCATTCCTGACATTGACAACATCACCGGATCTAGTTAGGTGACCAGAACCGGAAGGGTATTCTCTCCAGATATCTCTCCTCCAAAAGACACCGCGACTCCAACTCGCATTCCGTATTCAATCCATTCCCAAGCTAGAGGAAAGAACCGTGACTTATCCCGCCAACCGTAGTACCAAAGGAAGTTATCAAGACACCTCCAAACAAGAAATGGAAGGAAATTCAAGATTATCAAGAAGAGTGACTACAATATTGTGGAACAGTTAGGACAAACTCCGTCGAAGATCTCCATGCTTGCTCTGCTCTTGTGCTCGAGGCTCATGCTAATGCCTTGGTGAAGTTTCAAGAATGCTCATGTGCCGCAAGACACTACCACCGACCGTTTGAAGTTTGTATTGCTAGCCGGCTGCCAACAACGGCCTAGGCTTCTCGATGTTGATTTGACTCCTGGAAAGAAACACAACAAAGCCTTGCACATCTCGTTGAATGCAAGGGCACTACATTGTCTCATGTTTTAGTGGATACCGGTTCGCCTCAATATCCTTCAAGATCGCTTTTGATCGACTTGATGTCGAAGGGTTGGTTCGAGACCCAGTGATATAGTCGTGAGAGCTTTTGATGGTTCTAAGCGAACAAGATTGGAGAGCTCATTCGCTTAAAGTCGGTTCCCGCACTTTTGATTCCACTTTCTTTGTCATGGACATCCGTCCACTACTCTTGCCTACTTGGACGCCCTTGGATACATGGGGCGGTATACTCTACCTTGCATCGAAATCAAGTACCCGTGAAAGGGAAGGTTGTCACAAGATGTGGTGAAGAAGAGTATATGGTCACCATCTATCATTCCGATACCTCGAGATGGAAGGTGAATTTTGAGACTCCTGTCAAGTTTTTGAGACAATCCCGAGTCGTGCTGTTGACTCTCCCTCCCGGTTACACAAGCTCCGCCTAGGATGGCCTCGTTGAAAGATGCTCAAGCCGCGTTGAAGAAGGTAGTACTATTTGGGGTCGCTCCCCGATCTTCCTTTCAAATTTGACAAGACCGGTTTAGGCTTCACCATCAAGGGTCAAGAAGATGACACCGCGAACGTGCGGCCAACTTCCTTTCCGCATTAGCCGAGTGGAATCCATGCTATAGAAGACGACGACAACGACTTCGACATCAAGTGGATCTTCCCAACTCGGATCATGGGCTCAAGAATTGGAAGATCAAGACGCTATACCAATCTCCTTTAGTCGAGTAATTGCTCTTGTTTTGTTTTGCTTTTCGTATTTCTTTATGTTTTGAACAATAAACTTTGAAAGCCTAGTGCCTTGCCGGGCATCATGGCTCGCTTAGGGTTATTATCGTCGTTTGCGTATTTTCATTCAATAAATCGTTGGACTTTTGCATTCAATTGTTTGTTTTCTTTCTTTACTTTATCACCCCTTCAAAAGCTATGTGTTCTAACACACACCCACGTGATACACTGCAGAATCACTCCGAATCTCGTAAACTATGCTATTGCTAAATATGACTTCGATAATCCGATCTACCAAGCCAAGACGAAAGTGAGGAAGATTGTGAAGTGCCGGAGAACTTGCCGATGCTACAACAAGAAGAACGAGTTATACACACGAAGAGCAAGTTGAGGTTGTGAATTTGGGTACTAACGAAGATGAAAAGAGATCAAGATAGGAGCGGATCTTGAGAAGTGTTAAAGAAAGATTGGTTCGATGCTACGAGACTACATTGAGGTTTTTGCTTGGTCATACGAAGACATGCCAGTTTAGACATTGATATTGTGGTACACCGATTGCCAAAAGAAGGTTTTCTTGAAATGAAGGTTATCGTCGTCCGAAATGTCGAGAAAATCAAAGCCGGGTTATGAAACAGTTCAACGCCGGTTTCTTAGTCACCTCTTATCCCATGGGTTTCAAATGTGGTACCCGTACCTAAGAAGGATGGAAAGGTACGAATGTGTGTGGATTACAGAGATCTGAACAAAACAAGTCCGAAAGACGATTTTCCACTCCTCATATCGATGTTCGTAGACAACACCGCTCAGCACAAGGTTTTCTCCTTCATGGATGGCTTCTCCGGTTACAATCAGATCAAAATGGCTCCCGAAGACATGGAGAAGACTACTTTTGTTACACAATGGGGTACTTTCTGCTACAAGGTTATGCCGTTTGATGAAGAACGCAGCGCCACTTATCGTGCTATGGTGACATTATTTCATGACATGATTCATCACGAGATAGAGGTCTACGCCGACGACATGATAGCTCGTCACGATCAAGAAGAACATCTAGATCATTTGCGTAAACTATTTGATGATTGAAGAAGTACATTGAGACTTAATCCCAATAAGTGCACCTTTGGGGTCGATCCGAAAACTCCTAGGGTTTGTTGTCAGTGGTAAAGGTATTGAGGTTGACCCCGCCAAGGTTAAAGCTATTCAAGAGATGCCTCCGAGAAAGAGGTCGAGGTTTCTTGGACTAAACTACATTACCGATTCATTGCACACCGCTACTTGTGAGCCAATCTTCAAGTTACTAAAGAAAGATCAAGTAGTGGAATGGAACACGATTGCCGATCGCTTTTGATAAGATCAAGGAGTACCTGTAATCCTCCTATATTGATGCCACCAAGGAAGACCTCTTATCATGTACTTAACGGTGTTAGAGAATTCAATGGGTGTGTGTTGGGGCAACATGACGAGTCCGGTCGAAAAGAGCATGCAATATACTACCTTAGCAAAAGTTTACCGATCGTGAAACAAGATACTCACACTTGAGAAAACTTGCAACGCTTTGGCTTGGGCACGACTAAGACAAGATATGTTGACTCACACTACCTTTTGATTTCCAAGATGGATCCGATAAAATACATATTTGAAAAGCCTCTGGAAGAATAGCAAGATGGCAAATGATCTTGACCGAATATGACATCCAAAGACACTTCTCGAAAGCGATCAAAGGAAGTGTAGTAGCCGATCATTTGGCTCATCAAGCCATAGATGACTATCACTATGCGTTCAATTTCAGACGAAGACGTTTTACTAGTTACAGATTGTGAAGAACCAGGACCGGACGAAGGACCTGAACAAGGATCCCGATGGACCGTGGTCTTCGATGGAGCCTCAAACTCACTTGGCAATGGCATTGGCGCCATCATTACATCTCCCACAGGCGGACATACCCCTTTCACCGCCAGATTATGTTTCAGTTGCACTAACAACATGGCCGAATACGAAGCGTGCATCATGGGAATTAAAGCTGCTATTGACTTAAGAATCAAGTTCTTACAAGTGT
Organism: Vicia sativa; assembly: GCA_021764765.1. NCBI lineage: Eukaryota > Viridiplantae > Streptophyta > Magnoliopsida > Fabales > Fabaceae > Vicia > Vicia sativa. The sequence goes on along the minus strand of CM038793.1, from coordinate 148,878,468 downwards.
ATGGAGACTCAACTTTAGTGATCAGTCAGATAAAGGGCGAGTGGGATACGAAGCACCCGAATCTCATTCCATATCGAGGGCATGTTCTGAGTTTGATCCCCTACTTTGAAGAGATTACTTTCAATCACATTCCACGAGAAGAGAATCAGTTGGCAGACGCATTGGCTACTATGTCATCTATGTTCAAGGTCAGATGGGACAACGAGGCTCCCCAGATCATCATTGAGAAGTTTGACGAACCAGCGTATTGTTATGAGCTTGACGCAGAAGAGAAACCTTGGTATTATGACGTGAAAAAGTATCTTGAGACTCAGGAATATCCCGCAGGGGCATCTGTTAATGATAAGAAGTTCATGAGAAGATTTCCATCCAAATTCTTCCTTAGCAACGACATCTTATACAAACGCAACCACGACTTGTGTTTACTCCGCTGTGTAGACCAGAAAACAGCAATGCGTATCATGGAAGAGTTACATGAAGGCGCATTTGGTACCCACTCCAGTGGACATACGATGGCTAAGAAGATTTTAAGAACAGGTTACTATTGGTCAACCATGGAAGCTGATTGTCACCGCTATGCTCGATCTTGTCACAAATGCCAGATTTATGTAGACAAAGTACACGTGCCTCCAGTACCTCTGAATGTTTTAACTTCTCCTTGGCCATTTGCAATGTGGGGCATTGACATGATTGGAGAAATTAAGCCCACAGCTTCCAATGGACATCGTTGCATCCTCGTGGCAATCGATTACTTTACCAAGTGGGTAGAAGCAGCCTCGTTCGCATTTGTTACCAAGAATGTTGTGGCTCGTTTCATCAAGCATAACCTTATCTGTCGGTATGGCACTCCCGAAAGGATTATCACAGATAACGACTCTAATCTCAACAACAAAATGATCACTGAACTCTGCACGCAGTTCAAGATCAAGCATCACAACTCTTCTCCTTATCGACCTAAGATGAATGGCGCAGTGGAAGCCACCAACAAGAACATTAAGAAGATTATACAAAAAATGACAGTGACTTACAAGGATTGGCATGAGATGTTACCATTTGCTCTTCATGGTTATCGCACTACAGCACGGACATCCACAGGGGCAACTCCCTTCTCTCTCATATACGGTATGGAAGCCGTCTTACCCATCGAGGTTCAGATTCCCTCAACCAGAGTCCTCCAGGAGACAGAGTTAGGCGAAGACGATTGGGTCTAGACTCGCCTTGACCAGATTAACTTGATTGATGAGAAACGACTCGCGTCCATCTGCCATGGACAGATTTATCAGAAACGAATGATCAGAGCATTTAACAAGAAGGTCAAGCACCGAGTCTACCAAGTCGGTGATCTAGTAGTCAAGCGCATCATTCTTCCACAAGGTGATCCTGTGGGCAAATGGACTCCCACCCATGAGGGACCATTTGTAGTCAAGACAAGATTTTCGGGAGCTATGATACTTAGCACCATGGATGGTGAAGACTTCCCACACCCTGTGAACGCAGACATAGTCAAAAAATACTACGCATGAAATAGACCCGCTAGGTCGACGAACCTAGGCAAAAATAAGGGCATCCTGGCGAACCAAAAAGGTTCGGGCAAAAGTTAAGGATATATGCAAAACATGTACACCGCAAGTCGAAAACCGAAAAGGCTTGGGCAAAAAGGGTATCCTAGGTGAAAACCGAAAGGGCGGTCTAGGCAAAAGTTAGGGATTCAAGCGCACGACTATGTCTCTTCCAGTCACCGCCTGCACTACTATCAAGATTCAAGATTCAAATGGCGAAGATCAATTCACTCACTTTCTCGACGAAGGAGATGAGATAGTCGAAATATATGAGTACTAGCATAGTTGAGACTTAACGAGATTGTTTCGCATAGCTTTTACCTTTCTTGTGTACAAAACTACTTGACCATACGCCACCTTTCAAATAAATACAAGTTCTTTCTCTTTACAATTTTCACTATTGTGGTTTACATAAAGTCCAACGCTTGCTTTGAATGATTATATGCATTTGACAATAAGAATCTAATCACAAACATACGAAAAGTGAACATACAAAAGTACTTATACAGCTCCGAATTGAGATGACGACTAAAGTCACCAAAACATTCCCCACGAGCATGATCCCACAAAGGTGTCACTCACAACACAACTTCCCAAGAGCAAAAGGGAATCCACGAGCAGAATTCCACTCAACTAAGCAATGTTACATCGGTCTCTAGCAAGAACACCTCACCCCAATAAGGTATTTATCCGGTATCTCTATCCTTTCCTTTTTCCCCAGCGGCAGTATCCAGACCCGAAACTTGGTCAGATAGTGCACCGGAGGAAACTACATCTTCTTCCCCCAGCCTGGGATTACAACGGATTCCTGACTCTTCCAACCCGGTCTCCCGGCAACTACCAATTGCTCTCCAGCGAGATCAGCACTCAGAATCCCCAGTAGAGCGCCTCCTAAATTTCCTCAGTAGGATCTACATACAAGGTCCCCAATGGATCGCCTTCCAGATTCTCCTCAGCAGGGTCTATATATGAGATCTCCAACAACGAGCCTCTCAAATCTCTACCTTCCTCGACAATATCTAGGCCCAAGACTTGGTCAGATAGTGCATCGGAGGAATACAGGATTTCTTTCTTCTCCTTCAAAAGCGGGGTTCTCACCTACTCAATTCCCCAAACAGGAGTCAGAAATCTTCAAGCAGAACATCCACATCTTCTTCAAGATGGATATGTTTTGAAATACCATAACATCTATCATTCATACATTTCTCATAAAGTCATAATTCATGCATATGTCGTTCATATACACTGTCATGCATCATACTTTGCATAAAACTAACCAAAATTCTATCAAAGTTCCTCTTGTTTTCTCCAAAACAGTATGATCCTCGACGCAAACAGTCCAGATTAAGCCCGAATCGACGGAAAACTATCTGAAGACCGCCTTGGTTGTCCTCCGACGATCGGTCCAAGATTAAGCCCGAATCGACGGGAAAACTATCTGAAAGACCGCCCTTGGTTGTCCTCCGACGACTGGTCCAGGATTAAGCCCCGAATCGACGGGAAAACTATCTGAAAGACCGCCCTTGGTTGTCCTCCGACGACTAGTCCAGGATTAAGCCCCGAATCGACGGGAAAACTATCCGAAGACCGCCTCTGGTTATCCTCCGATAACAGGCAATGGAACAACACCCGACGCTCAACAGGGAAGATATCCCCATTTTGCCAACTACAACCTCCCTCAGAGTAATCAGCACGAAGATTTATTCTGATCCCTTATTATCAACAACGACTACAGAGTTTAGCGTACGACTCAGTTGCCTTGGATGGCATCTTAAGCCCATCTCCGACTATTTGTCAACAGTGCTTCACTTTCAGAATGCTGCATACATGGTTAAAAATCAATGCAAACCAATAACTTCATTCAAAAAATGAACACGAAGTCTAACGTACGACTCCCTCCGATGGCATTTTAAGCCCATCTCCATGCTCCTCCCAAACGACTCAGAGCCTAGCGTACGGCTCACTCCCCAGCATCGATCTTTCCAGATGGCATCTTAAGCCCATCCCCGTCAATTCTCTTATCGACATTCTCGAGTCTAGCGTACGACTCATCCCCCAGCGAAGTATCCAACTTCTCCAAATGGCATCTGTAAGCCCATTCCCGCATCATCCACCAACAGCGAGTGCAAATTTTGTGTATTGAGTGTTCAATCATCTTACCTCCGTGTCACGAAAGACAAGCGTGTCAATCTAACCCTCCAGTACAAGAAGATTGAATAGGGGCAGCTGTCATACCCCAAAATTTGCCCTCCATCTTCTCAAGATATTTCATACATCTATACTCAAGGATTCCTCAAGAGTTGATCAGACAAACTCTCTCCTAGGCAATCAACCCAAACTAGGGTTTGGTATCTCTCAGATCAAAATGGATTTCCAACATCTCCAATGTTCATCATGCCTCCTCATATGCTTCAAATGTTCTCCATGTCAAGTTTCAAGCCTCACAAGTCAAATTTCCTCAGACAATTGTTTAGATGGTTGAAAATCAATTGTATTGGACAAAAAGTCAATTGTGGTCAACATACAGTCAAACTTCATGATTTTTGGTCAACATCCTCATTTTGAAGTTACATTCATCATTTGATCAAGGGTTGATCATGATTCATCAAGAAAACTCAAGATTTGCTCAAAAGTCAAACTTTCTAAATTAGGGTTTCTCAGTGAAAAGTCAACCAAACTTTGACTGATCATAACTTCTTCATACTTTCTCAGAAACTTTTCTACCACCTCTTTTTTTGAAGGAAATTCAATTCTCTACAACTTCATGTCTCACAAGAATGTTCAAAAAATGCTTCATTTAAGAGGTATGGATCAAAACATTACAGGTCCTTTTCAAAAGTCAACAAAAAGTCAACATTGTGTTTTGAAGATATATTGAGCATGGAAACTCCAATTGAGATGAGACCAAAAAGGTTGGTTAGAGGACTCTTAGAGCTTTCCAAAAAGTCCAAGAACACTCAAAAATGTGGAAAATTGAGCAAGATACACCATTCACAAGTTGGGCAATTTTGAAGGAATGCACAAAGAGAGATACTTCTAAAAATCAATTTTTTTTTGCAAATGGGGTTGCTTTTTCTTCATCCAAACTTATTCCTCACACCATTAGGAATATCCAAGCCCAATGCCACGAATTTTTATTTTATTTTTCTATTTAATTTGGAATTTATTCATTTAAATACAAATTAAATTTAAAAATAAAGTATAAAATCAAAATTAATTGCAAGATTGATTTTTATTCCTTCCTTGAGACCCAAGCAACTCACAAAGGCCAGCAAATTTCGAAATTTGATCAATATGGCAAGATTGGATTGGAAATTAATCAAATTTTGAAAATTTGATTTTGTACAAAAATCAAATTTGATTTGCTTTGAATGTTGATTGATTCCTTCCCCAAAACCATCCCAAATCCATCCAGTATAAATATATGATGCATACCTATCAAGAGAGAATAGAAAAATTGGCTCAAGAACCCTAACCTAACTCAAAAAATCCGTGACCTTCAAGCTATTGGCAATCATACTTCCAGCCGTTTTCAATTGATTTTGAGGTGTCCAATACATTCCTTGACATCTCCAGAATCATTCCAGATCCTTACATTGCTCAAAACTATCAAGAATCCATCAAACACAATTTCGGTTTGTCAAGTTTTTTTTTCAAAATCGATTTTCATCATTCATGCATTATTAACTTGTTTTGATTGTTTGTTCATGTTTAGAATCAAGTATGCAAGCTATATCGGACGGTTTAATTGCGTTTTGAGTGCCTGGATCGAGTTATGCCATTACTAGGGTTTCGAGGTCGATTTAGGGTTTCACCAAATAGAAAAATTGGACCATGAGACCTATACCAATGCATTCGAATGATCTGTGAATCGAACCATGCTTTTAGAATTCATTTATATTATGTATTCGGATTTTGATGTTTTCAGGACATAGCGTCGAGCCAAGGCCGACGGATTTTCAAATTTTGAAACGAGGAAGACGAAGCTTGCGTGACCGGAGTATCGAAGCGACATGTTTTCTTCTACTCGCTCCGATTTTCAAACAGTAAAACGCGTTGGCTCAGATGGCAAAGGCAAGGGGACTCAAGGTTTGAAAGCAAGGTCTCCAGTTCGAATCCTGGCAAGACCAATGTTTTTCTTCTTTTTACAAACTTAACATATTTTCTATTTTCTTTTATTTTAATATTTGCATGTTATTTTAATTAATTTCACAATTTTATTTCTGCATTTAAAAATCATCAAAAATTATTTTTCTATTTACATTATTTTCATAAAATCTTTATTTAATTTTTGAAATTAAAAAATATAATTTTGCATGCATATTTATTTTTATTCATATTTTTGCATTTAAATCACATTTAATTAGTTTTTAATTATTAAATTGCATCCAAAAAATCCCAAAAATTTATTTTAGCATATTTATATTATTTCCAGCATGTAATAATTTTCTCATATAAAAATTTGCATTTTTACTAACATTTTTCTCTTGTTCGATTCATATCGTATTTTCCGATTTCTCATTCATTTATAGGTTGATCCGATTCAGACGATTCTTTCTTTATCATTTTATTTTTCAATAATGTAACTGTCTATGGGATGTAATAGTTTAAATTAGGATCTTTATTTTCCGCATTTTTAAATTATGTATCTGCCCCAAAGCCATGTAATAGCGTAGGATTTACCTTTCCGCACTTTACATTCCGCATTTTAATTTCCGCACCCTATAAATTGCTAGTAACTAGGCGTGTATGGCAAGATAATAACGAACATAGCCCACTAATTTGCAAGATAAAATACTTGAAATCAACACACTTCTTTCACACACGCACCCCTTAGGGTAATTCTCTCTCGTTGCCTTTGCGAATTCAAAATGGTCATGTCCCTCGAACGTAGAGGTATTCTAGCACCGTTGCATTCCAAACAAATAATCATAGTCCCTTCGATACAAAGATCATAAGACCCACGATGTCGCCTCCGAATACATGATCTTGACCCTCGATTGTCGCCTATGAAAAATGATGATAGTCCCTTCGAATGTGCTAGGATACTTCCTACAAGTTGCCTTCTATGACCATCCGATGTCCCTTCGAATGTCCCGCTTACATCCAACGAATGGAGCTACCTACTAACTAATGGTACGGCTAGCGCTATTCTAAAGGAACGTAAAAGTACGAAAACGACCAATTCTGAGTGGGTAATAAGTCTTTTAGTTGCTTGCTCTAAAACCAAATGCTTTTCACTCCACACACTCTTTTTCAAAGTTCAAACTCTTTTCAAAACGAAGCATTTCCGAACACTTTGTATACATTCCTACATGAGTCATTACAAAGTCAAAGCGAAATGCCTTTTTCAAAATATTTTTGTCAAACACACAGAAAGCAATTTTAAAAGGTGATCTAGAGCAACTAAGAGCCCGTAGATAACTACGGATGGAAAGGGGTGCTAATACCTTCCCTTTTCATAACCATTCTCCCGAACTCAGAATCTAAACGAAGGTCTTTTTCTGTACTTTTACCTTCCCTTAATTGGATAAAAATAAAAGTCGGTGGCGACTCTTGCTATCCGCACATTTGCGATACAAAAATCCACAAAGTCAGTTCACCGTGTTAACGACGCCGTTGAAGCCGCCAACAAGAACATCAAAAGATCGCCCGAAGATGGTCATCACCTACAAAGAAGGCACGAATGCGCCATTTGCTCGCATGGGTATCGTTTGACGCACTTCAACAGGGCAACTCCTTTCTCGGTATACGACATGGAAGCGGTGCTCCAGAAGTTGAGATTCCATCAATGAGAGTTCTCATGGAAACAAAGTTATCGAGGCGAATGGTGTCAATGCGATACGACCAAATGAACTTAATCAAGAAAAGCGCTGACCGCCTCGTGTCACGGACAACGTATCAAAAAGAATGAAGAAAGCTTTCGACAAAAGGTTCGACTCGTGAATTCGAGAAGGCGACTCGTGCTTAAAAATATTCTCTTTTCAACCGATTCTAGGGCAAATGGACTCCTAATTACGAAGGCCCATCGTCAAAAGAAGCTTTTCGGCGGTGCTATGACTCTCACAACCATGGACGGTGATGAACTCCGCATCATGTGAATGCTGATGCGTCAAGAAATACTTTGTCTAAAAAAAAACAGCTCGGTAAGTCGAAACCCGAAAAGGCGGCTTAGGCAAAAAGAGCGTCTCGGTGGACTGAAAACCTGAAAGGGCGGTCCAGGCAAAAATTAGAGACAATAAACAGAAATTATCCTGATAGATTGAAAACCTAAAAAGGCGATCTAGGAAAAAATAAGGATACAAAAATGACAAAGTAATCGATCACCGTCAATCAATCAAGAATCTTCCATCAACGGATCTTCAATCAACTCTTTTGAAGCAACAAGCACAGTGGAAATTCGAAGTCATTAGGGATAATAGTGGTTATTGCTTTCAATGTAGCCTTTTCCCAATAAATTATCATTTCCAACTCTTGTAAATAACTCATCTAATCACGCCTTTGGATGATTACCATTCTATCAATAAATTTGAGCCTTGTGCCTTTTGTTTGCAATTCTTGTTTTATTCTGTTTTGCAAAATAACGCTTTTATTGTGAAAATCGCTTTTTGAAACTAAAACGGTTTTAAATGAATTTTTACTTCAAATTTTTAAAATAAAAGCAAAATTTTCCTTTGAACTCTGAACATAGAAAGAACTTCAACAGTTTTCTCCATAAGTGTTTCGATCTCTGAAAGATAAAACAACTGCTACGGAAGTCTTCTTTTCCTCAACAGAAGTTATCAAAGGACGGTATTCTTATCCAAAAAAGAATTCCCAGCAAAGTTGCCAATAAAGTGCCTTTCTCCGAAAGCTTAAAGCATGCAACTCAAATTCTTTGTCAGTAATGTCTACACCATTGCTGTAGATTTCACCAAGTATTTGTTCGAACTGTGACGTGGTCCTTTTCCCAAATATCCTCTTTGCTATCTTTGTCAAAGTATTGTCAGCATGCATATAACATTCATGACATTCATACATAATAGCATCATTCATGCATTTTGCATTCCTCGAAATGTTTGCTTCCATATCACTGGTTTAAATCACACTTACTCATGTAGGTACGATTATATCCCCAGTAGATTATCCCCAAACAGAGAAATACATCTTTACTCTATCATGTCCCCCAGCTAAGAGCATTCTTCATTGGGAACAATCTCTTGATTGACCTTTTCTTTCCAGTTCATTCCTGGATAGAACCCTGTCTCTAATCAACAAAGCAATAAGCAATAGCCTCATCATTTGAGCCGCTTATTTCTTCTTTTCATTCCTAAACTTGTTATGAAAGTTTGTTCTTCTCAACAAGGTCAAATCACGACTGTACGAGAAATTCCCCAGCAGTTGTCTTTCTGTCTAAAGAAAACCTGTGTCCTTTAAATCAAATGCCCGCATCTTCTTAAGAAAGAGATCCTTGGCAAGATTGTATCCATGAAAATAGAAACTCATTTGAGATCTATTTCCACTATTAACTGTTATTCACGAGGCTGAATACTCAGAATATCTTCTCAAGATTTACCTTGTTATAGTTATCACTTCGCTGATAATTGGTAATATCTTCAGAACTCCTTCGAGATCTGTTTCCATCATTGTTTGATATTCACGAGGCTGAATACACAGAAAACTTTTCAAAGATTTACCTTGTTAAAGTTATCACTTCGCTGATAATTGGTAATATCTTTATAATTCATTACCATAAACTATCACAAGGCTGATAATCGGTAATATCATTTTCACTTACCTTAAACATTGTCACAAGGCTGATAGAAGGTAATTTCTTTGTTTCCCAAAGCGAGGCAGATATTCACATATTTTGTGAATCACTCTTTCCCCAGCGAGACATATTGTTTGTTTCTCAACAAACAGGATTCCTTTTTTTTTAAATAGATCAAGTCATCCTCACAAATTTTTCCCCACCATGTCATTTCTTTGATATCTTCGGGGTGAATCCTTTTGCAATCATTTTGCATTACTCGCATTTTTGGTATCTTAGGTCCAAAATTTGCGTATTCTGATATTTAAGTCTCTTCACACCTATCAAAATGAAGATATTCATCTTCATATCTCAGGTTAAAGACACTTAAATAGGGGCATCTGTCATACCCCAATTTTTGACCTAATATACCACCTTACATTTGCATCATTGCATCACTAACAGTTCAGAACAGAATTAATCGGGTGTAGCATTCACAGGTCAAAATTAGGGTTTCATCAAATTTTCATCTGATTCAAGAGGTAACCAATTAGGGTTTGAGTTTTACTCACCTCATTTGATCTATCTTGATCAAACCATCAACCTCTGATCTTCAGATATCCAACTTTTCTCACTAATCAATCAAGGATCGACCAATTAGGGTTTTGGTCGAGCATGAGTAATCTCTGATTTTCTGATCAATGAATGACTTTTTTGGTTGTAGATTGATCATTATATCCTAGATAAAACATGTTGACCTAATTTTTGGATTCAAAACATCACAAAAGTTCACAGACTTCATCAGTCAATTTCTGAAACATCTGATGAAATTTCATCTGCACTGAAAAGTCAAACTTTGACTATTGGTCAACTTTTTCAAGACAAAAATTTTTCAATCATCAAAATACTTCAAATGATCCATCTTGATCATAAAAAATCAAAGAATTTGGAAAAGTCAACAAAAAGTCAAAATTTCTAACACTTAGAAAAATTTTCAAGTGTTAAAATTTTGTACTTTTTCCAAACTTCATGGCATTTTTTCACATAGTTCCACTTTGAATTGGAAAAAACTCAAAACATGAAAGTTGTAGATCTTGAAACAAGATTTCCAAAATGTCCAAGAACTCACAAATCCATGGAGTCTAGCTATACTTTTGAAATTGAAACATAAGGCTCCATAACCATGGATTTCAAGTTCAAAACTTCAAGATTATAGGTCATTTTTGAATTTCTTCTTCTAGAAGCAATGCCACCTTGCCAAGATAAGTTTAGAACTGATAAATATCAATTGAAGGTAATTATTGTAGGATAGGATCAAGTTGGATTTTAACACATGGTTAAAAAGGAAGTTTCCTTTTCCTTTTGCAAAATGACTTCCTTGCCCTCTAAGGCAAGTTTGATTTACCAAAAGCCAATCTCTTTGCCTAACATTTCAGAAATCTTGGTCTATAAATAGAGGCATCATTTTCAAATTCAAACACACCAAGGTAATGCCAAGACATGCTTTCTCTCTTCTTACTTGAAATTTAAGAAACATAGTGCATTTTGAGAATTCATGCAAATTTTGAAAACTTGTGAAAACCATGAAGAATTTTGGTGTCTAATATATCTTATAATCAATATCCAACTTGTTTGAAACATAAGATTAACACAAGACAAGCTAAAACTCAAAATTACATGCCATGTTCACCAAGCTTGCAAAACTGCCATAACTTTCGAATTCATGGTTTGGCTTGAACAACTTGAGTTCTAATCATCCAAACACCATCCATATACATCATAGAGATGATGCAGATCATAAAAAATAATTTGTAATACTCCTAACCACGATTTCCAGTTTTCATTTGAGCTGTATGCAGGTTGACTTGGTTGGATTGATCCAGGGTGATTCGAAGTGAGCAGACCACTCAAATACCTTCCACATAGGCCGTTGGTGCTCAAGCAATCCTCAAACATCAACTGGAAACACTTAAACCCAGAATTTGATTCCAGCTTCAACAGGTAAGAGCTCGAACTTCAACTCCATGATTCTTTGATTCATTTGAAAAAAACTCTTGGCCGTTTTGTTTATTCACCCTCCACGATCATTAACCCTCAATCAATTGACAAAATCATCAACCATACGTGATTTCAATTAGAATTTTCAGTTTTAGGGTTCTTCGTGTTCATCAGAAATTCAACCATGATTAACTTAAAATAAATGAAATTAAGTAATGCCGTCATGTTCCTGGGCTTGAGGCGAGCAAGTTTCATGTTTACATCGTTTGATTTCATCAAGAAACGAAGATTCTAGCATGGATTGAAGGATCGGGGAAGAAGAACAAGGTTGCGCGCGTTTTTCAAATTTAAATATCCAGTTTAAAATATAATTTCATAGTTTAAACACAATACACGGATGTATTGCCGCCCCAGCGGTTGCCAGCTCACTCGTAAGTGTTTGTGCCACGTATACGCCTAACAGGTCCTGGGTTAAAGCCTCCCATGGACCATTTTTTTTCAAAACTTTCATATTTTCTTACAAACTTTGACATTTTTTTTAACCAATCAAAACTCCTCATTTTGAGGTGATTTTTTGTACACTTGTCAATTAATGTATCTATTTTATGATAGTGCAAAAATTTTCAGAAAAAACTTTCATCCGATTATATTTCGATCGAGTCGAAAACGACACTTTGAGCACTTTTCAAAACCACTTTAAAAGGTGAATTTTTCAAACTTTCGAAGCCCGATTCTTTTCAAAACTTCTTACAAGTAAACTTCACATTTCAAAAACACTTTCAAAGATCATTTTTTCAAAACTTTTCATCAAACTTACATCTTTTTTCCATGATCGATCCGATTTAAGCGATAAAACCGAATTCGTTTTCTCTCGAATTTCTTAATCGATCATGGGCCTCCCTTACGGTGTAAGTCCCAAACAAAACATTCTTTTATGTACATATATTTCTTTGTACATATCCATTTCTTTTATGTACACATCTTTTTACCTGTACATAATACAGACAACCTTCTTCCGTTTGTTTTCATTTTACACTGCATACCATTGGTATTAGAAGGAGCATTATTCCCTGTGAAACTACTTTTAAACCAATGGGCCTCCCTTACGGTGTAAGTCCCAAACCAACATTCTTTATGTACATACATATTTTCTTTGTACATATCAAATTCTTTTCACATATGTACAAATTTTTACCTGTACATAATACAGATACTTTTGTAGATACTCAAGTACAGGCAAACTTTGATCGTTTGTTTTTCACTTCGCTTGCGTATACACTGAATACCATTGGTATTGAAAGGAGCATTATTCCCGGTGAAAATTCTTTTAAACCAATGGGCCACCCTTATGGTGTAAGTCCCAACCCTCATATGTACATCCATCCTTCTTTGTACATAAATACTTGTTCGTGTACATATTTACTTCCTTGTACACAATTCAAACTTGTAAATAATCAAGTTACGCTCGTTTCAAACGTTCGTTTCACAGACACTTGTTTATATTTCATAAACTCTTGTAAAATAAACATCATGCATTGTTTATATTTCCTTCATAAACTCTTGTGAATACATATCACACACACACTTGTTTATACAACTGTCTAGTTATAACATAACAACTAGTCTAACCAATAGGTTCCCCATAGTTATAGCCTCCTCTTGGGCTTTATACAAGATAATTCTCCCCATAGAGTTCAACCTCCTCTTAGGCTTCATATAAGAAAACTCATTCATCTGAGTTTAGCCTTCGCTTAGGCTTCATATAAGACAACACTCCCCTGCTGAGTCCGCCTCCTCTTGGGCTTCGTTCAAAAGAACTCCTCATTGAGTTTAGCCTTCTCTTGGGCATCATACAAAGAAAGAGACCAGGAAATCTCTTAACAGCATCCTATTGGGCTTCCAATACAAAGAATCACCCGCGTTAGGATAGAACCCTGAGAGTATAATTTCTCGGTGAAATTGCTCTTAATTCCAAAAGGATGGTTTCCCGGTGAAATCCCTTTTAAAACAAAGCCAGCCATACCTTATAGCTTCCTCTTGAGCTTCATACAAGGACCCTCGATGACCCTCGGAATGCCTCCTCTTGGGCTTACAATACAAGGACCCATGGGCTTCTTAAAAGCATCCCTTTAATCCAATCAATTTCTCCTCGAGATTTAGACGTTTATCATCTCTATGGAAGAAATATCTCATCTATCACATCACATACAATCAAAAACTTTTTTCAAACTCTTTTCAAACAAAAACATCTCTTAATTGTAAGTGGTAACGCTTGTACACTCAAGCAAAACACCCAATGCTTACAATTAAAAGATTCAATCATCTTTTTTCAAACATCTTTCTTAAACATGTAAGTGGTAACGCTTGTATACTCAAGCAAACCACCTATAACTTACGATGAAAGATTTCAATCAATCAAACTTTTCAAAATGTATGTGATGAAATAGATTAGATACATTTTTCATTAAGATGACATTTGTCTGTCTCTTACTAACATCCCGTTGCTTTCCACTAGCATAAGTGGGAACTACGATTTCTCTGACTTTCTCAACATCCTTTTGAGAATATGTAGGCACAAGGTCTCATCCTTGGCGAGCAAATTTCTTTCTCCCTCAGACCAAACAAACCATAGATCCGTTTAGATCCGAGCTACAAATGCTTTGATTCCCACTAGGGGATATGTATGCAGAAGATCCAAAGATCTTTGCGAGCACAATAATAACAAAACCTAGGATCCCACATAATCTACCCTTCTTAAAATCCCAAAGGAGAAACTTTCCCAATCATAGAAATAGCAATTAAAACACACAAACATATCAAACATATTCATATATAAAGTTATAGATAACTATATATATTTAGGGTGCTCCATCTATTCCCTTTATATAACAAACCCCCTTGCCCAGAATACTCCCCAATGCGTTGCGTCTAGTTTGCGCTAGTCGTTACGCATATCAAAATCAATTGAGGGTATTAACAGCTTTCCCCTTTTTCATAATCATTAAATCATCTTTTCTTGTGTTGAAAATAATAAAGCTTGATGCTCGCGGCATCTTTATAAACAAATCAAAAGAGTAAATTGTTTCGAGCCAGAGAATCTGAATTCATATTCGATTCGCTAGCGCGACGCTTTTTAACGCGAACAGCTTCCAAACCATTGAAAGGCACCTTGTCAAACACTGAGATACCTAGGATATGTGCGTACTCTTCCAAAGTAGGCATCAACTGATAATCAGGGAAAGTGAAACAGCGATAGACTGGATCGTAAACCTGAACAAAAGTTTTGAGAAGTCCTTCATCAACGTTAGTGTTCAGGACAGTTAAATGAGTTCCATAGCGTTTTCTGAAATCCGAGGGATCTTCTACCAAGGATGCTAACTCTTTTAACTTTCCTACATCAGGAATTCTAAAACCGTATCTCTTGGTATATCTTCTTCTTACGTCCATCCCTCTAACCTAAAATGTTTACAAAGAAAAATCTCTAAATTCTTTGGAAATGGGAAGAGAAATGAGAATTTGAGGTTTTTGAATGAATGCATGAATGCCACAAAGATACAAACATGGTTAGTGGTTATACACACGTTCAAGCGTTTGAAGTCACGAGCATGAGGCCAACGATAAGAACCAAACGTGGGTAAGTTCTAAGGGCTTATTCACCTGCAAAACATGTTCTACTGATAATACAGGTTCAACGCTTCTCTTTGAAATATTATCGGATTTGTTAAATACTTGAAGTCCAATAATATTTTTCAAGAAAAACTCGCCTGATCGTAGTCTTGCATGACAACTAATCCAAGTTTACACCTGAATAGCTTCTTCACTACACCCTAAATGGCCAAGATGGGTTATGTGTTCTACAGCCACTCAGCTTCATTAGTTCCCTTGAAAGCAAAATGTCTTTGCAAATACTTGATAAACACAAATACTCCCAAGACAACCTCCACTGAGAGAGGGATCTCAAATTAACTTAGTAAGTAATGAGACTTCTCAAAAGTTAATAGGACTATACCCCCACCTAGATCTTAAAATGTTTCTTCAATCCGGGTTAGGATTTCTTTCCATCAGATGAAATCGCGAGAACTAAAACACACAATAAAGAAAAACAAACATATGCACATATGAAAGCTTAACGCCTTTTTTTATTTTTTTATTTTAAAAACAAAAAAAGCTTGGTGCTCTTGAGCAGAGTCACTATTTTTTTTGAAAATAAAAGTTTAGCGTTCTCCCCAGCAGAGTCGCCATTTTTTCTGTTCGCGTTAAAAAGTGACGAATGAGGGAATCGAATCCGAATCCGAATCTCTGGTTTGAAACGATTTACTCTTTTGATTTGTTTTTAAAGATGCCGCGAGCATCAAGCTTTATTATTTCCAAAACAAGAAAAATGAGATGAAAAAGGGGAAAGCTGCAATACCCTCAATAAATAATGATATGCGGTGCGCCTAGCGTGAACTAGACGCAACGGATTAGGGAGAGATCTAAGTAAGGGGGTTTGTTATATAAAGGGAAAGATGTGGCACCCTATATATATATATATAGTTATTTATAGCCTTATTTATATATATGAATATTTTTGATATGTTTGTGTGTTTTAATTTGCTATTCTATTCCTGAGAGAGTTTCTCCTTTGGATTTTAAGAAAGGTAGGTTATGTGGGATCCTAGGTTTTGTTATTATTGTGCTCGCAAAGATCATTGGGATCTTCTGCATACATATCCCTTAATGGGAACCCGAGCATCTGTAGCTCGGATCTAAGGGAACTATGGTTTTGTTTGGTTTGAGGGAGAAAGAAGTATGCTCGCCAAGGATGAGACCTTGTGCCTACGTATTCTCAAAGGGAGGTTGAGAAAGTCAGAGCAATCGTAGTTTCCACTTATGCTAGTGGAAGAAAAGGATGTTATTAAGAGACAAAGACAAATGTCATCTTAATGAAAAATGTATCTAATCTATTTCATCACATACATTTTGAAGGGTTGATTGTTTGAATCTTTCATAATAAGTATTAGGTGTTTTGTTTGAGTGTACAAGCGTTACCACTTACGAGTTAAGAAAGACGTTTGAAAGATGATTGAATCTTTAATTGTAAGTTTTGGTGTTTTGCTCGAGTGTACAAGTGTTACCACTTACTATTAAAAGATGTTTTTGTTTGAAAGAGAGTGTTTGAAAAGAGTTGATTTGTATGTGATGTGATTGATGAGATACTTCTTCCATAGAGATGATAAGTGTCTAAATCTCGAGGATAAATTGATTATGGATTAGGGGGATGCTTTTAAGAAGCCTGTGGGTCCTTGTATTGTAAGCCCAGAGGAGGGTCATCGAGGGTCCTTGCTTTGTGAGCCCAAGAGAAGGCATTCCGAGGGTTATCGAGGGTCCTTTTATGAAGCTCAAAAGGAAGCTATAGGGTATGGTTGGATTTGGCTTTAAGAGTGGTTTCACCGGGAAACCATCCTCTTAGGATTCAAGAGTGATTTCACCGGGAAATCATACTCGTGGTTCTATCTGCTGGTGATTCTTTGTATTGGAAGCCCAATAGGAGGCTGTTAAGAGATTTCCAGGTCTCTTTCTTGTTTGATGCCCAAGAGAAGGCTAAACTCAACGAGGGAGTTCTTTTGAACGAAGCCCAAGAGGAGGCTAACTCAGCAGGGGAGTTGTCTTATATGAAGCCTAAGAGGAGGCTAAACTCAACGGGTGAGTTGTCTTATACGAAGCCTAAGAGGAGGCTAACTCAATAAATGAGTTATCTTATATGAAGCCTAAGAGGAGGCTAAACTCAATAAATGAGTTATCTTATACGAAGCCTAAGAGGAGGCTAAAGGGAACCTAGCTGTTAGACTAGTTGTTATGTTATAACTGAATAGTTATATAAACAAGTGTGTGATGTGTATTCACAGGAGTTTATGAAGGAAATATATAAACAAGTGTATAAATCAAGTATTTAAAGCAAGTGTAACTTGAATATATACAAGGTTTGGGACTTACACCTTAAGGGAGGCTCATTGGTTTAAGAGCAGTTTCACCGGGAATGATGCTTCGCTTAAGACCAATGGAATCGGTGTATAAACAAGTGGATAGAAACAAACGAAAGAAGTTTGTTTATGCTTGAATATTTACAAAGATGTTTGAATGTGTACAAGGAAATGAATATGTACACGAAAGGGTTGTTATGTACAAGGAAATGAATATGTACATAAGAGGGTTGTTATGTACAAGGAAATGAATATGTACATAGGAGGGTTGTTATGTACAAGGAAATGAATATGTACATGGGAGGGTTGGGACTTACACCGTGAGGGAGGCCCATGATCAATTAAGAAATTCAAGGAGAAACCTGGTTCAGTTTATCTTTATGACATTATAGGTCCTTCTAAAAGTCAACAAAAAACCATCTTTTTTCAAAGAAGTGTACATGAGCATGGAATCTTCAATGAAGATGAAACAAAAAGGAGAATTTAGAGAAAATCTTAAGCTTTCTAAAAATTCTAAGAACACTCTCAAATGATAAAAATCGAGCAAGTTATGGTTTGGGCAAAATTGGAAAATTTGAAGAAATGCATGAAAAAAATATTGGTCAAACTTGAAAATTTTCTAAAAGGGCCTATATTTCTTTGATTCAAACTTATTTCTAATATTGCCAAGAGCTTCTAGAGCCCATTTGCACGCCATGTTTTTATTTATTTTATTTATTTTTGGATTAATTTATTTTAATTAAATTTTAATTAAAATAAAATACAAAAATTAAATTGATAGGTGCAAGGCTGTAAATTCAAGCTTCTTGAGGTCCAAGCAACTCAATAGCAAGCTGGAAATTTTGAAATATCCTTGTTTAACAAGAGTTGGCATGATGGAAGATCAAAATAGAAATATTTGATGTTTATTTCCAATCAAATATTCTTGCATTCAAAGCTTGATTTTTCTTCAAATTTGTTAACCTAAATCCATCACTTATATATATACAAGGATGCCAGATACAAAGGACATGAAATCCTTGCCTCAAGAACCCTAACCAAACTCCAAAAAAGCTTGAGAAAAAAGCAACTTTGGATTCAACATTGTAGTCTAATTAAAGGAGTTTTGAGGATTAATCGAGCATCACAGAGATCCCAGGAATATTTTCCAATCATCACACAAGCCTGAAGCAAGCCAAATCAACCAAACACAGTCACGGTTTGCTCAACCTTTTTCCAATTTCGATTTCATACTTTCATGCATATTTAATTGAATTTAACCATATATTTGGGTTTGTGATGAAGTTTCGATGCTTTCTGGGTGGTTTGATTGAAGCTTGAGTACAAAACGAAGCTTTCACTATTGCCAGGGTTCATAGCTTCAAATTAGGGTTTCTCGAAATAGCCAAACTTGGACAAAAGGATGGATACCATCGTGCTCAGAACATCAATTGCAATCGAACCATGGCCTCACCTTTGATTTATATTGCATATATTTGAATTTGAAAATGTGCAAGTGCTATAGTGACGGACATGGCAATAGGTAAAAGTTTTACCCACGAACTAGCCGTCGGTAAAAGTCCTAGAAAAATTCAAACGAGGAAGACGACCCCCTTGGCGCGCGTTTTAAAAAAAATCAATTTTTCTATTTTTCATATTTAATTAATTCGGCCATTATGCTAACACCAAGTGTAGGTAGTACAGATGGCAAGGAGGTGTGGCTGGTGACCCCAGGGTCCTGAATTCGAAACCCAGGGGCTGCAAATATTTTTTGGAAATTTTTCCTAACCCTATTTTTCTCATATTTTCATATTTTCTTGTTTATTTTCTTTTATTTAATTTCTTTCTAATATTTTTTATATACAATAAAAAACCCTAAATATACTTTTATTTTAGATTTAGGTTTAAAAACTATTTAATTAATTTTAGACACAAAAATATTTTATTTTTCCTTTCACTTAAAAATATTTTCATAATTAATTTCAAATTAACTTAGAATTAGGTTTTCTTAATTAAAATCAATTCCAATAAAAAACCAAAAAATATTTTTTTTTCTTTTTATTAGGGTTAAAAAAACTTATATCTCTATTCAAATATTTTTTCTCTTATTTATTCATGATTTATTCTCAATTAAATTTTAGAAAACGATGTATAGGTCGCAAGGTTATTTTTGTAATAGCGTAGATTTAATTTCTCGCATTTTACTTTTCGCACCTCCAATAATGTAACTGTCCAAAATCTTGTAATAACGTAGGGTTTATTTTCCGTACTTTTACTTTCTGCACTCTCTTATAAACTGTATATACACTGCATAGATGTATGGCTAATATGATTGTATGACAAGATTAAAATCAACCGTTAGATAACTCTAAATTCAATGATAACATATCTGAATTGAATCACTATTTTACACTTGCACCCCTCTTAGGATATCCTTTCTTGTTGCCTTTGATAAACAATGGTCATGTCCCTCGAGCATAGGGATATTTTAGCAAAGACGCTTAGGAATAACATCATCACAGTTCCTTCGATACAAAGATCATAGTCCCTCGATGACCCTCAATGTTGCCTACGAATATATGATCTTGTCCCTCTGTTGTTGCCTACAAATAAGTGATGATCGTCCCTTCGAAATGCTAAGGTATCCTTACAATATTGTCTTTAATGACCATATGATGACCTTGTTTACCATGATTTCTAGTAAACAACTGCTAGTCTTCCAATTACTGGTTACTTGTAGGCTCGACTAGATTGATCCTAGGACACATGTGTCATAATTCACTTTCATATTCCTATTTGTTATTTTATAAGTTTATATTGTATCTTTTAATATAGAATGTAAGGCTCTTAAATCTCTCTCTAAATTTGTCTAAGAAAATGTATTGACTGAGTACATTAAGAAGGCTTCGATTTAAACTTAAAATTTGACAATTGAATGCAAAAACAAAAGGTTTCTGGAAATGCAAAGTGTTTGAATAAAAGAACAAGACAAATAAAATAAAGTTTATGAAAAGATAGAGTGTTTAGATGAAAAACTTAAAGTTTTTCTGAAACTTAAATTGTATACAACGAAATGTAAAGGGAAACCAAAGGATTCAAGAGTAAAGATACTGTAAAGGCAAAAGGAATGTAAAAGAACTTGAATTTAAATTATGAAAAAACATGATGTTTAATACGTACATGTTATCTTCCACTCGTTTCCCTATATCACGGTAGTTTGAGTATTTGAGATTTTTTAGTACACAAGTGAACACACAAATTCTAACATTAGAACACCTATTTATAGCATTTCGACCTCAACGGCCATGCTCTAAAATTATGCCACGTTCGAAGCATGCATGCCTCTCTCGTTCACTGGCCTCCACGCGTCTTCTGCAAATGTCGCCTTTATTTGAATTTCGAATCTTACATCAGCGAAGTGTATTCCTATTTCTCTCGATTTGAATCATAAGTAATTCCCTTGGACCGCTTCAACTTTTAAACAAAAAGCTCTTTACAATTAAACATGGAGATGCCAGATCGAAACCCATCAATTTGTTCACTCGAAATCGAAAGGGTTTTTTGAGTAACAGCTCTATCTCTCTAACCCATCATTCTTCAATTCAACATTATTTGTTGATGTTAATTTGTCTTAACTTTTAAAATTTATCTGAAATATCTCTTTGACATCAAATATCTCTCTATCAAAATTTCCAGCTAACAAATTGCCCCTCAAGAACGTGTATTTCGACAGATATGAAGAAATACTTGTTTTTGAACTACTCATGCAATTTCGATGATATCAGCCTCATTATGACTATACTATCCATGATGTCACATCTATCATCCAACTTACTGCAAAACGTCCAATCACCATGCTTAAACGTGCAAGCATAGCAGTTATAGCTAATAATTAGCAGAAAATGTCACTTCCCAAGGAGTTTCAAAATCCAACTTTTTTCCTTTCCAATAAGGAGGCCACATGTATTCCACCTTTTCCCAAAGGTCAAAAACTTTTAAGAACCGCCAAAAAGTTCTATAAAAGAGCTCCAGCTTCTAGAATCCAAACTTTTTCCAAACCCTTTCAATCTTCAAGCAAACCCATTTTTCTCGTTTCCATAAAAAACCTTTGAAATCTCTCCCAAAATGTCTTCTCCTTCTTCAGCGCCATCGCCTTCAGCCAAGAAAACTGGAAAATTAAAGCATGCTCCTTCCTCTAGTCATAAACCAATGAGCAAGATCATTAACCTCGGCAACTAGGAATTCATAACAACTCCCAAACTCTCTCAAAAACAGAAAGCTATTTATGCTTCCCAGGTAATTATTCCTACAACTGTTCTTGATAAAACCCTAGGGGTTATGGGTCCTTTGATATCTATTGAACGTCTGGAAAAAACAAAAGGATTTTTCCCCGTTTATTCTAAAACTAAACCCATTGTTAACAACTCTATCCCTTTAAAAACTAAAGAAGATGAATCGGTGGTTAAAACTTCAAAAACCCTAAAGGACAAATACTGTGAGGCAGAAACATCATAACCCATGAGAGAAGCCTTTAATATGGACTATGTCACAGGAAATTTTAAACCATTTCATTCGTGTCCCTCATCAGACCAACTATATCAAGATTGGCTGTCAAAGGTAGAAAATAAGAAATCCCAAGAATGGGAGAAGCTAGGCATTTTGAATCTTATTCGAATGTCAAAACTAGGATTTAGCTATAGCCAACCTTTCTTGCTAGCATCTTTGTATTTTTGGGATAGTACCTATAACACTTTTCACCTTCCCTGTGGGATGTTAACACCCACCTTCTTTGACATTGCTGCTATCACTGGACTTTCTCCTATTGGGGAAACATTTTATCCAAATGAGGATGCAGACAACCTCATAGATTTTGATGTCAAGATTGCCAGCTTTTCAAAATACATCAATCTCTACCACTCTGCTGAAGAGGAAGTCTCTGATATTGAACACATAGCTTTTCTAGCTTTGTGGTTATCAAAATATGTTTTCTGCAGCAAGTCCCTACAAGTTGCTAGCAGATTTATTACCCTTGTGAATCAGCTTCACCATGGTCGAAGGGTATACATAAGTGAATTATTGCTAGCAAGTCTATACGAAAGTATAGGGGCTCCAGTTTCAAAATTGAAAACCTACGAAGCTGGCATTAATCTACTTCTTGTCGGCCCCTTTTGGCTACTTCAACTTTGGTTGAATGCCACATTCGAACCATCTCTTTCAACTTATAGGGTAATCAACGAAGAGCACCCTGATGTTGTAAATCGAAGCATTGAGGGCACTAGGCTGCTGAAACTAACCCCAAATGATGAAAGAGAAAACTTCAGAACATGCTTCATCAATTATATGATGATTTTCTCAAAAAAGCATAGATTTGATCCTTCAATGGCCCCCTTTGTCATTCGAAGTTATGGTCCGAATTGGTTCACTATGCCCCTCGAAGAAGCTATTGAGGAAGAAGTAATTAGAGATATCTGGTGTGCCTTTTTGAACCCCAAACTTATAATCTCTAGGATTACACCCGTGAAAAGTCAAATGTGCATCCTTGCTTACCAGCCTAATTTCGTAGCCCGTCAATTCGGAATATGCCAAATTTTTCCTGAGCCTCTTTTTAATAAGAAAAGGGAAATATGTATAGCAGGATTACCTTACTCTTTCAAGGAAGTTAAAACTCGCTAGCAATGCTATGCTGATTCTGCTAACTTTTCATTGATCTTTTTCAATCCCTCTTTTTACATGGCAAAAGACTTTTGTAATTGGTGGACGACTTATTATTCGAATAATATGTTCAGCACCCTCCAAATCCAACAACATCTGATGGCAGTTTTTCCCTTGTGTAGGAGCATGTAAAAAAAGGTAGATTTACTCATGTCAAAGAAATTCGAGCGTTCCAAAAATATTTCGAAACTGTCTATAATCCCATGAACCTGCATCGAACTGTTTTCGAAGCAGCACAAACCTTGGAGAAAAAATTTAAAAAACAACTTTCGAAAATTCAATTTCCTCCTTTTGTAAAACCTGAAAATAGGTAAAGGTGGGCTTTTAAACATCAACCACCAAGGTTTCCTATCCTACCTACTTCAGAGTTGGCTTCGGCCTTTTTTCCTCCATATCCTTGGTGGTTTGTTTGTGGGAACACTTTTCACATATATGAAAACGATCCCAAAAAACCTTCCCAAAGGGTAGTGTGGGATAAGTGTGATTTAGACAGTTTCAGAGGGCACCTTCGCTATGACTTGTCAGCAATGTCTCTCACGTCTCAAAACCGCAAAGGTGCAGAACTGAAGAAATTCGAAATTCCTTTATCCCTTTTTCTATTTCGTTTTAACCTTCATTGTTTCATATTCCTTTCAGCTGTTGATCTAAAAACATTGAAGAAGGACAAAGTTGTCCTTAAGACAAGCTCAACTTCCACTTCAAAACCACCAACTGCCACAACTGAACATCCTCCACCTGAACAAGAAAATGACTCCCCAAAAAAGAAGAAGACGAAAAATGTAATACTTCATTTCATTCTTTTTCCTTCTCGAAGTTACTCTTCTAATTGACTAATCATTTCTTTTCTCCTGTTCAGACGAGTGGATTACCTCCCAAGTCTCCTAAGAAGCGAAGACGCGAAGGTGACCATTCTGATAATGAATCAGAAAAGAGTGAAGACGCTTCTCCACTTAAATTAAAGAAAAAGAAGAAAGCCAAGAAATCTGGAAAAGGTTCCCAACCTACCAGTCTATCTGGTAGCGAAATAAATGCAAATGCTCTCAAACTGAAATCTAAAGTACCTTCAAAGTCTCAGTCTTCAAAAAACGTGATTTTAGAGCGTATTGGCAACAATGCATCCTCTGACGAACAAAAGGTAAATTCACTTAATACTTTCGAGATTATGCCTATGTGAACCTTCTTTATGCTAACCATTCATTCATATGCAGAGTTTCCCTTTCGTTCCCTCTGATCCTCCTGCCCCTCAGAGCCAAACTTCAAAACCTTCCACTTCTTCTCCATCAGAGGGCTTTAACGGGGCTGCCCTAAACAAAGGCTTATCTACTGCTGCAACTCCTGTAGGGATTGTTGAAGTCCCATATCAACAAGAAACTTCACCTCCTTCGAAAGAAGTCCCCGTAACTGGCGAACCAAATGTAGTGCTCGAAACTCCTGTCATTGAGATTCTTAGTGACTCTTCTCCCAGGAGGGTTCACTTTGCTAATCAATCAGAGGAGTAAAGTGAAGCTCATACTGTGAGCCACTACTTCGCAGAAGGTGGAGATGACGAAGTGATGTAGGACGAAGTAGAGATTCCCTTTCCTGCTGGGGCCTGCTCAACAAGAAACCAAGACCCTCCATCTTTCACTGAAGAGCAGAAATAAGAATTGAAAAGAAGCAATCCCTTGAAGTATATAAAATTGATGCTAGCACAACGGGACTCTTCTTCCAGAAGAAACCAGTATGAGGGCTCGAGCCAAACTAAAGATAATGCTCCTCTTACTTCTGTTGACCAACTTCTTCAACAAGTAAACAAAACTATCTTTGAGGCTGATATTTTCACTCTTTTAAAAGAAGATGTCACAGCCTATTATTCTATGAAAAAGTTGCTCACTTAGATCGATCTCAGCATCTGCCCTTCTGAAGTAAGCGAAACTATATATGATCTGCAAATTTTTCTCAATGAAGTTAGCAGTGAATATAAAAGGGCAAACGACATCGATGTCAAGATTCGAACCAAACAGGAGGCTTTATTTGAAGCTTATAACCAAACTTTAAAGCTTTCTGAAGAAGCAGAAGCGTTAGAGCGCACCCAGATTCAAACTAAAGATAAGCACGATGTTCTGGCTTGATCAATCTTGTTCTGGGAGTCTCAAATTGAAGAGCTTCAAAAGAAAATTGAGGGTGCTCGAAATGAGCAAGCAGCCCTGAAGACTGTTCATGACAAAGAGCTTGAAACTCTTGTTTCAAAAAGTCTTCGGCAAATGGAGGTGGCTGAACGAATTAATGAGGAGATTAAGGGGCTCGAAGGTGTCAGAAATGCTAACCAATGCAAGATCAATTTATGTAAGTGTAAGTTTGCTAAGTTGAAACGAAGTGCTCCTTTCTAATTTTTCTTTGAGTGTACTCTCTTAATGCCCTTTGTTGTTAGGGGTATTTGCTACGTATTTTTGTAATTCAAACAAAGCCATCTTGGCAGTTATTTAGTATCGTACCACTTTGGCTTTTATTATTTGTTTTACTTCTATTATTTTGTAGTGATTTGAATCTCTTGCAAGCATGGTTTATACTTTTTAAGTATTTCCCATTTACCTTCAAAATCCTTCTATCTTCAGCTAATTCCTCTATTTCAAAAGCATTATTTGAAAAGGTTTTCAAGACACAAAAGGGCCCCTCCCAATGGGGTGACCATTTCCCTAAAGATTTATTCTTTTTATCCATGGGTAATATAAGTTTCCAAACCAAATCATTAGTTGAAAACAACTTACTTTTAACTCTTTTGTTGTATGCTCTGGCTACTCTCTCTTTTTGTCTTCTCAAAACTTCCAAAGCATGTAGCCTGGCTTCATCTATGTCTAATAATTCATTCATCATCATCTCCCAATATTGGTCAGCAGGGATCTCATTTTTTCTTTGGATTCTAACTGACTCTAAATGTATTTCGACTGGCAACACTGCATCATGTCCAAATGTGAGTCGAAACGGGTTAGTATTTGTTGCTTCTTTAGGAGACGTTCGACATGCCCATAAAGCTTGGTCTAGAGTTGTGTGCCAATTCTTTGGCTTTCACCCCACATGTTTCTTTATCAATCCTATTATTACTTTATTGGCTGCTTCTACTTGACCATTTGCTTGAGAATAGTAGGGTGTTGATGTGAGAAGCTTAAAACCCATCTCTTGTGCAAATTCTTGCATCTTTCGTCCTGTGAAAACTAAACCTTGGTCTGTTGTAATACTTTCTGGTATCCCAAACCTGTAAATTATTTGTTTTTGGATAAATTCTATGATAGCCTCTTGATCGACATTTACTAAAGGTATCGCTTGACCCACTTTGTAAAATAATCTATACCCACAAGGATATATTTTTGTCCTTTGGACGATGTTGGTCGAATGTCACCAATTAAATCTAATTCCCATCCTCTAAAAGGCCAAGGCTTAACAATTGAATGTAGCTCACTTGCAAGAGCATGTTGAATGCCTGCATGAACTTGACATTCCTCACATCCTATAGCAATTTCTATACAATCCTTGAGCATAGTGGTCCAATACATGCCATATCGAAATAGCAATCATTTCATTTTGTGACCTGCTTGATGTGCCCCACATGCCCCACTATGTACACTGGATAATGCTAAGTATGCTTCATTTTCTCCTAAACATTTGAGTAAGATTCCTTTCGGGGTTTTCTTGAATAGTTCATTTCCCATTAGTACATAAGACAATGCTCTGTATTTGATCTTTTTCTCTGTATTTATTGAAGGTTCCTTCAGGTAATTTATTATTGGACTTCGCCAATCTGTATCAGCCAAAGCATCTATGCTTAACACTTCGAATTCTCTTTGATTGGCATAGCCAAGTTTCGAATTTTCCAGGTCTAATGGTGACAACTTGGTAGCCATTATTCTTCCTTTTGCTTCAATGAGGTATTGGAGTTTTTCTTTGGATATCTTATATCCTGAGGCTATTTGAGCCAAGTCATTTGCCTCTTGATTACTAACTCTGGGAATATGTTTAATGTCCACATATTCAATTTTTTTGAGTAATCTATTAGCAATAACAAAATACATGATCAAATTTTCCTTCATACACTTGTATTCTTTGGTTATTTGTTTGATGACAAATTCTGAGTCTCCTCTAATTTCGAATCTAGTTGCCCCCAATTCCAACAAAGCTTCAAGTCCAGCAATTAATGCTTCATACTCGGTTTCGTTATTCGAACAGGGAGGACCTTCTAACTTGTACTTGAATTTTGTTGGAATTCCTTCAGGAGAAATTATAAGAACCCCAACTCCACTTCCTTCTTTGTGTGTTGAGCCATCAAAGAATAACTTCCATGGTTGGACCTCAACATAATTTAATGCGAAGACTTCACTCACAGAATGATCCACTATGAAGTCTGAAACTATTTGACCTTTCATGGCCTTTAAAGGCTTGAAGGCTGAATTGTATTCAGTGAGCGCTAAGGCCAATTTGCCAATTCTGCTGTGCATGATTGGCTTTGAAAGCATGTGTTTAATGACATCAAAATGAGATGAAACATAAACGCCAACTGGTTTAATATAATACTTAAGTTTTGTACAAGAAAAATACAAGCAGAGACATAGTTTCTCTATAGTACTATATCTAGTTTCTGTTTATTTAGGACCCTACTAAGATAATAGACAGCTCTTTCGATGCCGTCATTGTTTTCTTGGGCCAACATACTACCTATAGTTACATTAGAAGCAGATATATACAATCTCATGGGCTTATCCCTAGAGGGCGGTGCAAGTAATTGGAGGATGCATCAAATAGGCCTTGATCTTCTCGAATTCCTCTTGATGTTTTGCCTTCCATTCGAAATTTCCTTGGTTGAGACGAAGGAGTGGAGAGAATGCTTGAGTTCGCCCACTCAGGTTAGATATGAATTTTCTTAAAAAGTTGATTTTACCTAAGAGGGATTGCAACTCCTTCTTTGTTGCTGGAGGTCTTGTCTCCAGAATGGCCTTCGTCTTGTTCAAGTTGATTTTGATCCCCTTCTTATGGACCACAAAGCCTAGGAAGTCACCAGCCTTGTGGTCCTTATAAACTTGCATCGAAGAAGCCGTTCGATTTCCGCCTTTATTTTTGAGAGGATTGTTGGGGCAAACCTTCTAAGCATATGTTTGATGGGCTTCTTGCAATTCTTAATTGGAAGCCTGTGTTCCACCAGTTCCCTCTTTAACCCAGGCATCTCATTGTAGTCCCACGCGAAGCAGTCTTTATTTTGTTTGAGCATTGTGACCATTTTGCTTTTCAGACTGGGACTGAGTTTCGCACTAATGTGTGTAACTCTTCTTTCGATGCCATCTCCAATATCTACTTCCTCCAGTGGATCCTGCGTCAACATCTTAGCGCTTGTTGATTCCGGATCCCTTTCAAATCCTAGGGGCTCCTGATCATAAATGGCGTCTAGCCTTAGATCCATTGGTTCTGAAGTTTTTCCATCACAGGGTGGAGATGAGTAACTATCCCTAGGACTTGTTATTGTTATTTATTTTTTTGTTTTTCTCTTTTCATTTGTGGCTTCGACAACCATGTTTTTTATTTCAGCTTTGAGAGTCATTTTCCTTTTGTTCTCAGCCAAATAGACCGAAATCTTTTTGAAATAAGTAGATTCAGTCATAATGGTCTTTGTCTCCCCAGCCAGTTGGTCGTATGGTCGAAGTCTCTCCAGTTTCTTTAGTCTCCTGTCTGTCCCACATAATCTCCCTATCCCACTGGAAGCCATTAGGACGGAGAGTCAAAGAATAAAAATCATTCTCATTAGGTTCGAAGTATTCTTCAGGAGGGTTGCATGGCCCTATGTTGGCCATATTTCGATCAAAGTTTCTCTTGTCTACGTGATTGATTTCTACCATGTAGTAACTCTGATCTGCCGCTATGTTCTCTACAATCCCATCCTCTCTCCATATAACTAGCCTCTGGTGCATTGAGGAAGGAACTGCACCAACGCCATGAATCCACTCCCTACCAAGTAACAAATTGTAATTCGCTTTTGCAGCAATGACCATAAACATAGTTGATCTTGTGATAGAACCAACTATTAAGTCAACTTGTACCACGCCCAAGGTCTGTCCAACTTTTCCTTCATAATTAGATAGTACCATATTATGAGGTCTGATATCTGAGTCAAGCATACCTATCTTCTTTAGCATGAAGCGTGGCATCAGATTGACGGCAGCGGCGCCACCATCGACCATGACTTTATTGACTCCATATTGCTCCACTTTCACTCTGATGAACAAGGGTTTTAGGTGATTCTTCATTCCATCATCTGGTCTTTTGAAGAAGGCATTTTGTTCTTCGACTGCCTCATTATTCATCACATAATAACATACTGGCCTATGTTTGGCCATCTCGTCCTCATCGTTTTCCTCACTTATATACACTTCTGTCTCTTGATTATATTCACAAGGTAACACTGAAACCACATTGCAGTTTGTATTGAAAAAAGATTCCCCCTCCGATTCGAAATCGCCAGTCATCATTTCTTCCTCTTTCGCAGCCACCTTCTTCTCCTTATCTTCCCCAGCTTCTTTCTTAGGTGAGAAAAGCCTCCTGGATACTGGAGGTTTGCCCCCAGTCTGAACCATTGATGCCGGTTTGTTGGTGCTTGATTCTCCTACCTCCATGGACTTCGAATCTTTCTCAGCCTTTTTGTTTCTTTGGTGTCTGCACCACTGGGAGCGAGACATAGGGTTCTTCCCTTTGTAATTTTCCAACCTGATTTCTTCTCTTCTGTTTGTATTAAACTGCTTTCTGTATGCCATTGCAGTTCTGCCACCCTGATTGTGACACCCCAAATTAATTCAATTATTTAATAATTAGAAATTTAATTATTAATTTAATTAAAGGTTTAATTATTAATGTTTTTGGGTTAATGGATTTAATAATTTAATTAAATAATGGAAGTTGGGGGTGTGAAGTTGAAATGTAGGGTGTATGGAGTAAAAAGCTCTACTTAATCCTAATTAATCTAATTTATTTATTTATATTATTTGGCAAATAAAAAGGAATAAATAGAGGAATAAAAGGAAAAAGTGAGAGGAGGAAAATAAGGATTTGCATTCTACGTAAAGTTGGAGAAGAGAAGGAAAAGTGGAGAAAAGCCAATTCATCGAAACTTTGAAGATTCATCGCGAGGTAAGGGGGGATTGAATTTGGTTTTTATGCCTTATGGGTTTTGATGATCATTAGAACAAATCGAATCGTTAGGAATCTCGAATTGGAATGATAAAATATGCCCTAATGTTATAATCCGACGTAAAACCGTAATTGAAATTGTTAAGAATGATTAAATTGACGTGGAATGATTCTAGGTTAATTGGAAAACATATTCCTATAATCAAAAGTATGTGAATTTTCATGAATTAATTATGTTTTGGGGTTAGTATGTTGTTTAGTGATGTTTAGAATTAATGGAACTTCGTAACAGTAGAGAAAATTGGGTTTTTGATGAAATTCAACTGGTATGGATCGACACAAGCACTTTTGCATCGATACAAGTTGTGAAAATTTGGAGAAACAGAGAATTGGAAAAGCCATGCATCGACTCATAGAGTCATGCATCGATTCATAAGTTTGAAAACAGGTCCATGTGTCGATGCAAAAGAGTTTTGGATTGATGCAAGTGAGTTATGCATCGACACAAGTTTCGTATGTGTCGACGCATACTGTAATATATTTGAAAAATGCAGAAAATTAAATGTTATGCATCGATGCATAACTAATTGGGGTCGATGCAAGAGGATTTGAGGTCGATGCATAGCATTATGCATCGATGCATGCTGTGTTGGTTTGAACATAATTTTTCTGAAAATGATTTTTATCATAACTTTTTAACCGTAACTCCGATTTAGGCATAGTTGGTATCGTTGGAAAGCTTAGAACGAGTATTATCTGTTAATAACATTTTCAAAACCAAAAAATTGAGATCTTGAGGAATTAATATGGTCTCCGTAATAAGAATTCGTTGTGATTCGTGAAATATTCGTTGTGTATACGTGTTGTATGTTAATTCTATGTGTTGTGATTAACGATATATAATTATGATTGTATTGCTATTATATGATGTTGTTGATGTTGTATATTCATGAATGCTTGTTGATCTCATGAATTTTTGTTGTTGTTTATACCGGTGATAGTCTTACTAATTGAAGGGTAAGCGTTTGGCATATTTATGCTTGTGATAATTGTTTCATGATTATGTTGTACCTGTTATCCATTATGATTGAGTTGTTATCATGTGATATATATTGGTGTTGGCATTATGTGGAATTATGTAATGATCATATTCTGTTGATTTAAGGTTGCATGCTTCTGATGTGCATGCATAAGCATTTTGTTGATGGTTCATTCCCATTGTGCGGAAGTGAACTTGCAGGGCCAATAAACTTACCTAGTGGACAGAGGTAGTGAGGCTAGATTCTTGACCCAGTGATGTATGGGCGAATCATTGAATTGATGCTGTTTTTCGAGGTGTAAGCAGAACAGGGTGTGGACTTGGTTCACGATTGGTACCACATGCATTTGAGTCTGCATTGCATATGTAATTATAACATGTTAGGATGGTTTCCAGTGTTATAATTGCATTGATTGTTGTTGTTTGTATAATGATCTGTGTGTTTGTATTCATGAATTGTATGCTAATACTGTTAATAAGGGTGAATAATGAATTGGTTATTTTATTGTTTTGAGAAATGTATAATGCATTTTAATTCTTGATGAAATCTCACCCTTACTTTAATGATTTCAGATTCGAAGTGAGTAGCTGCTTGGGAATTGGTGAGGACAGCTTTTAGAGTTGTGCTACTTAGTTAATCCGCGTGTCAGTGTCATGCTCTGGTAGTTGTAACACTGGGGAACGTTTGATTGGAATTTTTATGGATTTAAAACTGGCTGTTTTGTTATGCTTTAGTTTATGTCTTGAAAACAGTTATTGATTGAAGTATTCCGGATTTTTATGTTATAATTCCGCTATTTAAACATAATCCGTGTTTCCGTTTTATTTGATAAGTTCTTCAGTAAAGGCATGATTACTGTTTTTGGTTATTTGAATTAATTAAATTGTGACGCCTCTTGTTATGTTTAAAACTCTGATTAAAATTATATAAATCGCGGGTAAATTAGATGGGGTGTTACACTGATCATAGCTTCGCCACTTTCCTTTCCCTTTTTTGGCCTTTATTTGCAGCTATCTGTCAGTAGGGATTTCTGCAGGTAGTTTGAAAGAGACTTTCTTTGCTCCCCTAGGATAGGGACTATCTAGCCTTATTGGCATAGCTCTGCCACCATTACCAGGATTTGAAGGCATTCTTCCCTAGTAACCCCAGCAAGATGCAAAAGGAATTCTCTCGAATGCCTCTGCCATTTCTCTGTCATATACAGCTGCACATTTGGGGCATATCAAACATTCTATTCCGATTTTGTGGCATCGAACCAGGAATTCGAGCAAACTTTCATCAGCCTTTGGGTAAACTTTATACAGTTGGTTATCCTGTCTCCTGTTAACCCCTGTCCTTTCACATTGAGCCCTCTCGAACTCTGCAGCAATTCTTTGGTTACATATGATACTGCACCTTGGGCACAACAACTTGTCTTGATTTCTTTTATGACACTAAAACAAATAATAACACAAACTTGCGTCTTTCCTAGGGCAATTTCCCATTCTTTGATCTTTCTCCATCTCTAAACAGTGTTCAACTTCTTCCATCTCTGCATTAGGTTGTTCAAGATCAACCATGTGCACTCCTAAAGTCTGATCCTCAGTGATCTGGACCTTTTCAAATTTTTCCCTGAGGCCCTCGATAGCCTCAGTCAATTTTATGTCAGCAGCAAGTGGGCCATCAGCAGCCTTCATTGCATCACTCAGTATCTTCGCCTTAAGCACCTTTGGGGGGTCCTCAGTAGCCTTTGTTTCTTTCTTGACTAAGATAAAGTCCCCATCTTCTTCGAATTCATTCTCTAACTAAACTTTCTTCTCAGCAATTTCCACCATGTTAACGTCCAAAGGTTCAGCATAATTAGTTTCCGCCATCAGCAACGGATCAGTGTCAACCTTCATTGGGTTTTTTGCTTTGTCTGAAAATTTGAGCCTGCCTTCTTTGATTGCGTTCTGTATCAAATCCCTGAAAAGAAAGCATTGTGAGGTTTTATGGCCTAAAACGTTATGATACTTGCAAAAGCCTCTCTTCTTCCTTTGTTCCAATGGAGGAACTTTAAGGTTAGGAGGTACTATTAATTGGCCATCTTTGACAAGCAAATCAAATATTTCATCACACTTAGTTATATCAAACGTATAAATTTTCTTGGGGAATTTGTCGTTCTTTTCGTTTTCGACAAGATTCTTTCCATTAGAAGGAATCAGAACTTTGCAAGAATAAGGGGGTGTTTCCTTTAATTCTGCAAGATCTATTTCGAGTTGATCGAATTCATAAGGGTCTTGATATTCATATAGATTTCCTTCTTCAGCCTCTATGTAGGCTATTATTTCCTTTTTATGGTTTTTACTAGCCCTATCTTTTTCAGCTTTTAATCTTTCCACTTGTCGAACTCTGTCTGCTAGTTGGGCCATATCTCTTAGATACTGCGTATCTAATTTCTTTCAAATGGAATAATCCAGGCCCCTAGCAGCCATTTCGACCAATTTATGTTTAGGGACCACTATAAAGCATCTAGATTTTAATAAACGGAACCTATTCAAATAATCATCTATTGGCTCTGTGAATTTTCTCTTAATGCTTGATAATTCTTCAAACTTATCTTAGACTGGCCCATGTAGAATTGTTCATGGAATAATCTCTCTAAATAAGGCCAGGTATCTATAGGTCCAGGGAGAAGGGTTGTGAACCAAGTGAAAGCGTTTTTTGTTAGAGAACTTGGAAGATATTTTATCCTAAGGTTTTTATTATTTGCTAAGTCTCCTGCTTTCGTTAAATATCTTGCTATATATTCCACTGTTGATTCACTCGTATCTCCAGCAAATTTTGTAAACTTAGGAACTTTACAACCCCTGGGTAATTCTGATTGTAGAACATAATCTACAATAGGAGATGTATAATTTGGTCTTCTAAATCTTGAGTTTAAACTATTCTGGGCCATTATTCTTTCGATCATAGTGGTTAGATTATTTTCTGCCACTAAGTTGTCATTTCTAATTCTATGAACAACTTCATCTACATTTTGGTCCCTATTTACCATCATTATTTGTCTAGGTTGTTCCTCCTGTATTTCCTGAACTCCCTGTTGCCTTAACCTTTCCCCTATATTTCTTTTTTCGACCACTTGTCTAGGGGGTCGAACTTGTTCAATTGTGGGTTCTTCATTTCGAATCACTACTGGATTTTGTCTACGTCTTGGAGGCGCATCAGGGGCACCAAAGAAATCTGCTATTCTAGCCATCTGGGCTGCATTTTCTTGGTTTGTTCTATTTATATTCTGGATTAGAGGATTAAAGATAACATTCATCTCACGGGCTAGGACTCCTACTATATCATGATTTCTATCATCCATTTGTTGCCTAAGCACTGCCTGACTATTAGTTGTAAGGGTAGGCATTTGGGAAAAGTTTCCTAGATTCTGGGGATTTGGGCCCAAATGATTCATTCCAGAACCGGACCCTTGGATTGGGGACGGAGTTGACACATTATGCAACCCTGCCATAAACGAAGTTGGCATCCCATATGGGGGGTTCCTGGGTCTCAGGGCCTCGAAGCTTGGAGGCCTTGTGGGGGTCGAATACTATTGATTTCCTATGTTTTACATAGTTTGCGCTAATGACATGTTCGATGGGATCTCTAATGTACTTACAAGGATTGTATTCGAACCGCCTATGGGGATAGTATTAGATGCATCAATCGAACCAAAAACGATTGTTGCAGCCCCCTATGGGGGTTCTTATCCCCCATCTTGGTTAGTTGTGTTAACCATTATTTTGGTACGTTGTCTTCTGGGTATATGTGGATTACTATTTGTTATTTTACCGCTTCTAAGGTTCATATAACGAAATGCATTCCAAAACTCGGAGGATCCTAAAAAGTTTTCTAATGGATTTATATACAAAAAATTTACTATGACACAGTCCCACTAGGCGTGCCAATTTGTTTACCGTGATTTCTAGTAAACAACCGCTAGTCTTCCAATTGTTGGTTACTTGCAGGATCGACTAGATTGATCCTAGGACACATGTCTCATAATTCACTTTCATATTCCTATTCGTTATTTTATAAGTTTATACTGTATCTTTTAATATAGAATGTAAGACTCTTAAATCTCTCTCTAAATCTGTCTAAGAAAATGTATTGACTGAGTACATTAAGAAGGCTTCGATTTAAACTTAAAATTTGACAATTGAATGCAAAAACAAAAGGTTTTTGTAAATGCAAAGTGTTTGAATAAAAGAACAAGACAAATAAAATAAAATTTCTGAAAAGATAGAGTGTTTAGTGAAATTTAAATTTTTTCTGAAACATAAAGTGTGTACAACGAAATGTAAAGGGAAACCAAAGGATTCAAGAGTAAAGATACTGTAAAGGCAAAAGGAATGTAAAAGAACTTGAATTTAAATTATGAAAAGACATGATGTTCAATACGTACATGTTATCTTCCACTCGTTTTCCTATATCACGGTAGTTTGAGTATTTGAGATTTTTTAGTACACAAGTGAACACACAAATTCTAACATTAGAACACCTATTTATAGCATTTCGACCTCAACAACCATGCTCTAAAATTATGCCACGTTCAAAGCATGCATGCCTCTCTCGTTCATTGGCCTCCACGCGTCTTCTACAAATGGCGCCTTTAATTGAATTTCGAATCTTACGCCAGGGAAGTGTATTCTTATTTCTCTCGATTTGAATCATAAGTAATTCCCTTGGACCACTTCAGCTTTTAAATAAAAAGCTCTTTAGAATTAAACATGGAGATGCCAGATCGAAACCCATCAATTTGTTCACTCAAAATCGAAAGGGTTTTTTGAGTAATAGCTCTATCTCTCTAACCCATCATTCTTCAATTCAACATTCTTTGTTGATGTTAATTTGTCTTAACTTTTAAACTTTATCTGAAATATCTCTTATACATCAAATATCTCTCTGTCGAAATTGCCAGCTAACAGACCTTACGCCTGTCTCTTGTTATCCGCAACATTTGCGATAAAATGCAAAACAAACAAGTCAGTTCTCCCACCGTGTTACAAAACGGGAAACTCCGTTGGGGACAACACCCAAAGAGAGGTTACCTTAGGGCTATAAATAACTTTTAATCACTTTCTGTTTTCTTTGTATGTTTTATTTTTAAGGGATGCTTAGGTATTATAATTGTGGGGGATCCTACACCCGGATCCAGGTTTTCTTAGGTAAGTAGCAATAGATCATCGTGACTGTCCAGCATAGACTGAGACGGTTAAAATGATGGCTACGGTTAGTGTGACACTTTGGATGTCCTGATGCTCCTCATGTTCAGTTGAGGAAATATTTGGCATCTGCGTGATGTCATCAAGCACTAACTAAACTTTTAGAACCCTAACTGAGCCATCTTAGCCATTAGAAGGTAGTGAGATAGTCGGTTTCTGTACAAGAAATTAGTCTCGAAAGTTCCCAACCATGCTTAGTTCATCAAAAGTCATGATTATCTACTCGACTTGGTTACCTCCGGTTTAGGAGAAGATATGATGTGTGTCGTATTCCAGTTCTTTGATCTGAAATATCAATGCTTTACTTCCCATATTATCAGTTAGTACCTACAATGGAAGAGTTTTATAAGCTACTTGGGATACCCATTCTTGATCACATACCTTTCATCGGTTTAGAAAAAGTTATGAGGTTTGAAGACATCGCATCAACGTTACATCTAAAGCGGTCAGACATTGAAGCTAATTGGGAAAAAAGAAGTGGAGTTAAAGGTTTTCTTGCTAAATTTATGATAAATAATGCTCAAGAATTCTTGAAGGCCATGAGTTTCCACGCTTTCGAAGATGTTTTGGCATTGCTCATCTATGGTTAGATGTTATTCCCTAATCCATATTAATTCATAGACATGAACGTCATCAAGATATTCCTCACTCATAATCTTGTGCCTACCTTGCTCGGAGATTCTGCATTTTCTCCACACTCGTACTATGAAAAGACAAGAAACTCTCATGTGTTGCATACCTTTATTATCCAAGTGGTTTATTTCGCACATTCCTCGATCAATGATGAAGAATGAACAAGGTTTAAAGTGGTCTCAAAGGTTGATGTCACTCTCTCATTCAAATATTCATTGGTGTCTCTACTCTCAAAAAGACTTCACCTTCATTGAGCGTTGTGGAGAATTCCCTAATGTACCACTCCTTGGCATAAGGGGAGGTATCACTTACAACCCTTCTCTAGCGCTACGTCCGTTTGGTTATGCTTGAAGAGATGGTCCTCATGATATACTTCTTCAAGACATTGTGTTTGACTACGACAACGATATCCAAGGTTACCGTCGAAGATTTGTGCACGCTTGGGGCATGGTGAAGAAAACTAATTGCAATTTGCATAATAAACTAATTATAAGACTACTAACTACATAATAAATGTTTTATAAATTTATTTTTATATTATTATTATTACTTTTATTAAACACTTAATTAATTTTAGACTAAATTACACTTTTGGTCCCCCTATTTTGGTGTTTTCACGATTTAGGTCCCTTCATTTTATTTTTAAACACTTTTGGTCCCTCATCCCCACTTTGGCTCCAAGAAAGTCTCTGTGTCATTTGTTATTAACAGGTGGCATGAAATTATTTTACATGTGGCATCCAAAAAACACACTCCTTCTTCCTCAACGGTCTTCTTTCCTTCTTTCCAGAATCTCTTCGTTTCCTCACTCCTTCTTCTTCCCTTTCCGCAGTCGTGAAGATTCACGATTCCAGGTTTGTATCATCAGATATTCCCCTTCCTCACTCCTTCTTCTTCCCTTTCCTCACTCGTTCCTAATTTTCTGGAAGCCCTAATTTTCACTATTTGTTGCATTTGATTTCACAGACATACATGTCTTCATTTACGTCTAAAGAGGATGAGAAGTTTCGTTTCAGGTATGTAGCGATTTTATCTAGTTATGTATTTTGAGATGTTAAAGTTTAGTAAAGCATTGATCTGAGATGTTGCATTGTTTTTGAAATTCCTGGCAGCAGATACGTGATGTCACAGAGAATATTATGACACACTATCTGACACTCTGTTAATAATTCACACAATAAATGTAAACAGCAGTAAAGAACACAATAAGTTGTTTACCCAGTTCAGTGTCTAACTACACCTACATCCGGGGCTATCAAGCCGGAGGAAATTCACTATTAGTAGAATTAATTCGTGAATAAACCAACGGTTTATCTCCTTCACTTAAAACCTACCCAATGCAACTTCAACCTAAGTCCTACTTAGATCTGAGTTCCTACTCACTCCCCCTCAATCACAGCAGTGATATCAACCTATTGAATAATTGAATTGTGAAGACACACTTCAATAAACTATCTTGATCTCGCTTCAAAGCTTTCAATCAAGAGACAAACACTCGTGCTTTAAAGCTTTGAGTGATAAACTACCCTTACAAACAAATCCTAGTCCAAGGCACTTATCAATTGATAATTGCTTGGCTCACAAGAGATACTAGAATTACAAATACCAACTGTTAACTTTCCTAACAGTACACAAATAACAACCTGCTATCTCTTCAATAAATTCTGGAAGCGTAGCAGCAGTGTAAGGGTTGAATTCCTTTTATAGAAGCAGTCCTGAAACTTCAGTTTTGGGCTTCCATAAAGATAGCTAGGGTTCACTTAATTTAATCCTAAAAACATGGTCTTTTCAACAACCAATTTAGGTCTAATTAAGATTAACCTAGCAGCCACGTGAGCATGCTTTCTAATAACAGAAAAACAATATTTAGCAGCTCAACAAACTTCCTGAAAAGTCTCAGGAAAAAACAGATTCTACTGTAATGTCACATCGAATGTCATAACATTATGACATCGTTTTCTGAATTTCTAGCACAGCTTTAGCTTCTAGTTCTGAGCTGTCCTTTAATCATCCTTAGCAGGTAGGATTTATCTTCAATCTCTGAATGTCATGACATTTATCAAGACATTGATATAGCCTAGTTTTACCAAAATTAATGCCAACTAAAAACACTAACAGTTTTTGATACTTAATAGGCCAGCTGATATAACTGAAGTTAGGTTAAGGATTAATCATGGGGGGTACTTTGTTCATTATCCTTGCAAAGTATATGTTAATGGAAAGGTAGAAGAACTGGAATGGGAATTTGATGTGGATTTCATGTGTTACATGGACTCTATGAAGGTTGTCAAGGAGTTGGGTTATGTAAGAATCAAGGGCATGTGGTATCATCACTCGAAATTATCACTTGCGTGTGGGTTGAGACCTCTTAACAATGATGCAGATGTTCTGAAATTCGGCGAAGATATGAAAGGATACGATTTGGGTAATATCTATGTTGAACATGCCGTAGATGAACCGAAAGTTCTAACAGAAGAAGAGTATAAACAATATGCAGAACCTGTACAAACCCCAATTGAGATCGAATTGGATGATGAAGTAGATATGGCTAACAACGAAGAAGAGAATGCAGAAGAGAATATAGAAGAGAGGGAAGAAGTAACTGTGGAAGAGAGGGAAGAAGAGAATGAAGAAGAGAGGGAAGAAGCAGAAGAGAGGGAAAAAGTAATTGTGGAAGAGAGGGAAGAAGAGAATACAGAAGAGAGGGAAGAAGTAACTGTGGTTTACAGTGCAGAAGATAATGCAGAAGAGAGGGAAGAAGTAACTACGGAAGAGTGGGAAGAAGAGAATGCAGAAGAGAGGGAAGAAGTAAATGAAGAAGATATGGAAGAAGAGAATGCAGAAGAGAGGGAAGAAGTAACTGTGGAAGATAGGGAAGAAGAGAATGTAGAAGATAGGGAAAAAGTAAATGAAGAAGATATGGAAGAAGAGAATGCAGAAGAGAGGGAAGAGGTAAATAATGAAGATAGTGAAGAAGTGGTAATGGAAGAGAGGGAAAAAGTAATTAAGGATGGGATGGAAGAAGTGAATATGGAAGATAGGGAAGAAGTTATTAAGAATGAGGAAGATGAAGATTTGGGGGATAGTGAATTTGATGGCTTAGTTGAAGAGGATTGGGATTGACACATGAGGTACCAAGCCACACATTTACGCAAGAAAAAAAAGATGCAACCCAGGTATATGCAAGCCAAGAACCAACCAAAGCAATTGATTTTGAAGAAGCACATAATGTAGACTCAAATGTCCTTGATACTCCCCCAGGAAGTGAAGATGATGGTGAAGAATTTAATTATCCCAAATTTAAAATGCCGGATTGTGGTGATCAAGTAAGATTCGAGCTTGGGATGAGATTTGCCTCAAATGGTCTTATTAGAGATTCAGTAAAGTCTTTTGCAATGGAAAAGATTAAAAACTTACATATCAAGAAAAATGATAACAAACTGTCTTGACACAATGCTCACAAGCTCCACAAACACAAGAATGAAATATTTGTGAATCCAGATTCTGTTTTTCTACTTTGCACTTAGTTTTGGTTGAATCCACATTTTGTGTAATGGATCACATGTAATATTTATGAATCCAGATTCTGTTTTGCTACTTTGCACTTAGTTTTGGTTGAATCCACATTTTGTGTAATGGATCTCATGTAATATTTGTGAATTCGGATTCTGTTTTGCTACTTTACACTTAGTTTATGTTTATGTATAATACTTTGCTACTCTTTTGTTATATATAAGACAGTTTAGCAGTTTTACAAAGACAGTTTAGTAGTTTTACAAGAAGGCATGCATCAATGTATAACCTCTTGAGTCAATACAAAAAGGCATGCATCAATACATATAACAATTTTCCATCTATATGAGTCGACTCATACTGTTTTGCATCGATACATATATATTTCAAAAATTGGAATTCAGTTCTGTTTGTTGCTTGCATCAATACAAAATCATTTGTGTTGATACAAACCAATTCTTCTTTCTGGAAAATAAAATCTTACACAATATGCATTGATGCATACGTGTTTTGCATCGACTCATATAAGAATTGAGGCTCTGGATATTTGATCTTGCATCAATACATAAGTGCTTGTATCAATACATATCTCACATGCATCGACTCATCCGTGTCATGCATCGACTCATGTCAATACAGTATGCATTGATGCAAAATAACTTGTATCAATACATAAATGGCCTTGTGTCGGCGCATACGAAACTTGCATCGACTCATACTCAATTTAACTCTCTGGAATTAATTTCAACACAGTATGCATCAATACAAAACCACTTGAATTAATGCATCAAGTCACTTGTGTCGACGCATAAGATTTTGTATTGACGCATAAGTTTGTATTTCAACTAACTTTTAATGTTTCCATATATAAGACAGTTTAGTAGTTTTACAAAGATAGAGGTTGTTACAACAAGCAGTTTTGTGAGCACCCAAATATTCTCTGAGCATAGAAATCTGAAAGAGACTTCATCTTCTCAATCATCTTGGTTCAAGAACACTGACACATATTCTGTTTATCCAAATTCTGACAGTATTATGTTATATGCTGTTTATACATAACCAAATTATGACAGTATTCCTTATATGACAGTTATATGACAGTATATGTTATATAGCCAAAATATATATGAACTGAAAGGACCAAATTGTATGAACTGAAAGGACCAAATTATATGACAGTATAATAGTTTGAACATTACATCAAAACCTCAATGATTACAACATCAAAATCATTACATAATTAGTTGCGGCAATCAAAATCATTACAATCAAAATCCCTCAAAAATGATTATAATTAATGACATCCTCCCTTCAAGTTTCTTGTAAGCAATATGACAATCAAAATCCAAGAAAAAACCAGGAACATAACCAAATTCTTGATCTTCCTTTGGAGTTCCTCACCAATTTTCTTAGCTACACCGTCCTTATGCTTCAAATCATTAACCTTCGCCAATAGTGAGTTTATGACTTCCTGTGAACGGTCTGAAAATTGCTCATCATACCTCTCAAAGAAGGAACATCCTTTTCGT
This sequence comes from Vicia sativa, assembly GCA_021764765.1. Lineage (NCBI taxonomy): Eukaryota > Viridiplantae > Streptophyta > Magnoliopsida > Fabales > Fabaceae > Vicia > Vicia sativa. Next base: position 148,836,439 of record CM038793.1, on the reverse strand, counting down.
CCATGTATCTGAACAAACATAAATTTTGGTTTCAATGTATCAAATTAAGCAGAATTTAGGACGTAAAAATTAGGGTTTTCTTGATTACCATGTATAATCCACATCCATGGAACCTACGCCTTGGATTTTGAGATGTCCACGCAGTAGCCACTAGTGATTCCAAGCCACAGTAACAGACCATCTTTCTCCTCCTAGAATGAGACAAAGAACTTGATACTTGAAACGATTGGGAACCCATAAGCGAATGAATCGACCTCACAAATGAAACAGAATCTGAAATTTTTGAAATTTTAACGAAATAGAAAGAGATTCTGAAAATTGAAGGAAAGAACGAAAGGATACAATAAATTTCTGAGGAAGAAGAATGAGTGAGGAAACGAAGAGATTCTGGAAAGAAGGAAAGAAGACCGTTAAGGAAGAAGGAGTGTGTTTTTTGGATGCCACCTGTAAATGACATGTAAAATAATTTCATGCCACCTGTTAATAACAAATGACACATAGACTTTTTTGGAGTCAAAGTGGAGATGGGGGACCAAAAGTGTTTAAAAATAAAATGGAGGGACCTAAATCGTGAAAACACCAAAATAGGGAGACCAAAAGTGTAATTTAACCTTAATTTTACAAATGCATTTATTAAAATATTTTTAATTTTATGATGTATAGACAAAAAATATGTGTGTTAATCTTTAAAATTATTATTTTTTGTTACAATCTATTAGATTATTAGTACAAGAATTATAAACACAATTTTAGATCTAAATTAAAATTTAAAAAATAAATATATTTTTAATGGTGTTTTACATAAACAAAATTTTCCTAAATATATTTTAATTAATATTAATAATATAAATAATTCAATATAAATAAAACTAAATATATAATAATAAGAGCATAGAAGAAAAAGATAATTTATTTAACAAATATAAATAATTGTTTAAATTGATTTCATAGAAAGTACATCCCTCTGTTGAATTATTTTTTTAGAAAATAGATAATTTTATTATTAAAAAAAAACAGTTAAGGCACAAATTAATCTTCTTGGATCCAGGCAGCAAAACACACAAGACAAGTAAGAAACCACAAAAACTAAATCCTACCGATTACATAATAGTAAGATTTTCTATGTTGATATCATGATAGGATGCCTAAGGCTTTTTTGCACGCTACCACTTATGGCCACAATGTATTTTATCTGTTTCACTAAATCTTCATCCATTTGTTTCTTGATGAATCTGTGTTCTTTTCTAGCTTTCCAAATCATATAGCTACTAGTTTCTGCAATAACATTTTTCAGAAGAAGTATTTTTCATGCCTTTTTGTCAGTTTCCCTCATAAATCCACTCCTTTTCAATGCTACAATTTTAAATGCTACAATTTTAAGTCTTCCTTTTGCATCCGATCCACCTCAAAATTTCTTCCCAAATCATATTAGTATTCCTGCAATCAAAATATAAATGATCTTATGGTTTCTTCATGTTGACAGAAACTGCAAATCTTATCACTAGAAACACCAAATTTGCTAAGCCTATCTTTAGTGGGAATTTTCCCCATGAAGACGAGTCTCAAGTGAAATTTAGCACGAGATTTGGCACTATTGTGGAAGAAAGTTTTCTTCCATTCAACATGCAGAAGGGTTTGTCTCTAGTTCTGGTCATCCACTTTTCATCAACGCTCTATTGAATTGTTTTTTCATAAAATAAAATTTTAATATAATTTGTTATACATTCATAATAAATTATTTTATAAAAAAAATTTGGTTACAATTTTATTAATTCATCTTTAAATTTGATTTTTTTAAATAAAAAATTGTTAATAAATGTATTACTAAAATATAAAATATAAAAAATTGATTTTCTCCATCTTATCTTGCAATTGCTTAATTAATTTGAATTTCTCTTATACTTGTCCATCTATTTTACAAATTTCTATGTTTAAAAAATAAATTCCTTATTTAAATATAAAATTAAAATCATAATAGATCTTATAATAATCTAAAAGATAAAACAATAACATAAACATTTTTTTATTATTTCACAATAAAAATTAATAATATAATTATAAACATAATCTAAATCAAGATAATTCTATATATAATTTTAAATTAAATATCAATTATTATGAAAAAATATAATTTTAGTTTTTTATTATAAAATTAAAATAAAAGATAAGATTTGAATGAATACTTTATTTCCATAAAAAAAAACATTGATTATGAGTACTTTATTTCCACAAAAAGACATTGATGTGATGCAACTTTCAAGACGCTTGAAACAACCACTATTGCACATAACCACACATCAAAAAGTACACACAGTCAGTCCGATTGTCCAAAGGCACAAAAACCATTGTTTACAACCGTAAATCCTCCATCAACGACTAGATTATGACCACTAACATACTTAGATTCATCACTTCCCAAGTACATAACAGCTTCTGCCACATCATTTGGCATAAGGTTTGTACCCTTTAGGTTAGAATATACCCCTAGAACCCCATCATCATCTAACTTCAAGTATTTCTTAGCCAACGGAGTGAGAACAACATATGGCGACACACAATTCACCCGAATACCGAACGGTCCAAGCTCAACCGCCGTGTTTCTCGTCATCCCCACAACGGCGTGCTTTGAACTCGTGTAACCATGTGAAGCCGAACCTGCTATGCTTCCAGCAACACTAGCTGTGTTAATTATGCTACCTCGTCGAGCAGGGATCATTACCCTCGAAGCGTGCTTTGCTCCAAGAAAGACACTAACCAAATTAACGTTAATCACTTGTTGAAATTCAGATAATTAGTATTCTAGTATGTTGGTATTGTTTACACCGGTTATACCTGCGTTGTTAAACATGATGCCTAGTTTCCCGTACTTGGAAACCGTTGTGTTAACGGCGTTTTCAATGTCCTTTTCATTTGTCACGTTGCAATGAACATAGGAAGCAGATGATTTGTGTAAGTCTTGGCAAACAGAGTGACCTTGATCGTCTTGAATAGTCTTGCCGTGGCCTCGCCGATGCCGCTTGCTCCACCGGTGATCAGAGCCACCTTCCCCTCAAGCCTTGTAAATCAAATCAATTGATCATAGCTTATCAAGTTAGCTATAACTTTATTTTAGCTCTAAATAAAGTTGTAAAAAGTAATAATAGTATCCGCATCCGATAGAACCGTTTTATTGCAATTGTTTTTGCAATAGCAGAACTTTTTTTAACACGATGATGGTTAGTTAAGTGTGAAGAAACACAGTATCTTATTCAAATACATGCTTGCATGTCTATACAAAATTAAAAGAAGTGAAATTGCAACTTGATTACCTTTTCAAAGCAGCAGACACCAACGAAGCAGATGCCATGGATGAGCTTTTCACGTCTCTGGATAGCCGAAGAAAAATTATAAGACAGACTTGTTGTTCTTCTCATTGAGAATGCTAAAGCTGAATACTAATAACATTATCTAGCCTAGCTAAAGTGATAAGCAGTGATGGTACCGCATTCGAGATCACATGTTTTAATTTTTGAAACTGTTGCTGAAAGGGATGTGAACCGATCATGATCATCACCCATCCAACTCTTTCCAATACTTTTCCACAGTGTCAAAGAAAATAAATAAGTTGTCGGTTATTCGGTGGTCACAATTAATGTCTTCTTGTGCAAAAATACTCTGCTTTGTTAATTTCTACGTGTTACATACCGTGTATGCAAATAAGTTGTTAAGAATTCACCATCTTTCTTTCAATAATCTTCTATTTAGGCAATGCTTTATTGTAATTGAATAAGATCTTACAAAAATATCTTAATTGTATTTAATGATTCAATTCAGTTATAAAAATCATTTTAGAAAAAGTAGTTAATCTGTTAAATCAATTACAATTCAGTTTATAACTAGTTCAAACCAATTTATAGTATAAAGTCGGTTTAATATAATTTAATTAGTTTCAATCTAATTTAGTTGCAAAACTTAATTTTTTTAAATTAAATTTTAAATTGTTTTTGAAATTTTTTTTAATTTTTTTTTAATTTTTTTATTTTCAAAAAATATATATATTTTTTCGAAAAATAATTTCTTTAAAAAAATATTTTATAATTTCAGTTTTTTTTTTTAAATTTTCTTTTAAAATTTCAGTTTTTTTTCTTCAAAATTTCAGTTTCTTTTTTTTAAATTTCATTTTTTTTTTCAAAAAAATCTCAATTTGTTATATTTTTTGATAAAATAATTTCAGTTTTTTTTTTCTGAAATTTCTTTTTTTATTTATTTCTCAATTTTTTTTATATTTTTTGGTAAATAATTTAAATTTTTTTAAAAAAACAAAAGAATTTTCAGTTTTTTTTTCTAATTTGTTTTGAAGTTTTCAAAAAAAAAAATACACATTTTTTTAAATCTTTTGGAAAAACAATTTCATTTTTTTTATTTTTTTAAAAAACAAATATTTCAGGTTTTTTTTCGAAAATTTTTTCCAGTTTTTTTATTTTATTTTCTGTAATTTTCTTTTTTTATTTCTCAAAATTTTTTTCCAATGTTTTATATTTTTGAAAAAAAATACTTTTAGCTTTTTTTTTTCAAAAAAAAAAAAAATTTCAGTTTGTTTTCGAAATCTAATTTTTTTTTTATTTTTTTAAAATAAATTTTTAAATTTTTTATAAAAAAGTGTATTTGATTATTTTATAAAATATTAATTTTTATAATAAAACCAGTTTATAATAAAAATTGGTTTTGAACTAATTTAAAACTGAATTAAAATTATTTTGAATAAATGGTTCAGTTTATAACTATTTTAATGGTTCAGTATTTTTTATGGTTCAATCCAATTCAATGCAGAAATACAATTTAATTAATTATATTTTAAACACCCCTATTCTGTAAGGTTGGAAAAAATTAAAAAAAAGAGCACTAAGAGGATTAAAGAAATGTAAAAAGAGATTCATGGGATAGTAGATAAAAGCAAAAATAAGTAGGTAAATCTCTGCAGAGATACGGTGATAAAAACTAATATTATATCTCTTATCGAGATGGTTAATATTGTTAACGCAACAATCGAAGGAGGATTGAACGAAAAATATTCTTATTTTTTTAAAAAAATTATTTTGAACAACCCACATTTTTTAAAATATAATTTTTATTAAAAAACATTTTTTGTGAGAAAATAGATAGTCGCAATAGTTTAGTCGCAAAAATGATATCGGATACTAAATACAGAGTTGAACACCTAAAAGGTGTCCAAATTTCATTTCTCTTTTATAACATTTCTTTGACATGAAATTGTGCAAACAAAGTCCACATACGCAAACAAAATGTACAGCACTAGTGGGCCCAATGTTAGTTCTAGTCTGAAGGATAATACTTTTCAATGAAGTTAATAAAATCGTCTAATTGACTCGTCCACGAAGTCGGCTTCATAAAAAAATCAACATAAACCTTACCTTAGAATACAATGAAAATTAAGCTTTCAAATTGCATGATGAGATAGGATAGGTGAAGGACTCCGATTGTTTGTAGATTCACGCACCTTACCCATGGCAAGCGTTCCTCTGGCATCAGCTGTTCTAAGAAGGTAAACAAGTTGCAACTTCACTTCGTTTTATTTGCATACGCACCAAAATATAAATGATAATACTTTTGAAGTGCTTTTCTATTCTTCTGTTCCTTTTTCTTAGCCTTGTAAAAAAAAAAAAGATTTATAGTTTTGGGCATCTTTATCTTTTTCTTTGGATGCACATATTAGACAAGTTTAGTTTGTTATATATTATGTCATGCTCAACTCATTTATAAGGCTTGAAGGCAAGGTGGCTCTGATAACCGGTGGAGCGGAAGGTATCGGCGAAGCCACCGCAAGACTCTTCTCTCAAAATGGAGCTAAGGTCGTTATAGCTGACATCCAAGACGACAAAGGTCACTCAATTTGCCAAGAGTTACACAAATCATCAGCTTCTTATGTTCACTGCGACGTCACAAAGGAAAAAGATATAGAAACTGCCGTGAACACGACGGTTTCCAAGTACGGTAAACTAGACATCATGATAAACAACGCAGGCATAGCGGGTGTAAACAATACCAACATACTTGAAAACACTTTATCTGATTTTCAACAAGTGATTAACGTTAATTTGATTGGTGTATTTCTTGGAACAAAACACGCTTCAAGAGTAATGATCCCTGCTCGACGAGGTAGCATAATTAACACAGCTAGTATTTGTGGAAACATAGGTGGTGTGGCTAATCATGCTTACACAAGTTCAAAGCACGCTGTGGTGGGGCTGACGAGAAATACGGCGGTCGAGCTTGGACCGTTTGGTATTAGGGTGAATTCTGTGTCACCTTATATTGTTCTGACTCCGTTGACTAAGAAATATTTAAAGGTAGATGATGATGGGATTCTAGGTGTTTATTCTAACCTAAAGGGAACAAATCTTATGCCAAATGATGTGGCTGAAGCTAATCTGTATTTGGGAAGTGATGAATCTAAGTATGTTAGTGGTCACGATCTTGTTGTTGATGGAGGATTTACAAAGGTAAACAATGGATTTTGTGTCTTTGGACAATCTGTTTGATTACGTGGACTTTGATATGTCTTTATGTGCAATCATTGGTGTTTATGGTGTTTTGTATTGATTTCTTTGTAAGTTGCATCAAGGCTGTTACAACTCCGGCTAATAATAAAATATTGAGTTAAATATATTTTAACCTTCTTAAAACATTTTCAATTTTTATTTTTAATTCTTCTAATATATGGAACTTTGTATTATGTATAAATACATCTTCTTTTGATAATATAAAATAAGTGTTATTTAAATTTATTATACGAAATAATTCAAGAGCATTTAGAATAGATGGTGAGAATTTTTAACAAGTTAATCATAAGTTTTGGGTTTGTTTCATGTCCTGACACACAACGGTGTTAAATTTTACGAGAGTGAGAATTTTTGCATCTTAATCATAAGTCTTGGGTTTGATTCATGTCCTGACACACAACAATGTTAAATTTTATGATTGTTGATTTTGCCGCCTATATGGTTCTATCCTACTTGAGAAATCAGTCTCAGCATTTGCACACAGATTTATAAAAAATAAAAATTTATGGTACGAAATATGAGTTATTTATATATGTGTTGTGAAATTACATGTCTTTGAAACAAAACGTAAATTATTTCTTTATGATAAAGAAGCAAACAGAATAGAAAAGATGGAAGAATACAAAGAACAACAAATAATATTGATTATAATTGATATTCTTTACTTTCTCATTAAACAAGATTACAAGTACATAAGAATTAATAAGAAATAACCTCTTTCACCCTAAATTAGGATTTAAAGTATACTATGATGAGAGACTAGTATGCTATTTATAATAAACCCAACATACTAAACTAATGAGTTTTTTCACAAATATTTATTATAAACTAACTTAGGGTACAAGCTAACTTAAAAAATTGGATATAACAAATAGGCCTAATTCGACATGCTAGCATCCCTAGCATTTTCGACAATTGCATGTTTGACCATACTTCGACTACAAAATACACTTCTTTGACACCAGCAAGTGAGCAACCTTCAACTACATGTTAATCTCTATTGAACTTATCGAACCACGAAGCTACCCTTCGACCCAATAGAGTTCGATTCAATATCTTCCACAAATCTCCACGTTGGAACAAACTCTACTTCATCAAGAAAACACACTAGCTTTCTTCATGCAACTTAACAATGTCTTGGTGAGCATATCAACAAAATTGTGATTTGTTGAAACCTTCAGCCCTTGGACTTCTCCATGTTCGATTAGTCCTTTGACAAAATGCAATCTCACATCGATGTGCTTAGTTCACTCATGATAGGATGAATTATTCTACTAGTGTATTGCACTTTAACTAACACAATTAATAGTGATAACACAAGCTTGAAGTTTCAACTCCTTAGCAAAACGTTCAAGCCACAATGCTTCTTTCTCATCTTCAGTGAGGGAAATATATTATGCTTCAGTGGTTGATAAGGCGACAACCTTTTGAAGTGTCGTTTTCCAACTGATTAATGTGCCAAACATAGTGAAAACATATCCAGAAATACATTTTCTAGAATCCATACAACCTTCATAATCAGAGTTAACATACCCTTCGATTACTGCTTTAATATCTTCACCCAAGTCTCCACCGTAAATTAGGACTCTGTTCAGAGACCTATTTATGTACCTTAGAATCCACTTCAATGAATTCCAATGAGCCTTTCTAGGATTTTCCATGTACATGCTTACAAGAATTACTGCATATGTTATGTCGGCTCTAGTATAAACCATAACATACATCAAAGAACCTACTATGTTAGCATATTGGATGTTATTCATATAAGCTCTTTCGACTTCAAGACCGGGACACTGATTGATACTCAGCTTAAATTGATGATTTGTCAGACCAACAACAAGCTTTGAATTCAACATACCAAACTTGTCTAGAATCTTCTATAAGTATTCCTTTTTAGATAAGCATAATTCCGACTGCTTTCTATCTCTTCATATATCAATCCAAAGAATCCTTGATGCAGCTCCTAGATTTTTCCTGTCAAACTCCTTATTGAGTTTAACCTTCACCCTCATTAAATCTTTGATATTGTTGCTTGCTATAAGAATATCATCCACATAAAATCAATAAAATGACAAATAAATTTCCAGGTCGAAATATGGAGTAAACATTGTGGTCAAACTTACTTCTAATGAAACCTGTGTGTGCCATGAACTTATTGAATCTCTTATTCCATTGTCATGGCGATTGTTTCAAACCGTATAATGATTTATTTAGCTTTCACACATAATCTTCCTTTCCCTTTTTGACACATCCTTTAGGTTGGCTCATTAGGATTGTTTCATCTAGATCACCATATAAGAACATAGTTTTCACATCAATAACTACAAAAACACATTAAACCTAACAAATGTTACACAATTAATCGAAAACTCAATTATATACAAAATAAACACAATTATGAACAAAGTTTGGATTATTCATACGACATTAACAAAAATCATCGATAAGTGCCTCAAATTATATACATAAAATAACGACATTTTGGCAATTATCACATGTACGACAACAAACTTCCTCTTTGGATCAAGATCTCAATTTTTTCTTTTGAGGTGATGACAATCATCAATATGATGTCCTTTCAAATGATAATTGTAACGCCCCAAAATTAATTAATTATTTAATTAAATTATATAAGGATTTAATTATTGAATTTAGTCGAAATTGGATTTGTCAGTATTATTTTAAGAAGCGTATTTGGATTAATAAATTTAAGTTGGATTTTATTCGGTTATTTGAAGAATTAATAAATTTGATTACGTTGAAAAAAATAATATTATAATTTTATTATTAATTTCAGAATTATTAATTAAATATGGATGAGTTAGTTATAGAGGTGAAATAGCATTTTTAGGTGTATTAGTTAGTATACCCAATAAGACTTTAGTGGCCCATTAGTATTTTAAGTGGCTTAGGTAGTAGTTGGAAGTGGTATTATTTAGAAAAACAAAACAAAATATCATGTACAGTAGCAGTAGAGAAGAAAGAAATTGAATTGGGAATAAGGGTTTGCTAGTAGTGAGGAGAAAACCTCAATTACAGCCTGATAGTTGTCGTTCTTCCGATTGATTTTTCGAGCTCTCTTCAATCCAAAGGTAAGGGGTGGGGTTTGACTTGTATAATCGATTGTATGCTGATTTTTATGTGGGATTTAGGGTTGTATAATTTTTTTGTTAATTCCTTGTTTTGTGATGAAATTGATCAATCTGTGTTGAAACTATTATGTCTGCCATGGATGTTGTTGCCCCGTGTTGTTATAATATTCATATGTGAATTTATGCTGGTGAAAATAAGTTGTTTTCTAGAAAAATAAATTATTCTGGGTTGAATTCATATGAATAATTGGTACCGAAAATAAGCAGTCTGAAACGGTGGAGGAAGGAAGAAGGTTTTGAGACGTCCGTCTCAATTTGTTGGAAGAGAAGGAAGTGGGCGCCTTACTCCATTCCTTTACTTTTCCTTGTAGCCACGTGATAATCACAGTAAGGCATGGTTTCTTAGGTAATTATTTATGTGATTAGAAACCTCTTAGGATAATGAACATATACCAATATTGTCTAATTATAATTGATGTGGTGAAATATAATAATTATATTAGTTGATCTATTCATGTAGCAGTGTAGCAAAACAAATAGCCATAGCAGAATAAAGTAGCAGAATGGGTAATATTAGTAGCAGACTGGTGTTGTTGAGAATGATTCCTATTCAGAACTTCTAAGGATTAGTTAGATTCTGATGGTCAGAAGTTCTAATGGTCATAAGTAGAAGCGATCAGTCAGAAGTTCTGATGGTCAATAGTAGGAGCGATTAGTCAGAAATTCTGATGGTCAGAAGTAGAAGTGATCAGTCAGAAGTTTTGATGGTCAGAAGTTCTGATGGTCAGAAGTAGAAGCGATCAGTCAGAAGTTTTGATGGTCATAAGTAGAAGCGATGGTCAGTAGTTTTGATGGTCAGAAGCAGAAACTTCTGACATTGCCTCCGGAAGAAATTGAACTTCTGGAGGATAACTTAGTATTTGCTATGTTGATATAAATTTTGTCGTGACGTGGTGATGTTGTGATGTGAAGATGAATAATGTTAGTTTATGAATAAAGGTCATGGCTTAGGCAATGGTTTAGTCTTATTTAGGACCTCTTATGTGTATACTGAACCTACATTATAGTAGTATAAACAAGTTAGCATAGTAAATATAATAAGTGAGCTAGTATGTTAAACCTGTAGCAGGTAAAGTGTGACACCCCAAATAATTCAATTATTAAATAATTAGAATTTTAATTATTAATTTAATTAGAAGTTTAATTATTGGTATTTTTGAATTATCGGAATTAATTAATTAATTAATTTAAAATGAAAGTGGAAGAGTTGTGGTGTAAGGTGTGAAGTGGGGGTGTGAGGAGTAAAAGACTCTACTCATAATAATTATTTCATTATTATTATTTTGGAATAATAAAAGGAATAAAATAAAGGAAAAAGAGGAAAAGTGAGAAGAGTTGGAACTTTCACCATACGTGCAATTCAGAAGAGGAGAAAGAAGGAGGAAAAGCCAAAGCGTCAGAATCCGAAGAATTGTCACGAGGTAAGGGGTGATTTTATCCGATTGTTATGCCTTATGAGTTTTGATAATCAATAGGATTGATTAACATGTTAGAAATCCCAATTTAGGATTCTCTAGGTTTGTAGGATTTGATCCAAATTTACCCAATTGCATGAAACTAGAATAAATGGATGTTATAGGATTGTTGGATGTGGTTGAATTGTGTTAAATCTCACTATTATACTGTTGTTGGGATGACTTTTGTGATATTGGATGAGTTGATTCATAGAGGAATGAAGGGGTTTGAGTTGGGAAGAAGAATGCTGTCAAATTGAGTATTTTCTTTCTGAGCAGCAGAACGGTTCCCAGTATGGAGGAACCGGGTTCCCTTTGTAAAACTCACTAAAATTGTCATTTTTGCATGCAGGAACCGGTTACTCCTGGAGAGGAACCGGGTTCCCAGTGCAAATTTTACACATGAAAATGACATTTTTTTGTAGGAACTGGTTCCCCATTTGGAGGAACCCGTTCCCACTGTTACTTTTTTTTAAAAATACTAACCTTTACAAATTCATAACTTTCAAACCATAAGTCCATTTTAGTCGCCGTTTTGGATGTTGTTTCTTAAATTAAATACTCTATTTTATAAAATGAAGAAAATACTATTTTATGTAATTTATTTTAAAAAGAGTTGATTCTTCCGATTTTGTAAACTAAGGTAATTCTAGAAATGACGATGAATTGTTTAGAATTGTTCTGACGGGTAGAATGAGGATTACATGCTTATATCATGTTCCCGTGTTTATTCATGATCGTGTTGTTACCATGTGATGTTTGTTGGTGTTGTCTATGTATGGAATGATGTTGTGATATCATATTCCGTTATTTGAATGTTGCATGCTTTTGATGTGCATGCATATGCATTCTGGTGGTGGTTAATTCCCACTGTGTAGAATTGGACTTGCAGAGCCAATACCCATATCCAGTGGTTTAGTGGTGGTGAAGATGGATTCGTGTTCCAGTGGTGTATGGGTGAATTGAGGATTAACGATGTGTTCGAGGTGTAAACGAAACAGGGTATGAATTTAGGTCACGATTGGTACCACGTGCATATAATCTACATCATTATTTGTCTGGATTATAACATGTTAGGATGGATTCCAGTGTTATAGTCTGTTGTTTGTGTATGAAGTATATTTATGACTTGTGTATGAAGCAGATCTGATTATGCTGAATAGGGTGGACTGATGTCTTATGATATTTTATTTCTTTTGATGAACTTATAATGCATTCTAATTATGATGAAGTCTCACCCTTACTTTGATGATTTCAGATTGAAGTCTTAGTTGTTTAGGAGCTGGTGAGGATGGCTCTTGAGCTATGCATTTCGTTTATCCGTGTGTCAGTGTCATGCTCTGGTAGTTGTAACACTGGGGAACGGTTGTTTTAGAGTTATAGTTTTAAACTCTGTTTTCTTTTGGTTTATGTTGGAATAATTATGAATTGAATTTATTTCAGTTTTGATGATATTTTCCGTTATGTAGAACGTGTATACTGGTTTTGATTAATTTAATGAAGTTCTTCAGTGCAGCATGACAACTGTTATGATATTTTCTATTTAATTGAATTGTAATGCCCTTTATTGCATGTTAAATTTGATTTAATTATTGATATTCGTGGGGTATTTGTTCGCGTTAAAAAGTGACGAACGAGGGAATCGAATCGAAATTCGAATCTCTGGCTCGAAATGATTTACTCTTTTGATTTGTTTTTAAAGATGTCGCGAGCATCAAGATTTATTATTTCCAAAACAAGAAAAATGAGATGAAAAAGGGGAAAGCTGCAATACCCTCAATAAATATGATATACAGTACGACTAACGTGAACTAGACGCAACGCATTGGGGAGAGATCTGGGCAAGGGGGTTTGTTATATAAAGGAAATAGATGTGGCACCCTAAATATATATAGTTATCTATAACCTTATATATGAATATTTTGATATGTTTGTGTGTTTTGATTTTCTATTCTATTCTTGGGAAAGTTTCTCCTTTGGATTTTAAGAAGCGTAGATTATGTGGGATCCTAGGTTTTGTTATTATTGTGCTCGCAAAGATCATTGGGATCTTCTGCATATATATCCCTTAATGGGAATCAGAGCAGTTGTAGCTCGGATCTAAAAGGAGCTATGGTTTTGTTTGGTTTGAGGGAGAAAGAAGTATGCTCGTCAAGGATGAGACCTTGTGCCTACGTATTCTCAAAGGGAGGTTGAGAAAGTCAGAGCAATCGTAGTTCCCACTTATGCTAGTGGAAGCAACGAGTGTTATTAAGAGACAAAGACAAATTTCATCTTAATGAAAAATGTATCTAATCTATTTCATCACATACATTTTGAAGGGTTGATTGATTAAATCTTTCATCGTAAGTATTAGGTGTTTTGCTTGAGTGTACAAGCGTTACCACTTACAAGTTAAGAAAGATATTTGAAAGATGATTGAATCTTTAATTGTAAGTTTTGGTGTTTTGCTTGAGTGTACAAGCGTTACCACTTACAGTTAAAAGATGTTTTTTGTTTGAAAAAGTGTTTGAAAAGAATTTGATTGTATGTGATGTGATAGATGAGATACTTCTTCCATAGATATGATAAATGTCTAAATCTATAGGAGAAATTAATTGGATTAGGGGAATGCTTTTAAGAAGCCTGGGGGTCCTTGTATTGTAAGCCCAAGAGAAGGCATTCCGAGGGTCATCGAGGGTCCTTGTATTGTGAGCCCAAGAGAAGGCATTCCGAGGGTCATCGAGGGTCCTTGTATGAAGCTCAAGAGGAAGCTATAGGGTATGAATTGCTTTGCCTTTAAGAGTGGTTTCACCGGGAAACCATCCTCTTAGGATTCAAGAGTGATTTCACCGGGAAATCATACTCTCAGGGTTCTATCCTAGCGCGGGTGATTCTTTGTATTGGAAGCCCAATAGGAGGTTGTTAAGAGATTTCCAGGTCTCTTTCTTGTTTTATGCCCAAGAGAAGGCTAAACTCAACAAGGGAGTTCTTTTGAACGAAGCCCAAGAGGAGGCTAACTCAGCAGGGGAGTTGTCTTATATGAAGCCTAAGAGGAGGCTAAACTCAACGAGTGAGTTGTCTTATACGAAGCCTAAGAGGAGGCTAACTCAATAAATGAGTTATCTTATACGAAGCCTAAGAGGAGGCTAAAATCAATAAATGAGTTATCTTATACGAAGCCTAAGAGGAGGCTAAAGGGAACCTAGCTGTTAGACTAGTTGTTATGTTATAACTGAATAATTATATGAACAAGTGTGTGATGTGTATTCACAAGAGTTTATGAAGGAAATATATAAACAAGTGTATAAAACAAGCATTTAAAGCAAGTGTAACTTGAATATATACAAGGTTTGGGACTTACACCTTAAGGGAGGCCCATTGGTTTAAGAGCAGTTTCACCAGGAATGATGCTTCTCTTAAGACCAATGGAATCGGTGTATAAACAAGCGGATGAAAACAAACGAAAGAAGTTTGTTTATGCTTGAATATTTACAAAGATGTTTGAATGTGTACAAGGAAATGAATATGTACATGAAAGGGTTGTTATGTACAAGGAAATGAATATGTACATAGGAGGGTTGTTATGTACAAAGAAATGAATGTGTACATAGGAGGGTTGTTATGTACAAGGAAATGAATATGTACATAGGAGGGTTGAGACTTACACCGTGAGGGAAGCCCATGATCAATTAAGAAATTCAAGGAGAAACCTGGTTCGGTTTATCTTTAAATCTAATTGATCATGGAAAAAGGTGTGTAAGTTTATTGAAGGGTTTTTGAAAAGGTTTTGAAAATGATTTTGAAAAGTGAAGGATATTCACAAGAAGTTTTGAAAAAGATTTAAGTTTTGATAATTGGAAAGAAAACATTTTTTAAAAGTATTAAAATACTTAAAATGTCTCATTTTTTAACCTAATAAAAATATAATAAAAAAGAAAATATTTTTTTTGGATTTTTTGACATAATCATAAAATAGGTATATTAAATGACAAGTGTGCAAAAAATCATCTCAACATGAGAAGTTTTGATTAGTTTTTGAAAATGTTGAAGTTTGCTAGAAACTTGAGAAATTAGTGATAAAAAAAGAGTTTTTGGTCCTAAGGAGGTTTGAACCTTGGACTTCTGGCTTAGAAGTGAAGAGTTTTTCCACTGAGCCATTTGCTTGACTTGTCATTTAATCACCTTGTTTAGAAGGAGTTTTGAAAAAATAAAGTTTGGAAAAGGATCAGAAGGTGCATGCTTCTGATGGGGTCAGAAACTGGCTTGCTTCTGGAGGAAGAGGGCTTAGAAGATGGCTGCTTCTGGAAGGCTTTGGAGGCTTGCTGCTTCTGGAGGCGTGTGGAAGCATGCTGCTTCTGGGAGCATGAGAAGCTTGATGCTTCTAGGAATGTTGAGAAACTTGATGCTTCTGGATGTAGAAGCTTGATGCTTCTGGAAATAGAAGCACTAGAAATGCTTCTGAAGAGTGTAGAAGCTGAAAGCTTCTAGGGGTAGAAGCTTCAGAAGTACTTCTGGAGGGTGGAACCTCAGAAGTGTTTCTGGAGAAACAAGCATCAGAAGCTGATGCCTTTTATTTTTAAAAAAAGGGCCCAGGGGGATTCGAACCCTGGGCCTTGAGGCAAGGCAAGAGATTTAAGAGCATGCTGGCAACCGCTGGGGAGGTGATACATCCATTAACTTATCACTGACCATAAATATATATTATAAACATGAATTTTGAATTTCTGGAAACTAGAAAAGGCGCGCAGCATGTCTTCTTCTTCCTCCAGATTTCTTCCTCCATGGATTTCTCATTTCTTAATGAAATTGTATGCTCCAAAAATCAAACTTGCTCGGATTTTTACCAGGAACATGATTATGACATTTAATTTCATTTATTTCAAACTTAGAATCATTAATTTTCATATGAACACGAAGAACCCTAATTCTAAGTTTTGATTATGAAATCATGTACGAGCATAATTTTAAGCAATTGATTGAGGGTTATTACTCAGTGATAGTGCAGAAACAAAATGGCCAAGCCTTTTTTGGACTGGAAGTTAGAAATCACAGAGTTCAAAGTTTAAGTTTATACCTCTTTAAACTGAATTTGTGTTTCTTGCTGGAGGTGTTCCAGAGGTTTTTTGATGATTTCTACAGCTTCAGTGATGTTTATGGAAGGTGTTGGTATGCGTACCTTGCTTTAAAATGGTCTGGATTGTTCTGACCAAGTCCAGTTACAGTCACTTGAAGTGAGAATCGAATCTGGTGATTCTATGTTTACAATGATGGAATGATGATTTGGATTACTTCTATATGATGTATAGAAGGTGTTTGAAGTGAAAGTTTGGAAGATGCACAAGTGGATTGAAAGTTTGTAAGTTATGGCTCAATATGTGCATACATGAAGTTTGAAAATGATTTCTGAGTTTGGCTAGTTTTTTTGCTAGCTTGAGGATTCTAAAAACTTTCTAATGATGTTTAGAAAGTATTTGAAGCCTAAGTTTGCTCAGAAATTGAAAAACTTGAAACTTGCAAAATTCTCCTTCTTAGAACTTTGAAACTTGGAAACCAAGAAGGAAAGAAGGAACGCTTGGATTATGATTGCTTTGGGGTAGTTTTGAATGAAGAAATGACCTCTATTTGTAGGCTAAAAATTCTGAATGACAAGGCAAGGTTATAATTGAGAGAGCTTGCAACTTGGCTTAAGAGGTAAGAAGGAATCTTTTGCATTTAATGCAAATGGTTAACTTTTTAACCATGGTTAAAACTTCTTCTTGATCCAATCCTCCTCTCAATCATTTCTAACTGATATTTATCAGTTATAGCCTATCTCTTAATGGTGACAAGGCTTTCAGAAGGAGAAGTTGCAAAAATGACTTGTAATTTTGGTGCATGATTTTGGAAATCCATGGTTTTGGAGCTCTATGTTTCAAAATCAAAACCCTAGATACACAAAGTGTTTTTGCAAGTTCTTGGACATTTTAGAAAGCTTGTAACAAGACCTACAACTTTTATGTTTTGAGTTTTTCTTGAATCAAAATGGATCTAGGTGAAAAATGGCCATGAAAGAAAGGAAAAACCATGTTTCTTAACACTTGAAATTTTTTCTAAGTGTTAGAAAAAATTTCAACTTTGACTTTTTGTTGACTTTTTCACATTTCTTGATTTTTTATGATCATGATGGATTATTTGAAATGATTTTATGATTGAAAAAGTTTGATCTTGAAAAAGTTGACCAAAAGTCAGAGTTTGACTTTTTTGAGCAGATGAATGTTCATCAGATGACTCAGAATTTGTCTGATGAAGAAACATGGATTTTGCAATGTTTTGAACCAAGAAATTAGGTCAAGATGTTGCATTGAAGATGTTAAGATCAATATTCAAGCAAATAGGTCATCCATTGAGCAAAAAGTCAATGATTCACTATCTTCGATCAAAACCCTAATTAGTCGATTCAAGGTAGATCATGAGAAAAAGTTGGGAATTTGAAGATCAAATGTTGATGATTGATTAAAATAGATCAATTGAGGTGAGTGGAGACTCAAACCCTAATTGATCATATCTTGAACAAATGAAATTTTGATAAAACCCTAACTTTGACTTCAGGAGCACACGCACGATCTATCCTGTTCTGAAACTGTTAGTGATGAAATGATGCATATGTGAATAATGTAAGGTGGTATCTTAGGTCAAAATTTGGGGTATAACAGTATTTTAGAAGGGGTGTTACAATTGTGGTATCAGAGCATAGTCGGTCGTTCTGACCAGTGTCTTAATGTCATTATCCCTTTGTCGCGACAAGTGCGTACAACATTGTCGGTACATGATTGCTTATTGCAGGAGTGGTGTGAAACTAAGTGGGGCAGAAGGGATGCTTCCTGGATATGTTTTGATTGTAAGTCATTGGTATGAGGTACTGCTTGAGAAGACAGTGCAAGAGTGGTTAGAATTGTTGGAATCGTTTGGACCGCGAGTCATAGTTGGAAGTACAAAGAGGCGAGTATGATTCTAAGAACAAGAAGTGTTGGTAATGACGGTTTATACTCCAGTATGATTATCGGATGTCTATTGAAAAATTGAGGACTTGATCACCCTTAACCTCTTGTTTATAGTAGACGGAATCGTATTGGATGGTCTACAATTGTCTTGCTATCTAAATGGGGCATAAAGTGATGAATATGAATGGAGTTTGGTAGAAGCTTGTAACCCATATGAGTTGACGAAAACTCTAATAAGGACGATGAATTAAGATGGATGATCAAAGTTTCATAGGTGTTAATGATGGTGCGGTATTGTTATGTTGTATTCTTCGATGGAAGTAAGGAGAAAGCTAAGAGCGGTGAATTACCTGTTGCAAATGAATTTCCCGAAGTTTTTCCAGAAGATGTTAGTGAATTTCCACCTGAGAGAGAAGTGGAATTTGCTATTGATTTGATTCTTGGAACTAGTCTAGTGTCAATGGAGCCTTATCGCATGTCGGCATCCGAATTTTCTGAATTGAAGAAGCAATTAAAGGAATTACTCTAGAAGAGGTTCAGTCATCTGAGTGTTTCGCCGTGGGGTGCTCCTGTGTTGTTGGTTAAGAAGAAAGAGGTTTCGATGAGACTGTGTATTGATTAAGGCAGTTGAACAAAGCTACGATCAATAATCGGTATCCATTGTCGAGGATTAATGATTTGATGGATCAACTAGTTGGAGCTTGTATATTCAGTAAGATAGATTTGAGGTCTGGATATCATCAGATTCGTGTGAAGACGAAAGATATTCAGAAAACTGCATTTAGAACGAGGTATGGACATTGTGAGTATTCTGTTATGCCGTTTGGAGTTACTAATGCACCTGGTATTTTCATGGAGTATATGAACATGATATTTCATCTGTATCTTGATAAGTTTGTGGTAGTCTTTATTGATGGCATTCTGATCTATTCGAAGAGTGATGAAGAGCATGCGAAACATCTTAGAATTATGTTAGAATTGTTGAAAGCGAAGAAGCTCTATGCGAAGTTGTCCAAGTGTGAATTCTGGTTGAGTGAAGTAAGCTTTCTTGGTCATGTGATTTTCAAGAATGGCATTGTTGTTGATCCTATGAAGGTAGAAGCGGTATCTCAGTGGGAAGCGCCGAAGAATGCTTTTGAAATTCGTAGTTTTCTTGGTCTTGTTGGTTACTACAGAAAGTTCATTGAAGGATTTTCGAAGTTAGCTTTGCCGTTGACTAAGTTGACAAGAAAGGGTCAAGTGTTTGTTTGGGACTCTGCGTGTGAGAAAGGTTTTCAAGATCTGAAGAGGAGGTTGACTAGTGCTCCAATTTTGATTTTGCCTAATCGGGCGGAATCTTTTGTTGTTTATTGTGATGCTTCATTGATGGGATTAGGTGGTGTTTTGATGCAGGATAAGTAGGTAGTGGTGTAATACGGTGAACTGACTTTGAGATTTTTTGTATCGCAAATATACGGATAACAAGAGTCGCCACCTACTTTTCTTTTATCCAATTAAGGGAAGGTGAAAAGAACAGGAAAAGACATTCGTTAGATTCTGATTAAGGGAGAAGGTAATGAAAAGGGAAGGTATTAGCACCCCTTTCCATCCGTAGTTTTCTATGGGCTCTTAGTTGCTCTTTGATCACTTTAAAATTGTGCTTTCTGTGTGTATGACAAAAATGTTTTGAAAAAGGCATTTCGCTATGACTTTGTAATGATTCATGTAGGAATGTATACAAAGTGTTCGGAAATGTTTCGTTTTAAAAAGAGTTTGAACTTTGACAAAAGTGTGTGGTGTGAAAAGCATTTTGATTGATTAAGCAACTAAAAGTCTTATTACCTACTCAGAATGGTCGTTTTCATGTTATTTTACGTTCCTTTAAAATAGTGCAATCCATACCATTAGTTGGTAGGTAACCCTATTTGTTGGATGTAGAAGGGACATTCGAAGGGACATCAGATGGTCATAGAAGGCAACTTGTAGGAAGTATCCTAGCACATTCGAACGGACTATCATCATTTTTCGTAGGCGGCAATCGAGGGTCAAGATCATGTATTCGTAGGCGACATCGTGGGTCTATGATCTTTGTATCGAAGGGACTATGATAATTTGTTTTGAAGGCAACGGTTCTAGGATACCTCTACGTTCGAGGGACTTGACCATTTGTATTTGTAAAGCAACGAGAGAGAATTACCCTAAGGGGTGCATGTGTGAAAAGAGTGTGTCAAATTCATATATGTTATCTTGAAATTATGAGTGATCAATGTCCAATTTTATCTTGCCATACACGCCTAATTACTGGCAATTTATAGGGTGCAGAAAGTAAATTGCGGAAATGTAAAGTGCGGAAAGATAAAGTCCTACGCTATTACATGGCTTTGGGGCAGTTACATAATAAGAGTGCGGAAAGTAAAAGTCCTAATTAAACTATTACATCCCATAGACAGTTACATAATTGAAAAAGAAAAGCAAGAAGAATCGTCCGAAACGTTACAACCTGTGAACAAATACATAATCGGAAAACTAGAGAAATTGCATAAGAGGAAAATGTTAGCAAAAAGCATGATTTTTGAATGAGTAAAAAGGTTTTATGTTAGTAATGACAATAAGATGATAAGATAATTTTTTGGTAATTTTCGGAATCGATTTCGATATTTAAAAACAATTAAAAGTCAAATTAATGATTAATTAGCAATTAAATAAAATATGCATGCAAAAATATTAATTTTAATATTAAAAATTAAATAAACATTTTCTGATGATAATGCAAAAAGAAAAATATTTTTTGTGATTTTTTAAATGCATGAAAAAATTAATTAAAGATAAATTAAAATGCATGAAAATATTAAAAAAAAGAAAAATAGTAAAACATGTTAGTTTTTTAAAGTTGTAAAAAGGAATGGTCTTGCCAGGAATCGAACTGGTGACCATCAGGAGAAAACACACGCCCTCTTGCCTTTACCACTGAGCCAAAGTGCGTTTGGTGTTTTGTAAATGGAAACATGGCATTATATGTGAAAAAGTGTCCTGATTATAACTCCAAGTACAATCAACGCGCGTGGACCTCAGCTGGAACGGATGGACGAATCAGAACACTCGATCGCGCCACGCAAGCCTTCGCCGGATTCAACCAGTCAACGACGCCGGAGCCCTAGCTCCGGTCGTCTACTCTGACCAAACAAAATGTTAAACCTGCAAAATACGCAAAATCAAAGGCTAAGGTTAAGGCTACCCCCTCCAAATAGGGTTCTGCGAATCCAGTGGTGATGTTCGTTTTCCCTGAATCGACCTGCAACTAGGGTTTCGAAGCTAGCAGTTCTAAAAAGCCCTAAACATGGCAAATCATGTTTCAGACGTTCAAGCTTCAAAACGATGGTCCAGATCTTACCTATGGCATCTCATGAACACAATGGAATGGTTAGTTTCGATTAAAACACACAGATAATAAAAATTCAAATTCAAGAAAAATATGATTATGTATGTTCATGTATGGATCGATTCAGGCAGTTTCAACCATGGATAATGATGTATACTTACTCCAAATTACCTCAGGAACACAATGGAATGGATGAGAACGGCTGGAAGTGGCTGGAAAGTGAAACACGATTTTTGCCAACTTTGAGAAATTTTGAGAAAAATAGGGTTGCTTGCTAGGGCTAGGGTTTCGTCCTCTTGTACTGTGGATGTGTTGTGTATTTATGGAGTGAAGAATTGGAGCAAAAAGAAAGAAAAAAGATATGTCATTCAATGCAAAATAATTTTCCTTTCAAATAAAATCAAATCTTTTGAAAATTTGATTTTCCCTTCCATGTAAGAGCTAGCACGAAATTGGCAAGTTGTGTGGGCTATCTTGGACCTCAAGTTTGATAAAAATCCAACCCAATTGAAATTATACCTTATTTCCATATTTTATTTAATTTAAATTTGAATTAAATGGTTTTAAATTTAAAAATAAATCAAAAAAATAAAAGGAGGTCATGGCAAGGCATCAAGAGGTCATGGATAATATTATGATCAAGTTTGGATCATAAAATTATAGGCCCATCTGGAAAAAATTGGATTTTGACAAATATCTCTCTTTGTGCAATTGTCCAAAAATCCCCAACTTGTGAAAGGTGTATTTTGCTCAATTTTCCACATTTTTTAGTGTTCTTGGACTTTTTAGAAAGCTATATATTTCCTCTAAACAACCTCTTTAGTTTCATCTCAATTGGAGTTTCCATGCTCAATAAAACTGCATTACAAAAAGTTGACTTTTTGTTGACTTTGAAAAGGACCTGTAATGTTTTGATCCATATCTTCAAAATGAAGCATTTTTTGACCATGCTTGTGAGACATGAAGTTGTAGAGAATTGAATTTCCTTCAAAATGAGAGGTGGTGGAAAAATTTCTGAGAAAGTATGAAAGAGTTATGCTCAGTCAAAGTTCAGTTGACTTCTCTCTAGGAAACCCTAATTTGGAAAGTTTGACTTTTGAGCAAATCTTGAGTTTTCTTGATGAATCATGATCAACCCTTGATCAAATGATGAATGTGACTTCAAAATATGGATGTTGACCAAAAATTATGAAGTTTGACTGTATGTTGACCACAGTTGACTTTTTTGTCCAATACAACTGATTTTCAACCATCTGAGCAATTGTTTGAGGAAACTTGACTTGTAAGGCTTGAAACTTTACATGGAGATTCTTTGAAGCATATGAGGAGGCATGATGACCACTGGAGATGTTGGAAGTCCATCTGGATCTGAGAATTGCCAAACCCTAGTTTGGGTTGATTGTCTAGGAGAGGGTTTGTCTGATCAACCCTTGAGGAATCCTTGAGTATGGATATGTGAAATGTCTTGAGGAAAAGGAGGGCAAATTTTGGGGTATGACAGCTGCCCCTGTTCAATCTTCTTGTACTGGAAGGTTTAGATTGGCATACGTGCCTTTCGTGACCTGGAGGTAGAAGATGATTGAACACTCGAGTACACCTGAAAATTTGCACTCGTTGTTGACTGATGATGCAGGAATGGGCTTACAGATGCCATTTGGAGAAGCTGGAGACTTCACTAGGGAATGAGTCATACGTTAGACTCAAGAATGTTGTCTAAAGAAAAATGTCGGAGATGGGCTTAAGATGCCATCTGGAGAGACCGATGCTGGGGAGTGAGCCGTACGTTAGGCTCGGTAGGTATTCCTGAGAGTAGAAAGGAGCACGGAGATGGGCTTAAGATGCCATCCGGAGAGAGTCGTACGTTAGACTTCACACTCATCTTTGAATGAAGTTATTGGTTTGTATTGATTTTTAACCAAATATGCAACATTCTGAATGTGGAGAGACGTCGACAAATAGTCGGAGATGGGCTTAAGATGCCATCTAAGGCAACTGAGTCGTACGCCAGACTCTGTAGTTGCTATTGATAATAAGAGAGAGTTAGAATAAATCTTCATCTTGATTACTCTGAGGGGATAATAGTCGGCAGAAGGTGGACAACTTCCCTGTTGTGCTTCAGGTATTGATCCAATGCCTGTTATCGGAGGATAACTTGTGTGGTCGTTCGGATAGGGTTTCCCATCTGGCTTCGGGTATTAATCCTGGATCTGTTGTCGGAGGACAACTGGGGTGGTCGTTCGAATAGGGTTTCCCGTCTGGCTTCGGGTATTAATCCTGGATATGTTTGTTTCGGAAGTGATTTTCACCTGTTTTTTTTTGGGAAAACAAAAGAAACTTTGATAGAATATGGTTAGTCTTATGCAGATTATGATGCATGACAATGTGTATGAATGATATATGCACAAGTTATGACTTTTATGAATAATGTATGAATGATAGATGTTGTGGTATTTCATCCATCTTGAAGAAGATGTGGACGCTCCGCTTGGGGATTTTTGGCTTCTGTTTGGGGACGAAACGGATGAAAACCCTGCTTTTGAAAGAGAAGAAAGAAATCCTTTGATTCCTCCGATGCACTATCTGACCAAGTTTCGAGCCGAGATATCTATGCTGCTGAGGATGGTAGAGACCGGGAGGTACACTACTGAGGATCTTGTGCGTAGACCCTGCTGGGGAAAATTTAGGAGGCGCTCTACTGGGGATCTTGCACGTAGATCTTGCAGGAGAGCATTTAATTGTCGCTGGGAGACATGGCTAGAAGGATCTGGAGCCCGTTGAAACCTCTGGCTGGGGAATAAAAGATGTAGATTTCCTCCGATCCACTATCTGACCAAGTTTCGAGTCTAGATATTGCTGCTGCCGGGGGAATGGTAATTGTTGAGAGATATTCTGTTGGGGATAAATACCTCTGCTGGAGATGAAATGTTACTGCTCGAAGACCGGTGTAATTAGGTTAAGCTGACTGGGATCGCTGCTCAGGGACTAACACGATGAAACTTGGAATGTTGGAACTAGTGGAAGAAAATGTGTACTTCGCTGGGGGAAGGTTTGCAGTGAGCGATTCCTCTGTGGGTATTATGCTCTACAGGGGAACGTTTTGGTGACTTTCGTCGTCATCTCAATTCCTGTAGCCTGTAGTAATTATCCTTGTTCATTCGCTTTTCGCACGTTCGTAAATAGCTATTTATTGTCAGATGCATATAATCATTCAAAGCAAACGTTGGACTTGATGCAAACAACAACATTGAGAATTGTAAAGAGAAAGAACTTGTATTAATTTGAAACGTGGCGTGTGGCCAAGTACACAAGAAAAGTAAAAAGCTATGCGGAAACAATCTCGTTAAGTTTCAACTATGCTAGTACTCATATATTTTGACTATCTCATCTCCTTGCTGTCAGTAGAAAGTGAGTGAATTGATCTTTGCCATTTGAATCCTGAATGCTGATAGTAGTAGTCTATAGATAGGTGATCTGGACGGGACATAGTCGTACGCTTAAATCCCTAACTTTTGCCTAGACCGCCCTTTCGGGTTTTCAGTCTACCGGGATACCCTTTTTTGCCCTAGCCGCCTTTGCAGGTTTTCGACTTGCCGGGTGTACATTTTTTGCATATATCCTTAAATTTTGCCCGAACCCTTTTGGTTCGCCAGGATGCCCTTATTTTTGCCTAGGTCAGTCGACCTAGCGGGTCTCGTTTATGCGTAGTATTTTTGACTATGTCTGTGTTCACATGGTGTGGGAAGTCTTCACCATCCATGGTGCTAAGTATCATAGCTCCGCCGGAAAATACTGTCTTAACTACAAATGGTCCCTCATAGGTGGGAGTCCATTTGCCCCTGGGATCACCTTGTGGAAGGATGATGCGCTTGACTACTAGATCACCGACTTGGTAGACTCGGTGCTTGACCTTCTTGTTAAATGCTATGATCATTTGTTTCTGATAGATCTGTCCATGGAAGATGGACGCGAGTCGTTTCTCGTCAATCAAGTTGATCTGGTCAAGGCGAGTCTGGGTCCAATCATCTTTGCCTAGCTCTGCGTCCTGGAGGACTCTGGTTGAGGGTATCTGAACCTCTATTGGTAGGACTGCTTCCATACCGTATACAAGAGAGAAGGGGGTTGCCCCTGTTGATGTTCGTACTGTAGTGCGATAACCATGAAGAGAAAATGGTAACATCTCATGCCAATCTTTGTAAGTCATTGTCATCTTCTATATAATCTTCTTACTATTCTAGTTGGCGGCTTCCACTGCGCCATTCATCTTAGGCCGATAAGGAGAAGAGTTGTGATGCCTGATCTTGAACTGCGTGCAGAGTTCAGTGATCATCTTGTTGTTGAGATTATAACCATTATTTGTGATATCCTTTCGGGAGTGCCATACCGACAGATAAGATTATGCTTGATGAATCGAGCCACAACATTCTTGGTAACAGATGCAAACGAGGCTGCTTCTACCCATTTGGTGAAATAGTCAATTGCCACAAGGATGAAATGGTGCCCATTGGAAGCTGTGGGCTTGATTTCTCCAATCATGTCAATGCCCCACATCGCGAAAGGCCAAGGAGCGGTAAGAACATTCAATGGTACCGGAGGTACGTGCACTTTGTCTGCATATATCTAGCATTTGTGACAGGATCGAGCATAGCGGTGACAATCAGCTTCCATGGTAGACCAATAGTAACCTGTTCTCAAAATCTTCTTAGCCATGGTATGTCCACTGGAATGGGTACCAAATGCGCCTTCGTGTAGCTCTTCCATGATATGTTCTGCAGTTTTCTGGTCTACACAGCGGAGTAGGCACAAGTCGTGGTTGTGCTTGTATAAGATGTCGTTGTTGAGGAAGAATTTGGATGTAAATCTTCTCAAGAACTTCTTATCATTGATAGATGCCCCTGCGGGATATTCCTGAGTCTCAAGATACCTCTTCACATCGTAGTACCAAGGTTTCTCTTCTGCATCAAGCTCGCAACAGTATGCCGGTACGTCAAACTTTTCACTGATGACCTGGGGAGCCTCGTTGTCCCATCTAACCTTGAACATAGACGACATAGTAGCCAATGCGTCTGCCAACTGATTCACTTCTCGTGGAATGTGATTGAAAGTGATCTCTTTGAAGTAGGGGATCAAACTTAGAACATGCTCTCGATATGGAATGAGGTTCGGATGCTTCGTATCCCACTCGCCTTTAATCTGACTGATCACTAAAGCTGAGTCTCCGTACACTTGTAAGAACTTGATTCTTAAGTCAATAGCAGCTTTGATACCCATGATGCACGCTTCATATTCGGCCATGTTGTTGGTACAG
This sequence comes from Vicia sativa, assembly GCA_021764765.1. Classification (NCBI taxonomy): domain Eukaryota; kingdom Viridiplantae; phylum Streptophyta; class Magnoliopsida; order Fabales; family Fabaceae; genus Vicia; species Vicia sativa. The sequence goes on along the minus strand of CM038793.1, from coordinate 148,809,648 downwards.
TTGAAACATAATCTGGCGGTGAAAGGCGTATGTCCGCCTGTAAGGGATGTAATGATGGCGCCAATGCCATTGCCAAGTGCGTTTGAGGCCCCATCAAAGACCATGGTCCATCGGGATCCTTGTTCAGGTCCTTCGTCAGGTCCTGGTTCTTCACAATCAGTAACTAACAAAACATCTTCGTTTGGAAATTCGAACTGCATAGACTGATAGTCATCTACGGCTTGATGAGCCAAATGATCGGCAACTACACTTCCTTTGATTGCTTTCTGAGAAGTATACTGGATGTCGTATTCGGTCAAGATCATTTGCCATCTTGCTATTCTTTCGGAGAGAGCTGGTTTCTCAAATATGTATTTTATCGGATCCATCTTGGAGATCAACAAGGTAGTGTGAGCCAACATATACTGTCTTAGTCGGCGAGCAGCCCAAGCCAAAGCGCTGCATGTTTTCTCGAGCTGTGAGTATCTTGTTTCACAGTCGGTAAAATTTTTGCTAAGGTAGTATATTGCATACTCTTTTCGACCAGACTCGTCATGTTGCCCCAACACACACCCCATTGAGTTTTCTAACACTGTTAAGTACATGATAAGAGGTCTTTCTTCGACAGGGGGCATCAGGATAGGAGGATTCTGTAGGTACTCCTTGATTTTGTCAAAAGCGATCTGGCAATCGTCGTTCCACTCCACTACTTGATCTTTCTTCAGTAACTTGAAGATTCGCTCACAAGTAGGAGTTAGATGTGCAATGAATCTGGCAATGTAGCTCAAACGGCCCAAGAAACCTCTGACTTCCTTCTCGGTGCGGGGAGCTGGCATCTCTTGAATAGCTTTAACCTTGGCAGGGTCAACTTCAATACCTTTACTACTGACAACAAACCCTAAGAGTTTACCGGATCTGACTCCAAAGGTGCACTTGTTGGGATTAAGTCTCAATGTACTTCTTCAATCTATCAAATAGCTTCCGCAGATGATCAAGATGTTCTTCTTCAGTCTGTGATCTAGCTACCATGTCGTCGATGTAGACCTCTATCTCGTGATGAATCATGTCATGAAATAGTGCCACCATGGCACGCTGATAAGTGGTGCCTGCGTTCTTCAGTCCGAACGGCATGACCTTGTAGCAGAAAGTGCCCCACTGTGTAACGAAGGTAGTCTTCTCCATGTCTTCAGGAGCCATTTTGATTTGATTGTAACCAGAGAAACCATCCATGAAGGAGAAGACCTTATGCTGAGCGGTGTTATCAACCAGAACATCAATATGAGGAAGTGGGAAATCGTCTTTCGGACTCGCTTTGTTCAAATCTCTGTAATCTACACACATTCGCATGTTGCCATCCTTCTTGGGTACAGGCACTACATTAGCAACCCACTGTGGATAAGAAGTAACAGCTAAGAAATCGGCGTTGAACTGCTTCATAACTTCAGCTTTGATTTTCTTAGACATCTCAGGACGCATGGGACAAACCTTCTATTTCACTGGGAGAAAACCTTCTTTTTTCAGTAACCGGCGTACCACAATATCGATGTCTAAACCCGGCATGTCTTCGTAGGACCAAGCAAAAACCTCGATATAGTCTCGCGCAGCATCTGAATCAATCTCTCTTTGAGACTGTTCTCAAGACCCGCTCCTATCTTGATCTCTTTTCTGTTTTCATCAGTACCTAGATTCACAACCTCAACTGACTCTTCGTGTGGCTGTATAACTCGATCTTCTTGCTGTAGCAGTCTGACAAGTTCTCCTGGCACTTCACAATCTTCCTCACCTTCGTCTTTGGCTTGGTAGATCGGATTATCGAAGTCATATTTAGCAATAGCATAGCTGTTATCAACGAGATTCGGAGTGATTCTGCAGTGTATCACGTGGGTGTGTGTAAGAAACACATAGCTTTTGAAGGGGTGATAAAGTAAAAGAAAGAAAACAACATTTAAATGCAAAAGTCCAACGATTTTATTAAATGAAAATATGCAAATGACAGATAATAACCCTCACAAACGAGCCATGATGCCCCGGGCAAGGCACTAGGCTTTAGAGTTTATTGTTCAAAACATAGAAAACGAAAAGCAAAGCAAAAACAAAAGCAATTACTCTTGTCTAAAGGAGATTGGTATAACGTCTTCAGTCTTCCAATTGTTGAGTCCGTTATCGAGAGTTGGGAAGATCTACTTGCTGATGTCGAAGTCGTTGTCGTTGTCTTCTACAACATGAACTCCATTTTGACTGATGCGGAAAGAAAGTTGGCCGACACGTTCGCGGCGTATAATCTTCTGACCCTTGATGGTGAAACCTAAACCAGTCTTGTCAGATTTGAAAGGAAGATCAGGGAGCTGACCCCAAATAGTATTACCTCCTTCTTCAACTACAGCTTGAGCATTCTTCAGCGAGGCCATTCTAGGCGAAACTTGTGTAACATCAGAAGTAACAGGAGAGTCAACAGGCACGACTCTTGGAACCGTTTCGAAAGCTTGACAGGGAGTCTCAAAGAATTTTCCTTCCATCTCGACATATCGGAAAGAATGTAGATGAATGACCATGTATTCCTCTTCACCGCATACTGTAACAACTTTCCCCTTCACCGGGTACTTCAGCTTCTGATGCAGGGTAGAGGTAACAGTGCCTGCCCCATGTTTCCAAGGGTGTCCAAGTAGGCAAGAATAAGCTGGACGGATGTCCATGACAAAGAAAGTGGAATTGAAAGTCTGGGAACCGACTTTAACAGGCAGAATGAGCTCTCCAAGTACTGTTCGTTTAGAACCATCAAAAGCTCTCACAACTATGTCACTGGGTTTCAGAACCAACCCCTCAACATCAAGTCGATCAAAAGCACTTTTCGGTAGGATATTCAGAGCAGAACCGGTATCTACCAAAACATGAGATAATGTAGTGCCCTCGCATTCAACAGAGACGTGCAAGGCTTTGTTGTGTTTCCTTCCGGCAGGAGTCAAATCAGCATCAGAGAAACCTAAACCGTTGTTGGCAGCCAGGCTAGCAATACAAACTTCAAATTGATTAGTGGTAGTGTCTTGCGGTACGTGAGCGTTCCTCAGAAACTTCACCAAGGCTTTAGCATGAGCCTCAGAGCACAAGAGCAGAGCAAGCATGGAGATTTTGGACGGAGTCTGTCCCAACTGTTCCACAACATTGTAGTCACTCTTCTTGATGATCTTCAGAATTTCCTCCATTTCTTGCTTGGAGGTGTCTTCAACAACTTCCTTTGGTACTTCGGTCTGAGCAGGATGAGTTACTGGTTCTTTCCCTCTGTCTTCGGGAACTGATCCGATAGGTGGAATGCGAGCTGGAGTCGTAGTGTCTTTTGGAGGAGAGATCTTTGGAGAAAACACTCTTCCGGTTCTGGTCACCTTACTTGATTCGGCGATGTTGTCAATGTCAGGAATGGAAGCTTCAACTGTAATGTCCTCAATGGTCAGAGGGTCTTGCTTGACGCCATGATAGTAAACCTCAGCTCCATAGTTCCAAGGGATAGCTTTGTCAGAGGAATATGGAACTAGTCTGGGAGAAGTAATGATGAGAGGTACCACTCTAGGCGTAGGATCGGCAGAGGAAATCCTTATAGTGTTGACAACAGCGTAGTCTTCAGGGAAATCGTCCCCCCATCCGGTCGCCTTAACATCTTCAATAGGAATTTTGTAGCTTTCAGGAACAGTATACTTCACCATGTAGTCAAACTTTCCACTTGGATGCCCCAAGGTATCCCAAACTTCTGGTACAGTTTCACTCACATCTTCGATCTTCAGATTTTTAGACAAGTCTTCACACAGATTCTCCACGGGTGATGGTTTTAGAAATAGCACTTCGTGGTTATCCATCATGCACTGAATACGTCTTCTCAACCAAGCACAACCATCAGGTGCGGATGGGCACCAACGACAGTTCTCTGGGCATCCTGGATTGACATCGGCTTGCAGCAAATTCTTCTTAACAGTCATCAGAGGAATGGTCAAGTCATCTATATTAAAAACATAAGAGTTCTTGTCAATAGCATTGGAACTTTTTCCATGATTAGGCATAGGTGCATTGATCACATTCGAAGTCTCAACAGGAGGATCAAACTCAATCTCTTTAGCTTCAATCATGTCTTGAATCTTGTTCTTCAGAGCCCAACAATCATCAGTGTTATGTCCTGGGTTGTTGGAGTGGTAAGCACACTTAGCATTAGGATTGTATCTCGGAGAGGAAGTGTTGATGTTCTGAGGAGGATCCCTCAAGGTAATCAGCTCGACTTTCAACATGTGTTGCAAGGCTTGCGACAATGGCATGTTGATCTTTGTAAACTGTCTTCGTGGCACGTTCTCGTTACGCGTGTTGTCTCGCTGAGGTTGTGCTGATGTAGGATTGGAGATCACAACTGCCCCCAAAGATTGAGCACGGTCGGTCTTGGCTCGGTTTTTCTGACCATACACAGCATTGGATTCTTTCTTACCTCCAAAAGATCTCTTTGCAGCATTCGAGGATGACTCTACCTGAATCTTTCCGCTCTTGATACCAGCTTCGATACGCTCTCCTGTCAGTATCAGCTCGGTGAATCCGGTTGAAGAGTTTCCAATCAGATGATTGAAGAATGGGCCTGTCAGTGTTCCCATAAACATATCAACCAACTCCCTATTGGACAAGGGTGGTTGAACTCTGCCTGTTAGATCTCTCTATTTCTGAGCATACTCTTTGAACTTCTCATCACGATCCATAGACATGCTCTGTAGTTGCATGCGGAGTGGGTGCCAATTCAGCATTGTACTCATACTGTCTGTAGAAAGCATCTGCTAAGTCACTCCAAGTACGGATACAGTCATTTTCTAGCTGATAATACCATTCCAACTGAGTTCCCGGACAAACTCTCTTGGAAATAATGCATCCACAACTTTCTGTCATCAGTGTGGGGGTTGATCTTCTGAACATAGGACTTCAAATGCAGCTTCGGACAAGAAATGCCATCATATTTGGCAAAAGTAGGAACTTTGAACTTGGGAGGAATCACCACACCAGGAACAAGACTCAGATCATCAAAATTTAACCCGGACATTTTCAAATTTTCCACAGCATTCAGACGGTCTTCAAGTTGCTTGTACTTGTCATCCTCATCAGAGTACTGATCCTCACAGTCTTCTTCTTTCTTCTCAGGCTCACGCTGATCGTCTTCGTCATTGCCCTTGACACTCTCCTCAGTCTTGACACTTTCTGAGAGCTCTATCCGGCTGACCACTTTAGGACCACCTATGTAATGTCTACCCATGTTGAGAACACGAACGACCCTCTTCTTTCTGTTGATGAGCTTCTTCAGATCTTCTTGGCCTTGGACCAAGCTGGTGAACATCTCTTGGAACTGAGCATTCTGAGCCTGGAGATCTTTGACCGTCTGTTCAAGAGCCATTTCTGCTAAAATAAATAGCGAGAAAATGAGAAAACCAATCTTCAATGTACCTATTATGAAATGTTATGCTATGATATGTGATGTATATGCAAATGCAATGTAATGTTTTCAAGGACCTTAAGGATTTAAATTTGTTAAACAAGCATGAACAAACTTTATTAGTTCTCTCTTTTTTCCTTTTCTTTTTAAGTACAAAAGATAGTTTAGAAAATTAAAGAACAACATCCTAAAGCTTTGAGTCTCCCATGGGCGCTTCCTCTTGATGTTGAAGTAGGTGTTGATGTTTCGCTCCTCGTGAAGTAGCTTTGTCAACTCTAGTACCTTCTTCTCGCTTGCATAGCGCCGAGCTTCGAACATATCCCTTTCTTCTTTTAGTTGAATTTAGGATCTCTTAAAGTCTTGAAGATCAATAGGCATGTCAGGATGGAGAACGGTATAGGGTACGTCACCTATAGCAACAGGTTCCATAATTACTGGTAGAACAGGCGTGAATGGCATCATGAGGTTTTGAGCTCGAGCTCGCACCCATTTGAGGTAAGGTTCCCAAGGAATGGAGTTTTGGTGCCCCAAAGTCTTGGTATCAGTCTTCTTTACCATGCCCCAAGCGTGTATGAACCTTCGATGGTAATTTTGGAGATCGTGGTTGTAGTCGAACACAATATCTTGGAGAAGCATATCATGTGGACCGTATCTTCGAGCATAACCAAACTAACGTAGAGCTAGAGAAGGGTTGTAAGTGATACCTCCCCTTATACCAAGTAGTGGTACATTAGGGAATTCTCCACAATGCTCAATGAACGTGAAGTCCTTTTGAGAAAAGAGACACCAACGGATATCTGAATGAGAGAGTGACATTAGTCTTTGTGACCACTTCAATCTTTGTTCGTTCTTCAATACTGATGGAGGGAGGTGCAAAATAAACCACCTGGGAAGTAACGGTATGCAACACATGAGAGTTCCTTGTCTCTTAGTAGTACGAGTGTGGAGAGAATGTAGGATGTCTCCAAGTAAATTAGGCACTAGACTGCGAGTAAGAAATAACTTGATGGCGTTGACATCTATGAATTGATCCGAGTTAGGAAATAGAACCAAATCATAGATTAATAAGGCCACAATGTCTTCAAATGCATGGAAACTCATAGCTTTGAGGAATTCTCGGGCTTTCTTTATCAGGAACTTAGCAAGTAAACCCTTAACTCCGCTTCTAGTTTCCCAATTGGCTTCAATGTCTGAGCGTTTCAGGTGTAATGTTGATGCGATGTCTTCGTACCTAGGAACCTTTTCTAAACCGGTGAATGGCATTTGGTCAAGAATGGGTATCCCAAGTAGCTTAGATAACTCTTCCAAGGTAGGAACCAACTGATAATCTGGGAATGTAAAGCAATGGTGTTTCGGATCAAAGAACTAGAATAGGACGTGCATCATATCTTCTTCAAAACCGGAGATAACCAAGTCAAGTAGATAACCATGTCTTTTGATGAACTAAGCATGATCGGGAATTTCTGAAACCAATTCTTTGAGCTGAGAAGGTACACCCAAGAAGTTGATTCGGATAGTCTTTCTAGAAGCCATAATCCCTACAAAACAGAGCAAAGATAAATCCTTAGGTCCTTGAAATAGTTAGAAATGATATGCAATGCGATGATGTTATGATGTCATGTTTAGCACACACAAATAATTCACACAATGAGCCTAGGTTTAAGGCTTGCATGAGGTATAGGTGATTACCCCACCAAAAGTTTGAGTTGGTTCATCCTGTCCTATAATAGTAACCGGGTTCTAGGAGTCTCATATCATTGATCTTTCTCGTAGGCGTTTATTTCAATACGACTACCAAGTGGTCGACCGAAAATATCCCAAAAGTCTGATCTTAATAAGCGTAGCATCGAGTATCAACCAACCTCGGTCTACACCAAAGCCGGCCATCTCACTACCTTCTAATGGCCAAGATGGGTCAATTAAGGTTCTACAAGTTGAGTTAGTGCTGATGACACCACGCAGAAGCCAAATACTATCCTCAACTTGGAAATGAAGAGTATCAGGACATCTAAAGTGTCACACTAGCGTAGCCATCATGTTGACCGTTTCGGTATACGCCTAATGGTCGCAAAGATCTATTGCTACTTACCTAAAGGAAACCTGGATCCGGGTGTAGGATCCCCCACAAGTATAATACCCAAGCAACCCTTAAATATAAAGCAAGCAAGTCAAACAGAAAGCAGTAAAAGTGATCTCGAAATCCCTAAGGTATTCTCTCTTTAGGGTGTCTCCCAGAGTCGCCATAATACGTGTGAACGACTTTGAGATTTTTGTATCGCAAATGTGCGGATAGCAAGAGTCGCCACCGACTTTTCTTTTATCCAATTAAGGGAAGGTGAAAAGAACAGGAAAAGACCTTCGTTAGATTCTGAATAAGGGAGAAGGTTATGAAAAGGGAAGGTATTAGCACCCCTTTCCATCCGTAGTTTTCTACGGGCTCTTAGTTGCTCTTTGATCACTTTAAAATTGTGCTTTCTGTGTGTTTAACAAAAATGTTTTGAAAAAGGCATTTCTCTATGACTTTGTAATAATTCATGTAGGAATGTATACAAAGTGTTCGGAAATGTTTCCTTTTGAAAAGAGTTTGAACTTTGACAAAAGTGTGTGGTGTGAAAAGCATTTTGATTGAGCAAGCAACTAAAGTCTTATTACCTACTCAGAATGGTCGTTTTCGTGTTATTTTACGTTCCTTTAGAATAGTACTATCCATACCATTAGTTGGTAGGTAACCTTATTCGTTGGATGTAGAAGGGACATTCGAAGGGACATCAGATGGTCATAGAAGGCAACTTGTAGGAAGTATCTTAGCACATTCGTAGGCGGCAATCGAGGGTCAAGATCATGTATTCGTAGGCGACATCGTGGGTTTATGATCTTTGTATCGAAGGGACTATGATAATTTGTTTGGAAGGCAACAGTGCTAGGATACGTCTACGTTCGAGGGACTTGACCATTTGTATTCGTAAAGCAACGAGAGAGAATTACCCTAAGGGGTGCATGTGTGAAAAGAGTGTGTCAAATTCAGATATGTTATCTTGAAATTATGAGTGATCTATGTCCAATTTTATCTTGCCATACACGCCTAATTACTGGCAGTTTATAGGGTGCAGAAAGTAAATTGCATAAATGTAAAGTGCGGAAAGATAAAGTCTTACGCTATTACATGGCTTTGGGGCAATTATATAATAAGAGTGTGGAAAGTAAAAGTCCTAATTAAACTATTACATCTCATAGACAGTTACATAATTGAAAAAGAAAAGCAAGAAGAATCGTCCGAAACGTTACAACCTGTGAACAGATACATAATCGGAAAACCAGAGAAATTGCATAAGAGGAAAATATTAGCAAAAAGCATGATTTTTGAATGAGGAAAAAGGTTTTATGTTAGTAATGACAATAAGATGATAAGATAATTTTTTGGTAATTTTCGGAATCGATTTCGATATTTAAAAACAATTAAAAGTCAAATTAATGATTAATTAGCAATTAAATAAAATATGCATGCAAAAATATTAATTTTAATATTAAAAATTAAATAAACATTTTCTGATGATAATGCAAAAAGAAAAATATTTTTTGTGATTTTTTAAATGCATGAAAAAATTAATTAAAGATAAATTAAAATCCATGAAAATATTAAAAAAAGAAAAATAGTAAAACATGTTAGTTTCTTAAAGTTGTAAAAACGAATGGTCTTGCCAGGAATCGAACTGGTGACCATCAGGAGAAAACACACGCCCTTTTTCCTTTACCACTGAGCCAAAGTGCGTTTGGTGTTTTGTAAATGGAAACATGGCATTATATGTGAAAACGTGTCCTGATTATAACTCCAAGTACAGTCAACGCACGTGGACCCCAGCTGGAACAGATGGACGAATCAGAACGCTCGATCGCGCCACGCAAGCCTTCGCCGGATTCAACCAGTCAACGACGCCAGAGCCCTAGCTCCGGTCGTCTTCTCCGACCAAACAAAATGCTAAACCTGCAAAATACGCAAAATCAAAGGCTAAGGTTAAGGCTACCCCCTCCCCCCTAAATCAGGGTCTGCGAATCCAGTGGTGATGTTCAATTTCCCTGAATCGACCTACAACTAGGGTTTCGAAGCTAGCAGTTCTAAAAAGCCCTAAACATGGCAAATCATGTTTCAGACGTTCAAGCTTCAAAACGATGGTCCAGATCTTACCTATGGCATCTCATGAACACAATGGAATGGTTAGTTTCGATTAAAACACACAGATAATAAAAATTCAAATTCAAGAAAAATATGATTATGTATGTTCATGTATGGCTCGATTCAGGCAGTTTCAATCATGGATAATGATGTATACTTACTCCAAATTACCTCAGGAACACAATGGAATGGATGAGAACGGCTGGAAGTGGCTGGAAAGTGAAACACGATTTTTGCCAACTTTGAGAAATTTTGAGAAAAATAGGGTTGCTTGCTAGGGCTAGGGTTTCGTCCTCTTGTACCGTGGATGTGTTGTGTATTTATAGAGTGAAGAATTGGAGCAAAAAGAAAGAAAAAAGATGTCATTCAATGCAAAATAATTTTCCTTTCAAATAAAATCAAATCTTTTTAAAATTTGATTTTCCCTTCCATGTAAGAGCTAGCACGAAATTGGCAAGTTGTGTGGGCTATCTTGGACCTCAAGTTTGATAAAAATCCAACCCAATTGAAATTATACCTTACTTCCATATTTTATTTTATTTAAATTTGAATTAAATGGTTTTAAATTCAAAAATAAATCAAAAAAATAAAAGGAGGTCATGGCAAGGCATCAAGAGGTCATGGATAATATTATGATCAAGTTTGGATCATAAAATTATAGGCCCATTTGGAAAAAATTGGATTTTGATAAATATCTCTCTTTGTGCAATTGTCCAAAAATCCCCAACTTGTGCAAGGTGTATTTTGCTCAAGTTTCAATATTTTTGAGTGTTCTTGGACTTTTTAGAAAGATCTAGATGTCCTATAAACAACCTCTTTGGTTTCATCTCAATTGGAGTTTCCATGCTCGATAAAACTTCATTACAAAAAGTTGACTTTTTGTTGACTTTGAAAAGGACCTGTAATGTTTTGATCCATATCTTCAAAATGAAGCATTTTTTGACCATGCTTGTGAGACATGAAGTTGTAGAGAATTGAATTTCTTTCAAAATGATAGGTGGTGGAAAATTTTTTGAGAAAGTATGAAGGAGTTATGCTCAGTCAAAGTTCAGTTGACTTTCTCTAGGAAACCCTAATTTGGAAAGTTTGACCTTTGAGCAAATCTTGAGTTTTCTTGATGAATCATGATCAACCCTTGATCAAATGATGAATGTGACTTCAAAATATGGATGTTGACCAAAAATTATGAAGTTTGACTGTATGTTGACCACAGTTGACTTTTTTGTCCAATACAACTGATTTTCAACCATCTAAGCAATTGTCTGAGGAAACTTGACTTGTAACGCTTGAAACTTGACATGAAGATTCTTTGAAGCATATGTGGAGGCATGATGACCATTGGAGATGTTGGAAGTCCATCTGGATCTGAGAATTTCCAAACCCTAGTTTGGGTTGATTGTCTAGGAGAGGGTTTGTCTGATCAACCCTTGAGGAATCCTTGAGTATGGATATGTGAAATGTCTTGAGGAAAAGGAGGGAAAATTTTGGGGTATGACAAGTGGCTTATGCTTCAAGACAGCTGAAGATTCATGAAAGAAATTATCCGACTCATGATTTAGAGATGGCAGCTGTGGTATTTGCTTTGAAGTTTTGGAGGCATTATTTGTATGGATCTCGATTTGAGGTATTCAGCGAACATAAGAGTCTGAAGTATCGCTTCGATCAGAAAGAGATAAATATGATGCAGAGGAGGTGGTTAGAATTCCTGAAGAATTATGATTTTGGTTTGAATTACCATCCTGGTAAGGCAAACGTCGTTGCAGATGCGTTGAGTAGAAAGTCGTTGCATATGTCTATGTTAATGGTGCGTGAATTGGAATTAGTTGAGAAATTCAGAGACTTGAGTTTGGTATGTGAGACTACTTCTGATAGTGTTAAACTGGGTATGTTGAAGTTGACTAGTGGTATTCTTGAGGAAATTTGAACTGGACAAAAATCTGATGTCGATTTAGTTGATAAATTGGCATTGATCAACAAAGGTCAAGGAGGTGAATTCTGAATTGACGAGAATGGTGTTATGAGATTTGGTGATAGAGTATGTGTTCCAGATATTGTAGAGATTAGGAAGAGTATTATGGAAGAAGGACATCATAGTGGATTGAGTATTCATCTCGGTGCTACTAAGATGTATCATGACTTGAAAAAGTTGTTTTGGTGGCCTGGAATGAAAAAGGAAATTGTTGAGTTCCTCTATGCTTGTTTGGTTTGTCATAAGTCAAAAATTGAACATCAGAAATCGTCGGGATTGATGGAACCGTTGTTTGTTCTGGATTAGAAGTAGGATGACATTTCTATGGATTTTGTGTCTAGACTACCGAGGACAGCGAAGAATTATGATGCTATTTGGGTTATTGTTGATCGGTTGACGAAGTCTGCTCATTTTATTCCGACTAGAATGGATTATCCTATGCAGAGGTTGGAAGAGTTGTATGTCGAGAAGATCGTGAGTTTGTACAATATTCCTTCTAGTATTGTGTCGGATAGAGATCTGAGGTTTACGTTAAAGTTTTGGACAGGGTTGCAAGAAGCTTTGGGTCATAAGTTGTGGTTGAGTTCTGCTTATCATCCGCAGACAGATGGTCAGACGGAGAGAACGATTCAGGCGTTAGAGGATTTGTTGCGAGCTTGTGTGTTGGAGAAAGGTGGAGCTTGGGATAATTACTTACCATTGATTGAGTTTACCTACAACAATAGTTTTCATTCGAGTATTGGTATGGCTCCATTTGAGGCATTGTATGGTAGGATGTGTCGGACACCATTGTGTTGGTACGAATCTGGAGAAACTGTTGTGATTAGACCAGAGATTGTCCAACAAGCTTCAGAAAAGATTAAGATGATTCAGGAGAAGATGAGAGCTTCTCAGAGTCGTCATAAGAGTTATCATGATAAGAGAAGGAAGGATCTCAAGTTTAGTGAAGGAGATCATGTGTTCATGTGATTTACTCCGATGACTGGTATTGGTCGAGCTTTGAAGTCAAAGAAGTTAACTCCGCGCTTTATTTGTCCGTTTCAGATTACGAAGAAAGTTGGAAAAGTTGCTTATCAGATTGCTTTACCGCTGTCGCTTGCGAATTTGCATGATGTTTTCCATGTATCTCAGTTGAGAAAGTACATTGCTGATCCGTCTCATGAGATTCAGGTACATGATATACAGGTACGAGATAACTTGACTGTTGAGACGTTGCCTGCGAGAATTGAGGATCGGAAGTTGAAGCAGTTGCGAGGTAAAGAGATAGCTCTGGTGAAAGTAGCTTGGGGAGGACCATCAAGTGGAAATATGGAAATGTTACTTGGGAGTTGGAGATCTAGATGAAAGACTCACATCCCGAACTTTTCGTCTAAGGTATGTTTTCGAGGATGAAAACTCTTTTAGTGAAGGAGAGTTGTGACACCCCAAATAATTCAATTATTAAATAATTAGAATTTTAATTATTAATTTAATTAGAAGTTTAATTATTGGTATTTTTGAATTATCGGAATTAATTAATTAATTAATTTAAAATGAAAGTGAAAGAGTTTTGGTGTACGGTGTGAAGTGGGGGTGTGAGGAGTAAAAGACTCTACTCATACTAATTATTTCATTATTATTATTTTGGAATAATAAAAGGAATAAAATAAAGGAAAAAGAGGAAAAGTTAGAAGAGTTGGAACTTTCACCATACGTGCAATTGAGAAGAGGAGAAAGAAGGAGGAAAAGCCAAAGCGTCAGAATTCGAAGAATTATCACGAGGTAAGGGGTGATTTTATCCGATTGTTATGCCTTATGAGTTTTGATAATCAATAGGATTGATTAACATGTTAGAAATCCCAATTTAGGATTCTCTAGGTTTGTAGGATTTGATCCAAATTTACCCAATTACATGAAACTAGAATGAATGGATGTTATAGGATTGTTGGATGTGGTTGAATTGTGTTAAATCTCACTGTTATACTGTTGTTGGGATGATTTTTGTGATATTGGATGAGTTGATTCATAGAGGAATGATGGGGATTGAGTTGGGAAGAATAATGTTGTCAAATTGAGTATTTTCTGCTACAGAATGCGCAGGAACCGGTTTCCAGTATGGAGGAATCGGGTTCCCTTTGTAAAACTCACTAAAATTGTCATTTTTGCACGTAGGAACCGGTTACTCCTAGGGAGGAACCGGGTTCCCAGTGCAAATTTTACACATGAAAATGACTTTTTTTTTGCAGGAACCTGTCGCGGCGGGAAAAATTCAATGAAGTCGCCACTATTTTTTATTTATCCTAAGGACGGTAAAAGTATAGTAAAACCCTAAAACTACAGTATGGCGGTCATCGTGACCAAGTTAAGGGTTCGGGAGTCGGTTAAACGAGGGGAAGGTGTTAGCACCCCTTACTTCCCTTGTACTCAAGGGGAACCTTCTCTAATTTTAGGGTTAAGGTGTGTTTGTCTAAGGTTTCTCACTCTATTTTCCAAATTAATAAACACAATGAGGAGAGATTTGGTCACGGTTAGTGGTTAGTGACTCGTTAAAGCATTGCGCTTTATGCCTATGTATTCACCAAGAGATGAAATCAGAGTCTACGTAGTTCTCATGGGTTTGGTTAGTATTTTTTATGGGATTAAAATTGGTCACCTTTAAGCAATAAACTTATGCGAGCTCGCATAATAGCGGCTAATATCTAGTTTCTCATTCGCGTTAAAGAGTGTCAATAATTCCTTTTTGAAAATTGTCTTGATTTTTCTGAAGTTAGTAGAAAAGAAATTTTAAATTGGTTAGACGGTTTAACCTAATACTAATGGGAAGCATATTTTTGTTAATTTTGAATATTATTAAAATAAACTAAATTAAATTAATATCTAATTTAACACAATCAATTAAATAGTCTAAATTAATTTAATAAAAAATTTTTTTTGTAGTTTTTGTCTTATTGTTATACATATCTCTTTTAACAAAACTACGTTACATAAAATAATTCAAATAATATAAAAGTAATAAAACTAATTAAAGAGATAAACTTAAGATAGTGTAGAATCAAAGAAAGTGAGAGATTATACCCAAATTAGTTCTAAACGTAGGCTAATGTCTATTACCTTTAAATTCTAATTAAAAATTATATTATAATAATATATAAAATAAAAACTACATAATACTAATATTATAGTATCATTAACAAGAAAAATAATTAAGTAAAAAAATCCTACAGGGGCGCCACTTTTAACCTTTGGCATTGTTGTTTTTAATTTAAATTTTATTATTATAGTTTAATTAACTAAATCAACTTAATAATTAATCTAATCCTAATTAATAGAAAAACAGAGCAATTAAGTCAAATATTAAACAACAAGAATATCTATAAAAAAACGTTACAGGGGCCTAATTGCCATTGTCATGGTTTATTAAGTTTAAGATGTTTTCTTTTAATGTTAAAATGCACGTTATTCAAATAGAACATGTAATAACAAGAGAAAAAAAGAAAAAAGATGTAATGAAACAACCTGGAAATGTGAACGATAATTCTTTAGAAAGTTTGGTCAATAGGCTCATTGTGTATTGTCACGTGGCAACATTTTATTGGATCGAAAAATAAATAAACAGTATGCAAAACAAAAGCCACGCATGATATAGTGATAAGCATAAAAAACTCCATTTTTCAATTACTCATTTTACAATGCAGAGTTTCGGTTTCAGATATTTTTTCTATGAAGGGTTTTTTTTTGTTAAGAACTTTTGCTTGCCAATTTTTTGTGTGTGTCCTTATTCTGTGAAATTTGAGTCCTTTTATAGACTCTAAAAACGCTTGATAGAAATCATTTGGAATGTTTTTTAATATCATTTAGAGATGATTTCAATTTGATTTAGCTTAAGAGACTAGTTGATGTACTTATGGAATGATTTCAAAAGAAAAGATACTATGCCATTTTTGCTTTTGGAAAGATTCAAAATGATTGATATCTTTTTGACCAAGTTTATGAATTGAGTCTCGTATCTGCACTTGATGAACATTGATTTGGTTCTAGTTTTGGAAAGATTTGGTAGTTATCATGGATTAGGAAAGGGTTGAATTTATGTTCTTATTTTGTATAACCTTGGAATTGATTGAGATTTTTTGCAACTTTGTGAAGATTGACTTTTGTGTGAGGTTTGAATACGGTTTCTATTATCTAGAAAAGGAAGGGAATAATACCCAAGAAACTATTGATTCCATAATAATAAATTAGTAACTATAACAATAAACTTAAAAATTGGATCGTAGTGTATAAATGAAATATAGAAATAATGATATTAAAATAAAATTGACTATTTTTTTTAGATTTATAATTTTTTACTATAAAAATATACATGAGTCTAAATAAAAATTAATTGTGATAGAAACTAAACTTAAAGATAAATTTGAGGTGTACAAATTAAAGTGACATTAGTAAGTAAGTAAAGAATGGACAAATTCAGGATATGTCAATAAATTTAAATACTTACCCATTTGATTTCATGATAAAAAGTTATCGGTCAATACTAACTATGATGATGCAACAATATAAAATCGTAGAGACAAACTAGTAATGACCCTTTATGTTTTATTTATTTAAATATTAGTAATAATAAAAATAATCTAAAAAATTTTATTTCCTAAAATTATCTTAATAATGAAAATCTTAATAAAAATTGAGATGTTGTTACTAAAATATAGAAAATTAAACTTAAAAAGTAAAATATGAGAAAAAGAAATTAAAATTGAAGTAGTCAAGGTTCGAACTCAAATCCTCACACTCTTTTTACACTCACTTCACCATCCACCAGACCAATGTACTTATTTGAGATCAAATGGCGTTTAGAAATAATTAAGGGTACGATAAATTGCCTTCACGCGAAAATTATAATCTCATGTCCTAGTAGCTCAATGCAATGCATGATTGTGAATGTTATGATAATGCATATGAATGTAAGGCAAAAACCAATTAAAAGTAAAATCGAGAGGGCAAATTTTGGGGTGCAACAGCTGCCCCTATTTAAACGTCTTCAACCTGAAAGTATGAATAGCAACGCTTTTAGACATTCGAGGTGGAAGAAGATTAAATACTAAAAGAACCCAAAAATTTGCGCTCTAGATAAAGCAAAAATGTAAAAATACTAGTAACTACATTTCTTCGTATTTTTTTGAAATGATTATATAAAATAGATTGGGTTGTAATAAGCATAAAAGAATGAACCCAAAAGGACTAGTAGATACTTGACTATAAAGATATCAATAGATGTTAGATCTGACAGAGTATGCTGATAGATAGTGGTCTCGATCCCAACGGGACAATAGATACTGATCCTAACCATTAGAATGTTAGCGGAACACTGGGGATTGAGTAAAAGGTAGTGAGTAGCGGAATCGACCTAAGAGGACTAGTAGAAACTAGACTCTAAAGATAACAATAGATATTGAATCAAAAAGGTATACTAGTGGAAACTGGTCTCGATCAAAAGACATTAGATACTGAACTTAACCATTAGAATGTTAGCGGAACACTGGGGATCGAGTAGGGGTAACAAGTAGCGGACTCAACCTAAGAGGACTAGTAGAAACTAGACTCTAAAGATACCAATAGATATTGGATCCAACAGGGTATACCAGTGGAAACTGGTCTCGATCAAAAAGACAGTAGATACTGAACTTAACCATTAGAATGTTAGCGGAACGCTGGGGACCGAGTAAAAGGTAACGAGTAGATACTCAATTTTAAGAGTACTATAAACAATGTGCCAGGGCGAAACTGGTAAACAAACAAGGAAACGAGTGGCGGACTCGACCTATTAGGAATTAGTAGATACTAAACCCAAGAGCACTCAATAGGATACCAATAGATATTGGATCCGAAACAAGGTGACAAGAAAGTACGATAACTTCAAGAGCACCTACTAGTCTCGACCGAGAAGGACCAGTAGATACTGAATTTTATCCTATGAGTAAAAGAGACAGAGAGACGATTAGCGAACTCGACTTAAGAAGACTAGTAGATACTAGACTTAAGAAGGATGTGCCAGGACGAAACTGGACTCCAAATAAAGGTAGCGAGTAGAGACTCAGCTTATAAGTACTAGTAGATACTAGACTCAAAGTGAACACCAGGGTAGAACTGGATTCAAAGTGTACACCAATAGATATTGGAATGTTCTAAGAAGGTTAGCAGATACTAAACCCAAGAATTTTGTGACAGGGAAGAACTGAATCACAAATGAAAGGTGTCAAGTAGAGACTCGACCATTTGAGGGTAACACCAAAGGATATCTGTGAGGATTTAAACTGGGGCACTAAAGATAAAGTGATCTTGCTGAAGATATAATCCAAAGTAACTTCTCTGGGGAACATAGAAATAAAATGGCTTATGTTTCAATGTATGTTTGAATTGTTTCTCCATGGAGTAGTATCCCAGGATGAATGGAAATACTACACATTTGAGGATGTTATTTAATGATGGATGTTTTACCCATAAGGCATAAAAGGTACAAGGAACATATGAAGAGATATCTTTGAAATATGAAATTCTGTGGGTAGTAACAAACTGAATACCCGGTAACCGCGAAATACAAACTCTGATGGAGGTTGCAAAAATAAATTACAACCTCTGTTGGAGAAGTTCAAACTCTGAGAGGGAATAGCAATGGAGACTGCCAGCGGATTTCCAAGCAGAGAATCCTTGTCAAGAATTACAATAAGTCAACTTTAAACTCTCTTGTTTGTAGAGAGTCATGGGGAGAAGTATGAACTTCAATGTTTCCTGGGAAAATAAAACCAGAGAACAAAAATTAGGAGAAAAGCCACATCGATTATCCTTGGTGAAAACCTTGGTGCTTCAACTATGTCGTGCTGCATAAAGATTGTCACGGATGAACAATTGTTTCTTGTTCCCCAGGTTGCTTGGTCTATGAAGGAATTTATCTCGAGAGTACCTAAAATAAATCTCGTACTATACCCACTTGAGATAATCTGCCCCAGTATCTTCAATTTTGAAATAGTTCCTTGATCAACGGATTCTTTGAGAGTTTGTTTAATGGATGAAATACGATGATCAAAACATGTAATGCATTGATCTTGGGCCATTCTGATGAAAAATTTTCCTTGGATATGTGTTGCACCCCAAATTTTACCCTGCTATTTTTCTACTCGCATTATATTTAAAATAAAAAAACAGTTATTCACACATTGCATTTGCATAATTTCGTCGTATTTAAATTGACCAAAAGTCAGTTTAAATCGATGTTTGCATTGTTTTAATTATAAAATACCTGTTGTCTTACTTCATGCATTCTTACCTCTCTGCCTGCTTATTGCATTCATTTTTAAATTATTTATATGTCGGTGATATCGATATTTCGATTTTATAAACAGACTGTTAAAAGCAATTCGATACTGTGCGAAAATTAGCGGAGAAAATATTTCAAGTTTTCATTTTTTTTACTCACTGCTTTATGAATCTACGTGTCGCGTAGATCATGAAAATGTGTTCTCC
The DNA here is from genome assembly GCA_021764765.1 of Vicia sativa. NCBI lineage: Eukaryota > Viridiplantae > Streptophyta > Magnoliopsida > Fabales > Fabaceae > Vicia > Vicia sativa. Next base: position 148,790,592 of record CM038793.1, on the reverse strand, counting down.
CTAATTTTTCGATACAGTTTGAAGACTCGTATTTAACTGTAAGTATTTTAAAATCGGGTATTCTTTATTATCATTTTATTTCGATTTTAACCATCTCAATAATTTTTCTTTAATTTATAAGACCCGTAATTTATTTTAATGTACTCAGTTATTATTTTTCGGATAATTTATTGTCCAAACTTTTATCATTTTAACAATTTTAAGTGTAAATTTTTATCTCAAAAAAAATCAAACAAAATATGTTTGGGCTTGTTAATTTTTACCAAATCCATTTTTAGGCCCATTTTATTATGAGGGGTATTTTTGGTATTTCTTAAAGATTGCCAAACCCTAATTTATTGGGTATATATATGTGTTATAATTTAATGTTGTGGGGAGACCAATTTTTGAAAAAAACAACACACGGAGGCAACGGATAACAAAACAAAAAGCAAAATTATAAAAAGAAAACTCTCTTGTTTTCTTGAAAGGAGGCTCTCATCTTCTTCAAAAAAAAAACCCATTTGTAACCCCAACTCTCCTTTCAATCCTGATCGAAACCCCTTTCCATCCGTAAATCCACCGAAAACCCCCATTTCTCCCACTGTAACATCCGCTGTCCATTCCATTCACTCGCTGCCCTCACCGAACTCCCTCTGTCCGTTGCCAAACAACCATCGACCTCCATCCATCTCAATCGCCTTCCATACTCCCTTCTGTCTTCAACCGTGACCCTTACCCTTTGCTCGTCGGATACAACCACCGCCGTAGCTCCGTTTCACTCGTCGCCGTTTCCTCCGCCACCATCCACCTTCTGAACCGCGGCCTTCATTCCAACAACCTTTGCCCTCGTCGCTGTCCAGCCATCTCTGTATCTCCATAACCAGCAGCTGCCATACCCCTTCGTCCTCGTTCTGTCTCGCCTTGCTCCGCCAACACCAACAGATGCAATCACAACAGCAGCAGTTTCATCATATGCAGTAGTAGTTTCAATAACAACAACTTCCATACTGTGTCCGCAAGCACACTCGTTCTCCCGTCACTGTCAGCAACACTGAGTAGTCCAACCAGCACAAATCCCTGCTGCACGTTTGCTACGAGATCGACATTTTATCGGTAAATCCTATATCACTATGTTATGTTGTTTGTTAAACTATTAATTTGTGATAATTCTATGAATATAGTTTAGGAATGTCTTAATTTGATTCACTATCATTTGTGAAAGACAAATCAGTTTTGGTTTGTATTGGTTAAGATTTTTTCGTTTGAATTGATTCCGATTGCTATAGATTTCTTATCCAGTTATAAGGTTAATGCTGCGGATTTGGAATTTAGATTTTTTATGTTGCTAAAAGCGTCGATATCCATGTTTTTGGTTTCGATGATGGCTTGATAATCGATGTCGCGTTTATCCGCGTACGATTTAGCCGAGAAATCATTAAGACATTGTACTATTCTCATTTTAATTCTGATTGTAATTTGTGTTTGAACGGTATTCGAGGATAGTTTCAATGATGGTTTTATGATTGACCACGTTTATTCGTGTAAAAATCTAACCGAGAAACCATTAAATTTTGTATTTCTTTCATTTTTATTTCGATTGAAGTTTGTGAATAAAGATATATTTGTTTAGTTTCGATGATGGTTTGACAATGATACCGCATTTACTTGCGTGTGAATTTGGCCGAGAAACTTTTGGGGCAGCGTGCCATATCCTTTATATTGAATTCGAGTAAGAAAGTCATTTTATTTCAAGTATATTTGAGTGAATAGTGGCTGTCCGGACTTTGCTTCAATCAATTAATTTCGGATTCGAATTCTAGTTTTATTTCATGTGCATAAGTGCTGCCCGGTTTTTGATTCATGTGGTTTAAATGTGTTTAGAACTCGATTCTCCATGTTTCGACTGTGTAAATAATACCTTGTTCATGTTTTCTTTGGTTTCGATTATAATCGGTTGCTTATCCATGAACATTCATTTAATTGCATCTCGATTTCATACTTTGTTTACTAACGCATATTCTAATTTATCGCAGTTTTATTTCTTTTATACCACTATGCTACTAATGTATTTGTTGCTTGTGAAGAGATATCCAAAGATCATTCCAAACATTCAAGAATAATCCGAGCATACATCTTATACTGTTGCATTTATATACATTTTTTTTATATATACTGTTATTTATATTTATGTTACTCTTTAATATTTAGTAATGTGTATCTAAAATACTTAGTACTTTTATTTTTATGTTTAATACTTTAAATTCAATTATACATAATGCTTTTATTTTATATTTTATACTGTAAATATATTTATACATATTATTTTTATTTCGTATGCTTAGTATTGTAAATATATTTATACATATTATTTTTATTTCGTATGCTTAGTATTGTAAATATATTATATACATATTACTATTATTATAGTTTATCATATTCATTCGTAAATAAGTTCGAATTATTTTATAATGATCTTCTTCGCATAACATTTTCTTAGAATTAATTTCTATAGTTTATCCTAATTAATCTATTAAAATACAATAGTTAATATTTAAATTTCTCTGCATTTAATTTCTGTTTGTATGCTCTTAAATAATTAATTTACTGTTTTCTCTTTAATTTCAATTCATCCCCATTCGGAAAATTGTATCCCAATCCCCTTGTTGCATTGTAAATAATTTACCGCTTTCTATTTTATTTTACCGTTTAATCCCCATTTATAATTCTTGTATCCCTCTCCCAAAAAACAATTATTGTAATAATTATCTAGTGCACATTTATTTTATTTTAATTTAACTCACTTACACAAAAACTAAAAAATCATTTTTAAACTAATAATTGTAAATCATTTTTAACCCGTAAGTCGACAAAGCTACGAAGCGTCGCGATGACCACACATGCACACATGTACGCTTGATCCTGGGCCTTCTTACAGTGAGCCTATTTCGATCAATTGTCCCAATTGGTCGTCTTAGTAGACTAGCCCACTTTGCTAGTACACATGTAATTTAATTATTTTATACTTAGGTTGGCCACCTTGTATGGGCTTTGTCGATTTTTATTTGTTATTTACAATTATCTCGATCTTGATTCTTTCTTCATTCACCAAGCATTTAAAACACTTTCAATAAAAACTCGATCCAACGTCGAGTTATTTTCAAAAATCAATTTTTCTACAAAAAAGAACACTTGGATAAGATTTGTTTTAATGGTTAGAGGTTAGCCCAACGATTAAAACAAATCGAAGTTTCTAATTGATTAGAGGGTAACCCAATAAATTGAGAAACTTCAAATCCATGTTCTAAAATAAAAAACATGGTGCTATGGTATTTAATTGAACCGTTAGAGGATATCCCGACGATTTAATTAAAATGTAAAGTATTTGGGCCATTAAAGGGTAACCCAATGACTTAAATACTTTATTCCATACACTTAATAAAAGTGAACTTTGTTTCACCTCACTCTTTTCATAATAAAGATTTTGGATGAGAGATGATCGGTTGACCTCAATCACCAATCTCGAGTATTGAATCGTTAGAGGATATCCCAACGTTTTGGTACTTGTCATCCACAATTTAAAATCAATTCCAACTCACTCAAACTTCTTTTGTGCGCTCCAAGCACCATTTACCTTTAAACCCTTTTCAAGATTAGACATGATTCATTTATAATTGAGATGCTTCTTCCTCTATTCCCAAGGTTTTCGACTTCTCCACTTGAGTACTAGAGGTGTTCTCAAACCCTCCCTCATGTTGGTGCGTAGTCCTTTATTCTTTATCACACCTTGTGGACGTTAGACGAGTCTTCTCCTTTAAAAATGACGACTTGTCTTTTCATTTAAAATCAATCAACAAACAATTATTTTCTAGAGGAACTACGGAGTTTTGACTTTCCCATTGTACGAGGGAATACGTAGGCACGCGGTTTCAAAACCGTGTCAAACTCAAAAATAATAAAAACATTTCTTCTCCCTTTCTTTCTATTTTTAAACTTAGAAGATCGTAAATTTTTCACACTAACACACGACCACATTTTGAACTAAATGGGTACCATCGAGTACGATGGATGTAAGGGGTGCTAATACCTTCCCCTTGCATAACCAACTCCCGAACCTACAACTCTTAATTTCGTAGACCGTCTTATCCTTTTCTTTCGTGGGTTTTATCTATATTTTCCCGTTCTTCTTTTAGAACAAATAAAATTAGGTGGCGATTTCATTGTTTTTTTTTAAAATTCATTTAAATGATTTTTGAAAAACGAGTTGCTTCAATATGTACGCTCCAGGTGCCAAGATAGGTTGGGCATTGTGAAAATCTGATTTTGCTGTGTGCGTGCCAAGTGAAATTGGGCTTTTGGCGATAAATGCCAAGAAAAATCAGGCTTTTTGACTGTAGGTGATGAGTACCAAGCAATGTTTACCTTTATGTGGAGTAAACATTAGATTAATGCATTGTTTGATTCTAGTGAAGCGACCTGATTGATGCATGATGATGATTTATGTAATGCCTTGAAACTGGTTCCCCAAGTATGAGTCATGAAAGGTTGAGGTTTATAGTGGTGTTTTATGTAACAAATGTTGTTTATCGAAAGGTGGTAGTATTTTATGCCAACATGATTTCCCGAGACTCGTTTCGAACTCGAACATTACTGAGGTAGGAAAGAACTAGCTTGAACCATTTGAAAGTATGAAGAGAACTTGCCCCTTTGTGGCTTATCTTGCCCCAATGTGTTAGGTATTTTAGAAGATTCATATCAATATGAGTTTTGAAACAACTTGGCTATATTATTCACTTGAGATTACTACCTCCACAATTTTGAACTTTGAATCCACTATGCCCCAGATTAACTTGATCTTGGAGTGATTTTCCGCTGATAAACCATTTTTGGAGTGGTTTCTTTGGATCAAGCTTTGTATTGGTATGCCCCGGATTTGATCTTGAAAGGTTTGGCTTTGATCTTTATGGTTTGAAGGAGTGTCCCAAGAAATAATTTAGATACCATTATCTTGTGCTATGAAACTTGATATAGAATGCCCCTAGTATACAAATCATGAAAGTATGCCCCTGATTAACTGGTGCTTGAGATGTGACCCAAGTTGACCAATTTCTGGGAATAATTGCCCTTAGTCAATAGAATCTTCATGTGATGATCAGGATTTGTACGTCTGAAGCAGTAGGATCCTTAGGTGCTTTGCCCCTAGTTGGAAGTATTGATTGCCTTTGATCAGGCCATTCTTGATATTTCCTTAATGCTAAGTGTCGACTTGTGAATAAAATTGTACCTTTTGAAAAATAATTCTAATGCAATGCTCATGCAAGTTTTGAAATCGAAATATTTTTTTTACGGAGAAGAAATGGATGATTAGGGATAGATATGTGAAAAGGTGGTATGGTTAGTGACCATTCAACAAACATTAGGAGTCATTTTAACAAAAATTCTGCTGAATATGCTTTCATAGTGAACCTAGCTTCAATTAGGACTTTTAAAGGTTATAACATGGTCTGGTTCATGGTTTAAGAAACAAAGATATAAGGCTCAAATTTTATTTAACCCACCTCATTCTCCTTGATGTTATCCATTCCTAAATTCAATTAACTCAATAGATGCATCCACTCTGCAAGAGAATTTCTATAGTTGCAATGATGATTATAAGCATTGATATGGTTTAAGCACCGATGAGAAATATTGATGATTTTCGAGGTGACTGTCACAAGCTTATTTTCCATTCTTCTATGCTTTCAAGCCCTTATTTTTGCATGAACCGGTTCTTTTGAATTCGCGGTCCATCGGGACGCTCTAACTTTTGCCTGAGTCGATTTTTTTCGATCTCTTTGATTTTTTTGACTTAGCAGACTCTCTTTTTTTTACTTTTGAAATTTTTACTTAGGAAGGTTGTGACTACCATGTTGACTTTTGTTAACTTCCTCTTCACTGCTTCCTCGATCTTGGATGATGTACGTGAGGAAGAAGTTGTTGTGAGCTTTATATTTATTGATTCCTTGATGTTGGATGATGTGTGATATGAAGAGAATATGCTTAAACTTGTTGATAACAAACCTTGGTTCTCTTGAGATTAGAATTCATCATTGAATTAATTGAAATCTACCATGCCCCTGGTTATGATTAAAGGTTTTTTATGAAAAGAACTCCAACTTCTAGCTCAATGGGGTTGACTACGGATTAACTCCTTATTTCTCCAGTGTTTAGGAAGTGAAAAATGCCTTACATCGTCAGCCAGGTCTTACTATTAAAAAGCATACATCAGCAAAATTTAGTTATTTAGTTATTTACATCATTCTCACTCAAAGTTCATAAGAGGTGAAATGAAAAACATAATCGGGAGTTTTTTTTAAAATTTTTTTCTTCATTTTTTGTATATGGAAAGTGATGGAATAATAGAGTGGATATGAATGGATTGACTTCAAAATACGTGTATGCTCATTTTATTTGAATTATTAATCAAAGAGTACAAAGTTATAACATGTGGAAACTTAGATAAAGTACAATTAAAAAATGATAAAAGCATAATGATCCTAGGGATGAGCTTCCTTGTTGATCCACTAACTTTAGGAAACAATCTTGGATGTTCTTGCATTGCTAAAGTAAGGGGTGACCTTCATTTTTTCTTCTGTTGGGCATACTTGTTCTATTGATAGGACAATTGTTGTTGTTAATGTTGCTCTTGATGTAGGGGAATCACTCATGGTAGTGGCATATGAGGTGTTGTGTAAGCTTTTGATTGGCATGATGAAGGATATTGTATTTCCTCAATATGGCATGCATCTCTTAAGTTCCTCCATAGCTTCTTGAGACACTTTTTTTTAGTTCAGTTGTGAGTATCGGGAAACCTGCTGGCGGATGATAGTCGAACATGGGCAACTAAGGAAAATATATGATTTTATGCAAGTGTGTATATGCAAATGTATGAAAATGAACGAGTATACAAAAAGACATTTTTTCTTCTTTTATAGGTATGCTAAAGGTTTTTCATGGAGATGCAATATAGTACGAGTTTGGGGTAGAGATGGACCTTAGCAAACTCATACGAGTTAAGGATTATGACTGACAAACAAAAATACCTATGAGTTAGGGATTGTTACATACAAAAGGAAACCCCTACAGGTTAGGAATTATGACAATCAACGAAAGTCCCTATGGCTAGAAATTGACAGACAGAAGGTAACCCCTACGGGTTTAGCGATTGTAATAAACAAAAGGTAACCCTCCCGAGCTTAGGAAGTGATATGGAAAGAGATGCCAAATACATGTTTAGGGATAGATATGGAAATGAGGAAACCCTTATGGATGTAAAAAAAAGAACACCTTATTCGGAAGGATTCCCTATAATAGGTAAGTCTTAAGTGTATACTACCCAATCCCTATTACATGTAGGTTCTAGGGTTTTTGGATCGAGGGGAGACCTTAGTACCAACCCATGAGATGTGCATCTCACAGATTAATCATGTAAGGATATCTAAAGTGAAATTGGTTCTAAAATGAGACTCAGGGTTGTAGATCCAATCCAAATCATCAACACAATAAGGGGCGAACCCTACCATGAAGACAACATTGAACAGACCTACCCTGAGTGCAGCCCTCATACCCCTGAGAGATGTGACATCTCATCGACTAGTACAATGGGTCTACGTTCTAACTTATGTTTTTTATAAGCTTTGGGTTTTAGCTTCGAACAAGAATGGTAACTTCCAACCCAACAATATAATATTTTTAACAAAAGAAAAACAAACAAAATAATAAATAAATAATTGTAAAAATAAAGTGAAATTAAAGAAAAATAATGCAAACATGGCAACAAAAGAAAACACACACCCTAAAACTAAAGAATAGGTTTGACTATACTTAGTTTGTCCCCAGCTTTCGTGGCGCGAAAAATTCAATGAAGTCGCCACTATTGCTTATTTATCCTAAGGAAGGGGAAACTATAGTAAAACCCTAAAAATATGGATATGGCGGTCATCGTGACCAAGTTAAGGGTTCGGGAGTCAGTTAAGCGAGGGGAAGGTGTTAGCACCCCTTACTTCCCTTGTACTCAAGGGGAACCTTCTCTAGTTTTAGGGTTAAGGTGTGTTTGTCTAAGGTTTCTTACTCTATTTTCCAAATTAATATACACAATGAGGAGAGATTTGGTCACGGTTAGTGGTTAGTGACTCGTTAAAGCATTGCGCTTTATGCCTATGTATTCACCAAGAGATGAAATCAGAGTCTACGTAGTTCTCATGGGTTTGGTTAGTATTTTTTATGGGATTAAAATTGGTCACCTTTAAGCAATAAACTTATGCGAGCTCGCATAATAGCGGCTAATATCTAGTTTCTCATTCGCGTTAAAGAGTGTCAATAATTCCTTTTTGAAAATTGTCTTGATTTTTCTTAAGTTAGTAGAAAAGAAATTTTAAATTGGTTAGACGGTTTAACCTAATACTAATGGGAAGCATATTTTTGTTAATTTTGAATATTATTAAAATAAACTAAATTAAATTAATATCTAATTTAACACAATCAATTAAATAGTCTAAATTAATTTAATAAAAAATTTTTTTTGTAGTTTTTGTCTTATTGTTATACATGTCTCTTTTAACAAAACTACGTTAAATAAAATAATTCAAATAATATAAAAGTAATAAAACTAATTAAAGAGATAAACTTAAGATAGTGTAGAATCAAAGAAAGTGAGAGATTATACCCAAATTAGTTCTAAACGTAGGCTAATGTCTATTGCCTTTAAATTCTAATTAAAAATTATATTATAATAATATATAAAATAAAAACTACATAATACTAATATTATAGTATCATTGACAAAAAAAATAATTAAGTAAAAAAATCCTACAGGGGCGCCACTTTTAACCTTTGGCATTGTTGTTTTTTATTTAAATTTTATTATTATAGTATAATTAACTAAATCAACTTAATAATTAATCTAATCCTAATTAATAGAAAACCAAAGCAATTAAGTCAAATATTAAACAACAAGAATATTTATAAAAAAACGTTACAGGGGCCTAATTGCCATTGTCATGGTTTATTAAGTTTAAGATTTTTTCTTTTAATGTTCAGATGCACGTTATTCAAATAGAACATAAAATAACAAGAGAAAAAAAGAAAAAAGATGTAATGAAACAACCTGGAAATGTGAACGACAATTCTTTAGAAAGTTTGGTCAATAGGCTCATTGTGTATTGTCACGTGGCAACATTTTATTGGATCGAAAAATAAATAAACAGTATGCAAAACAAAAGCCACGCATGATATAGTGATAAGCATAAAAAACTCCATTTTTCAATTACTCATTTTACAATGCAGAGTTTCGGTTTCAGATATTTTTTCTATGAAGGGTTTTTTTTTGTTAAGAACTTTTGCTTGCCAATTTTTTGTGTGTGTCCTTATTCTGTGAAATTTGAGTCCTTTTATAGACTCTAAAAACGCTTGATAGAAATCATTTGGAATGATTTTTAATATCATTCAGAGATGATTTCAATTTGATTTAGCTTAAGAGACTAGTTGATGTACTTATGGAATGATTTCAAAAGAAAAGATACTATGCCATTTTTGCTTTTGGAAAGATTCAAAATGATTGATATCTTTTTGACCAAGTTTATGAATTGAGTCTCGTATCTGCACTTGATGAACATTGATTTGGTTCTAGTTTTGGAAAGATTTGGTAGTTATCATGGATTAGGAAAGGGTTGAATTTATGTTCTTATTTTGTATAACCTTGGAATTGATTGAGATTTTTTGCAACTTTGTGAAGATTGACTTTTGTCTGAGGTTTGAATACGGTTTCTATTATCTAGAAAAGGAAGGGAATAATACCCAAGAAGCTATTGATTCCATAATAATAAATTAGTAACTATAAGAATAAACTTAAAAATCGGATCGTAGTGTATAAATGAAATATAGAAATAATGATATTAAAATAAAATTGACTATTTTTTTTAGATTTATAATTTTTTACTATAAAAATATACATGATTCTAAATAAAAATTAAATGTGATAGAAACTAAACTTAAAGATAAATTTGAGGTGTACAAGTTAAAGTGACATTAGTAAGTAAGTAAAGAATGGACAAATTCAGGATAGGTCAATAAATTCAAATACTTACCCATTTGATTTCATGATAAAAAGTTATCAGTCAATACTAACTATGATGATGCAACAATATAAAATAGTAGAGACAAACTAGTAATGACCCTTTATGTTTTATTTATTTAAATATTAGTAATAATAAAAATAATCTAAAAAATTTTATTTCCTAAAATTATCTTAATAATGAAAATCTTAATAAAAATTGAGATGTTGTTACTAAAATATAGAAAATTAAACTTAAAAAGTAAAATATGAGAAAAAGAAATCAAAATTGAAGTAGTCAAGGTTCGAACTCAAAAACTCATACTCTTTTTACACTCACTTCACCATCCACCAGACCAATGTGCTTATTTGAAATCAAATGGCGTTTAGAAATAATTAAGGGTACGATAAGTTGCCTTCATGCGAAAATTATAATCTCATGTCCTAGTAGCTCAATGCAATGCATGATTGTGAATGTTATGATAATGCATATGAATGTAAAGCAAAAACCAATTAAAAGTAAAATCGGGAGGGAAAATTTTGGGGTGCAACAGAACCGGTTCCCCATTTGGAGGAACCCGTTCCCACTGTTACTTTTTGAAAAAAATACTAAACTTTAAAAATTCATAACTTTCAAACCGTAAGTCCGTTTTAGTCGCCGTTTTAGACGTGGTTTCTTAAATTAAATACTCTGTTTCATAAAATGAAGAAAATACTATTTTATGGAATTTATTTTAAAAAGAGTTGATTCTTCCGATTTTGTAAACTAAGGTAATTCTAGAAATGACGATGAATTGTTTAGAATTGTTCTGACGGGTAGAATGAGGATTACATGCTTATGTATTGTTCCTGTGTTTATTCATGATCGTGCTGTTACCATGTGATGTTTGTTGGTGTTGTCTATGTATGGAATGATGTTGTGATATCATATTCCGTTATTTGAATGTTGCATGCTTTTGATGTGCATGCATATGCATTATGGTGGTGGTTAATTCCCATTGTGTGGAATTAGACTTGCAGAGCCAATACCTGTACCCAGTGGTTTAGTGTTGGTGAGGCTGGATTCGTGTCCCAGTGGTGTATGGGTGAATCGATGATTAATGCTGTGTCCGACGTGTAAATGGAACAGGGTCTGAATTTAGTTCACGATTGGTACCACATGCATAGAGTCTGCATCATTATTTGTTTGGATTATAACATGTTAGGAGAGATTCCAGTGTTATAGTCTGTTCTTTGTGTATGACGTATATTTAAGACTTGTGTATGAAGCAGATCTGATTATGCTGAATAGGGTGGACTGATGTCTTATGATATTTTATTGCTTTTGATGAACTTATAATGCATTATAATTATGATGACGTCTCACCCTAACTTTGATGATTTCAGATTGAAGTCTTAGTTGTTTAGGAACTGGTGAGGATGGCTCTTGAGCTATGCATTTAGTTTATCCGTGTGTTAGTGTCATGCTCTAGTAGTTGTAACACCGGGGAACGATTGTTTTAGAGTGATAGTTTTAAACTCTGTTTTCTTTTGGTTTATGTTGGAATAATTATGAATTGAATTTATTTCGGTTTTGATAATATTTTCCGCTGTGTACAACGTGTATACTGGTTTTGATTAATTTAATGAAGTTCTTCAGTGCAACATGACAACTGTTATGATATTTTCTATTTAATTGAATTGTAATGCCCTTTATTGCATGTTAACTCTGATTTAATTATTGATATTCGTGGGGTATTTTAGAAGGGGTGTTACATAAAGAACTAATGGCAGATAAGTAGCAGAACATTAGTAATACTATTAGCAGATTGGTATGTAGCAGTGTTGCACCCCAAAATTTACCCTCTTGATTTAGGCTTATGTTTCATCATAACCATCATATTGCATTGCATTCATATCTCATGATAGGATCCAAGCTCTTTGGGTTCTCAAGATTTCCACAAGCTGAGGAGGTTGATTGTGTTAGCATGCCCTTCTGAGGGAATCTCAAGTTTCCATATTTGTCGATCTTTCAAGTCACCATGATATATTGTGCCTCAAGACACTCCATTTGTCTCATTTATCCCTCAGGAATTGAAGTTTTGCAAAGAGTTGGTGAGAAATTAATCTGTGGCACTCATTTGATGAAATTAGGGTTTTGGTCCTCTGTGGAGTTTGAAGCTTAGATGAGTAATTTATTGAAGTATTACCTTCTTATTATCATCTGAGTTATCATGGTTCAAAGGATTGCTCAACACATTCAGAAGATTTGAGGTTTTGAAGCTTGATTGGTTACCTCCTAACACATGGAGCAAAGTTAGGGTTTTGAGTAAAATCAGGATTTCTTGAAATTCTTCACCCAAACTTGATTTCACTTGTTTCCATATGTTGTTGGACATCTATGAGTGAAATATTGAGGCTCAATTTTGACTAGAAGCAAGTCAATTCAGCACAAGGGGCAAAATGGTCATTTTGGTCAAAATCAATCAAAATCAAGAGTTGATCAAGTGGACTTTTGGTCAACCATCAATTCAAATATCACATTTTCATTTTTCATGACCAAATTCACCATTGAATCAAGAAAATTGAAGAAATTGGAGTTAACTTGTTCTTGAAGTTATTTGAAGTTTGAAAATGTTTCTAAGTGTCCACCCTATGGAACTTTGACACATCATAACTCTCTCAATTTTTGTCCAATGATTGCATGCCATACATTTCTGAAAAGCTTGGAAAAAACCCTACAAGATTGCCAATGTGTAAAATTTCTCAAAAATGCACCATTTGAGAGATATTTGAGTTAGAAGTTTCAAGCACAAAATTTGACCAAGGCTGGGCAAACATGCACGTTTCAGGGCATTTTCTGGGCATTTCTTTGAGTCATTTTCACAAACAGGTGGTGGGCATAATGTTGACGCTTATATATTTTGATTGGAATGGAATTTTCAAAAATCACTTCGTGCATTTTGAAGTATGCGATGAGAGCTTTAAATGGAACTTTGAATCATGTCATTTGGTGCAAAATTGATCAAGATACAAGGCTCACAAGTTGAGGCCATGAAACTGAATTCATGCATGCCCATGCAAGCCAGAACGCGTGCGTGGCTGCCCAGATCGTGCCTTAATTGTGCATAACTTTGAAGAACCATATCTCACTCATTTTTGATCCATTTTGAGTGAACCAAAGCTTGTTTTGATCCTCATGCTATGAACTATTGATATGTATCAAGAGGCCAAAGAATGCCCAAGCCATTTGTGAGAAATCTGAAGGAGAAAAAGTGACATAAAGTTGATTTTTGGATAGTTTGATTTTGTGCACTTTTCAAGTTTGTTTGTGCAAGTTTGTTCAAGCCATCAAGCCAGGGATCGAAGCAGCCAGCTAGCATGTGTTCCTTGCCATAAAAAGTCAAGCATATTTGAGCACATTTTGCTCACATACATTTCATGCACTTTATGATTTTTCTCATTTTTGGCAAGCTGGAGGATTCTATCACGTGAGCTAAGCATTCACTCATATTCCAGCTCACCAAAACGCAAGCAAGCAAGCATGAAATGCACCAAAATGCAAGCCATACCCAAGATGCCATTTTTATCATATTTTTGCAAATAACGGATTTTGATTGAAAGGACCAAGCTACCCTCTCTATTTTCACACAAATATAAATTAGAAGCTTCCCCAAATGGAAGCAGACTCTCTCTCTCGTTTTCAGATCCAAAAAGCTCTGCATTTTCTCAAAATTTCTCACACTTGGAAATGTTTGCAAAATGAATTTGAAGTGGATTCTCTTCACTATTATCACTCCATTGAAGATCTAAGAGCAAGATTGAAGTGTTTTCTCTTCAAATCCAGAGGCATATTTGGATTTATTTTCCAAATAAAGAGGTAAGATTCAAACTTCAAATCTGGATTTCTAGCTTGCATTAGATTAATTTGATGATTTGTATGCGTGGTTAGCTGGCCAAACACTAGGTTTGATGTATAATTTCAGTTGTTTGTGAAGCATATTGCATAGCATGAAGTTCTGAAAATCCAGATTTAGGATGATTTTCGTGATTTTCTCACTCTGATTTCTTTATGTGTGGTGGATCATTTGACGTTTTACAAGTTGTGTGTTGTAGCTTGCCATGTGATCTTTAATTTGAGCTTTGAATCATTTAATTTGGTTGAGAATTGAGTGAGATATGGTTGCTTGAAACTGCTTGCATGAAACTGGTAAAACACGCGTTTAGGGCAAGGGCTGGAGGTAGGAGACGATGAGGTGGCGTGTTCTGATTGGCTCGTACATTTTTGAATTTCCATTTTAATTATTTCATAATTGGCATTTTGCATCATTTGATTTCACATTTAAAAATCATTCAAAAATTCTAAAAAAATACCATAGGCTCAAAATGATTTTAAATATTTTGTGGAATTTTTTCCAATTTTTTAAAAATGTTTTGACCATTTAAATAAATTCTGACTTTAATTAATTGCATTTTCATTGAAAAATTCTTAAAAAATACTTTCCAATGTCAAAAAGTTCCACAAAAAAATATTTTGAATCTTTCATAATATTAATTTTAAATTTCTGAATTTTATTTGATAATTTTTGCATTTTTGCATAATTAAATAAATTCATGCATTTTATTATATTTCATGCATATTTAAATCATCTAAAAATATTTCCATGCATACGAAAAAACATATAAAAAATATTTTGATCCATTTAAATCATGTCTCATGCATTTTTGAATTTTATTTCAGAATTCTTGCATTTTTTTCTATTTTTTAACCATTTCATGCATTATATTGCATTTCATGCATATTTAAATCATTGAAAAATATTTCCATGCATACAAAAAACATATAAAAAATATTTTGATCCATTTAAATCATGTCTCATGCATTTTTGAATTTTATTTCATAATTCTTACATTTTTTCTATTTTTTAACCATTTCATGCATTATATTGCATTTCATATATATTTAAATCATTTAAAAATACTTTCATGCATGTAAAAAATGAATAAAAAATATTCCAGCTCATTTAAATCATAATTCATGCATTTCTGATTTTTATTTTATAATTTTTCCATTTTTGCATAATTAAATCATTTTTAGCATTAAATGCACCATTTGCATCATTCATTTTGCATTTTATTTGTTTTTCACCCTTTTCCTTAAAATTAAAAAATGCCAAAAATATTTTTAATCATGTTTAGGATGTTAAGTCACTATTTCCAATTTTTATAGATTTTCATTTCTGACTTTTATATTTTATATTAATTTTTCTTGTTATTTGGTCATATGTGCATGAATGTTGATAGTATTGATCCTTTTGAATTTTATTTTGACCTTTCCATGGATTTTCAACTTGGGCAAGGATATGTCCCTGAATTGTAAGGAATTTGAGACCCTTATTTCATTTTTACTTGAATTTTATCTTCCATTTTCCTTTTTTATGGAATTTCCAAAGTGATCATACCTTTGCCTTGTGTAATTGGATCCAACTTCAATTTTGAAGCTTGTGGACATGATTTAAGGCCAAGCATAGGGTATGTAATGATCATTTGGGTGCTCTATTGATATGTGACATGATTTCATTCATTGAAAATCTCATGTTAAGTCATTAAGTTCTTACCTTGAGCACAAAGTTTTCATGGTTCTTAAAACCCCTTGATTGTTGATGCATTGATCCTTTGACCCTTCTCCTGTATAGTTTGTGTTTCTAATTGATGTTTAGGGGGAATGATAACCTCAAGGATAGTCTTCTAAGACTTGAGAGATATTTTACCTCAAGGGATCACTTTGATCTTTAGTTAGAAGTTTAATTTCCATATCATTGGTTGCATCTTTGTGCATGGATTGTAAGGTGAGGTATGCATTCATGCAATTCTTTAGGAATTTACTTCTCACTCTCTTACTTCATCCTCATAGCATATTTAGGGCCTTGATTCCAGTATGATTGATTCATTTAAGCCCCTAATTTGCTCAAGCTCATGCAACTTTTGTTGATTAGAATGTTGCCAACCTTTGCTTATGGTTGCACCATTTGTGTTATATGCATCATGCATGGATCTAGAAATCTAATCCTAATTGAATCTTTGATAGTTACTTCTGACCTTGTACATTATGTAATCAATAACCCAATGCTATTTGATTCATTGACTTGCATTTAATTGTAATGTCATCATGATGACCTAGAAGAGCTAGATTTTCTTTCTTCTTCTTCTATTGTTTGGTTGAAATATACCTTGAGGGATTATAGGTTCATGATTCTTGGGGTATGTAACTTCAATTGACATTACCTCTAGCTCATGACAAGCATCTTGTGAGGGTTCTATCATCACCCTATGACATACAAGATATTTTTTTCTCTTCCTACAAATCTTAATCAAGTTGGTTTGATCTAAGATAGGTGGTATTTTGTTTTAGATGATTTTGTTCATTAAATAGGTGATTTGTTTGTGTATGGAAGCTCTATCTTCTACATTTGGTTGCTCATGAATCATATCTTGAGTTAAACTTATGACACAAGTCTGTGACACGGTGAACTGACTTTTAGTTTTTTTTATCACAAATGTGTGGATAGCAAGAGTCGCCACCGACTTTTATTTTTATCCAATATTTAAGGGAAGGTAAAATTACAGGAAAAGACCTTCGTTTTGATTCTGAGTTCGGGAGAATGGTATGAAAGGGAAGGTATTAGCACCCCTTTCCATCCGTAGTTATCTACGGGCTCTTAGTTGCTCTAGATCACCTTTTAAAATTGCTTTCTGTGTGTTTGACAAAAATGTTTTGAAAAAGGAATTTCGCTTTGACTTTGTAATGACTCATGTAGGAGTGTATACAAAGTGTTCGGAAATGTTTCGTTTTGAAAAGAGTTTGAACTTTGAAAAAGTGTGAGGTGTGAAAAGCATTTGGTTTAGAGCAAGCAACTAAAAGACTTATTTACCCACTCAGAATTGGTCATTTTCATACTTCTACGTTCCTTTAGAATAGCGCTAGCCGTACCATTAGTTAGTAGGTAGCTCCATTCATTGGATGTAAGCGGGACATTCGAAGGGACATTGGATGGTCATAGAAGGCAACTTGTAGGAAGTATCCTAGCACATTCGAAGGGACTATCATCATTTTTCATAGGCGACATTCGAGGGTCAAGATCATGTATTCGGAGGCGACATCGTGGGTCTTATGATCTTTGTATCGAAGGGACTATGATGATTTGTTTGGAAGGAAACGGTGCTAGAATACCTCTACGTTCGAGGGACATGACCATTTGTGATTCGCAAAGGCAACGAGAGAGAATTACCCTAAGGTGCGTGTGTGAAAGAAGTGTGTTGATTTCAGATATTTTATCTTGAAAATTAGTGGGCTAAGTTCATTATTATCTTGCCATACACGCCTAGTTACTAACAGTTTATAGGGTGCGGAAATTAAAATGCGGAATGTAAAGATGCGGAAAGGTAAATCCTACGCTATTACAAGGCTTTGGGGCAGATACATAATTTAAAATACGGAAAAATAAAGGCCTAATTTAAACTATTACATCCCATAGACAGTTACATTATTTGAAAAAATAAAATGACAGAGAAAAATCGTCTGAATCGGATCCACCTGCGAGAGAATGAGAAATCGGAAAATGCGATATGAATCGAACAAGAGAAAAAATGTTAGAAAAATACAAATTTTAAAATAAGAAAAATATACCATGCTGGAAATAAGATAAATATGCTAAAATAATTTTTTGGGATTTTTTAGATGCAATTTAATAATTAAAAATGAATTAAAAGTGATTAAAATGCAAAATTATGAATAAAAATAAATATGCATGCAAAATTATATTTTTTAATTTATTAAATTAAATAAAGATTTTGAAAATAATGTAAAAAAGAAAATAATTTTTTGATGGTTTTTTAATGCAGAAATAAAATTATTAAAATAATTAAAATAACATGAAAATATTAAAATATGAAAAATATGAAAATATGCAAGTTTTGGAAAAAGAAATGCAAAACCGGTGCCCATAGGGATCGAACTCAGGACATGGGAGAGGATCCAGGAACAGTGAGCGCTCTAACCACTAGGCCACGTTGCGTCTGATGTTTGAAAACGAAGTGAGTGGGATCAAAACACGCGTCGTCCCCTGGCTTCCTCCCGCTCGCGCCAGACTTCATCTTCCTCGTTTCAAATTTTTGAAAAGCCTGCGTCGGCCATAGTTCGACGCTACATCCCTGGCAAAAATCAAAAATCCAGCATACATAATATAAATGAATTCTAAAGGCATGGTTCGATTCCTGGGATCATTCCGAACACGATGGTATAGGTCTCATGGTCCAATTTTTCCATTTAAACAAAGCCCTAATTCGAACTCAGAAACCCTAGCTATGGTTTATCACGATTCAGGCCATGGAAACACGATTGGCTTACCCAGATCGCTTGCAAACTTGATTCTAAACATGAACAAACAATCAAAACAGGTTAATAATACATGGATGATGAAAATCGATTTTGAAAGAAACTTGACAAACCGAAATCGTGTTTGATGAATTCTTGATGGTTTTTGGCAAAGTGAAGGTCTGAATCGACTCTGGAGATGTCAAGCAATGTGTTGGACACCTTAAAATTGATTGAGAACGGCTGGAAGTGTGATTGCCAATAGCTTGAAGGCCACGGTTTTTTGAGCTTTGGAATAGGGTTTCTAGGGCAATTTTTCTGTTCTCTCTTGATAGGTATGCATCATATATTTATACTGGATGGATTTGGCATGGTTTTTGGCAAGAATCAATCAACATTCAAAGCAAATCAAATTTGATTTTTGTACAAAATCAAATTTTCAAAATTTGATTAATTTCCAATCCAATCTTGCCATATTGATCAATTTTCGAAAATTGCTGGCCTTTGTGAGTTACTTGAGTCTCAAGGAAAGAATAAAAGTCAATCTTTCAATTAATTTTGATTTTATACTTTATTTTTAAATTTAATTTGCACTTAAATGAATAAATTCCAAATTAAATAGAAAAATAAATCAAAAATTCGTGGCATTGGGCTTGGATATTCCTAATTGTATGAGGAATAAGTTGGGATGAAGAAAAAGCAAGCCCATTTGCAAAAAATTTGATTTTTAGAAGTATCTCTCTTTGTGCATTCCTTCAAAATTGCCCAACTTGTGAATGGTGCATCTTGCTCATTTTTTCACATTTTTGAGTGTTCTTGGAATTTTTGGAAAGCTCTAAGAGTCCTCTAACCAACCTTTTTGGTCTCATCTCAATTGGAGTTACCATGCTCAATATATCTTCAAAACAAAAAGTTGACTTTTTATTGACTTTGAAAATGACCTGTAATGTTTTGAGTTGTACCTCTCAAATGAAGCATTTTTTGGACATTCTTGTGAGACATGAAGTTGTAGAGAATTGAATTTCCTTCAAAACAAGAGGTGGTGGAAAAATTTCTGAGAAAGTATGAGAAAGTTATGATCAGTCAAAGTTCAGTTGACTTTTCACCTAGAAACCCTAATTTAGAAAGTTTGACTTTTGAGCTAATCTTGAGTTTTCTTGATGAATCATGATCAACCCTTGATCAAATGATGAATGTAACTTCAAAATGAGGATGTTGACCAAAAATTATGAAGTTTGACTGTATGTTGACCACAGTTGACTTTTTGTCCAATACAACTGATTTTCAACCATCTGAGCAATTGTCTGAGGAAACTTGACTTGTGAAGCTTGAAACTTGACATGGAGAATCTTTGAAACATATGTGGAGGCATGAAGACCATTGGAGATATTGGAAGTCCATCTTGACTTGAGAGATACCAAACCCTAGTTTGGGTTGATTGTTTAGGAGAGAGTTTGTCTGATCAACTCTTGAGGAGTCCTTGAGTATAGATGTATGAAATCTCTTGAGTAGATGGAGGGCAAATTTTGGGGTATGACAGCTGCCCCTGTTCAATCTTCTTGTACTGGAGGGCAAATTTTCGGGTGTACATGTTTTGTATATATCGTTAACTTTTGCCCGAACCTTTTGGTTCACCAGGATGCCCTTATTTTTGTCTAGGTTCGTCGACCTAGCGGGTCTATTTATGCGTAGTATTTTTTGACTATGTCTGCGTTCACAGGGTGTGGGAAGTCTTCACCATCCATGGTGCTAAGTATCATAGCTCTGCCTGAAAATACTGTCTTGACTACAAACGGCCCCTCGTAGGTGGGAGTCCATTTGCCTCCTGGAGGACTCTGGTTGAGGGTATCTGAACTTCGATGGGTAAGACGGCTTCCATACCGTACACAAGAGAGAAGGGGGTTTCCCCTGTTGATGTTCGCGCTGTAGTGCGATAACCATGAAGAGCAAATGGTAACATCTCATGCCAATCTTTGTACGTCACTGTCATTTTCTGTATAATCTTCTTAATGTTCTTGTTGGCGGCTTCCACTGCGCCGTTCATCTTAGGCCGATAAGGAGAAGAGTTGTGATGCTTGATCTTGAACTGCATGCAGAGTTCAGTGATCATTTTGTTGTTGAGATTGGAGCCGTTATCTGTGATAATCCTTTCAGGAGTGCCATGCCGATAGATAAGGTTATGTTTGATGAATCGAGCCACAACATTCTTAGTAACAGATGCGAACGAGGCTGCTTCTACCCACTTGGTGAAATAGTCAATTGCCACAAGGATGAAACGATGTCCATTGGAAGCGGTGGGCTTGATTTCTCCGATCATGTCAATGCCCCACATTGCAAAAGGCCAAGGAGAAGTCAAAACGTTCAGAGGTACTGGAGGTACATGTACTTTGTCGGCATAAATCTGGCACTTGTGACAAGATCGAGCATAGCGGTGACAATCAGCTTCCATGGTGGACCAATAGTAACCTGTTCTCAAAATCGTTTTAGCCATCGTATGTCCACTGGAGTGGGTACCAAATGCGCCTTCGTGTAACTCTTCCATGATACGCATTCTGTTTTCGGTCTACACAACGGAGTAAGCACAAGTCGTGGTTGCGCTTGTATAAGATGCCGTTCTTTGAGGAAGAATTTGGATGCAAATCTTCTCATGAACTTCTTATCATTAATGATGCCTGGGGATACGAGTCTCAAGATACCTCTTCACGTCATAGTACCAAGGTTTCTCGTCTGTATCAAGCTCATAACAATACGCTGGTTCGTCAAACTTCTCAATGATGATCTGGGGAGCCTCGTTGTCCCATCTAACCTTGAACATAGACGACATAGTAGCCAATGCGTGCCGATTCTCTTCTCGTGGAATGTGATCAAAAGTAATCTCTTGAGTAGGGATCAAACTCAGAACATGCTCTCGATACAGAATGAGATTAGGATGCTTCGTATCCCACTCGCCCTTTATCTGACTGATCACTAAAGCTGAATCTCCATACACTTGTAAGAACTTGATTCTTAAGTCAATAGCAGCTTTAAGACCCATGATGCATGCTTCGTACTCGGCCATGTTGTTAGTGCAACTGAAACATAATCTGGCGGTGAAAGGCGTGTGTCCTGCGGAGATGTAATGATGGCGCCAATGCCATTGCCAAGTGCGTTTGAGGCTCCATCAAAGACCATGGTCCATCGGGATCCTTGTTCAGGTCCTTCGTCTGGGCCTGGTTCTTCGCAATTAGTAACTAGTAGAACATCTTCATCGGGAATTGAACGCATAGATCGATAGTCATCTACGGCTTGATGAGCCAAATGATCGGCTACCACACTTCCTTTGACCGCTTTCTGAGAAGTGTACTGGATGTCATATTCGATCAAGATCATTTGCCATCTTGCTATTCTTCTGGAGAGAGCTGGTTTCTCAAATATGTATTTTATCGGATCCATCTTGGAAATCAACAAAGTAGTGTGAGTCAACATATCTTGTCTTAGTCGGTGACAGCCCTAGCCAAAGCGTTGCAAGTTTTCTCTGTGTGTATCTTGTTTCACATCGGTAAACTTTTGCTAAGGTAGTATATTGCATGCTCTTTTCGACCAGACTCGTCATGTTGCCCCAACACACACCCCATTGAATTCTCTAACACTGTCAAGTACATGATAAGAGGTCTTCCTTCGGCAGGCGACATCAGGATAGGAGGATTCTGAAGGTACTCCTTGATTTTGTCAAAAGCGATCTGGCAATCGTCGTTCCATTCCACTACTTGATCTTTCTTTAGTAACTTAAAGATTGGCTCACAAGTAGCAGTTAGGTGTGCAATGAATCTGGCAATGTAATTCAATCGGCCCAAGAAACCTCTGACTTCCTTCTCGAAGACGGGAGTGGCATCTCTTGAATAGCTTTAACCTTGGCGGGATCAACTTCAATACCTTTTCCACTGACCACAAATCCTAGGAGTTTTCGAGATCTGACTCCAAAAGTGCACTTGTTAGGATTGAGTCTCAACCTGTACTTCTTCAATCACAAGCAGTTTACGCAAATGATCAAGATGTTATTCTTGATGCGTGATCGAGCTATCATGTCGTCAACATAGACCTCTATCTCGTGATGAATCATGTCATGAAACAATGTCACCATAGCGCGATAAGTGGCGCTGCGTTCTTCAATCGAATGGCATAACCTTATGAAAGTGCCCCACGTGTAACGAAAGTAGTCTTCTCCATGTCTTGAGGAGCCATTTTGATCGATTGTAAGGAGAAACCATCCATGAAGGAGAAAACCTTATGTTGAGCGGTGTTGTCAACCAGAACATCAATATGAGGAAGTGGGAAATCATCTTCCGGACTCGCTTTGTTCAGATCTCTGTAATCCACACACATTCGTACCTTGCCATCCTTCTTAGGTACGGGTACCACATTTGCAACCCACTGGGGATAAGAGGTGATAGCTAAGAAGCCAGCGTTGAACTACTTCATGACTTCGGCTTTGATTTTCTCTGACATCTCAGGACGCATGCGACGAACCTTCTGCTTTACTGGGAGAAAACCATCTTTTGTTGGCAATCGGTGCACTACAATATCAATGTCTAAACCCGGCATGTCTTCGTATGACCAAGCAAAAACCTCAATGTAGTCTCGTAGCATCTGAACCAACCTTTCTTTAACACTGTTCTCAAGATCCGCTCCTATCTTGATCTCTTTTACGTCTTCGTCGACCCAAATTCACAACCTCAACTTGCTCTTCGTGTGGCTGTATAACTCGCTCTTCTTCTGTAGTAGTCGGCAAGTTCTCCGGCACTTCACAATCTTCCTCATTTTCGTCTTGACTTGGTAGATCGGATTATCGAAGTCATATTTAGCAATAGCATAGCTGTTATTAACGAGATTCAGAGTGATTCTGCAGTGTATCACGTGGGTGTGTGTAAGAAACACATAGCTTTTTGAAGGGGTGATAAAGTAAAAGAAAGAAAACAAACAATTGAATGCAAAAGTCCAACGATTTATTGAATGAAAATACGCAAACGACAGATAATAACCCTCGCAAACGAGCCATGATGCCCCGGGCAAGGCACTAGGCTTTCAAAGTTTATTGTTCAAAACATAAAGAAATGTGTTTTAGGTTGTTCGTATGAAATTCAATCATTTGAAACATGTTTTTGTATTTTTCATTTTTGATTTCTCATAAGCTTGTGTTATTGTATACCCTTATAATAACTAAAATTTCCTCTGGTAGTTACAAAGCATATATTGTTTCTTTCATTGATACTTGATACGTACATTAGAGTTTTAAAGTTTCATAAAAGATCACCTAGCAATTTGGTAACCAACCATTGTATTTTACCTGATCAGGTAAACTATGCACTTGGGGCACTTTATTACGTCTGTAATGATTCTAACAAGGAAGAGGTTTTAAAGCCTGAAGTTGTTGATGTAATCAAGAGGTATGCAGGAGCTGAAGAAGTGAGTGTGAGCTTCAGTAATCTGGCTAAAGCTTTTTTGGATAAACATATATCCGGGAACTAC
The DNA here is from genome assembly GCA_021764765.1 of Vicia sativa. Classification (NCBI taxonomy): domain Eukaryota; kingdom Viridiplantae; phylum Streptophyta; class Magnoliopsida; order Fabales; family Fabaceae; genus Vicia; species Vicia sativa. Next base: position 148,766,665 of record CM038793.1, on the reverse strand, counting down.
TAAGACAAGGACCCTAAAATTGACTCGAGGGATGAAGACGACTCTCTGATGATGCCCTTGTTATGGAATTCCATGGAACATACAATCAGTGATGCTTGCGTGTTCTTGAGACAAGCAAAATGAGACTTAATTAATCGTACATATTCAGAGGCCAAAAATTCTATCCAAGTGAAAATTGTAGTGAACTATGCAAGGGAACAAGTCAAGTATTTGAGTATGCCAACACCCTGCAAAATTTGTTTCTTACCGTGTCTTGTTATGAAGTGCACTTTAGTTGCAGTTGTGGGTCTGGAATTGTTTCAATTTCTTCTTATATTTAAAAGTGTTGGAATAGTTTCAATTTCTTCTTATATTTAAAAGTGTTAAAATCCGAATAGGTGATCGACTTGGTCAATATTAAAATAAATAAAAATAATGTAGAGCGATTCGATTTTTTAAAATTGTAACATTTTTAATTTTTTTGAAAATTAATAATAATATTGTTAGGGAGAGAGGGGAGGGGAGGGGGGAGGAAATGGAGAGATAGGGGAAGGGGGAGGGAGAGGGTAGTCTTGAACTATGATTTGACAATTTCTATATAATCTTTTAATACGATCATAAGATTCAAGATAATGCTGAAAATTAAATAATCTCTTATATGATTCTTTTCTTCGGTTGTATAAAATTGATTTATGCAAGATCTTCCTCGATCTCGAATTCCACCTTCCAAATTTGAGTTTTTGCTCCATGAGTCTGATCTGCAACTTCTTCTAACAATTGTCTGAGCCTTGATTTGTCTAAAGGTAATAGAAACTTTAGGTCAATTTGAAACAACTTTCATACTGGAGGTTGAAGATGAAAAGAAATTTCAGTTGCAAATTGAAAAGAAAATCTCAAAATGATTTTTGAAAGTTTGAGAGAAAAGTGTGCTATGTGATTTAAATTATACATTTTTATAACCAGAATTTTGAAAATGATTTATACATGTGTTAGAGATAAGGAAAAAATGAGAAAAAAAATACTCATTTGATTTGAATCAAGAACAAATGGTATGAGTCGAGACAAGAAAGAGAATTATTTGAATCATAAATTAATAATCAAGAAAATTACTTATATGATTTGAAGTATTATTTGGTACGAGATGAACATGAGAGAAATAAGAGAAAGTGAAGTGTGGTTATTTTTTGAAAAGTCAAAAGTACCCTTAGTTAAAAAACAAATTGATTAGTAAAATTAATATAAATAATTAAATAATTTATTCAAAATCATTAATCAATTTTGTTTTGTACAATTGGCCATTATTAATCTAATTTAAAAAAACATTTTCTCTCAATTAATTTTTATTTATTCCTCCAAAAAATTAATATAACTTGATATTTCACTATTTATTATGGTGTTGCTAAAATGTGCATAAAACGAAAGGAGGTGACCATCAACATACATGAACAAAGTTCTTCACTTATTCATTGTTAGTGTAACAATAAAGCATGAAGAAAGAATTATAATTTAGTAATTTGATAAAGGCTATAATGGACAAATAAAAATGAAGAGGTGTTTCTTTTCCCTTTTCTTCTTATGTATGCAGAGAAATGAAAAAGCAGTGGGACCCACTTATTTTGGGTCTCTCTTCCCAATTTCTCTCCAATCCAATTAAGAGAAGTGTGATACTTGTAACGCCCTGTTTTAATTAATATTATATTATATTAATATTTTCGAATTACCAATCGATATTTATTTTGCGATGAGAATAAATATATTAATCGATATATATGACAATATATTTGGCGACGTTTCGTTTGGTCCGGTTTTTATTCCGTTCGGTTCGGTAAAATATTATTCGGATCCGATATTTAATTCCCCAGAATTATTTGAATTAATTGAATTAATGATATAATTAGATAGGGGTGTGGGGAGCATTTTGTTAGAATTGGGTTTTCACCCTTGACTTGCTAGTAAGGAAAATACCATTATAAAACCATTTTCCTCACTTTTCTTCCATTCATAAAAATCACTTCTCTTTGTTTTCTTTCTACTTTCCTCACAAAAAACCAAACTTGGTCTTAGAGAGAAAAAGAGAGGGTTTTGGAAAGAAGAAGAAGAAGAAGAGCAAGAGAGGAAGTTTGAGGTTGGAGTTGTGGAATCATCTTGGATCATCCAAGCACTAGAGGTAAGGGGTTTGATTCTCCATCTCATATTGTTAGGTTTTGATGTTTATGTTTTGAATTTGGGGGAAAATTTGATTTATAGGGTTTTGGTTGATTGTTTGAAATAGATTAGAAGAGTTGGATTAGGAGTATGGTTTGTGGGTGTATTAGGTGCTAGCTTGTAGAAATTAAGAGTATTGAAATGGGAAAGAAAACCATGGTAGTAGAATGAGATAACTCAAAAAATGAAGTTTTCACACGCAACCATCAACACGGGCTGTGTTGATTAACACGGGTGCCCGTGTTGACCTATTGAATAAGAAATTTTGCTGCCAGGCCAATCAACACGGGCCGTGTTGATGAACACGGGTGCCCGTGTTGATTCACTGACTTTGGTCATTTTGTGTTTTCTAGGGGCTTTTCGACACGGGCCGTGTTAATGCACACGGGGGCCCGTGCTAATGCACACGGGGGCCCGTGTTGATGCATCTGTAGCCTCCAAAGTTCTGATTTTTCGCACTTCTTTTGGAACCCGATTATGTTCCGATTCTGGTAAATTCGATGATGGAGTAAGTTACTCCGAATTCAACGAAAATTGACGTGCTAGCTAAGTTCGACGTGTAGAACATACTGGTGAGGTTAGTTTTTAGAAATTACGAGTTTTTACGAGATGACCTGAAATAGGCCAATTTACGGTTAAATTGAATCGGATTGTGTTTTAGTAGATTTAAGACACGTATGGAAAATCCGATTGCGAGGTTGACGATTAGGAGTAATGCCAATTATTAGGGATGGCTTTTGCGACGACGATAGGTGTTTGACTATTTTTCCGTATTTAGAGTTTAGTGAACGAATCGATAATGAGGTGGGGTGATTAAACATAATGTTTGCGACGACGTATTAGTTAGTGAATACTTGTTGATATGCGATGGTATATGTCTTTGTACATAATGATGTGATGATTATATTGATGATATTAATAAATGCTTCCGATTTGTGAATGCATGATTTTTGATGATGATGAATTATATGTGACGTTTTGCATAATGCAAATATGATGCGATGATGTATTTATCTTGATTTGGATAAATTATGGCGATGTGGACTTTATGCCAATTTTGATGAGCGATGATGATGTTTTTGTGTTGTATTGTTTTATTGTCGAGTCGCATACATTGTATTGGCGACGATGGGCTTTTATGCCAAGCGACGAGGCTTTTATGCCAAGTGTTCCTAAATATGGACAAAGCGACGGGTACCACATGCATAACATAGTTGTATCTCATGGAGTCGGTTATGCTTATGTTTGAGTTATTTGGCGTTGGGTTTTTGTTAATGGATGGATGTTATTGATTTGCGATGATGTATGATGTTTTGTTTGGTGATGATCTTTATGTTGAACATGAAATGAATATGATTTGATAATTTCATGAAAACTATGCGATGAATATAAATGATGAGTTTTGCGATAATTTAACTTGATGAAATGCTCAATGCAAATATGATGTGATGATGTTTGTGACGATGGGCTTTTATGCCAAAAGCGATGATGGGCTTTAGCCAATTGGTGATGACATTATTGATGTTGATTAAGTTATTAGTATAGTTTAATGTTGTTGTTTGATGTTGTGCCTTATAATTGCCGTGTTGATTAGTGACGTATTAACTTGCGATGATTTCGTGGTGATGGAAGTTTATGTGTTGTTGTGATGATTTATGCTGATGAAGTTATGGCGATATAGTGTTGAATTATACACATTAGAATGACGATCAAAGTAGGTGAGACTTAGATATGTGTTGGAATGCACTTATTAATCTATACCATTTATAATTCCAAAATTATATATGTATATATATATATATATATATATATATATATATAATCATGCCTTTAATTACATGTTTTGGAGTATCTCACCCTTTATTTGTTTTGCCGTTACCTTTATATTGGTAATGTGCAGGTTATGAAGACGGAGTTTATAGATGCTGTTAGTCAAGTCGGTGTCGCTCTGATACGTAGCTCGGGGAATATTTATGTTGTCCTTGTTGTTGTTCTTTGGTTGTTTTCCTTTTGTGAATAAGAACCATAATTTATGAAAACATGATTTTGATGAGGAAATTTAATAAAAGAGATGTTTTATTATTATGGATCAATTTATGATTTGCGACGAGGCTATGTATCCGAGATTTGTACTTTAAAGCAAACCATTTAAAGTGAGTTGTTTTTGAAGGTGTGATACCTCAGTATTGAATTTATGAAATTTTAAATTACTCTGATTTTTGCATATTAAACTTTGGGTAATATTGGGGTGTTACAATACTTGTGTTCTCTTTCTCTCTTCAATAACTCTCTCAAAACAATCACACCCTAAACAATTTTTTTATAGCGGTTCAACTTGCTTCCCTTGATTCAGTCGATTTCATATTTGATTTACTTTTTGTTTATTTTTTGATTTGTGGTCAATGTTAATAACACTGTCTTCTATCCAAATTCTTTTTTTGAACATTTTGATTATTGTTATTATGAATATTGGTGGCTAATTCTGAATCAATTAATCTACAATGTTCCCTTTTATTGATTAGATTAAGAACAACATCCATGTTCACCAACAGCCAGAGGCAACAAGAGCGAACAGGAAGATACGGAACCTCCAAATTGCAATACCTTTAGGTGCCTTTTCCTCTTCTTTTTGTGTCACATTTGTTTTGATTATTTTCTTTCGTGCGAGGAGAATATTAGATGGCTACCGTTTGTTTTAGGAGCTGGTGAACCGGTTTCAGAACGCATCTGAGAATGGTATGCTGTTTCCATGAATTAACATTGTGAATTAAACAATCTTTCAATACCTTTGTTTTTAGGGTTGTTTATTTTTTACATATCCATGTTTGCAGAAACAAAAGAGAAGATGTTGGCAAATATAGCCAACTTCGCCTATGATCCTTACAATTATAACTTCTTGCTCCAGGTATGACCCGTCAATTTTCTTTTTAGGAAGAGAAACTACATACAGATGAACTAAGATGTCATTGCATAATTGCAGCTCAATGTTTTGGAACTTTTCCTTGATTGCAGATCTGAACCCAATGAAAAGCTTATAGAATTTGGTGTTGGAGGGATCTGCAATTCTTGTGTTGGTAATTCTGGCTGCTTTACCTTTCATGATATTATGGTCTCTTTCTATTTGACTAAAATAAAGTTTAAAGAAAAATTGCAGATCCAGCCAATGCTGCAATTATAACAGGAGCTGGTGGGATTCCTCTTATCATTCAATGTTTATCAAGCCCAGTTAGGAACACTGTAAGGATTAAAAATTTCTGGTTAATGTTGTTTCATTTTGTTGTATTGATTGTGTTTGAATCTCAAGTTGAATGATGAGCCTTGAGGCCGCAGGCCAAAGGATCTCGCCAACCCATGGACACCTTTTTATCTCTCGAATTCAAGTTATATATTTACAGACCCTTTAAATCATTTGTCTATTTCATCATTAAAATATTTCCTTAATGTATGCATATGAAAAGTTTGTTAGGTTGTTTGTATGAAATTCAATCATTTGAAACATGTTTTTGTATTTTTCCTTTTTGATTTCTCATAAGCTTGTGTTATTGAATACCCTTATAGTAACTAAATTTACACCACAAATAACTTATTCTTAAAATTTCCTCTGGTAGTTACAAATCATATATTGTTTCTTTCATTGATACTTGATACGTACATTAGAGTTTTAAACTTCCATAAAAGATCACCTAACAATTTGGTAACCAACCATTGTATTTTACCTGACCAGGTAAACTATGCACTTGGGGCACTTTATTACGTCTGTAATGATTCTAACAAGGAAGAGGTTTTAAAGCCTGAAGTTGTTGATGTAATCAAGAGGTATGCAGCAGCTGAAGAAGTGAGTGTGAGCTTTAGTAATCTGGCTAAAGCTTTTCTGGACAAACATATATCCGGGAACTACTAAGACAAGGACCCTAAAATTGACTCGAGGGATGAAGACGACTCTCTGATGATGCCCTTGTTATGGAATTCCATGGAACATGAAATCAGTTATGCTTGCGTGTTCTTGAGACAAGCAAAATGAGACTTAACTAATCGTACATATTCAGAGGCCAAAAATTCTATCCAAGTGAAAATTGTAGTGAACTATGCAAGGGAACAAGTCAAGTATTTGAGTATGCCAACACCCTGCAAAATTTGTTTCTTACCGTGTCTTGTTATGAAGCGCACTATAGTTGCAGTTGTAGGTCTGGAATAGTTTCTATTTCGTCTTATATTTAAAAGTGTTAAAATCCGAATAGGTGATCAACTTGGTCAATATTAAAATAAATAAAAATAAAGTAGAGCGATTCCATTTTTTAAAATAGTAACATTTTTAATTTTTTTTCAAAATTAATAATAATATTGTTAGGGAGAGAGGGGAGGGGAGGGGGGAGGAGATGGAGAGATAGGGGGAGGGGGAGGGAGAGGGTAGTCTTGAACTATGATTTGACAATTTTTACATAATCTTTTAATACGATCATAAGATTCCAGATAATGCTGAAAATTAAACAATCTCTTATATGATTCTTTTCTTCGGTTGTATAAAATTGATTTGTGCAAAATCTTCCTCGATCTCGAATTACACCTTCCAAATTTGAGTTTTTGCTCCAAGAGTCTGATCTACAACTTCTCCTAACAATTGTCTGAGCCTTGATTTGTCTAAAGGTAATAGAAACTTTAGTTCAATTTGAAATAACTTTCATACTGGAGGTTGAAGATGAAAAGAAATTTCAGTTGCAAATTAAAAAGAAAAACTCAAAATGATTTTTGAATGTTTGAGAGAAAAGTGTGTTATGTGATCTAAATTATAGATTTTTATAAGCAGAATTTTGAAAAAGATTTATACATGTATTAGAGATAAGGCAAAAATGAGAAAAAAAATACTCATTTGATTTGAATCAAGAACAAATGGTATGAGTCGAGACAAGAAAGTGAATTATTTGAATCATTAATTAATACTCAAGAAAATTGCTTATATGATTTGAAGTATTATTTGGTACGAGATGAACATGAGAGAAATAAGAGAAAGTGAAGTGTGGTTATTTTTTGAAAAGTCAAAAGTACCCTTAGTTAAAAAACAAATTGATTAGTAAAATTAATATAAATAATTAAATAATTTATTTAAAATCATTAATCAATTTTGTTTTGTACAATTGGCCATTATTAATCTAATTTAAAAAAACATTTTCTCTCAATTAATTTTTATTTATTCCTCCAAAAAATTAATATAACTTGATATTTCACTATTTATTATGGTGTTGCTAAAATGTGCATAAAACGAAAGGAGATGACCATCAACATACATGAAAAAAGTTCTTCACTTATTCATTGTTAGTGTAACAATAAAGCATGAAGAACGAATTATAATTTAGTAACTTGATAAAGGCTATAATGGACAAATAAAAATGAAGAAGTGTTTCTTTTCCCTTTTCTTCTAATGTATGCAGAGAAATGAAAAAGCAGTGGGACCCTCTTATTTTGGGCCTCTCTTCCCAATTTCTCTCTTATCCAATCAAGAGAAGTGTGATACTTGTGTTCTCTTTCTCTCTTCAATAACTCTCTCAAAACAATCACACCCTAAACAATTTATTTATAGCGGTTCAACTTGCTTCCCTTAATTCACTGGATTTCATATTTGATTTACTTTTTGTTTATTTTTTGATTTGTGGTCAATGTTAATAACACTGTCTTCTATCCAAATTCTTTTTTTGAACATTTTGATTATTGTTATTATGAATATTGGTGGCTAATTCAGAATCAATTAATCCTCAATGTTCCCTTTTATTGATTAGATTAAGAACAACATCCATGTTCACCAATAGCCAGAGGCAACAAGAGCGAACAGGAAGATACTGAACCTCCAGATTGCAATACCTTCAGGTGCCTTTTCCTCTTCTTTTTGTGTCACATGTGTTTTGATGATTTTCTTTCGTGCGAGGAGAATATTAGATGGCTACCGTTTGTTTCAGGAGCTGGTGAACCAGTTTCAGAACGCACCTGAGAATGGTATGCTGTTTCAATGAATTAACATTGTGAATTAAACAATCCTTCAATACCTTTGTTTTTAGGATTGTTTATTTTTTACATATCCATGTTTGCAGAAACAAAAGAGAAGATGTTGGCAAATTTAGCCAACTTTGCTTATGATCCTTACAATTATAACTTCTTGCGCCAGGTAAGACCAATCAATTTTCTTTTTAGGAAGAAAACTACATAAAGATGAACTAAGATGTCATTGTATAATTGCAGCTCAATGTTTTGGAACTTTTCCTTGACTGCATATCTGAACCCAATGAAAAGCTTATAGAATTTGGTGTTGGAGGGATCTTCAATTATTGTGTTGGTAATTCTGGTTGCTTTACCTTTCTTGATATTATGGTCTCTTTCTATTTGACTAAAATAAAGTTTAAAGAAAAATTGCAGATCCAGCCAATGCTGTAATTATAACAGGAGCTGGTGGGATTCCTCTTATCATTCAATGTTTATCAAGCCCGGTTAGGAACACTGTAAGGATTAGAAATTTCTGGTTAACGTTGTTTCATTTTGTTGTCTTGATTGTGTTTGAATCTCAAGTTTAATGTTGACCCTTGAGGCCGCAGGCCAAAGGATCTTGCCAACCCATGCAAGGATGCAAAAGAAATTGGAAAACAATCAAGGGAAACTATTTAACTCTATCCCTAATGTAATCATGCATGGATTACAACCTAAGGTCTAACTTGAATAACTACCTAAAGTAAATTCAAGAGAATCCTAAGGGAACATGGCAAAGGATTACAACCTAAATCTATGTCTATCTCGATTCGCTACCTGAAGTAGAATCGAAGACGACAAAAAGGAATGGAACAGGTTTGTAACCTAAATCTATGTTTATCTCGAATCACTACCTAATGTAGAATCGAAGATGACAAAAAGGGATGAAGCAAGCATGTGATTTGGCAGAAGTACACAAACAATGCAATGCAAACAAACAAATGGCACACAAGCGCAGGAAAAGGAGGATGTCCCATAGCCTCGAACAGTAACGAGCATACCGTGAGTCAATTAGGAGCCGACACATCCGGTTCATGTGAATAGTATCACCGCATGACATGAATTGTCAAGTGTGAAGAGGAAGTGATGCGAGTTCTGCAATAAATGCGCACCCCAGGAAAGCGTGGAGAGTCAGAATAGGGAACTCTTGCCACTTTTATTATTGACTCGATAAAGGAAGCAACACGATTCGCGTGTGCTGAGCTGACACTGTGACACCCCGATTTAATTTAAATATTAATTAAGTGAGAATTTAATTATTTAATTAAATGAAGTCTCGAGTATTAATTTTAGTGGATTAATTGGGTCATTAAATGAGGAAATGTGTTGAGGTGTGCAGAGTAAACGGTGGGTGTAAGAGAGTAAATCACTCTACTAATTATTAAGTTTTAATTATTTTATTTTATTGGAATAATTAAAGGAACATTAAAAGGAATATAAAAAGGGAAAAGAAAGAAAGAATAGGTTTTTTTGGAGAAACTGTTTTCACGTGGAATTGGAGAGAAGAGGAAAAGAGAGGAAAAACCGACACCAAGAGAATCGAAGAATCATCGCGAGGTAAGGGGTGATTTCGTTCGGTTAATATGTTTTATGGGTTTTGGGAATCATAGGGATAACTGGGTATGTTAGAGAATTTGAATTATGATGATTATGAGTTATAGGAAATAAACCCTATTTGTGTCAGTGTTGGAATTAGGGATCATAAGTATGTCAGGTAATTGATAAGAGTGAATAAACCATGTTGATTGATGTTAAAATGGTGTGAAATGACGATAAAATGATGTTCCTAATGTACCAAACCGTATTAGTAAGTTTGGGAATGAGTAAGAATGGAAAATGCTGTCAAAAAGTAGCCAAATTGCTGTCACAGGTCGTGGGAACCGGTTCGTGGGAGGAACCGAGTTCAAATTGCAAACCGGGAAAATAGACTCAGGAACCGGTTCCTGTATATGTCGGAACCGGTTCCCCATTCAAAAATCAGGGGCGAGGTATTTTTAACTCACAGGAACCGGTTCTTGTATAGGTAGGAACCGGGTTCCATGTGCATTTTTCCAATTTTTCTAAAACTTCAAAATTCATATTTTCTAAACCGTAATCGATTCGAAAGTGCGTTATTTCCTAAATTTCGAATACTACCTTTTGAAAAGAGAAAAATATTATTTTGCTAAATTATTTTTAAAATGGTCGCGCTCCCGAGTTTTGAAAAGGATGAGTAATTGAGAATAATGAGAATTATTATGAATGGTATGAGTTACCTATGAGGTATTGATGCTTACAGTGTTATATAATTGTTATTCATTTTGATTGAATGAGATACACCGTGAATTGACATGATGTGATTTGTATTAATATCATGATATGTGAAATGATGATGGCATGCTTTTATGATGCATGCATATACATTTATTGATTTGGTTCATTCCCATTGTGCGGAAGTGAACTGGTTGAGCCAATATACTTACCCGGAGGTTGAGGTAGTGAGGCTGGATTCTTGACCCAATAGCTATGGGCGAATCATGAATTTGCACTGTCTATCCACATGTAAACGGAGCGGTGTGTGTGAACTCGATTCACGTTTTGGTACCACATGCATAGAGTCTGCATTGCATATGGGATTGTAACATGCTAGGATGGATTCCAGTGTTGCAATTTCCATTGTTTGAATTATGTACATGTTCATTGTGTGAGCTGTGTTGTGATTTGATTATGACTTGTGCTTGATTAAATGGATTAATGTATCTTTATTTCTATTGTATTCTAAAAACGTATAATGCATGTTATATTGAATTGAGATCTCACCCTTACTCAACATTTTCAGATCCAAAGTGATTAGCTGCTTGGAGTTGGTGAGGATAGCTCTAGTATTGAGTCAGTCAGTTAGTCCGCGTGTCAGTGTCGTGCTCTGGTAGATGTAACACTGGGGAACGGTTGCTTGAATCCTTTAATGGATATTTTGAATAACTTTGAATTATGTTGACTTATTATTCCTGGAATTCTTTAATGTTGTGATTCAGGTTTTAGTTTATTATTCTGGAATACTGTGAATGTTGTATTCAGAAGTTTTGGTTATGTTACATTTCCGCTGTTAAACATAACTGTTGCATTAATTATTTGATAAGTCTTCTTCAGTGAAAGCATGACACAAGTTTGGGAACTTTTTATGTTTTAAAATTGTGACGCCTTCTTGGTTATGAATGAATACTCTGATTATTATAAAACGCGGGTAAATAGAAGGGGGTGTTACAATAGTGGTATCAGAGCATAGTCGGTCTTGTCTTAGTGTCATTATCCCTTTTAGTATGCGACTAGTGTAAGTAACACGCCGATACTTGTGTGCTGATGTAGGTTGTTTTGTAATGTTACAGAACAATGGCTGGAAGAGGTAACAGAAGGAATGATGATGCTATTGCTGAGGCTTTGGGGATGTTAGCTAGAGTACTCGGAGGGAATCAACAGGGAGCTGCGATCGGCCGATGCACAATTGGGGAATTTTCGAGGAATAATCCTCCTTGTTCAAGGGCACATGATCCCGAGGGTGCCCGAAATGGTTGAAGGAGATCGAGAGGATCTTCGAGTGATTGATTGTGAGGGACAAGGTGAGATATGGTACTCACATGTTGGCGAAGTCGATGACCGTGGGTTGCTACCAGACCGAATTGGAAGAAGATGGAATTGCATTGACTTGTGTTCGTAAGGGCTTTTCTGAGAAGGTATTTTCCTGAAGACATTCGGGCTAAGAAAGAGATCGAATTTCTGGAGCTCAAGCAAGGCAACAAGTCTGTGAGCGAGTATGCGACCAAGTTTACTGAGTTAGCAAAGTATTATGCTAATTATCCTAACGATGCGTATGGAGAATTTTCCAAATGTATCAAGTTTGAGAATGGTTTGCGTGACGAGATCAAGGAATCGTATCGCATTAGAAGGTTTCCTGATTTGGTTGATTGTAGTAGGATTCTGGAAGAAGATCTTGCTAGTACTAAGTCAAATGCTCAGAGTTATGCTGATCGTAAAGGCAAGAGACATATGGATCGTGGTGTCACGATAGAAATAATCAAAAATCTGGAGGTTGGAAGAAGCCTAGTGGGGGAGACTCTGGTTCTTCGGGTTCTTCCGTAAAGTGTTACAGATGTGGTGAATTGGGTCACCGAGCTCCTGAATGCAAGAATGAGGCGAGGAAGTGTAACAACTGTGGAAGGTTTGGTCATTTAGCTGCTGAGTGTAGATCCAGAAAGATAACATGTTACAACTGTGGTGAAGAAGGACACACTCGTCCGCAGTGTACTAAACCAAAGAAAGAGCAAGCCGGTGGAAAGGTGTTCGCTTTGTCAGGGTCAGATGTTAAGCCTGATGATCGGTTGATTAAAGGTACATGTTTTATTAATGGCATACCTTTAATAGCAATTATTGATACTGGAGTGACACATTCTTTTATTTCTTTGGATTGTGCTAAGAGATTGAATTTGGAAATTTCTAATTTGGATGGAAGTATGGTTATTGACACCCCGCCGGGTCGTTGACTACTTCGTATGTTTGTAGGAATTGTCCTATTATTATTTTTGATAGAGGTTTGTATGGATTTAGTGTGCCTACCATTAGAACAACTTGATATTATCCTTGAATGAACGGTTGGTCTTCAACCGTGTTCATATCAATTGTTTTGAGAAGACGTCTTATTTCCAAGAAGTTAAGGTGGAAGATGAGATTATGTCGCTAAGGTATGAATTCTGAGATGGTGCCGTGGTGTTTATGTTATATTCTTTGACGGAAGTGAAGGAAAGGCTAAGAGTGGTGAACTTCCGTTGTTAATGAATTTCAGGTGTTTCCTAAGATGTGAATGAGTTACCACCGAGAGGGAGGTGGAGTTTGCTATAGATTTAATTCGGAACTAGTCCGGTGTCGATGGCGCCTTATCGCATGTCGGCATCCGAGTTGTCGAGTTGAAGAAGCGTTAGAGGAGTTGCTTGAGAAGAAATTTATTCGCCTAGTGTTTCACCGTGGGGTGCGCCGGTATTGTTGGTTAAGAAGAAAGAAGGTACAATGAGATTGTGTGTTGACTACAGGCAATTGAATAAAGTGATAATCAAGAATCGGTATCCATTGCCGAGGATTGATGATTTGATGGATCAGTTGGTCGGAGCGTGTGTATTTAGCAAAATTGATCTGAGGTCTGGATATCATCAGATTCGTGTTAAGGCGGGAGATATTCAGAAGACTGCATTCAGAACAAGGTATGGGCATTATGAGTATTCTGTTATGCCATTTGGAGTTACTAATGCACCTGGTGTGTTTATGGAGTATATGAACAAGATCTTTCATCCGTATCTTGAAAAATTTGTGGTGGTGTTTATTGACGACATCCTGATTTATTCAAAGAATGACGAAGAGCATGCAAAGCATCTGAGGATTGTATTGGAATTGTTGAAAGAAACTTTATGCTAAGTTGTCTAAATGTGAGTTTTCTTGGTCATGTGATTTCCAAGAATGGTATTGCTGTTGATCCTACGAAAGTAGAAGCCGTATCTCAGTGGGAAGCGCCGAAGAATGCTTCAGAGATTCATAGCTTTCTTGGTCTGGCAGGTTATTACAGGAAATTCATTGAGGGATTTTCGAAGTTAGCGTTACCGTTGACTAAGTTGACGAGAAAAGGTCAAGCATTTGTTTGGGATATAGATTGTGAAAAAGGATTCCAAGAATTGAAGAGGAGATTGACTAGTGCTCCGATTTTAATTTTGCCGAATCCGGAAGAATCCTTCGTGGTGTATTGTGATGCGTCTTTGATGGGTTTAGGAGGTGTTTTGATGCAAGATAAGCAGTTGTGGCTTATGCTTCAAGACGCTTAAAGACTCATGAAAGGAATTATCCGACTCATGATTTAGAGTTGGCGGTTGTGTTTGTGTTGAAATTGTGGAGGCATTATCCGTTCACGGTTTGAAGTGTTCAGTGATCATAAGAGCCTGAAGTATCTCTTTGATCAGAAAGAGTTGAATATGAGGCAAAGAAGATGGTTAGAGTTTCTCAAGGATTATGACTTTGGTTTGAATTACCATCCTGGTAAGGCAAACGTGGTAGCAGATGCGTTGAGCAGGAAGTCCTTGCATATGTCAATGTTAATGGTTCGTGAATTGGAATTGGTGGAACAATTCAGAGACTTGAGTTTGGTTTGTGAAACTACTCAGAATAGTGTGAAGTTGGGCATGTTGAAGCTGACTAGTGGTATTTTGGGAGAGATTCGAAATGGACAGAAGTCTGATGTTGGTTTAGTGGACAAGTTGACATTGATTAACCAAGGTCAAGGAGGTGAATTCTGAATTGACGAGAATGGCGTTATGAGATTTGGTGATAGAGTGTGTGTCCCGGACGTTGCTGAGATCAGAAAGAGTATCTTAGAAGAGGGACATCGTAGTGGATTGAGTATTCATCCTGGTGCTACTAAGATGTATCATGATTTGAAGAAATTATTTTGGTGGCCTGGAATGAAAAAGGAAATTGCCGAGTTTGTGTACGCATGTGTGGTTTGTCAGAAATCAAAGCTTGAGCATCAGAAGCCATCAGGATTGATGGAACCGTTGTTTGTACCGGAATGGAAGTGGGATGGAATTTCAATGGATTTCGTGTCTGGTTTGCCGAGGACGACGAAGAACTGTGATTCTATTTGGGTTATTATCGACCGATTGACAAAGTCTGCCCACTTCATTCCGATAAGAATGGATTATCCGATGGAGAGGTTGGCAGAATTGTATGTTGAAAAGGTTGTAAGTTTGCATGGCATTCCGTCTAGCATTGTGTCGGATAGAGATCTGAGGTTTACTTCTAAGTTCTGGACAGGATTGCAGGAGGCTCTAGGTACTAAGTTGCGATTGAGTTCGCATATCATCCAGCATGATGGTCGACGGAGAGGACGATTCACCGTTAGAAGATTTGTTGAGAGCTTGTGTGTTAGAGAAAGGTGGAGCTTGGGATAGCTATTTGCCGTTGATAGAGTTTACCTACAACAATAGTTTTCATTCGAGCATCGGTATGGCTCCGTTTGAGGCATTGTATGGTAGGAGATGTCGGACACCGTTGTGTTGGTATGAATCTGGAGAAAGTGCTGTGATTGGACCAGAGATTGTTCAACAAACTTCGAAAGGATTAAGATGATTCAGAGAAGATGAGAACTTCGAGTCCGAAAAGTTATCATGATAAGAGGAGGAAAGATCTTGAGTTTAATGAAGGAGACCATGTGTTTATGAGAGTTACTCCGATGACGGGTATTGGTCGAGCCTTGAAGTCAAAGAAGTTGACTCCGCGCTTTATTGGTCCGTTTCAGATTACCAAAAGAGTTGGGAAAGTTGCCTATCAGATTGCTTTACCGCCGTCACTTGCTAATTTGCATGATGTTTTCCATGTATCTCAGTTGAGGAGGTACATTGCGGATCCATCTCATGAGATTCAAATAGATGATGTTCAAAAGGGATAACTTGATCGTTGAAGCGGCGAATTGAGGATCGGAAAGTAAAGCAATTGCGAGGTAAAGAGATAGCATAAGAGTAGCGGGAGGGAAGGAAATGTAACTTGGGAGTGGAGAGTCGATGAAGGACTCGTATCCCGAACTGTTTAAGGTATGTTTTCGAGGACGAAAACTCTTTTAGTGGGGGAGAGTTGTGACACCCCGATTTAATTTAAATATTAATTAAGTGAGAATTTAATTATTTAATTAAATGAAGTCTCGAGTATTAATTTTAGTGGATTAATTGGGTCATTAAATGAGGAAATGTGTTGAGGTGTGCAGAGTAAACGGTGGGTGTAAGAGAGTAAATCACTCTACTAATTATTAAGTTTTAATTATTTTATTTTATTGGAATAATTAAAGGAACATTAAAAGGAATATAAAAAGGGAAAAGAAAGAAAGAATAGGTTTTTTTGGAGAAACTGTTTTCACGTGGAATTGGAGAGAAGAGGAAAAGAGAGGAAAAACCGACACCAAGAGAATCGAAGAATCATCGCGAGGTAAGGGGTGATTTCGTTCGGTTAATATGTTTTATGGGTTTTGGGAATCATAGGGATAACTGGGTATGTTAGAGAATTTGAATTATGATGATTATGAGTTATAGGAAATAAACCCTATTTGTGTCAGTGTTGGAATTAGGGATCATAAGTATGTCAGGTAATTGATAAGAGTGAATAAACCATGTTGATTGATGTTAAAATGGTGTGAAATGACGATAAAATGATGTTCCTAATGTACCAAACCGTATTAGTAAGTTTGGGAATGAGTAAGAATGGAAAATGCTGTCAAAAAGTAGCCAAACTGCTGTCACAGGTCGTGGGAACCGGTTCCCTGTGGGGAGGAACCGAGTTCCCAGTGTTAAATTGCAGAAACTGGGGAAAATAGACTCAGGAACCGGTTCCTGTATATGTCGGAACCGGTTCCCCATTCAAAAATCAGGGGCGAGGTATTTTTAACTCACAGGAACCGGTTCTTGTATAGGTAGGAACCGGGTTCCATGTGCATTTTTCCAATTTTTCTAAAACTTCAAAAATTCATATTTTCTAAACCGTAACTCCGATTCGAGTGCCGTTTTCGGCGTTATTTCCTAAATTTCGAATACTACCTTTTGAAAAGAGAAAAATATTATTTTGCTAAATTATTTTTAAAATGGTCGCGCTCCCGAGTTTTGAAAAGGATGAGTAATTGAGAATAATGAGAATTATTATGAATGGTATGAGTTACCTATGAGGTATTGATGCTTACAGTGTTATATAATTGTTATTCATTTTGATTGAATGAGATACACTGGTGAATTGACATGATGTGATTTGTATTAATATCATGATATGTGAAATGATGATGGCATGCTTTTATGATGCATGCATATACATTTATTGATTTGGTTCATTCCCATTGTGCGGAAGTGAACTGGTTGAGCCAATATACTTACCCGGAGGTTGAGGTAGTGAGGCTGGATTCTTGACCCAATAGCTATGGGCGAATCATGAATTTGCACTGTCTATCCACATGTAAACGGAGCGGTGTGTGTGAACTCGATTCACGTTTTGGTACCACATGCATAGAGTCTGCATTGCATATGGGATTGTAACATGCTAGGATGGATTCCAGTGTTGCAATTTCCATTGTTTGAATTATGTACATGTTCATTGTGTGAGCTGTGTTGTGATTTGATTATGACTTGTGCTTGATTAAATGGATTAATGTATCTTTATTTCTATTGTATTCTAAAAACGTATAATGCATGTTATATTGAATTGAGATCTCACCCTTACTCAACATTTTCAGATCCGAAGTGATTAGCTGCTTGGAGTTGGTGAGGATAGCTCTAGTATTGAGTCAGTCAGTTAGTCCGCGTGTCAGTGTCGTGCTCTGGTAGATGTAACACTGGGGAACGGTTGCTTGAATCCTTTAATGGATATTTTGAATAACTTTGAATTATGTTGACTTATTATTCCTGGAATTCTTTAATGTTGTGATTCAGGTTTTAGTTTATTATTCTGGAATACTGTGAATGTTGTATTCAGAAGTTTTGGTTATGTTACATTTCCGCTGTTAAACATAACTGTTGCATTAATTATTTGATAAGTCTTCTTCAGTGAAAGCATGACACAAGTTTGGGAACTTTTTATGTTTTAAAATTGTGACGCCTTCTTGGTTATGAATGAATACTCTGATTATTATTATAAAACGCGGGTAAATAGAAGGGGGTGTTACAGACACGAAGTAGAACTGTGTGGGGGTCGATTCCGGATCCTTTTCCGCTTGCCCATCATATAATCACAACTCGATAGCACGAAATATAAAAAGCGGGACTTTTCTTGGTGGTGCCACGTCGGGTGTCCTAACCACTCTTGACCTATGCAAGCACAAATATAAACACTTAATGAGAATTACCTCCCTATGCAGATGGAGGATTTTTAACAAACCAAACACAATTAGCAAACAGAAGCGCCCTAAACAGGTCTTTAAATAAACCGAGGGTTCCGAACATGCTCCAACTACGGAAGCCCCTTCATACATCTCTATTCCTACTTCTCATGGCAAGGAAAGCGGTAAAACCCTACTTCTCATGCTCTCTAGAAAAGCGGTAAAGAAATGCGGTAAACAAAGTAAAATAAATACCAAACGGATAAAGATCCGAAGAGCACTGCGAGCTAAGAAATACTCCGGAAAACTTCGAGTAAACTGCCATCAACAAAGCAATAATAAGAAACAGCTCGATCAATATAATCCGCAAAGTGATATCATGCAACATGTGCGTGTAGCAAACAAGTCCTCATAACAATCAGAACACCTACACAATGGTACATATCCAGACAAAATAGCAGAATATGTGTTTCTCGTAAATATGAGAAAACACAAAGCACAATGCGTTTAAACGCAATCAGAACAATGGGAAAAGTGACATGTTGGTGTACCAAAATTAGGTACCTAACCAAAACATCCTCAATGTACCTTGCACAAGTCAACAAATATGTCAAAAATAACAAGGAAGCGGGAATACAATTGCATATTCACATCACATGTCAAAATGTGATCCAAAGGTGAAGAAATGGAATGTAAATGTGTATAGAAACATAAGAATGGAAAACCGGGCAACAACACACACATAATGCAAAACAACTCATGAATAATATCAACATCGAGCTAAGTCCATCACAATAGTCCTCAAATGCAATGTTAAACATAGTTAGAGATCTAGAGTAGTTAGAAATCAAAAATCTACACTATAATGACTTAAAATGCATTATTTACAAAGAAAACAAAGCATGAGAGGTAAGTTCTTAATAGATGGAAGCAACTACATGTTTTAGAGCTTTCCTAAACATCGAAACAAAAAGAGGGAAAACCACAAACTAAACATGCGAAAAGAAGCTAGAAAAACTATACAATTATCAAACTAATTCCTACGAAATTGAACCATTAAAAGTTAGATTTGAAGTTCTATTTACAATCCTAAGGTAAGGTATACATTTAACTACAATTAAATGGTAGAAAAACATCCTAAAGTTTCAAAGAAACACATGTCATTACACTGCTAAGATTAGTCAACTCAAACTATAAAGGAAAAACATGCTTCTAAACATATTGTCGAAAATTGATTAAAAATTAAAAGAAATTAATTGCAAAAATATAAAAAAAAATATCAAAAATATTCTAAGATCCTAAAATGTCAGAAACTATTTTTTATGTATTTTTTATAAGTCAATTGAATCGAAATTGGAAGCAATTTTGAGAATTATGAATGTTATGAACAAGGAAACTGGGGGTGCAAAACTGAGTTTTCTAACTGAACTAAGTTTAGTTATAATGGTGCCTGGGCCTGAAATGCAGGGGGTATAAGCTAGAAAACACTAAGCCTAGTCCGAATTACTTAAGTCCAATAGAAAAACTCTTTTCTTTTTGTTCAGATTATTTTTATGTCACATTTTAATTTATGTAGCACACTTGTATCAATTGGTGATCTATACTTAAATTATATTATCAGATTTTTTTTAATAAAAAAAAGAATGACACGTGTCAATGCCTAATTGGCCAGCATGGGAAAATGTATTAACCAAGGAAAACATAACACGCCCAAGGCACGGCAAGTAGCGGTGCCGGAATAATCGCCCTCTCCGGCAACTCCCGATGTCGGCGGCGGCTGCCATAACCGGAAAACATAACGAAGAGCATGCCTTGATCGGAATTTTGCAGAGAACTCGAATCCACTGCCTGTTTGCACAGAATCACAATAGACTAACAACAATTTCGGATGCAATCCCAGATCTGAATGCAAACGGAAACTCACTATATTCGCGTCTACACCCATGCCCGTGTAAAGATTCGATTTCAAATGCCAATACATGTTAACGTGATGCTGGAGAAGAATGTCAACGGAAGAGAATAGTTACCTAACGGAGATCGTCCGTTGCGTCTTCGATTTTGCTTGAAGCTGGAATAAAATTTTTCAAACTATGAACATATCATCAAGAATTTGATGGTGGCTATGTCCGTCGCGCTTCAATCCTGGCTCGAAATCCCAAGAAGTTCAACTGATATTCTGAGGATCCTCGATGATGATGCACAATACTCCATAAACTAGAAACCTTTATGCTTTCCAGATGTGTTTGCCGTGAATCCGTGAGGAGGATGATGGAGCTATCTCGAGTATAATCTTTCGGTTGATGAAATCTCATAAAATGGCCGAGAGCTTATGGAAGGTGATGAAGAATTGAGAAAGACGGAAATCGTAGTTACAGTTAAGGTGAAAGAATGAGTTGTTACGGAGGAGGAGAGTGGAGTGAAAGATTAGTGGTGGCCGGAATTTTCTATTACGAGTTTGTTAGGGGAAGTAAGGGAAAGGATGGTGGTTTTTCGGTTATGGTTAAAGGTAAGTGAAGGAATGGAAGAAAGGAGAGTGGTTGTCCCGTGAAGAAGCCAGAGTGAGCGGAGGTTATGGTTGCAGTGAAGAAGGAGGTTACAAGTTGTTAGACCGTTATGAAGTTTGTTGTGATTCTGGTTATGGCAATTATGGTTGTGATGATGAATTGACCAAGATGAAGGTTGTGTGCGAAGATGGTGTGGATTTGTTACAAAAAAAATAATGGAGGAAGAATGAGAGTGAGGTGGTGGTGGTTGTTACAGTTGAAGGGTGAAGATCCTGTTATAGTGGGGAGGATGACGGCGGTAGCAAGAAGAAAAAGTTGTTATTCTGTTTGTTATGATATGGAACGAATGAGAGAAGAAGAATGACAGTCCGCGGGATGTGAGGAGTATTAGGAAAATGATTCTGTTAGTTTTCTATGCCACGTTTTCCTTTGCATTCTTCTGCCATCATACATGCACACCTCACTGTTTGGTCACCCCAAAGAATGTAATCATTATCGCTGGCTTTTTATTACACTTTCCGAACAGAACTTCAACATGGCGTGCACCCCCTTTTTACAATCGATAAATCAAAATAGAACTCTCTTTGGACAAAAGTATGAAGACCAAAATCGGAGAACAAATTTCCGTGAACAACTTTCGTGTTGACAACTTTTCGAAACTGGTCCCGTAGCATTTTGAAATTGGCTCTAAAGTCACGACATTGACACTGATTGCAAAATCATGGGATTTCATAAAAATAGTCCAGCCAATTGCTTATACCATGTGCGCTACTTCGTGGCCTTGTAAATCTTTCGATATTCGACCGAACGATGCAAACCCGATACCGTTGGGAAGATCAAGTGGGATAGAACAACTTTGTAGTTGGACAAAAATCCAAACAAAGCGTTAATAATCGAATAAAAAGTGTTTGAACATTGCCACATGACTGTTCGATGAAAGTCCTGGCTGGGCTGGGCAAGTTCCCAGCATGACTTGCCGTGATTTTCCAACTTCAAACCATCAATTACGGCGCTTCATATTTTCCGCTCCGACGTCCGAAACGAAACGATTTCTAAACAAAACTTGTAGAGAGCATGGAAAACTCCGACTTTCGTGTTCAGAGTTTCTCCGTGCGGCGACCGAATCGATGATAAAAATTGCCCTGAACATGTACACAACGACTATTCGAATATTGCAAACATGATGAATCCTTATTTTCCAGGCTTTGTAATTTTCGATCTGAGTCCCGAATGAATTAGATTCCTTCAACAAAGTTATAGACTGCCGTGAGATGAACAACTTTACAGTTGAACATTTTCTAATTCGGAGCCCATAACTATGATAAAATCGAATCTGTGAAACTGTCAGCTTGAGCATAGAAACAAACACTTCGAAATATTTCTAAGTGTTGAATTTTTGAGAAATGATAAACCGTAACTTTCGAGCTCCGTAACTTTTGATCCGATTCTCGAATGGATTCGATTTCTTCAGAAAAGTTGTAAATTGCCACTAAATGAACAAATTTGATTTTGAAATCAACTCGAATCGACGCCTCGAAACACGCATGAAATACCTCCGAAGTCGAGCACTTGAACACATTGAAAAACACTTAAAATTTCACTAAGTATAAACTTCAAAAGTTGTGAACTTCAAATTTCGGAGCTTTATAACTCGAAATTCGGGCATTTCTGGAAAAATCTTCACAAGGACAAAACTATAATCAATATCCACATGAGGAAATCAGAACTCCAAAGCCTTGATCCTCGAGGACAAAACTATAGTTGCAGTTGTGGGTCTGGAATAGTTTCAATTTCTTCTTATATTTAAAAGTGTTAAAATCCGAATAGGTGATCAACTTGGTCAATATTAAAATAAATAAAAATAAAGTAGAGCGATTCCATTTTTTTAAAATTGTAACATTTTTATTTTTTTTGAGAATTAATAATAATAATGTTAGGGAGGGAGAGGAGGGGAGGGGGGAGGAGATCGAGAGATAGGGGGAGGGGGAGGGAGAGGGTAGTCTTGAACTATGATTTGACAATTTTTACATAATCTTTTAATACGATCATAAGATTCAAGATAATGCTGAAAATTAAACAATGATTCTTCTCTTCGGTTGTATAAAATTGATTTATGCAAGATCTTCCTAGATCTCGAATTTTACCTTCCAAATTTGAGTTTTTGCTCCAAGAGTCTGATCTGCAACTTCTCCTAACAATTGTCTGAGCCTTGATTTGTCTAAAGGTAATAGAAACTTTAGCTCAATTTGAAACAACTTTCATACTGGAGGTTGAAGATGAAAAGAAATTTCAGTTGCAAATTGAAAAGAAAAACTCAAAATGATTTTTGAAAGTTTGAGAGAAAAGTGTGTTATGTGATCTAAATTATAGATTTTTATAAGCAGAATTTTGAAAATGATTTATACATGTGTTAGAGATAAGAAAAAAATGAGAAAAAATACTCATTTGATTTGAATCAAGAACAAATGATATGAGTCGAGACAAGAAAGTGAATTATTTGAATCATTAATTAATAATCAAGAAAATTACTTATATGATTTGAAGTATTATTTGGTACGAGATGAACATGAGAGAAATAAGAGAAAGTGAAGTGTGGTTATTTTTTGAAAAGTCAAAAGTACCCTTAGTTAAAAAACAAATTGATTAGTAAAATTAATATAAATAATTAACTAATTTATTCAAAATCATTAATCAATTTTGTTTTGTACAATTGGCCATTATTAATCTAATTTAAAAAAACATTTTCTCTCAATTAATTTTTATTTATTCCTCCAAAAAATTAATATAAGTTGATATTTCAATATTTATTATGGTGTTGCTAAAATGTGCATAAAACGAAAGGAGATGACCATCAACATACAAGAACAAAGTTCTTCACTTATTCATTGTTAGTGTAACAATAAAGCATGAAGAACGAATTATAATTTAGTAACTTGAAAAAGGCTATAATGGACAAATAAAAATGAAGAAGTGTTTTTTTCCCTTTTCTTCTCATGTATGCAGAGAAATGAAAAAGTAGGGGGACCCACTTATTTTGGGCCTCTCTTCCCAATTTCTCTCCTATCCAATCAAGAGAAGTGTGATACTTGTGTTCTCTTTCTCTCTTCAATAACTCTCTCAAAACAATCACACCCTAAACAATTCTTTTATAGCGGTTCAACTTGCTTCCCTTGATTCAGTGGATTTCATATTTGACTTACTTTTTGTTTATTTTTTGATTTGTGGTCAATGTTAATAACACTGTCTTCTATCCAAATTCATTTTTTGATCATTTTGATTATTGTTATTATGAATATTGGTGGCTAATTCTGAATCAATTAATCCTCAATGTTCCCTTTTATTGATTAGATTAAGAACAACATCCATGTTCACCAATAGCCAGAGGCAACAAGAGCGAACAGGAAGATACTGAACCTCCAGATTGCAATACCTTCAGGTGCCTTTTCCTCTTCTTTTTGTGTCACATGTGTTTTGATGATTTTCTTTCGTGCGAGGAGAATATTAGATGGCCACCGTTTGTTTCAGGAGCTGGTGAACCAGTTTCAGAACGCATCTGAGAATGATATGCTGTTTCCATGAATTAACATTGTGAATTAAACAATCTTTCAATACCTTTGTTTTTAGGGTTGTTTATTTTTTACATATCCATGTTTGCAGAAACAAAAGAGAAGATGTTGGCAAATATAGCCAACTTCGCCTATGATCCTTACAATTATAACTTCTTGCTCCAGGTATGACCCGTCAATTTTCTTTTTAGGAAGAGAAACTACATACAGATGAACTAAGATGTCATTGCATAATTGCAGCTCAATGTTTTGGAACTTTTCCTTGATTGCAGATCTGAACCCAATGAAAAGCTTATAGAATTTGGTGTTGGAGGGATCTGCAATTCTTGTGTTGGTAATTCTGGCTGCTTTACCTTTCATGATATTATGGTCTCTTTCTATTTGACTAAAATAAAGTTTAAAGAAAAATTGCAGATCCAGCCAATGCTGCAATTATAACAGGAGCTAGTGGGATTCCTCTTATCATTCAATGTTTATCAAGCCCAGTTAGGAACACTGTAAGGATTAGAAATTTCTAGTTAACGTTGTTTCATTTTGTTGTCTTGATTGTGTTTGAATCTCAAGTTGAATGTTGACCCTTGAGGCTGCAGGCCAAAGGATCTCGCCATCCCATGGACACCTTTTTATCTCTCAAATTCAAGTTATATACAGACAGACCCTTTAAATCATTAGTCTATTTCATCAGTAAAATATTTCCTTAATGTATGCATATGAAAAGTGTGTTAGGTTGTTCGTATGAAATTCAATCATTTGAAACATGTTTTGGTATTTTTCATTTTTGATTTCTCATCAGCTTGTGTTATTGTATACCCTTATAATAATTAAATTTACACCACACATAACTTATTCTTAAAATTGCCTCTGGTAGTTACAAAGCATATATTTTTTCTTTCATTGATACTTGATACGTACATTAGAGTTTTAAACTTTCATAAAAGATCACCTAACAATTTGGTAACCAACCATTGTATTTTACCTGACCAGGTAAACTATGCACTTGGGGTACTTTATTACGTCTGTAATGATTCTAACAAGGAAGAGCTTTTAAAGCCTGAAGTTGTTGATGTAATCAAGTGGTATGCAGCAGTTGAAGAAGTGAGTGTGAGCTTCAGTAATCTGGCTAAAGCTTTTGTGGACAATCATATATCCGAGAACTACTAAGACAAGCACCCTAAAATTGAATCGAGGGATGAAGACGACTCTCTGATGATGTCCTTGTTATGGAATTCCATGGAAAATACAAGCAGTGATGCTTGCGTGTTCTTGAGACAAGCAAAATGAGACTTAATTAATCGTACATATTCAGAGGCCAAAAATTCTATCCAAGTGAAAATTGTAGTGAGCTATGCAAGGGAGCAAGTGAAGTATTTGAGTCTGCCAACACCTTGCCAAATTTGTTTCTTACCGTGTCTTGTTATGAAGTGCACTATAGTTGCAGTTGTGGGTCTGGAATAGTTTCAATTTCTTCTTATATTTAAAAGTGTTAAAATCCGAATAGGTGATCAACTTGGTCAATATTAAAATAAATAAAAATAAAGTAGAGTGATTACATTTTTTTAAATTGTAACATTTTTCATTTTTTTGAAAATTAATAATAATATTGTTAGGGAGGGAGGGGAGGGGAGGGGGGAGGAGATGGAGAGATAGGGGGAAGGGGAGGGAGAGAGTAGTCTTGAACTATGATTTGACAATTTTTACATAATCTTTTAATACGATCATAAGATTCAAGATAATGCTGAAAATTAAACAATCTCTTATATGATTCTTTTCTTCGGTTGTATAAAATTGATTTATGCAAGATCTTCCTCGATCTCGAATTCCACCTTCCAAATTTGTGTTTTTTCTCCAAGAGTCTGATCTGCAACTTCTCCTAACAATTGTCTGAGCCTTGATTTGTCTAAAGGTAATAGAAACTTTAGGTCAATTTGAAACAACTTTCATACTGGAGGTTGAAGATGAAAAGAAATTTCAGTTGCAAATCGAAAAGAAAAACTCAAAATGATTTTTGAAAGTTTGAGAGAAAAGTGTGTTATGTGATCTAAATTATAGATTTTTATAAGCAGAATTTTGAAAATGATTTATACATGTGTTAGAGATAAGGAAAAAATGAGAAAAAAAATACTCATTTGATTTGAATCAAGAACAAATGGTATGAGTCTAGACAAGAAAGTGAATTATTTGAATCATTAATTAATAATCAAGAAAATTGCTTATATGATTTGAAGTATTATTTTTGTACGAGATGAACATGAGAGAAATAAGAGAAAGTGAAGTGTGGTTATTTTTTGAAAAGTCAAAAGTACCCTTTAGTTAAAAAACAAATTGATTAGTAAAATTAATATAAATAATTAAATAATTTATTCAAAATCATTAATCAATTTTGTTTTGTACAATTGTCCATTATTAATCTAATTTAAAAAAACATTTTCTCTCAATTAATTTTTATTTATTCCTCCAAATAATTAATATAACTTGATATTTCACTATTTATTATGGTGTTGCTAAAATGTGCATAAAATGAAAGGAGATGACCATCAACATACATGAAGAAAGAATTATAATTTAGTAACTTGATAAAGGCTATAATGGACAAATAAAAATGAAGAAGTGTTTCTTTTCCCTTTTCTTCTCATGTATGCACAGAAATGAAAAAGCAGTGGAACCCACTTATTTTGGGCCTCTCTTCCCAATTTCTCTCCTATCCAATCAAGAGAAGTGTGATTCTTGTAACGCCCTATTTTAATTAATATTATATTATATTAATATTTTCGAATTACCAATCGATATTTATTTTGCGACGAGAATAAATATATTAATCGATATATATGATAATATATTTGGCGACGTTTCGTTTGGTCCGGTTTTTATTCCGTTCGGTTTGGTAAAATATTATTCGGATCCGATATTTAATTCTCCGGAATTATTTGAATTAATGATATAATTAGATAGGGGTGTGGGGAGCATTTTGTTAGAATTGAGTTTTCACCCTTGACTTGCTAGTAAGGAAAATACCATTATAAAACCATTTTCCTCACTTTCCTTCCATTCATAAAAATCACTTCTCTTTGTTTTCTTTCTACTTTACTTACAAAAAACCAAACTTGGTCTTAGAGAGAAAAAGAGAGGGTTTTGGAAAGAAGAAGAAGAAGAGCAAGAGAGGAAGCTTGAGGATGAAGTTGTGGAATCATCTTGGATCATCCAAGCACTAGAGGTAAGAGATTTGATTCTCCATCTCATACTGTTAGGTTTTGATGTTTATGTTTTAGATTTGGAGGAAAAGTTGATTTATAGGGTTTTGGTTGATTGTTTGATAGAAATAGATTAGAAGAGTTGGATTAGGAGTATGGTTTGTGGGTGTATTAGGTGTTAGCTTGTAGAAATTAAGAGTATTGAAATGGGAAAGAAAACCATCATAGTAGAATGAGAAAAACTCAAAATGAAGTTTTCACACGCAGCCATCAACACGGGCCGTATTGATTAACACAGGTGTCCGTGTTGACCTATTGAATAAGAAATTTTGCTACCAGGCCAATCAACACGGGCCGTGTTGATGAACACGGGTGCCCGTGTTGATTCACTGACTTTGGTGATTTTGTTTTTTCTAGGTGCTTTTCGACACGGGCCGTGTTGATGCACACAGGGGCCCGTGTTGATGCATCTGTAGCCTCCAAAATTCTAATTTTTCGCACTTCTTTTGGAACCCGATTATGTTTCGATTTTCTGATTCCGGTAAATTCGACGACGGAGTAAGTTACTCCGAATTCAATAAAAATTGACGCGCTAGCTAAGTTGGAGGTGTAGAACGTAGTGGTGAGGTTAGGCTTTAGAAATTACGAGTTTTTATGAGATGACCCGTAATAGGCCAATTTACGGTTAAATTGAATCGTATTGCGTTTTAGTAGATTTAAGACACGTATGGACAATCTGATTGCGAGGTTGACGATTAGGAATAATTTCGGTTATTAGGGATGTCTTTTGTGACGACGATAGGTGTTTGACTATTTTTCCGTATTTAGAATTTAGTGAACGAATCGATAATGAGGTGGGGTGATTAAACATAATGTTTGCGACGACGTATTAGTTAGTGAATGCTTGTTGATATGCGATGCGACGATATATGTCTTTGTACATGATTATGTGATGATTATATTGATGTTATTAATAATTGCTTCCGATTTGTGAATGCATGATTTTTGATGATGATAAATTATATGTGACGTTTTGCATAATGCAAATATGATGCGATGATGTATTTATCTTGATTTGGATAAATTATGGCGATGTGGGCTTTATGCCAATTTTGATGAGCGATGATGATGTTTTTGTGTTGTATTGCTTTATTGTCGAGTCACATACATTGCATTGGCGATGATGGGCTTTTATGCCAAGCGAGGAGGCTTTTATGCCAAGCGACCAGGCTTTTATGCCAAGTGTTCCTAAATATGGACAAAGCGACGGGTACCACATGCATAACATAGTCGTGTCTCATGGAGTTGGTTACGTTTATGTTTGAGTTGTCTGGCATTGGGTTTTTGTTAATGGATGGATGATGTTGAATTGCGATGATGTATGATGTTTTGTTTGGTGATGATCTTTATGATGAACATGAAATGAATATGATTTGATAATTTCATGATAACTATGCGATGAATATAAATGATGAGTTTTGCGATAATTTAACTTGATGAAATGCTTAATGCAAATATGATGTGATGATGTTTCTGACGATGAGCTTTTATGCCAAAAGCGATGATGGGCTTTAGCCAATTGGTGATGACATTATTTATGTTGATTAAGTTATTAGTATAGTTTAATGTTGTTGTTTGATGTTGTGGCTTATAATTGCCGTGTTGATTAGTGACGTATTAACTTGCGATGATTTCGTGGTGATGGAAGTTTTTGTGTTGTTGTGATGATTTATGCCGATGAAGTTATGGCGATATAGTGTTGAATTATACACATTAGAATGACGATAAAAGTAGGTGAGACTTAGATATGTGTTGGAATGCACTTATTAATCTATACCCTTTATAATTCCAAAACTATATATATATATATATATATATATATATATATATATATATATATATTTTATCATGCCTTTAATTATATGTTTTGGAGTATCTCACCCTTTACTTGTTTCGCCGTTACCTTTATATTGGTAACGTGCAAGTTATGAAGACGAAGTTTATAGCTGCTGTTTGTCGAGTCGGTGTCGCTCTGATACGTAGCACTCGGGGGGGAATATTTATGTTGTCCTTGTTGTTGTTCTTTGGTTGTTTTCCTTTTGTGAATAAGAACCATAATTTATGAAAACATGATTTTGATGAGGAAATTTAATAAAAGAGATGTTTTATTTTTATGGATTAATTTATGATTTGCGACGAGGCTATGTATCCGAGATTTGTACTTTAAAGCAAACCATTTAAAGTGATTTGTTTTTGAAGGGGTGATAACTCAGTATTGAATTTATGAAATTTTAAATTACTCTAATTTTTGCATATTAAACTTTGGGGAATATTGGGGTGTTATATTAGTGGTATCAGAGCAGGTCGGTCTGTCGGCCAGGTTGTTAATGTGTTTAACCCTTTTGTATGCGACATGTGTGTTAAACACTGTCGGTACTTGCTTGTTTCTATTTGTTTGTCTGTAGAGATGAGTTTGAAACAAGTGGGGGAGAAGTTTTACTTCTTGGTGGCTCTTGTGGCTTAAAGTTGGAGCCTTAAGCAGGGTTACGCTTTGGTAACTTAAAGAGTAAGTTTGAAGACGCTGTTGTAGTTGGGTAAAGATGGTTTATGTCACCATCATGATTGTCGACTGTCTATTGACAAATTGAGGAACTGATCACCCTTAATCTCTTGTTGATAGTAGTCGGGATTTGTGTTTGTTGGGATAGACTTGTCTTGCCAACTTAATAGTGTATGAAGCAGACGAGTTGGCACAAGGTAGTGCTTGGTTACTTGAGTTATGGGCGAATTTGGATTTTGATGAGAAACAAGATTTTGGCAAGAGAGCTTCTTGTTGTGATTCTTCCGAAGCCTTTTATGGAGATGTGAGTGAATTACCGCAGTAGTGCGAAGTGAAGTTTTGATGGATTTAGTTTCTGGAATTAGTTGTGATTCGAAGTATCCTTAAGGGATGTTTGTTTCTGAGTTAGAGTTGAAGAGTCAACTTGAGGATTGGTTTGAGCAGAGTTTGTTTATTCGAGCGGGTCACCGTGGAGTGCTACCGTTGTGTTGTTCGAGGAGAGCAAAAGGTTGCCCGAGTTGGTGTGTTGTTTGCAGTCAAGGAACAAAGTGGATATTGAGGGAAAATGCCTACTTCCGAGGATTGATATTTCGGTGAACCAGTCATTTGGAGTTTATGTGTTTAGTGGGATCGATGTGATGTATGGATGTCTACGGGTTAGTGTGAGAGCTGAAGATGTTTAGACAATGCTTTTCAAGATAGTGTATGGTCATGGAGAGTGTTTGTTGATGTCATTAGTGTGACTGATGCGTCAGGTGTGATTTTGGAATGTTCAGACGGTACTCTCATGAGTAGCTGTAAGAGTTATTTCGTGTTCATGGATATTATTTGGTTCACATCAAGTTAAGGAATTGTGGCAAGCATCCAAGCATTGCGTTATCAGTAGTGAAGTTAGATCGGTGCATGTCGAGTATTCTAAAGAAGGAGTTTTGGAACTGTCGGACGTGAGTGTCTTAAGTAAGCGACTTAGACGGTGATATTATGGACAGCTCCGCGGAGATTTATTTTCTATCTTGTAGGAGACCTCAAGAGGTATTTCAGAGCTTAGAAGTTCCTTTGTTTTGGATGGTTATCGTTGTGAGTTCGATGGAAGATCTTTCTATAAGTTGGGATTGATCGTGGGTACTTTGAATTGAGATGGTCGAGTTATTGTTTGGGACTTCGCAATGGGAAGCGAATTTGTTGAGCCGGTGAAAAGTTTAGCGAATGCCTTGATTTTGGTTTTGTTTTGTACTGAAAAACCTTGTGCGGTGTAAGGTGATATTTAATTTTTGGACTTAAGATGTATTTCGACATAGAGTTGGAAAAGTGTGTTGCTACCTTGGAACGATTTGATTTTCATAAGGAAAAATTGTTGGACGTGTGAATTAGAGTTTAATGCAGTTGTGCTCATTGGAATTTTAAAGGTGCATATGTTAACGCAAGAAGATTGGAATTGTTAAAGACAATTCAAGTTTAAGTACAATCTTTAAAGAGACTTCGTCTGGTGTTGAGTTATTATGATGATATCGCGGTTAACCCAAGAATATATGATTTGGGATTTATTATTTTGAAGAATGTTGCATGTTTGTTTTGAGACGCTTGTTGAGATTAAGCTCAGAAGGTTATTAAGGATTTGTTCACTACTAGCATATGGATTTTGTTGGATACTAATAGTCGTGGTGGATTATTAGATTGCGACTAATATAGGTCTTGATGGTAAAGAATTTTGAGATGGTTTATTAGCCACGAGTACCTTAAGATGATTGATGTGTTATAAAGGAAGGTGTTCTATTGTGACTAAAGTCGGCCGCGACGGTGTTCATGATTGAATTCCATAGAAATTGATGTTATGGTTCTAAGTCCGACCTGTGTTGTAAGTCAGGAGTATGAGACGACGTTTATGGGTAGAGTTCTTGAGAGAGTGTTTTGGTCTAAGTTACCACTTTGAAGGATTGAGAGTTATGAAGTTGTTTCGAATAAGAAGCCTGTGTATTGATTGTTGCAACGGTGCGAGGATGGTGATTACTTGATACAAATTTTGAGAATTGAATTGTTATAAGGGAAGACTTCGCTGAAGTCAAGTGTATACGTCAAAGTTTCACAAGTGAATATTTGGACAATACTTGAAAAGGTCAAACTATGTCATGTATTTAGAGGACCAATGGACGTTGATCAATCGAGAATGAAAGAGTGATTCTTTGAGTTGATGAAGCTGATGTTGCGAGGTGTCTTGATGGGGGTACGCTTTGAACGTATCCATTATGAGTAATTGTGAAGTTGAGGATTAACCAAGTTATTTTACGGTTGGCACCTTATGCATAAAAGTGACGCAATATGGTTTAGATATCGAGCATTGAGTTTTAGCGAGTACGCGAGATTGTTGGATTTGGACTAGTGTGTTATAGTCGCCAGTCGTCTGTATACGCCTTAGAATGAGTGGTGTATCGAAATTCTGTTATGTTTGTGTAACTTGTTATTGTTCAAGGGTTGTGCATTGGTAATCTACAAGGACGATGTGACCTTGTGATTTTTCTGGAGTGAGAGCGATAACTACAAGTGTAATTCTTGAGTTTGTACTTATGCGTGAATGAAGGCATCTTTTTCGTGTTTGCGTAGCACGCGTGGTCCTATCCTATTCTTATTGTTTCAGTTTTGGTTTGTATAACCATTTTGTTGTTTTCGTTGTAGCGATGGTGTCGGTGTCGTGTCGTAGGACTTAATGTTCCTATCTTTGGTGACTCGTTCCGAGGTGTCGGTTCGAGTGTGTGACTAATCTCATGATTAAGACGTTAGGATGGTATCGATCTTGTTTGTTTAGTTCTCGAGCGAACCGGTGTGTCTGGGACTTTTTTGGTTGTTGAGTGTTATTTAGTTTCGAGTGCATTGTATGGGCTTTGCATCTCGACATGGTTGTTCTTGTTTGGACGTTGTGGTTAGGGAGATACCCTTGTGTTTGGTGTATTTTGTATGTTGTTTAATTGACGCGAGGATTGAATGGACGAATGCGTAGGCATGTCCCGAATTGTTCATTTTGGTCGAAATTTCGAGGACGAAAGTTTATAAGTGGGGGAGAGTTGTAACGCCCTGTTTTAATTAATATTATATTATATTAATATTTTCGAATTACCGATCGATATTTATTTTGCGACGAGAATAAATATATTAATCGATATAAATGATAATATATTTGGCGACGTTTCGTTTGGTCTGGTTTTTATTCCGTTCGGTTCGGTAAAATATTATTCGGATCCAATATTTAATTCCCCGGAATTATTTGAATTAATTGAATTAATGATATAATTAGATAGGGGTGCGGGGAGCATTTTGTTAGAATTGGGTTTTCACCCTTGACTTGCTAGTAAGGAAAATACCATTATAAAACCATTTTCCTCACTTTCCTTCCATTCATAAAAATCACTTCTCTTTGTTTTCTTTCTACTTTCCTCACAAAAAACCAAACTTGATCTTAGAGAGAAAAAGAGAGGGTTTTGGAAAGAAGAAGAAGAAGAGCAAGATAGAAAGCTTGAGGTTGGAGTTGTGGAATCATCTTGGATCATCCAAGCACTATAGGTAAGGGGTTTCATTCTCCATCTCATATTGTTAGGTTTTGATGTTTATGTTTTGGATTTGGGGGAAAAGTTAATTTATAGGGTTTTGGTTGATTGTTTGATTGAAATAGATTAGAAGAGTTGGATTAGGAGTATGGTTTGTGGGTGTATTAGGTGCTAGCTTGTAGAAATCAAGAGTATTGAAATGGGAAAGAAAATCATGGTAGTAGAATGAGAAAAGCTCAAAAAATGAATTTTTCACACGCAGCCATCAACACGGGCCATGTTGATTAACACGGGTGCCCGTGTTGACCTATTGAATAAGAAATTTTGCTGCCAGGCCAATCAACACGGGCCGTGTTGATGAACACGGGTGGCCGTGTTGATTCACTGACATTGGTGATTTTGTGTTTTCTAGGGACTTTTCGACACGGGCCGTGTTGATGCACACAGGGGCCCATGTTGATGCATCTGAAGCCTCCAAAATTCTGATTTTTCGCACTACTTTTGGAACCCGATTATGTTTCGATTTTCTGATTCCGGTAAATTCGACGACGGAGTAAGTTACTCCGAATTCAATAAAAATTGACGTGCTAGCTAAGTTCGACGTGTAGAACGTAGTGGTGAGGTTAGTTTTTAGAAATTACGAGTTTTTACAAGATGACCCAAAATAGGCCAATTTACGGTTAAATTGAATCGAATTGCGTTTTAGTATATTTAAGACACGTATGGACAATCCGATTGCGAGGTTGACGATTAGGAGTAATGCCGGTTATTAGGGATGGCTTTTGCGACGATGATAGGTGTTTGACTATTTTTCCGTATTTAGAATTTAGTGAACGAATCGATAATGAGGTGGGGTGCTTAAACATAATGTTTGCGACGACGTATTAGTTAGTGAATACTTGTTGATATGCGATGCGATGGTATATATCTTTGTACATGATGATGTGATAATTATATTGATGTTATTAATAAATGCTTCCGATATGTGAATGCATGATTTTTGATGATGATGAATTATATGTGACGTTTTGCATAATGCAAATATGATGCGATGATGTATTTATCTTGATTTGGATTAATTATGGCGATGTGGGCTTTATGTCAATTTTGATGAGCGATGATGATGTTTTTGTGTTGTATTGTTTTATTGTCGAGTCACATACATTGCATTGGCGACGATGGGCTTTTATGCCAAGCGACGAGGCTTTTATGCCAAGTGATGAGGCTTTTATGCCAAGTGTTCCTAAATATGGACAAAGCGACGGGTACCACATGCATAACATAGTCGTGTCTCATGGAGTCGGTTATGCTTATGTTTGAGTTCTTTGGCGTTGGGTTTTTGTTAATGGATGGATGATATTGAATTGCGATGATGTATGATGTTTTATTCGGTGATGATCTTTATGATGAACATAAAATGAATATGATTTGATAATTCATGATAACTATGCGATGAATATAAATGATGAGTTTTGCGATGATTTAACTTGATGAAATGCTTAATGCAAATATGATGTGATGATGTTTGTGACGCTGGGCTTTTATGCCAAAAGCGATGATGGGCTTTAGCCAATTGGTGATGACATTATTTATGTTGATTAAGTTATTAGTATAGTTTAATGTTGTTGTTTGATGTTGTGGCTTATAATTGCCGTGTTGATTAGTGACGTATTAACTTGCGATGATTTCGTGGTGATGAAAGTTTATGTGTTGTTGTGATGATTTATGCCGATGAAGTTATGGTGATATAGTGTTGAATTATACACATTAGAATGACGATCAAAGTAGGTGAGACTTAGATATGTGTTGGAATGCAGTTATTAATCTATACCCTTTATAATTCCAAAACTATATATATATATATATTATCATGCCTTTAATTATATGTTTTGGAGTATCTCGCCCTTTACTTGTTTCGCCGTTACCTTTTTATGGATCAATTTATGATTTGCGACGAGGCTATGTATCCGAGATTTGTACTTTAAAGAAAACCATTTAAAGTGAGTTGTTTTTGAAGGTGTCATACCTCAGTATTGAATTTATGAAATTTTAAATTAGGATGGCAAGAGAACAAATCGATGGATGGAGAAAAAAAAGAGCAATACCACTTTTGTTTGTTAATTGAGACAGTAAATGTAAAAAATGCATTATGTACTATTTTGAAATTTAAATATATATATTACTACTAACACTTATTATTATTAATATTTTTTTACAAATTCTAAACAAATTCCAAATGTGAAAGAAAATACTATAATTGTCTTAAATGAAAAATAAAAAAATTAAAATTTCAAATAAAAAAACTAAACTAATTGTTAATGAAATAAAAATAGAAAATATTTTCAATGAGAAAAGATTTTATTTAATTTAAAGCTCTAATAGAAAATGCAAACTAAAAAAAAATGTAAATTTCGAAAGAAATGGAATAGAATGGAAATTTTAACTAATAATTGAATTCACTATTATTAAAAATATTATTCAATTAATAATAAATCCTAGCTATTAAACAAGAGGAAATGCAAACAATTATTCACTTGAAAAATGCAAAATTGAATTAAATCAAATTTAACTCAAAAATAACAAATTAACTACTAATTACGTAATTGAAAGTCAAATGCAACAATTCAATACTCATGTGAAAAGTGACATGTAAAGTCAAAAAAATTTTGGATGCAAATGAATTGGATGCAAATGAATTAGATGCAAATGATATGTGAAAAGTCAGGAGAACTTTAGGGTGTGACAGTTGCCCGTATTTAATCATTTTTTAGCCAAATATGCAGAAAGTAATTAAATACAAACAAATCCTGAATTTCGTCCCTGATGCAATGAGATGATATTCAATGCGATGAATGCGTGAACTCTAACTATTGGGGAAATGAAGATTGAATGAAAACTCTGCGGAGATTAAATAAGATAAATTGGAAAGAACTATCATCAGCGCATGGGTTAATGAAAAACGATATGACATCCTCAATCAATGGATCAAGTTCGGAAATAAGAAAGAAAGGAAGACCAACATTAATCAGTGGATTAATGAAGGTAAATAAGAAAAGATTAAACATCAATACATGAATTAATGGAACTAAACAACAGAAACTAACACCAACACGTGAGCTAATGAAAATTGACACATCGTCCTCAATCAATGGATTATGTTCGAAAAACAAGAAATAAGACCAACATTAATCAATGGATTAACGAAGGTGAACAAAGAATTGTCATCAACTAGTGGATTGATTCCAAGAAAATAAGACATAACTATCATCAACGCATGGGCTAATAAAAGTATACAACAAGAACAAAGATTAACATGTGGGTTAATGAATGTAAATAACAAGAACTAACATCCACATGTGGGTTAATGAATGTAAATAACAAGAACTAACATCCACATGTGGGTTAATGAAAGTAAACATATCGTCCTTAATCAATGGACCAAGTTCGAAAAAACAAGAAAGAAAGCCAACATTAACCGGTGGATTAATGAAGGTGAACAACGAAAAACTATCATCAATATGTGGATTAATATAAGAGAACAACAAGAACTAACATTAACGCGTGGGTTAATGAAAGTAAACAATAAGGACTAACATCAATGCGTGGGTTAATGGAAGTCGACAATAAGAACTAACATCAACGCATGGGTTAATGTAAGTAAACAATAAGAACTAACATCAACACGTGGGTTAATGGAAGTCAACAATAAGAACTAACATCAACACGTGGGTTAATGAAAGTAAACAACAAGAGCTAACATCAACACGTGGGCTAATGAAAGTAAACAATAAGAACTAACACCAACATGTGGGTTAATGAAAGTAAACAATAAGAACTAACATCAACGCGTTGGTTAATAAAAGTAAACACAAATACTTTTCAACCAATACATTGAAAAAAATAAAGATCGACACCTATGTGTGGATTGACGATGGTCGACACAATAACATTTCAATCAGTGGATTGACAAAAATAAATACTGACACTAATGCATGTATTAATGAAAGTCGAAACAAAAACTTTCAATCAGTGGATTGACAAAAATAAAGATTAATGCTGATGAGATCTAATTGAATATCGATGCTGATGAGATCTAATTGAAGATCAATGCTGATGTGATCTAGTTGAAGATCGATGTTGAGGAGATCTAGTTGAAGATCAATGCTAATGAGATCTAGTGGAAGATCGATGCTAGTGAAGTCTAATTGAAGATTGATGTTGATGAGATCTAATTGAAAATCGATGCTGATGAGATCTAGTGGAAGATCGATGCTGATGAGATCTAATTGAAGATCGATGCTGATATGATCTAGTTGAAGATTGATGCTGATGAGATCTAGTGGAAGATCGATGCTGATGAGACCTAATTGAAGATCGATGGTAATGAGATCTAATTGAAGATCAATGCTAATGAGATATAATTGAAGATCAATGCTGATGAGATCTAGTTGAAGATCGATGCTGATGAGATCTAGTTGAAGGTTGATGTCATGGAGATCTAATTGAAGATTGATGCTAATGAGATCTAGTTGAAGATCGATGCAGATGAGATCTAGTTGAAGATCGATGCTGATTGGAATCTAATTGAAGATTCTGTTGATGGGAACCTAGTTGAAGGTTCTACTGATGGGGTCTAATTGAAGATTCGGCTGATTGGAATCTAATTGAAGATTCTGATGAGGCTTACTAAAAAGAAATTGCAAGGGTAGATGACTGATGATTATCTTCAGATGCATGATGAAACATGATTCATGCTATGCTTTATGATTGTTTATTGAATGAACGAATGCACCATAAATGATATGTGTGATTCAATGCATGTTTTGATGAATGCATGCAAATATGATTGAGAAATATGGTTTGAATGTTTGGACGAGTGCTCCGATTGAGGGTTACAGGTAAAAAATGAGAAATGATTTTGAACGTTATCCTTTGGCAGGATATTGCAAGTATAACTTCTCGACACTTCTTGTGATATCAGAAATTGCTGATGAGTGTGAACTGAAACGCTTGCGAGATTTTTGAAAGAATGGAGAGATCATGGCTCTGAATGCCCCAAAATTCTAAGTTCCTTGAAGATTTGAATCCGAAGGAGTTTCGCACTGACTATTGATCTTGAAAATGACATGCCCTAATGCTTGTAACTCTTAAATGAATGCCCCTGGTTGTGACAACTCTTGAAGAGATGGCTTTCCCCTGATGGGATAACTCGAAGATGATGGAATTCTTCAACTTATGTCACATAGATGAAATTCTCTTGATGTGAAGTGCTAAACTTGTAGATGAAATTTTTATTGATTTTATATTTTGAGAATCGAGTATGGATGATGGGTGGAGGTTGAAGACGACCTACGTCTGTGTCTTCAACTAATGAGTGTCTGCCATGTAATTTTTTGAATTTGATTCGGTATGTGTTTCATATCGTGTGCACGTTATATGAGCCCTTGGATCTGATTACTTTTATTAGTCAGCATCGATCCAACGCGTGACATTATATCTTGTTTTATTTTTTAAAATTTATAATCCGGTGTGAAAACCAATGAGGTCCATATCAAACACAGCGCGCCATGTCCATTGGATGTGATTAATAACGCGTTTTGACTATGATCAGATGGTCCACATTTTTTTGGCTTTTATTTTATTTTCTGATTTTATATTTTAAATGTTTTAAACTTCAAAGAATTATATAAATTTCAGTTCTGACTAAAAAATTATGAAAAAATATTTTGAAATGTTATCTTTCTGAATTTTATTTTTTCATAATTTTATTTTCAGATTTGATATTTTTTATGATTTTTCTCTTTTATTTGATGTTTTTAATTGTTTTAAAACACTTTTTGACATTTTTAAATTTTGGAAAAATTATGAAAGGATCCAATGGTCATTTGACAAATATTGGTGACTTTATTTTATTTTTATTTCTGATTATACTTTTTTTTGGCATTTTTTGTTTATTTCACATTTTATTTTATTGTTAAAATATATTATCTAACTTTAACATATTATCAAATTTTTTGTCAACACTTGTTGACCTCTGTTTGACTTTGGTTTATTTTCTTGGAATTTTATTTTGATGCAAAAATACTATTTACGTATTTCGTCAATAAAGTCCAATTAAATAACCTAATTACAAAATTATTTTAATCCTTTTATTTGATTTTTATTTTCATTTTTAGTTTGCTGACTTTTGAATTTATTTTGGAGGCATAAATTTCCTCAACTTCAATGGAATTTGGGTGTTGATAGGTCTTTTTGACCAAATCCACCAAGAAAGTTGATTGATTTTGACGAAGTTAGACCGAATAAATTCATCTGATGCAAAATAAACTTGAAAATTATTTGTACTTCTTCATCTTATTTTTCTTTTGTCCAGAGTCGGAAAAAGTGATCAATTTATTGCATGAACTTTAATGTTCTAACATAAGCCCTAAAATATGACTTGAGTTTTGATCTTGGTTCAACACCTGTGGTGCTTGTCGTGTGGTCGCGTTTATTTCTAATCAAACTTCTGACAAGTTTCCACTAAATTCATCTTGCTAACCTTTATTAATTATTTTTATTTTTCGCTCTTTACTTTCCGCATTTACTTTTCTGCTCTTTATTTTTATGCACGTTATTTTTAGAATTTACATTTCATGTCATTTTTCTTTGCACACTTGAGCATTTACTTTTATGCCATTTTTTCTTTGCTCACCTGAGCATTTATTTTCTATGTCATTTTTCCTTTGCTCACTTGAGCATTTTACTTTCTTGTTATATTGAATTCGTTCACTTGAGCTTTATTTTTCTTTTCCAAAACACTTAATAATTCAACCTAAACATAAGAACTCTTAAATGGACTTGGTTACTATCTTTGTGCTTGGAGCTTGATCTTTGGACTTGAGATTAAGACCATTACATCATCTTAGAGATCTCAATTCCCTTGGTGTTATTCTGTCTTGTTTGGTTATTATCTTTGTGTGCAGGTTATTCCATTATGCTCGATTAAGAGTGAACTTGCTCCAAATACAGTCGTTACTATGTCCGTTTTTCTTCTTGAGACAAGAGTTCACCTAAAAGCATTGATTTATCTGAAGCTTGTATTTTTATGTCCGATTATTTGTTGCTTATGTGGTAATCCAAAGGATGGGATATGGTATTGGCTCTTGATGTCAAGTACTAGTCTTCTCACCTGGTTAGATCTTTCTTTACCATTACCTTTTACTTTATGCATTTTGGTTAGCCTCTTCATCTCCTCCCCATTCTTTGATTTTCAAAATCTTCCCACTCTTTCAAAGGATTATTGTTTTCAAAACTCAAACCACTTTCATAAAAAACTTGGACTTAGGTCCATGCATTTTTTAAACTTCTTTTTTTAATAAAATTCCAATCCATTTAATAATACTTTGACTTTTCTTTTCATAAGACTAAAAAACACCCTCATTCAGGCTTTTTGAGCTCTTTGTAGCTTTTCAAAACTAACATTTTCTTAAAATCAACCAACACACTACTTTAGTCTCTTTTAGCCGTACTACTTGGTTTTGATTTCAACAATGCACATTGTTGGTATGTAGGCCTGGAACTCTTTGGCAGTTCTATCAAACCAAAAATTATAAAAAAAATTTTACTTTTTTGCATTGCATATTAAAAAATCAGTTATTTACTCATTGCATATGCATCATTTCATTGTATTTAAACTGATCAAAAGTCAGTCTAAATCGATATTCGCATCATTTTTAGTTATAAAATACCCGTTATCTTACTTCATTCATTTTACCTCTTTGCCTGTTTATTGCATTGTTTTAAAATTATTTATATGTCGATGATATCGTTATTTCGGTTTTATAAATAGATTGTAAAAAGCGATTCGACACTGTGCGAAAATTAGCGGGGAAAATATTTCAAGTTTTCATTTTTTACTCACTGTTTTATAAATTTACGTATCGCGTAAATCATAAAAATGCGCTCTCCCTAATTTTTTGGTACATTTCGAAGTCTCGTTTTTAACTGTAAGCGTTTTAAAGTCGGGTATTCTTTATTATCATTTTATTTCGATTTTAACCATTTAGATAATTTTTCTTTAATCTTCGAAATTCGTAGTTTATTTTAATGTGCTCATTTTATTTTTTTCGGATAAATTATTGTCCGAACTTTTATCATTTTTAACAATTTTAGGTGTCTAATTTTTATCTCTAACAATCAAACAAAAAATACTATTGGACTTTTTATTTTTAACCAGTTCCATTATTTAGTCCCATTTTATGAAAACGAAATTTTTGACATTATAATAAAATCTGAAAACCCTATTTCCTTTCTATATATATTTGTATGCTACTGTTGAAAGGGGAAAAAAAAGGGAAACAAGAGGCAACGGATAACAAAACACAGAAAGAAGCAAAATTATATTAAAACACTCATCTTTTTCAGTGTCCAATACTCACAGCCTGTTCCTTCATCCACCAACAGCGACTCCTCCGTCATCAGCCGCTAGTCATTCCATTTCCTAACTCCCGCCGTTACTTTCCCTCTGTTTCCGTTTCATACCCACCGAAACAAGACTCACCTTCTGTAACCCTCATTTTCTCCACCATCACAGAACATACTTTCTGTTTCCGTTTCATAACCGCCGCCTGTTACCTTCCGCGATTCAACTCTCCCTCGTCTCTCTCACTGTTATAACCTCCCTTCCTTCCTCTCTTCAACACACCTCCCGCCGTTCCTTTTCATCACAATCTCCCTTTTTCATTTGTACGTAGCCTAACCCTTCGTCCTTAATCCTCACGGTAACCACCCCCTGTTTCTTCCTTCATTCTGCCATAATCTCTCGCTCTCCCTCAGCCACCCTTCATCGCGAACCCCATCATCCGAAACTCCCTTCTCCAACCTCCAGCAACCACTCACCGTCGCTTCACACTCCCTTCCGTCCCTCTGTTCATCCTCCTCCATCGTTCTTCACCGGACCAAACAAACTCTTTCTGTTCATTCACCTCCAACCGTCTTTTTCACTGTTTCCTCACCTTTCCGTTCCTTCAATCTCACATCCTCCACCGTAGCTCACAACTTCCTCTTTGTTCTCAACTCACACCCTCATCTCCCTGCTTCAACCTCCTTCCAAACCATACCGTAAAAGCCACCATAAACCACACTCCCTTCGCCGTTTCCTCCTATCACCGTATCTATGCCGCGTCCCATTCAACCTCCATATTCAGTCAACTGCAGTAGCAACAACAACCAGAACAGCCGCTCTCAAAGTTTGTCGAGCAGCCAGCGGTTACCTCTGCATCAGTACAACTCTGCTACTTTCTGGTATACCTCCTTTCCTTTTCAAGTTGTGTCTGTTTGGGTTAAACTGTTACGATTTAGAAATGTAATCTGTGAAATTTAAACCGTGGTTGGGACTCTGTTGATGATAGCTGCAGATTTGATGCCATTAGTTTGGAAATTCTGGATTATGTACTCTGCTTTGTGCCACTCTGTGTTGATTACTTAGGAAATTTGAGAGGATTTTATGTTAAGTTATGATAAAATTATGATTATAGTGGGTGTTTGTTTTAGATAAATATTAAAGTTATTGTGTTTGATTGAATCGGAATATTGAAGCTGCTAGTTTTACAACGTTACTAAAATCGGATTTGAATTTTAAAGTTTTGCTTTATGCTAAGCGTATCCTTGTTTAATTTTATTTGAATTCGACATTTAAATAGTTTCGATGAGAGTTCAACATTTACACGTTTTATTTGTGTAAGAGGTGAACGAGAAACTATCGGTGCCAACGCCACACATTTGCATTGTCCACGTTTTAATTTCAATTGGAATTGCGAGTGAAGCAATATTAGTTTGGTTTCGATGAAGGTGATGTTGTTTCCGCGTTTATTCGAGTAGAAACTAACCGAGAAACCATTTGGCATTTATTTGTTTTGTTTCAATGACAGTTTAATGATTATACCGCGTTACTCGCGTGTAAATCTAACCGAGAAACATGTTGGGGCCAGCATCGTGTTATTGCGTTATTCTCATTTTAATTGAAGTTTATGAAAGTTGTATAGTTTCGATGAAGGCAATTCTATTTCCGCATTTTTGTATGCGTAGAAATTGGCCAAGAAACTGTCGCGGGCAGCTATTTTATTTTGTTTCTTTACTGAATTTTGTGACACTTTTGTTTCGATGATGGCTTGATATTGATGTCGCGTCTATTCGCGTAAGATTTAGTCGAGAAACCTTTAAGATATTGTATTTTTAATTTCGATTGAATTTTATGAGTAAAGCTGTATTCTTATAGTTTCGATGATAGTTTATTGATTAACCGCGTTACTCGCGTGTAAATCTAACCGAGAAACTATGGGGAAACCGTTTGTTTCTGTCGTTGCATTTTTAATTTGTTTTGAACACTTTTTTGAGATGAATTCTTGAGCATTATTAAGTATATATAGTTGCTGCCCGGATTTGTTCAG
The DNA here is from genome assembly GCA_021764765.1 of Vicia sativa. Classification (NCBI taxonomy): domain Eukaryota; kingdom Viridiplantae; phylum Streptophyta; class Magnoliopsida; order Fabales; family Fabaceae; genus Vicia; species Vicia sativa. The sequence goes on along the minus strand of CM038793.1, from coordinate 148,722,829 downwards.
TTTAATTTTTAGTTTGTTTCGATTTTAAATTGAATAATAGTGTAAGTTTCTTTGGTTTTGGTTCCTTTGTGAATTGAATTACTCGCATATTTAATTGTTTTAGTCCTTCCGTTCATATACATTTTATACTAGTTTCATTTTTGATTCTATAGCTTGTAATTACTAATCGTATTCTAATTTTTATTGCAATTTCATTTTATTTCTATTTCATCTCACACTCATGCTACTAATATGTTTGCTATTTGTGTAGACATCCGAGGATTGATCGGAACATTCAATTTCTTTTAGCATATCTACACTTTTATCATTAGCATTTTAATATTCATATTAGTATTTTTATTTAATATTTAAAAATGTACATACAATATACTTGCATTTTTATTTTATTGTATATTTTATACTGTAAATATTATATACATACTACTTTTATTATTATGCTTTATCTATTCATTCATAAATAAGTTTCGAATTATAATTATATTAACCTTCTTCGTATATTGATTTCTTAGAATTAGTTCCTACAATACAATCATCGATATTTAAATTTCTCCGCATTCTATTCTAATTAATTTACCGTTTTCTCTTTAATTCTAATTTATCCTCATTCAGAAAAATGTATCTCAATCCCCTTGACGCGTTGTAAATAATTTGCTGTTTTTCTATTTTATTTTACCGTTTAATCCCCATTTGTAATCGATGTATCCCTTTCCCCAAAAACTTGTAATAAATATTTAACTGTCTTTACTTTATTATTTAATTTAACTGTCACTTACACAAAACCAAAAAAAATATTATTTTTAAACTAATAATTGTAAATAATTTTTAAATCCGTAAGTCGACAAAGCTACGAAGCGTCGCGATGACCACATATGCACACATGTACGCTTGATCCTGGGCCTTCTTACAGTGAGCCTATTTTGATTATTTATTCCAATTAGTCGTTATAGTAGACTAGCCCACTTTGTTAGTACACATGTAATTTAATTGCTTTATACTTAGGTTGGTCACCTTGTATGGGCTTTGTCGATTTTATTTGTTATTTACAATTATCTCGATCCTATTCTTTCTCCATTCACCAAAGCATTTAAAACACTTTCAATAAAACTCGATCCAACGTCGAGTCTTCTTCTCAAACCTCGATCCAACGTCGAGATGTTTTTTTAAATGTTTTTCATAATAAACTTGGATGAAATTTGTTTAAATCGTTAGATGGTAGCCTAATGTTTTAAACAAATTTGAAGTCTTTAGATTGTTGGATGGTAGCCCAATAAGATAAAACTTCTATCCATGTCAAAAAAGCTAGAGCGGTATTCAAATAAATTGTTGGATGATAGCTCGACGATTTAATTGAATTGGAAGTCTTTAGGTTGTTGGATGATAGCCCAATAAACTAAATACTTCTATCCGCATAAAAAATAGTTGAGTGACATTCGTTTAAATTGTTGGATGATAGCCCGACGATTTAATCGAATTTAAAGTCTTTAGATTGTTGGATGATAGCCCAATAATTTAAATATTTTATCTCACTTGAAACATCCAATTTGATAATAAATTTTTGGGATGAGAGATGATTGGTTGAGCTCACTCGCCAATTTCTAGTATTCGAATCATTAGATGATAGCCTAATGTTTTGATACTTGCCATCCCCAACTTAAAATCAATTCTAACACATTCAATATCTTTTGTGTGCTCCAAGAACCTTTTACCTTTAAAACCTTTTTAAGATCAGACATGATTCATTTATAATTGAGATGTTTCTTCCTCTATTCCCAAGGTTTTCGACTTCTCCACTTGAGTACTAGAGGTGTTCTCAAACCCTCCCTCATGTTGGTGCATAGTCCTTTATTCTTTATTACACCTTGTGGATGTTAGACGAGTCCTCTCCTTTAAAAATGACGACTTTTCTTTTCATTTAAAGTCAATCAACAAACAATCATTTTCTAGCCGAACTACGGCGCTCTGACTTTCCCATTGCACGAGGGAGTACGTAGGCACTAAGTATTACGACCAAAGGCGAGCAAAAAATAATAAAAACATTTCTTCTCCCTTTCTTTCTCATTTCAAACTTAGAAGATCGTAAAATTTTCACACTAACACACAAACACACTTTGAACTAAATGGGTACCATCGAGTACGATGGATGTGAGGGGTGCTAATACCTTCCCCTTGCATAACCAACTCCCGAACCTAAAACTCTTAATTTCGTAGACCGTCTTATCCTTTTCTTTCGTGGGTTTTATCTATATTTTCCCGTTCTTCTTTTAGAACAAATAAAATTAGTTGGCGATTTCACTATTTTTGAAAATTAAATGATTTTTGAAAAATCGAGTTGCTTCAGTTGGCGACTTCACTGGGGACGTTTTCTCAAGCGAGTTAACCCTAGTTTAGTTCTTTGTGTGGTTGTGTGTTTATCATTTTATTTTACTTTCTTCTTTGTAGTTTATCTTATTTTTATGCTTCAGTCATTTATTTTCTATGCATTATTTATTATCATTTTTATATATCCATTGTGTGGGAATTTCTTGATGGGATTATTTATGCACAGATAAGCCCACTACCCAGGCTTCTAGGTCACCTTTTTAGGAATAGAGGGGTTGTGTAGCCTAGGTCCCCCTGACTCCAATGTCTTGTGGACCGAAGCAAAGACTCCGGCTTAGAGTTGGTTGTTTTAAGGAGGTTGTTGACCCGCATGATAGTGCAGGACTTCAATTTCTAGATAAATGACCTATAACTCTAAGTTTGTTTAAGATATCCAAACCTGGATGACCGCTCAAAAGATTTTGAGTATCCCGTTAAGAGCCGTTTCTTGGGGTATACTTTTCCAAATACTATTACCATGTAGGCCTCTCGCGTAATGATAGTGTTTGTTAAAAGGGGATCTGAGACTCCGAGAAACACTTAGTAGAAAACCTTAAAACCATCCTATGGGGAATTATTGGGTAGAAAACTTAAAGCCATCCTATCATAGGAGCCCACATAAATAAGTTGTTCTGATTACTTGTATCATCCCTGTTTCACATCTCTGTGAACCTATTACTGTTATTATGTTGCATCCCATTCGTATATGTGACATTACATTTCATCACATTACATTTTAGTGCATCATTTGCATATTTCATGCATACATTCAAGTCTTCAAGAACTCTTTTTGTCTGTCTCCGTCTTCAGTTGGTGGTCTGCTGTCAAACTGATTCCTCGACACTTTGGATTTGAAGCATGGTTCAGAAAACTATGGAAGAACTTCAACGAGACCAAGAGCTATTAAGAGATGAGATCAACCAGCTGATGGGTCAGAATATCTCAAGTCACCTCCTAAAGCCAGTGTTTCAGACAGGACAGCTCATCCTTGTAACTGATTAGTCACTAGGCCATGTTTCTTTTCCAATTTGCATTTTCCCTTGTTTATGTTAAACTAGTGCTTTCAAATCTTGTTTGTAATTTCATGTTAATTTTAATGAAATGAGCATTGCACTGTTTTTTATTCAAATAATTTTTATTTACTGAAAAAAATATTTTCCCTGTTTAGTTTCTTTACCGAACTTTTGTTTTTGCAAAGATTGGAGGGAGGATGATAAAAACAAGATACCCATAATTGTTGTTGGTATGCTTTCGAATAAAACTTTGCTGATGATATACAGGCATTGTTTCAATTCCCAAACACTCGAGATATAAGGAAGTTAATCCCTTGTCAACCCCTTTGAGCCTAGAAGTTGGAGTTTCTTTCTATACGAAAAAACCCGCATTTTTTAACTTGGGGAAGGGTAATTCTCAGTTTAATTCAGATGTGCATTCATTCAAGACGCCTTTCAACAAAGGTTGTATTCAATCAAGTTTCCTTCACACACATCAAAAAAGTGTCAAAGATGTCATCCAAGTCAAAAAGTGACGATGATGGTTCTCCGTAATCATAAAAGTCAAGCACTCACTGTCTTTCCAAAAAATATATATAAAAAAATTGGGGCATCCTGCTGACCGTAATCTATAAAGGAACGGTTCAGGCAAAATTTAGGGATGACAAATTCAAATAAGAGTTGACAAAAGTCCTCAAAAAAAAAGGAAGTGACTGCAATCTCAAGAATATCTGTTAGCTTCTAAGCCATCATTATTCCTATTACTGTACAGTCCAAAATCTATTGGAATCTTTAATGCACAATCTGAGTTAACTGAGCGTAGGACTGAAGAGCATCACGAAGATTGGGTTGGGTACAAATAAATTTTGATCCTTTATCTTTTATTTCTTAAACTGTGAATCAGACCATGCTACAACCCTCAAAAGACCTAATTGAAGCCAGGTTTCTTTTGAAAGCATACTACAACAAGGTTGCGTAATATGACTCCTAAAGTCTTTTGCAAATCAACTGTTTTGGTATATCATACTTTTATTTGCTTTATCACTTTTAAATTTTCAAACCGCTGTGTTTTAACCAGTGATTCATTTTGTATACACCAATCATCATCCAAAAATGATTTTTATTTCAAAACTTTTGCATGAACTTTGCATTAAATGTACCATGTTTGAATAAACAATTTTTGCTTGCAAACAAGTTTTCCTCATCAAGGAAGTTCAAACTATTGAGAAACTTGGTCAGTGATCCTAATCAAGGGCAAGTATTTTTCGGATCCTGTTGTGAATCAGTTCAAGTTTTGTTGCTCAGTGCAAATCATACTTAGAATTGTTTTAATCAGAAGATCACTTTCAAGACTTATACCGGGGCACTCCTTTTCCCTTAGTTCATTTCCATCAACGTTCAATTGAGGCCATGATCAGTTTATCCTCAACAATCAGCTAATCAGGGGAAATCCCCAAGCAGCGCTTCAGTCTTTCCTATAAGGATCATCATTTCAATGCAATTCACAAGTGTGTTAGAAGCGTTTCTCAAGACATTTTATCTCTAAGCAGAGTTGGCAGTGTTCTTCGTGTTAAGGAATTAGAGATCCCATCTTACCTCCATAAAAGAGTCAATCTCCGTTGTCATAAATGTCTGCATTACATACTACATGCATAGATCATTCATATATGATACATCACAAAATTCATATATCATGCATTGCAAGAGTGTTTTATCCTCATTTGCATTTCCCGAGGTCTTGTTACAGTCAATATCTTACCTTGTGGTCAAAATCCAACTTACTTGGTACCTACCAGAATCTTTCTCTGATGTAGCTTCAGATCTGTTTAAAATCTGATTGTCTTTTCTAGTTTATTTCCCTGATGTAGCTTTTGATCTGTTTAAAATCTGATTGTCTTTTCCAGTTTATTTCTCTGATGTAGCTTCAGATCTGTTTAAAATCTGATTGTCTTTTCCAGCTTATTTCTCTGATGTAGCTTCAGATCTGTTTAAAATCGATTGTCTTTTCGTTTATTTCTCGATGTAGCGGATCTATTTAAAATCGATTGTATTTTCGGTTTATTTCTCTCGATGTAGCTTGGATCTGTTTAAAATCGATTGTCTTTTCAGTTTATGACTCGATGTAGCTTCGGATCTATTTAAAATCTGATTGTCTTTTCCAGTTTATTTCTCTGATGTAGCTTCAGATCTGTTTAAAATCTGATTGTCTTTTCCAATTTATTTCTTTGATGTAGCTTCAGATCTGTTTAAAATGTGATTGTCTTTTTCAATTTATTTCTTTGATGTAGCTTCAGATCTGTTTAAAATCTGATTGTCTTTTCCAGTTTATGACTCTGATGTAGCTTCAGATCTGTTTAAAATCTGATTGTCTTTTCCAGTTTATTTCTCTAATGTAGCTTCAGATCTGTTTAAAGTCTGATTGTCTTTTCCAGTTTATTTCTCTGATGTAGCTTCAGATCTGTTTAAAATCTGATTGTCTTTTCCAGTTTATTTCTCTAATGTAGCTTCAGATTTGTTTAAAATCTGATTGTCTTTTCCAGTTTATTTCTATGTAGCCGGATCCGTTTAAAATCGATTGTCTTTTCAGTTTATTTCCGATGTAGCTTGGATCATTTAAAATCTGATTGTCTTTTCTAGTTTGTTTCTCTGATGTAGCTTTAGATCTGTTTAAAATCTGATTGTCTTTTCCAGAATTTTCTCCTGTCATCTAATGCCATTGTTAGATGTCGAGTCTTTTTTCATCCAAAGTCATCATTGTGTGGTATGTCTTTCTCTCTTTATCCAAATTCGTTACTAGATGTCGATTCCTTTTCCATCTGATTCGTTCTTGGATATCACTGCTGGACTTCTTAGGTTTTACCTCTTTTTTCAAGTATTACTGGTTACTCTTTGTCATTCTGACAGATGTCCAGAAATATCTTGTTGTTCCAGCGTGTCTTCCATGTTGTATCAGTTAATCTACTACAAATTTCTAGTTTCGAGTCTTCCAATAATTACCATATAGTCTGTCTTATATCATACATCATTCAAAAAAAATATGTCAAAAAAATATATAAAAAAAAACATTGCATTCAACGCTTTCTCATTATATTTTATTCATAGCATACCCATCGCATCTCAGGGAAAAATTTTGGGTTTTTGATATTTAATTATCTACCACTGTGATAATATATAGCTTGGTCATCTTCATATCATCTAGTTGAAGATATTTAAATAGGGGCAACTGTTGCACCCCAAATTTTACCCTGCTATTTTTCTACTTGCATTGTATTTATATTAAAAAAATCAGTTATTTACTCATTGCATATGCATCATTTCGTTGTATTTAAACTGATCAAAAGTCAGTCTAAATCGATATTCGCATCATTTTTAGTTATAAAATACCCGTTATCTTACTTCATTCATTTTACCTCTTTGCCTGTTTATTGCATTGTTTTAAAATTATTTATATGTCGATGATATCGATATTTCGGTTTTATAAACAGACTGTTAAAAGCAATTCGACACTGTGCGAAAATTAGCGGGGAAAATATTTCAAGTTTTCATTTTTTACTCACTGTTTTATAAATTTACGTATCGCGTAAATCATAAAAATGCGCTCTCCCTAATTTTTTGGTACATTTCGAAGTCTCATTTTTAACTGTAAGCGTTTTAAAGTCGGGTATTCTTTATTATCATTTTATTTCGATTTTAACCATTTAGATAATTTTTCTTTAATCTTCGAAATTCGTAGTTTATTTTAATGTGCTCATTTTATTTTTTTCGGATAAATTATTGTCCGAACTTTTATCATTTTTAACAATTTTAGGTGTCTAATGTGACACCCCGAATTAATTCAAATGTTAGATAATTAGGAATTTAATTATTTAATTAATTAAAGGCTTGATTATTTATATTTTTGGATTTAATTGGGTTATTTAATTAAAAAGAAGAGTTGGTGGTGTGAGGAGTAAGCAGAGGGTGTGAGTGGTAAAGTACTCTACTTTACTAGTTACTAATTATTTATTTTATTGGAATAAATAAAAGGAGTATTAAAAGGATTATAAAAAGGAAAAGAAGGAAAGAAGGTCTTTTTGGGAAAAGTTATTTCACGTAGAATTAGAGAAGAGAAGAGAAGAGAGGAAAAAGCCAACGCCGAGGAAATCGAAGATCATCGCGAGGTAAGGGGTGTTTCAATAGTGGTATCAGAGCATAGTTGGTCGTTGTGACCAGTGTCTTAATATCATTATCCCTTTGTACGCGGCAAGTGTGTACAACACTGTCGGTACTTGTTACTTTTCTGATTGATTATTGCAGGAGTAGTGTGAAACTAAGTGGGGGAGAAGAGATGCTTCCCGAATATGTTCCGATTCTAAGTCATTGGTATGAGGTACTGCTTGAGAAGACAGTACAAGTGTGGTTAGAGTTGTTGGGATCGTTTGGACCATGAGTCATAGTTGGAAGTGAAAAAAGGCGAGTACGATTCTGAGAACAGAAAGTGTTGGTAATGATGGTTTATACTCCAGTATGATTATCGGATGTCTATTGACAAATTGAGGACTTGATCACCCTTAATCTCTTGTTGATAGTAGACGAAATCGTATTGGATGGTATACAATTGTCTTACTATCTAAATGGGGCATAAAGTGATGAATATGAATGAAGTGTGATAGAAGCTTGTGAACCATATGAGTGGACAAAGACTCTAATAAGGACAATGAATTAAGATGGATGATCAGAGTTATGTAGTTGTTAATGATGGTGTGGTGTTTATGTTGTATTCTTCGACAAGGAAAGGCTGAGAGTAATGAGTTGCTAGTGGTGAAGGAATTTCCAAAAGTGTTCCGGAAGATGTTAGTAAGCTACCACATGAGAGAGAAGTAGAGTTTTCTATAGATTTGATTCCTGGAACTAGTCCGGTGTCGATGGCGCCTTATCGCATGTCGGCATCTGAATTGTCTGAGTTGAAGAAGCAGTTGGAAGAGTTACTTGAGAAGAAGTTTATTCGTCCAAGTGTTTCGCCGTGGGGTGCTTCTGTGTTGTTGGTTAAGAAGAAGGAAGGAACAATGAGACTGTGTGTTGATTATAGGCAGTTGAATAAAGTGACAATCAAGAATCGGTATCCATTGCCGAGGATTGATGACTTGATGGATCAGTTAGTTGCAGCTTGAGTATTTAGCAAGATTGATTTGAGATCTGGATATCATCAGATTCGTGTGAAGACGGAGGATATTGAAGACGCATTAGAGAGGTATGGACATTATGAGTATTCTGTATGCCGTTTGGAGTCACTAATGCACCTGGTATTTTCATGGAGTATTTGAACAGGATATTTCATCCGTATCTTGACAAGTTTGTGGTGGTATTTATTGACGACATTTTGATCTACTCAGAGAATGATGAGGAGCATACAAAGCATCTTAGGATTGTATTGGAATTATTAAAGGAGAAGAAACTTTATGCGAAGTTGTCTAAATGCGAGTTTTGGTTAAGCGAAGTGAGTTTCCTTGGTCACGTAATTTCCAAGAATGGTATCGCTGTCGATCCTACAAAAGTAGAAGCTGTATCTCAGTGGGAAGCGTCGAAGAATGCTTCAGAGATTCGTAGTTTTCTTGGTCTTGTAGGTTACTACAGGAAATTCATTGAGGGATTTTTGAAGTTAGCTTTACCGTTGACTAAGTTGACGAGAAAAGGTCAAGCGTTTGTTTGGGATACAGATTGTGAGGAAGGATTCCAAGAGTTGAAGAGGAGGTTGACTAGTGCTCCGATTCTAATTTTTCCGAATCCGGCAGAATCTTTTGTGGTGTATTGTGATGCGTCTTTGATGGGGTTAGGTGGTGTTTTGATGCAAGATAGGCAGGTTGTGGCTTATGCTTCGAGACAGTTGAAGATTCATGAAAGGAATTATCCGACTCATGATTTAGAGTTGGCAGCTGTTGTGTTTGTTTTGAAGTTATGGAGGCATTATCTGTATGGTTCACGGTTTGAAGTGTTCAGTGATCACAAGAGCTTGAAGTATCTTTTTGACCAGAAAGAATTGAATATGAGGCGAGGAAGATAGTTAGAATTCCTGAAGGATTATGATTTTGGTTTGAATTACCATCCTGGTAAGGCAAACGTTGTGGCAAATGCATTGAGCAGGAAGCCTTTGCATAGGTCGATGTTAATGGTTCGTGAATTGGAATTGGTTGAGCAATTCAGAGATTTGAGTTTGGTATGTGAAACTACTCCGAATAGTTGAAAGCCCTCAAAGGAAAAGATTTGTTTGGTGATAATGTCAATGATCTGTGCTTAGTTCCTAATGTGAAAGTTCCTGCTAAGTTCAAAGTTCCAGAGTTTGAGAAGTACAAGGGAAATTCTTATCCTCGTGATCATGTGATGATGTATTTAAGAAGGATGTCCACTCATATTGAATATCAGTGTCTGCATAGTCACTTCTTTCAAGATAGTTTAACCAGCGCAGCTTTGAGATGGTACATGAATCTAGACAACAGTGACATCTAAACATTCAATGATTTGGGTGAAGCTTTTGTGAAGCATTACAATTATAATATGTACATGGTGCCCGACCGTGATCAATTGAGGGCGATGATTCAAAAAGATAAGGAATCCTTTAAAGAGTATGCTCAACAATGGCGTGAGGTTGCTGCACAGGTTATACCTCCACTAAGTGAGAAAGAGATGACCAAAGTTTTCCTAAAGACATTGGGTCCATTCTATTATAGGAAGATGGTGGCCAGTGCAGCTGATGATTTTGCGGAAATGGTGAGCATGAGAGTCCGCCTATAAGAGGTTGTCCGAGATGGACGATTGTTGAAAGAAGAAGGATCGACTGGGGCTAAGAAGCCATCTTTTGGATTCTCCAAAAAGAAAGAAGAAATCAATGTTGTTGTCTATGAAAGGAGAACCAGACCTCCTAAAAGACGCCCTCAAAACCAACAAGTTGCTGCTAGTACCCCTGTTGTTGCTACAACTCCAACTACTATCCCTTATAACAAAGCATCTCAGCAAGGGAAAGGCCCAAAGCGAGAAAGGTTTGATTCGATTCCAATGACTTATGCAGAGTTGTATCCAACATTGATTCAGAAGCACTTGGTTCAACCAAGAGCACCTCCAACTGTTCCAAATCCTTTGACATGGTATTGCAAAGCTGATCAGACTTGTGTATACCACCAAGGAGCTCTAAGGCACAATATTTAGAATTGTTATTCATTGAAGTCATAAGTGCTAAAGATGGTCAGATCAGGTCTTTTGTCTTTCAAAGACATGGGTCATAATGTGCAAGGGAATCCGTTGCCCAAACATGGAAATGTTGTGAATATGATTGACGGAGAAATCAAGGTTTATGACGTGAATTCAATCATTGGATATCTTTTGAAGATGCATGCTGCTCTCTATAAAATTGGTTATTGCACTCATGATCATGCTGCTAGTAATGTGTGTGTAATACGGTGAACTGACTTTGTGGATTTTGTATCGCAAATGTGCGGATAGCAAGAGTCGCCACCGACTTTTCTTTTATACAATTAAGGGAAGGTAAAAAGTACAGAAAAAGACCTTCGTTAGATTCTGAGTAAGGGAGAAGGTTATGAAAAGGGAAGGTATTAGCACCCCTTTCCATCCGTAGTTATCTACGGGCTCTTAGTTGCTCTTAGATCACTTTAAAAACTGTGCTTTCTGTGTGATTGAAAAATGTTTTGAAAAGGCATTTCGCTTTGACTTTGTAATGATTCATGTAGGAATGTATACAAAGTGTTCAGAAATGTTTCGTTTTGAAAAGAGTTTGAACTTTGACAAAGTGTGTTGTATGAAAAGTATTTTGATAGAGCAAGCAACTAAAAGTCTTATTACCTACTCAGAATTGGTCGTTTTCGTATTGTTTTACTTTCCTTTAGAATAGCGCTATCCATACCATTAGTTGGTAGGTAACTCTATTTGTTGGATGTAAGCGGGACATACGAAGGGACATCAGATGGTCATAGAAAGCAACTTGTAGGAAGTATCCTAGCACATTCGAAGGGACTATCATCATTTTTCGTAGGCGACAATCGAGGGTCAAGATCATGTATTCGGAGGCGACATCGTGGGTCTATGATCTTTGTATCGAAGGGACTATGATTATTTGTTTTAAAGGCAACAGTGCTATAATACCTCTACGTTCGAGGGACTTGACCATTTGTATTCGTACAGGCAACGAGAGAGAATTACCCTAAGGGGTGGGTGTGTGAAAGAGTGTGTCAATTCAGATATTTTATCTTGGAAATTAGTGGGATATGTTCAATTTTAGTCTTGCCATACACGCCTAATTACTAGCAGTTTACATGGTGCGCAAATTAAAATGCGGAAGTGTAAAGATGCGGAAAGATAAATCCTACGCTATTACATGGCTTTGGGGCAGATACATAATTTAACTGTGCGGAAAATAAAATCCCTAATTAAAACTATTACATCCCATAAGCAGTTACATTATTGGAAAAAAGAAAAAAACATTAAAAAGAATCGTCTGAAACGAGATAACCTGTGAAAAGATGAGAAAATCGGAAAATACGATGAAATCGAATAAGAGGAAAATGTTAGTAAAAATGCAAATTTTTAGATGAGAAAAATATTTCATGCTGGAAATAACATTAATAAGCTAAAATAATTTTTTGGGATTTTTTGGATGCAATTCAATAATTAAAAACTAATTAAAAGTGATTTAAATTATAAATTAGTAATTAAATTAAATATGCATGCAAAATAATATTTTTTAATTTTATAAATTAAATAAACATTTTCTGATAATAAATGCAAAAAGAAAAATGTTTTTTGGAGTTTTAAAATGCATGATAGAAATTATTGAAAGAAATTAAAATGCATGTAAAATATTAAATAAAAGAAAATAAAAAAAAAGTGAAGTTTGTAAAAAGAAGAAAAAAAGCATTGGTTTTGCCAGGATTCGAACTGGAGACCTGGCTTTCAAACCTTGAGTTCCCTTGCCTTGACCAACTGAGCTAGCGTGCTTCACTGTTTGGAAACCGGAACGAGTGGAATGTAAACACGCGTCACTCCCTGACTGCCTCCATCACGCGCCAAGCTTCGTCTTCCTCAATTTGAATTTTTGAAAATTCAGCGTCGGCCTTTGCTCAACGCTACAACCCTAGCTAAATCAAAAATCACATACAGATAATATAAATGAATTCTGAAACCATGGATCGATTGGAAACATCATTCCGAATGCAATGGTAATGGTCTCGAGGTCCAATTTTTCCATTTTAAGGAAACCCTAATTCGTGGTCAAGAACCCTAATCATGGCATATCGTGTTTCCGGCCATGGAAATACAATTAACCTGCCCAGATCGCTTGCAAACTTCTCACTAATCACAAAACAACAACAAATCGTGTTAAAAATGCATGAATATGAGAAATCGATTTTGAAATATATTTGAACAAACCGAATTCGGATTCTTTGATTCTTGATGGTTTTGCGCAATGTGAGGGTCTGGATCGATTCAGGAGGTATCACGGAACGTGTTTGAGTGCTTGAAATCAATTGAAACGACCTAAATCCAAGGCTGCTAGTTGCTTGTATGCCACAGATTTTTTGAGCTTCAATAGGGTTTCTCCAACCAATTTTTCTACCCTAATTCGTGTGGCATGTGTTGTATATATATAGTAGATGGATTCAGAGTTGATTTGAGAAAGAATCAATCACTAATCAATGCAAAACATATTTGATTTTGTACCAAATCAAATTTCCATCTTTTTGATCAATTTTCAATCAAATCTTGCCATATCCAACCAAATTTCGAAATTTGCTGGCTTTATTGAGTTGCTTGGCTCTCAAGGAAGAAAGAAAAATCAAATTTGCATTTAATTTTGATTTTATACTTTATATTTGAATTTAATTTGTATTTAAATGAATAAATTCCAAATTAAATAGAAAAATAAAATTAAAATTCGTGGCATTGGGCTTGGATATTCCTAATTGCATAAGGAACAAGTTTGGATGAAGAAAAAGTAAGCCCATTTGCAAATTTTTTGATTTTTAGAGGTATTTCTCTTTGTGCACTTCTTCAAAATTGCCCAACTTGTGAATGGTGTATCTTGCTCAATTTTCCACATTTTTGAGTGTTCTTGGACTTTTTGGGAAGCTCTAGGACTCCTTTAACCAACCCTTTTGGTCTCATCTCAAGTGGAGTTTCTATGCTCAATATATCTTCAAAACAAAATGTTGACTTTTTGTTGACTTTTGAAAAGGACCTGTAATGTTTTGATCCATACCTCTCAAATGAAGCATTTTTTGAACATTCTTGTGAGACATGAAGTTGTAGGGAATGGAATTTCCTTCAAAACAAGAGGTGGTGGAAAAATATCTGAGAAAGTATGAAGAAGTTATGATCAGTCAAAGTTTGGTTGACTTTTCTCAGAGAAACCCTAATTTAGAAAGTTTGACTTTTGAGCAAATCTTGAGTTTTCTTGATGAATCATGATCAACCCTTGATCAAATGATGAATGTAACTTCAAAATGAGGATGTTGACCAAAAATCATGAAGTTTGACTGTATGTTGACCACAGTTGACTTTTTGTCCAATACAACTGATTTTCAACCATCTGAGCAATTGTCTGAGGAAATTTGACTTGTGAAGCTTGAAACTTGACATGGAGAACATTTGAAGCATATGAGGAGGCATGATGAACATTGGAGATGTTGGAAATCCATTTGGAGATGTTGAAGAATTGCCAAACCCTAGTTTGGGTTGACTATCTAGGAGAGGGTTTGTCTGATCAACCCTTGAGGAATCCTTGAGTATGGATGTATGGAATGTCTTGAGAAGATGGAGGGCAAATTTTGGGGTATGACAGCTGCCCCTGTTCAATCTTCTTGTACTGGAAGGGTTAGATTGGCATGCATGCCTTTCGTGACCTGGAGGTAGAAGATGATTGAACACTCGAGTACACTTGAAAATTTGCACTCGCTGGTGATGCGGGAATGGGCTTACAGATGCCATTTGGAGAAGGTAGAGACTTCGCTGGGGAATGAGTCGTATTCTAGACTCGAGAATGTCGTCTGAATAGGAAAATTGATGGGGATGGGCTTAAGATGCCATCTGGAAAGATCGATGCTGGTGAGTGAGCCGTATGCTAGGCTCTGTAGATGTTCTTGATAGTGGGAGGAGCATGGAGATGGGCTTAAGATGCCATCCGGAGGGAGTCGTATGTTAGAATTCGTGCTCATCTTTGAATGAAGCTATTGGTTTGTATTGGTTTTTTAACCAAATATGCAGCATTCTGAAAGTGGAGAAATGTTGACAAGTAGTCGGAGATGGGCTTAAGATGCCATCCAAGGCAACTGAGTCGCACTGAGTTGTTGTTGATAATAAGAATGAGTCAGAATAGTTCTTCGTGTTGACTACTCTGGGGGGTAGTAGTTGGCAAAATGTGGATAGCTTCCCTGTTGTGCATCGGGTATTGGTCCATTGCCTGTTATCGGAGGATAACTTGTGATCGTTCGGATAGGGTTTCCGTCTAGCTTATTAATCACGGATCCGTTGTCGGAGGACAACGAGGCGATCGTTCGATAATTTTCCGTCGGATTCGGTCTTAATCTGGACCGTTGTCGGAGGACAACTAGGGGCGGTCTTCCAGATAGTTTTCCCGTCTGGATTCGGGTATTAATCTTAGACCTGTATGCGTCAGGAGTGACTTTCACCTGTTTTGGAGAAAACAAGAGAAATTTTGATAGAATATTGATTATTCTTATGCAAAGTATGATGCATGACGATGTGTATGAATGACATATGCACAAATTATGACTTTTATGAGCAATGTATGAATGATAGATGTTGTGGTATTTCAAAACATATCCATCTTGAAGAAGATGCAGATGTTCTGCTTGGAGATTTCTCGGAACAGATGGAGATCCTGAGAAGAAAGAAACTTTGATTCCTCCGGTGCACTATCTGACCAAGTCTTGAGGCTAGATATTGTTGACAACCCTGCTGTGGAGAGTCTGGGAGGTACTCTACCAGGAATTTTGCGCGTAAATCCTGCTGGAGAATAAATGGTAGTTGTTGGGAGAACGAGTTAGAAGAGTCTGGAGCCTGTTGGGATCTCTGGCTGGGGAAAAGAAAGATGTAAGTTTCTTCCGATGCACTATTTGACCAAGTTCTGGGTTCGGACACTGCTGCTGGAGAAAAGGGGAATTGTTGAGAGACATCCGCCGGGGATAAGTACCTCGGCCGGGGATGTGGCCCGATTAAGTTAAGTGGAATCACTACTTGGGGATCCTCCTCTTCTTTGTTAGGGAAGATTTTGTGGTGAGTGATATTTCTGTGGGGATCACGCTCTGTGGGGGAAATGCATTGGTGACTTTCGTCGTCATCTCAAATCCTGAAGCCTGTAGTAATTACTTTCGTACGTTCTTTTCGCATGTTTGTAAATAGATTCTTATTGTTAGATGCATATAATCATTCAAAGCAAGCGTTTGACTTTATGCAAACAACAATAGCAAAAATTGTAAAGAAAGAACTTGTATTTATTTGAAATGTGGCGTATGGCCAGGCAGTTTGTACACAAGAAAAGTAAAAAGCTATACGGAAACAATCTCGTTAAGTTCCAACTATGCTAGTACTCATATATTTCAACTATCTCATCTCCTTGCTGTCAGTAGAAAGTGAGTAGACTGATCGTCGCCATTTGAATCTTGAATGCTGATAGTAGTCTATAGATAGGTGATCCGGAAGAGACATAGTCGTACGCTTAAATCCCTAACTTTTGCCTAGACCGCCTTTCGGTTTTCGTCACGGGATACCCTTTTTTGCCCAAGCCGCCTTTTCAGGTTTTCGACTTGCCGGGTGTACATGTTTTGCATATATCCTTAACTTTTGTCCGAACCCTTTTGGTTCGCCAGGATGCCCTTATTTTTGCCTAGGTCAGTCGACCTAGCGGGTCTCTTTATCGTAGTATTTTTGACTATGTCTGCGTTCACGGGGTGTGGAAGTCTTCACCATCCATGGTGCTAAGTATCATAGCTCCAGAAAATACTATCTTGACTACAAACGGTCCCTCGTAGGTGGGAGTCCATTTGCCCCTGGGATCACCTTGTGGAAGAATGATGCGCTTGACTACTAGATCACCGACTTGGTAGACTCGGTGCTTGACCTTCTTGTTGAATGTTCTGATCATTCGTTTATGATAGATCTGTCCATGGTAGATGGATGCGAGTCGTTTCTCATCAATCAGGTTGATCTGGTCAAGGAGAGTCTGAATCCAATCGTCTTCACTTAACTCTGCGTCCTGGAGGACTCTGGTTGAGGGTATCTGAACCTCAATTAGTAGGACTGCTTCCATACCGTATACAAGAGAGAAGGGGGTTGCCCTTGTTGATGTTCGTACTGTAGTGCGATAACCATGAAGAGCAAATGGTAACATCTCATGCCAATCTTTGTAAGTCACTGTCATTTTCTGTATAATCTTCTTAATGTTCTTGTTGGCGGCTTCCACTGCGCCATTCATTTTAGGCCGATAAGGAGAAGAGTTGTGACGCTTGATCTTGAACTGCGTGCAGAGTTCGGTGATCATCTTATTGTTGAGATTAGAGCCGTTATCTATGATAATTCTTTCGGGAGTGCCATACCGACAGATAAGGTTATGCTTGATGAATCGAGCCACAACATTCTTGGTAACAGACGCGAACGAGGCTGCTTCTACCCATTTGGTAAAGTAGTCAATTGCCACAAGGATGAAACGATGTCCGTTGGAAGCGGTGGGCTTGATTTCTCCGATCATGTCAATGCCCCACATTGCAAAAGGCCAAGGAGCTGTTAGGACATTCAGAGGTCGAGGTACATGCACTTTGTCCGCATAACCGGCATTTGTGACAAGATCGAGCGTAAGGTGACAATCGACTTCCATGGTGGACCAATAGTAACTGTTCTCAAAATCTTCTTAGCCATCGTATGTCCATTGGAATGAGTACCAAATGCGCCGTGTAACTCTTCCATGATACGTATTCTTTTCTCGGTCTACACAGTAGTAAGCACAAATCGTGGTTGCGCTTGTATAAGATGCCGTTGCTGAGGAAGAATTTGGATGCGAATCTTCTCAAAAACTTCTTATCATTGACAGATGCCCCTGCGGGATATTCTTGAGTCTCAAGATACCTCTTCACGTCGTAGTACCAAGGTTTCTCTTCTGTATCAAGCTCATAACAATATTTGGTTCGTCAAACTTCTCAATGATGATCTGGGGAGCCTCGTTGTCCCATCTGACTTTGAACATAGATGACACAGTAGCTAATGCGTCTGCCAACTGATTCTCTTCTCGTGGAATGTGACTGAAAGTAATCTCTTTGAAGTGGGGAATCAAACTCAGAACATATTCTCGATACGGAATGAGATTCGGATGCTTCGTATCCACTCGCCTTAATCGGTGATCACTAAAGGAGTCTCCATACACTTGTAAGAACTTGATTCTTAAGTCAATAGCGACTTTAATACCCATGATGCACCAGATTCGCCATGTTGTTGGTGCAATGAAACATAATCTGGCGGTGAAAGGCGGTGTCTACCGAGGATGTAATGATGGCGCCAATGCCATTGCCAAGTGCGTTTGAGGCTCCATCAAAGACCATGGTCCATCGGGATCCTTGTTCGGTCCTTCGTCTGGCCACAGTTCTTCCTGTCGGTAACTAGTAAAACATCTTCGTCTGAAATTGAACGCATAGGCGATAGTCATCTACGGCTTAATGAGCCAAATGATCGGCTACTACACTTTGATCGCTTTTGAGAAGTGTCTTGGATGTCATACTCGGTCAGGATCATTTGCCATCTTGCTATTCTTCCGAGAGTGGTTTCTCAAATATGTATTTTATCGGATCCATCTTGAAATCAACAAGGTAGTGTGAGTCAACATATACTGTCTTAGTCGTCGAGCAGCCCAAGCCAAAGCGTTGCAAGTTTTCTCGAGCTGTGAGTATCTTGTTTCATAGTCGGTAAACTTTTTGCTAAGGTAGTATATTGCATGCTCTTTTCGGCCAGACTCGTCATGTTGCCCCAACACACACCCCATTGAGTTCTCTAACACTGTCAAGTACATGATAAGAGGTCTTCCTTCGGTGGGCGGCATCAGGATAGGAGGATTCTGCAGGTACTCCTTGATTTTGTCAAAAGCGATCTGGCAATTATCGTTCCATTCCACTACTTGATCTTTCTTTAGTAACATGAAGATTGGCTCACAAGTAGCAGTTAGATGTGCAATGAATCTGACAATGTAGTTCAATCGGCCCAAGAAACCTCTGACTTCCTTCTCGGTGCGGGGAGCTGGCATTTCTTGAATAGCTTTAACCTTGGCGGGGTCAACCTCAATTCCTTTACCACTGACAATAAACCCTAGGAGCTTTCTGGATCTGACTCCAAAGGTACACTTGTTAGGATTAAGTCTCAGTCTGTACTTCTTCAACCTATCAAGCAGTACGCAAATGATCGAGATGTTCTTCTTGATCGTGATCGAGCTATCATGTCGTCGACGTAGACCTCTATCTCGTGATGGATCATGTCATGAAATAATGTCACCATAGCACGATAAGTGGCGCCGCGTTCTTCATCCGACGGCATAACCTTGTAGAAAGTGCCCCACTGTAACAAAAGTAGTCTTCTCCATGTCTTGGAGCCATTTTGATTTGATTGTAAGGAGAAACCATCCATAAAGGAGAAAACCTTATGGGCGGTGTTGTCAACCAGAACATCAATATGAGGAAGTGGGAAATCGTCTTTCGGACTCACTTTGTTCAGATCTCTGTAATCCACACACATCCGTACCTTATCATCCTTCTTAGGCACAAGAACCACATTAGCAACCCATTGTGGATAGGAAGTAACTACTAAGAAGCCGGCGTTGAACTGTTTCATAACTTCGGCTTTGATTTTCTCTGACATCTCAGGACGCATGCGACGAACCTTCTGTTTCACTGGGAGAAAACCTTCTTTTGTCGGCAATCGGTGTACCACAATATCAATGTCCAACCCTGGCATGTCTTCGTATGACCAATCAAAAACCTCAATATAGTCTCGTAGCATCTGAACCAACCTTTCTTTAAAACTGCTCTCAAGACCCACTCCTATCTTGATCTCTTTTCCGTCTTCATCAGTACCCAAATTCACAACCTCAACTTGCTCTTCGTGTGGCTGTATAACTCGTTCTTCTTGCTGTAGTAGTCGGACAAGTTCTCCTGGAACTTCACGATCTTCCTCACCTTCATCTTCGGCTTGGTAGATCGGATTATCGAAGTCATATTTAGCAATAGCATAGCTGTTATCAACGAGATTCAGAGTGATTTCGCGTGTATCACGGGTGTGTGTAAGAAACACATAGCTTTTGAAGGGTGATAAAGTAAAAGAAAGAAAGAAACAATTGAATGCAAAAGTCCAACGATTTTATTGAATGAAAATATGCAAATGACAGATAATAACCCTCACAAACGAGCCATGATGCCCCGGGCAAGTCACCAGGCTTTCAAAGTTTATTGTTTAAAACATAGAAAATACGAAAAGAAAAACAAGAACAAGAGTAATTACTCCTATCTAAAGGAGATTGGTACAACGTCTTCAGTCTTCCAATTGCTGAGCCCTTTGTCTGGAGTTGGGAAGATCCACTTGCTGATGTCGAAGTCGTGGTCGTCGTCTTCTATAGCATGGATTCCACTCTGGATGATGCAGAAAGGAAGTTGGCCAGCACGTTCGCGGCGTATCATCTTCTGACCTTTGATGGTGAAGCCTAAACCAGTATTGTCAAATTTGAAAGGAAGATCAAGGAGCTGACCCCAAATAGCACTACCTCCTTGTTCAACAGCAGCTTGTGCATCTTTCAGCGAGGCCATCCTAGGCGGAGCTTGTGTAACTTCAGAGTGACAGGAGAGTCAACAGGCATGACTCTGGGAATTGTTTCAAAATCTTGACAAGGAGTCTCAAAGAAT
This sequence comes from Vicia sativa, assembly GCA_021764765.1. Lineage (NCBI taxonomy): Eukaryota > Viridiplantae > Streptophyta > Magnoliopsida > Fabales > Fabaceae > Vicia > Vicia sativa. The sequence continues at coordinate 148,702,545 of CM038793.1, read as the reverse complement.
TCACCCTCCATCTCGAGGTATCGGAAGGATAGATGGTGACCATATACTCTTCTTCACCACATCAGTAACAACTTTCCCTTTCACCGGTACACCGATGCAAGGTAGAGGCCACGTATCCAAGGGCATCCAAGTAGGCAAGAGTTTGGACGGATGTCCATGACAAAGAAAGTGGAGTCAAAAGTATGGGAACCGACTTTGACAGCAGTAGTGAGTCTCCAAGCTCGTTAGCTTAGAACCATCTCACAATAATGTCACTGGGTCTCAGAACCAACCCTTCGACATCAAGCCAATCAAAAACAGCCTTCGGAAGGATATTCAGAGTAGAACCGGTATCCACCAAAACATGAGACAATGTAACGCCCTTGCATTCAACAGAGATGTGCAAGGATTTGTTGTGTTTCTTTCCGGCAGGAGTCAAATCAGCATCAGAGAAACCTAGGCCATTGTTGGCAGCCAGACTAGCAATACAAACTTCAAACTGGTCAGTGGTAGTGTCTTGTGGTACGTGAGCATTCTTCAGAAACTTCACCAAGGCGTTAGCATGAGCCTCAGAGCACAAGAGCAGAGCAAGCATGGAGATCTTGGACGGAGTTTTCCCTAACTGTTCCACAACATTATAGTCACTCTTCTTGATAATCTTCAGAATTTCCTCCATTTCTTGTTTGGAGGTGTCTTCAGTAACTCCCTTTGGTACTTAAAGGTGATGAGTCATGGTTCTTGGGGAATGGATTGAATAGGCATGCGTTGAGTCGCAGTGTCTTTTGGAGGAGAGATATCTGGAGAGAACACTCTTCCGGTTCGGGTCACCTTACTTGATCCGGTGATATTGTCAATGTCAGGAATGGTAGCTTCCACTGTAAGATCTTCAATGGTCAGAGGGTCTTGCTTGACGCCATGATAGTAAACATCAGATCCATAATTCCAAGGAATAACTTTATCAGAGGAATACAGAACTGGTCTTGGAGAAGTAATGATAAGAGGTTCCACTCTAGGCACAGGATCAGCAGAGGAAATTCTTATAGTGTTAACATCAGCATAGTCTTCTAGGAAATCGTCACCCCATCCGGTTGCCTTAACATCTTCAATAGGAACTTTGTAGCTTTCGGGAACAGTGTACTTCACCATGTAATCATACTTTCCACTTGGCTGCCCCAAGGTATCCCACACAGATGGTGCAGTTTCGTTCACATCTTCGATCTTTAGTTTAGACATATCTTCACACAGCTTCTGCACAGGTGGTTTCAGGAATAGTATTTCACGGTTATCCATCATGCACTGAACACGTCTTCTCAACCAAGCACAACCATCAGGTGCAGATGGGCACCAACGGCAATTCTCTGGGCATCTGGATTGACACCGCTGCAGCAAATTCTTCTTAACAGTCATCAGAGGAATGGTCAAGTCATCTATGTTGAAAACATAAGTATATTCACCAACAGCATTGGAACTCTTGTCATGGTTAGGCATGAGAGCGTTGATCACATTCGGAGTCTCAACAGGAGGGTCAAACTCAATCTGCTTAGCTTCAATCATGTCATGAATTTTGTTCTTCAGAGCCCAACAATCATCAGTGTTATGTCCAGGGCTATTGGAGTGGTAAGCACACTTAGCATTAGGATTGTATCTCGGAGAGGAAGTGTTGACATTCTGAGGCGGATCCCTCAAGGTAATCAGCTCTGCTTTCAACATGTGTTGCAAGGCTTGAGACAATGGTATGTTGATCTTAGTAAACTGTCTTCGTGGCGGGTTCTGGATATGCGTTGTCTCGCTGAGGTTGTGCTGATGTAGGATTGGAGATCACAACTGCCCCCAGATATTGAGCGCGGTCGGTCTTGGCTCGGCTTTTCTGGCCATACACAACATTGACTTCTTTCTTTCCACCAAAAGATCTCTTCGCAGCATTTGAAGATGTCTCTATCTGAATCTTCCCACTTTTGATACCTTCAATATGCTCGCCTGTCAGTATTAGCTCGGTGAATACAGCTGAAGAGTTTCCAATCAGATGATTGAAGAACGGACCTGTTAGTGTTCCCATAAACATATCAACTAATTCCCTATTGGACAAGGGTGGTTGAACTCTGCCTGCTAGATCTCTCCACTTCTGAGCATACTCCTTGAACTTCTCATCACGACCCATAGACATGCTTTGTAGTTGCATGCGAGTGGGTGTCAATTCAGCATTGTACTCATACTGCTTGTAGAAAGCATCTGCTAATTTACTCCAAGTACGGATACGGTCATTCTCTAGCTGATAATACCACTCCAATTGAGTTCCGGACAAACTCTCTTGAAAATAATGCATCCACAACTTTCTATCATCAGTGTGGGGATTGATCTTCTGGACATAGGATTTCAAATGCAGCTTAGGACAAGACATGCCATCATACTTAGCAAAAGTTGGAACTTTGAACTTGGGAGGAATCACAACACCAGGGACAAGACTCAGATCATCAAACTTCAGCCCTGACATCTTCAGGTTTTCCACAGCATTCAAACGGTCTTCAAGTTGTTTGTACTTGTCATCTTCATCGGAGTACTGGCCATTATCATAATCTTTCTCAGGCTCATGCTGACAACCTTCGCCATCACCCTTGTCACTTTGCTCATCCTCCTTCTTGATACTTCCTTCAGAGAGCTCAATTCGACTAACCACTTTAGGACCACCTTTGTAGCATCTGCCCATGTTGAGGAGACCAACAACCTTCTTCTTTCTATTGATGAGCTTCTTCATATCTTCTTGGCCTTGGACCAAGCTGGTAAACATTTGCTGAAACTGGGCATTCTGAGCTTGAAGATCTTTGACAGACTGTTCAAGAGCCATTTCTGCTAAAATAAATAGCGAGCAAATGAGAAAACCAATCTTCAATGTACCTGTGATGCAATGTTATGCTATGATATGCAATTTTTATGCGAATGCAATGCAATGTTTTCAAGGACCTTAGAGATTTAAATTTGTTAAACAAGCAATGAACAAACATTTATTAGTACTCCTTTTATTCTTTTTCTTTTTAAGTACAAAAGATAGTTCAAACAAATAAAAGAAAACATATAAATCCTAAGCCTCTAAGTCTCCCATGGGCGCTTCCTCTTGGTGCCGAGGTAGGCGTTGATGTTTCGCTCCTCGTGAAGTAGCTTGGTCAACTCTAGCACTTTCTTCTCACTTGCATAACACTGAGCTTCAAAGGTATCCCTCTCTTCTTTTAGTTGAATCCAGGATCTCTTCAAAGGTATCCCTCTCTTGGTATCTGTCTTCTTTACCATGCCCCAAGCGTGTATGAACCTTCGTCGGTAATTCTGGAGATCGTGGTTGTAGTTGAACACAATATTTTGGAGAAGCATATCATGCGGACCATCTCTTCGAGCAAAACCATACTGACGTAGAGCTAAAGAAGGGTTGTAAGTAATACCTCCCCTTATACCAAGTAGTGGTACATTAGGGAATTATCCACAACGCTCAATGAAGGTGAAATCCTTTTGAGAGAAAAGACTCCAACAGATGTCTGAATGAGAGAGGGACATTAGTCTTTGAGACCACTTCATCCTTTGTTCATTCTTCAAAACTGATGGAGGAAGGTGAGAAATAAACCACCTAGAAAGTAACGGTATGCAACACATGGAAGTTCCTTGTCTCTTAGTAGTACGAGTGTGGAGAGAATGCAGAATATCTCCAAGTAAAGTAGGCACAGGATTACGAGCAAGAAACAACTTGATGGCGTTGACATCTATGAATTTTGATGAATTGAGCATGATCGGGAATTTCTGAAACTAATTCTTTGAGCTGAGAAGGTATACCCATAAAGTTGATTCAGATAGTCTTTCTAGAAGCCATAATCCCTACAAAACAGAGCAAAGATAAATCCCTAGGTCCTTGAAATAGTTAGAAATGATATGCAATGCAGATGATGTCATGATGTCATGTTTGGCACACACAAACAATTCACACAATGAGCCTAGGTTTAAGGCTTGCAAGAGGTATAGGTGATTACCCCACCAAAAGTTTAAGTTGGTTCATCCTGTCCTATAATAGTAACCGGGTTCTAGGAATCTCATATCATTGATCTTTCTCGTAGGCGTTTATTTCAATACGACTACCAAGTGGTCGAACGAAAATATCCCAAAAGTCGATCTTAATGAGCGTAGCATCGAGTATTAGCCAACCTTAGTAAGACCAAAGCCGCCATCTCACTACCTTCTAATGGCCAAGATGGGTCAATTAAGGTTCTAAAAGTTTAGTTAGTGCTTGATGACACCACGAATCCAAATACTATCCTCAACTTGGAAATGAAGAGTATCAGACATCCAAAGTGTCACACTAACGTAGCCATCATGTTGACCGTTTCGATATCGTCTAACGGTCGCGACGATTTATTGCTACTTACCTAAAAGGAAACCGGATCGGGTGTAGGATCCCCACAAATATAATACCCAAGCAACCCTTAAAGATAAAGCAAGCAAGTCAAACAGAAAGCAATAAAGGTGATCTAGAAATCCCTAAGGTGATTCTCTCTTTAGGGTGTCTCCCTGGCAGAGTCGCCAGTTCTGTAATACGGTGAACTGACTTTGTGGATTTTGTATTGCAAATGTGCGGATAGCAAGAGTCGCCACTGACTTTTCTTTTATCCAATTAAGGAAGGTAAAAGTAAAAAGACCTTCGTTAGATTCTGAGTAAGGGAGAAGGTTATGAAAAGGGAAGGTATTAGCACCCCTTTCCATCCGTAGTTATCTACGGGCTCTTAGTTGCTCTTAGATCACTTTAAAAACTATGCTTTCTGTGTGATTGAAAAATGTTTTGAAAAGGCATTTCACTTTGACTTTGTAATGATTCATGTAGGAATGTATACAAAGTGTTCGGAAATGTTTCGTTTTGAAAAGAGTTTGAACTTTGACAAAGTGTGTTGTGTGAAAAGTATTTTGATAGAGCAAGCAACTAAAAGTCTTATTACCTACTCAGAATTGGTCGTTTTCGTATTGTTTTACTTTCCTTTAGAATAGCGCTATCCATACCATTAGTTGGTAGGTAACTCTATTTGTTGGATGTAAGGGGGACATTCGAAGGGACATCGGATGGTCATAGAAAGCAACTTGTAGGAAGTATCCTAGCACATTCGAAGGGACTATCATCATTTTTCGTAGGCGACAATCGAGGGTCAAGATCATGTATTCGGAGGCGACATCGTGGGTCTATGATCTTTGTATCGAAGGGACTATGATTATTTGTTTTAAAGGCAACAGTGCTATAATACCTCTACGTTCGAGGGACTTGACCATTTGTATTCGTACAGGCAACGAGAGAGAATTACCCTAAGGGGTGGGTGTGTGAAAGAGTGTGTCAATTCAGATATTTTATCTTGGAAATTAGTGGGATATGTTCAATTTTAGTCTTGCCATACACGCCTAATTACTAGCAGTTTACATGGTGCGCAAATTAAAATGCGGAAGTGTAAAGATGCGGAAAGATAAATCCTACGCTATTACATGGCTTTGGGGCAGATACATAATTTAACTGTGCGGAAAATAAAATCCCTAATTAAAACTATTACATCCCATAAGCAGTTACATTATTGGAAAAAAGAAAAAAACATTAAAAAGAATCGTCTGAAACGAGATAACCTGTGAAAAGATGAGAAAATCGGAAAATACGATGAAATCGAATAAGAGGAAAATGTTAGTAAAAATGCAAATTTTTAGATGAGAAAAATATTTCATGCTGGAAATAACATTAATAAGCTAAAATAATTTTTTGGGATTTTTTGGATGCAATTCAATAATTAAAAACTAATTAAAAGTGATTTAAATGATAAATTAGTAATTAAATTAAATATGCATGCAAAATAATATTTTTTAATTTTATAAATTAAATAAACATTTTCTGAAAATAAATGCAAAAAGAAAAATATTTTTTGGAGTTTTAAAATGCATGATAGAAATTATTGAATGAAATTAAAATGCATGTAAAATATTAAATAAAAGAAAATAAAAAAAAAGTGAAGTTTGTAAAAAGAAGAAAAAAAGCATTGGTTTTGCCAGGATTCAAACTGGAGACCTGGCTTTCAAACCTTGAGTTCCCTTGCCTTGACCAACTGAGCTAGCGTGCTTCACTGTTTGGAAACCGGAACGAGTGGAATGTAAACACGCGTCACTCCCTGACTGCCTCCATCACGCGCCAAGCTTCGTCTTCCTCAATTTGAATTTTTGAAAATTCCGGCTTTGCTCAACCCTAGCTAAATCAAAATCACATACGATAATATAAATGAACGAAACCATGGATCGATTGGAAACATCATTCCGAATGCAATGGTAATGGTCTCGAGGTCCAATTTTTCCGTTTTAAGGAAACCCTAATTCGTGGTCAAGAACCCTAATCATGGCATATCGTGTTTCCGGCCATGGAAATACAATTAACCTGCCCAGATCGCTTGCAAACTTCTCACTAATCACAAAACAACAACAAATCGTGTTAAAAATGCATGAATATGAGAAATCGATTTTGAAATATATTTGAACAAACCGAATTCAGATTCCTTGATTCTTGATGGTTTTGAACAATGTGAGGGTCTGGATCGATTCAGGAGGTATCAAGGAGCGTGTTTGAGTGCTTGAAATCAATTGAAACGACCTAAATCCAAGGTTGCTAGTTGCTTGTATGCCATGATTTTTGAGCTTCAATAGGGTTTCTCCACCCTAGTGTGGCATGTGTTCTATATATATAGTAGATGGATTCAGAGTTGATTTGAGAAAGAATCAATCACTAATCAATGCAAAACATATTTGATTTTGTACCAAATCAAATTTCCATCTTTTTGATCAATTTTCAATCAAATCTTGCCATATCCAACCAAATTTCGAAATTTGCTGGCTTTATTGAGTTGCTTGGCTCTCAAGGAAGAAAGAAGAATCAAATTTGCATTTAATTTTGATTTTATACTTTATTTTTGAATTTAATTTGTATTTAAATGAATAAATTCCAAATTAAATAGAAAAATAAAATAAAAATTCGTGGCATTGGGCTTGGATATTCCTAATTGCATAAGGAACAAGTTTGGATGAAGAAAAAGTAAGCCCATTTGCAAAAATTTTGATTTAGAGGTATTTCTCTTTGTGCACTTCTTCAAAATTGCCCAACTTGTGAATGTTGTATCTTGCTCAATTTTCCATATTTTTGAGTGTTCTTGGACTTTTTGAAAAGCTCTAGGAGTCCTCTAACCAACCTTTTTGGTCTCATCTTAATTGGAGTTTCTATGCTCAATATATCTTCAAAACAAAATGTTGACTTTTTGTTGACTTTTGAAAAGGACCTGTAATATTTTGATCCATACCTCTCAAATGAAGCATTTTTTGAACATTCTTGTGAGACATGAAGTTGTAGGGAATGGAATTTCCTTCAAAACAAGAGGTGGTGGAAAAATTTCTGAGAAAGTATGAAGAAGTTATGATCAATCAAAGTTTGGTTGAGTTTTCTCAGAGAAACCCTAATTTAGAAAGTTTGACTTTTGAGCAAATCTTGAGTTTTCTTGATGAATCATGATCAACCCTTGATCAAATGATGAATTTAACTTCAAAATGAGGATGTTGACCAAAAATCATGAAGTTTGACTGTATGTTGACCACAGTTGACTTTTTGTCCAATACAACTGATTTTCAACCATCTGAGCAATTGTCTGAGGAAATTTGACTTGTGAAGCTTGAAACTTGACATGTCGAACATTTGAAGCATATGAGGAGGCATGATGAACATTGGAGATGTTGGAAATCCATTTTGCTATGAGAATTGCCAAACCCTAGTTTGGGTTGACTGTCTAGGAGAGGGTTTGTCTGATTAACCCTTGAGGAATCCTTAAGTATTGATGTATGGAATGTCTTGAGAAGATGGAGGGCAAATTTTGGGGTATGACAGTGTGCAGCGAGGATACTCGTGGTTGTGATAAGATAAAGAGTGATCTTCAAGATATGATGGACAAGAACCTTATTCAGGTTATCAGGTTGAAGGATGAGCCCGAAGTTGAAGTGAATGCTGAATATGGTCCTTCTAGGGAAGTTCAAATCTATGATGTGAATGAGACTAATGCTAATTTGGTGAATTTTCACGCCAAGTTCAATTTCATTGAAGGGAAAGAGGTGCACCAATATAGTGAATGCTCAGTATGTAGCACATATCATCGTGGTTGTGATGTTGTGAAAAGAGATATTCAACGTCTGCTAGATGAAGGCATTATTCAGATTGTAGTAAGCAGGGTTGGTGTCAACAATGGCGTCAATATGATTGAAGGATCGCTTGATAAATCTGATGATGAATACATTTCTGTTGATGAGTATTTCTCCGCTGATGAGTCTGGTGATGAAGCAGATGTAAATGTCATTGTGCCACATTTTGATATTCCCACTCTTGTGGAAGTGACCTATTACAGTAAGCCTCCAATTACTCCTTTGGTTATTAGCTTACCTGGACATGTCCCGTATAGTTCCAACAAGGATGTATCATACAAGTACAATGCCACCATTCTAGAAGGAGATGTTGAGGTTCCAATTCAACCGTTACCTCAAGTAGGAAATATTGTTGATGCTAGTCGAATGACCAGAAGTGGTCGTGTATTTGCTCCTTTATTTCCAAAGTTGGCTAATGATGGTAAGAAAATTGTGAAAACTAGTGCTGAACCCAAGAAAGTTAAAGGGCAGACTAGTGGGGTAGCTCAAGAGAAAGAAATGAATGATTTGTTGAAGATTATCAGGATGAGCGATTATAAGATCGTTGAGTAACTGCTGCATACACCATCAAAAATTTCAATCGTGACTCTGTTGATGAATTCTTTCACTCACAGATAACTATTCAACAAATGACTCAACACATGTGACTCTGAGCAAAATTGAAACAGAGCGGGATGGAAATTGTTTACTTTCTCATAAAAATTAATAACTCCACAGTTAAAAAAATACATGTATACACAAAGTGTAAAAAAAAGAAAACAATATCAAAATAGAACAAATACCATTAAAAGAAATATAATCATCTAAAATGAAATATGTGATCACCGATTACCGACAAGCTATTTATTTTCTTTGACACACAAAGCAAAGTACTGAAAAGAGCCGGACGGGAAGAGAATTCGTCAATTATGTCATGAAATGATCAAGTGGTTCCGTAACCGTTACCATCACTACTTGTCAGTTTATCAAGAATTAGATAATATGTACTGAAAAAACAATATTTTCAAAATTGAATTTGTGTGATTTCTCTTTATATAAACAAGTATTCAACTTTAGAATTGAGTGAGAAGAACAACGTGTCCCCCTTGTAATTTCTCTGTGGCTATACACAAACGTGAAAAGCTCCCCATGGCAACTGCTTCGTTGGTGTCTGCTGCTCTAAAAAGGTAATCCAAATGTAACTTCATTTTGTTTAATTTGCATACATAAGCAAGCATGCATAGATTTTTTTTTACATTGCACTTAACTAATTGAAGGCTTGAGGGGAAGGTAGCTCTGATCACCGGTGGTGCAAGCGGCATCGGCGAGGCCACGGCAAGACTATTCTCTCAAAACGGAGCTAAAGTCGTTATAGCTGACATCCAAGACGATCAAGGTCACTCTGTTTGTCAAGACTTACACAAATCATCAGCTTCTTATGTTCATTGCGACGTGACAAATGAAAAAGACATTGAAAACGCTGTGAACACAACGGTTTCCAAATTCGGTAAACTAGACATCATGTTTAACAACGCAGGAATAACCGGTGTAAATAACACCAATATACTTGAATACAAATTATCTGATTTTCAACAAGTGATTAACGTTAACTTGATTGGTGTATTTCTTGGAACAAAACACGCTTCAAGAGTAATGATCCCTGCTAAACGAGGTAGCATAATCAACACAGCTAGTATTTGTGGAAGCATAGGTGGTGTGGCTTCACATGCTTACACGAGTTCAAAGCACGCCGTTGTGGGGCTGACGAGGAACACGGCGGTCGAGCTTGGACCGGCGGGTGTTCGGGTGAATTGTGTGTCTCCTTATGTTGTTGCTACTCCGTTGGCTAAGAATTTCTTTAAGCTTGATGATGATGGGTGTTTAAGCGTTTATTCTAACCTAAAGGGGACAAATCTTATGCCAATTGATGTGGCTGAAGCTGTTTTGTATTTGGGAAGTGATGAAGCTAAGTATGTCAGTGGTCACAATCTTGTCATTGATGGAGGATTTACGGTTGCGAACAATGGATTTTGTGTTTTTAGACAATCTATCTGATTGTGAGCACTTTGATACGTACGTCTTTAAAGTGCAATTATTGTTGTTTCTCGGGTCTTGTAAGTCGCATGCTACAGTCGTGCTAAACTCCTAGTAAGGGAAACTGTGACAATTTTATAAATAAAATGTTATTTTAAATTTTAACACATGAAAAGTTAGAATTTTTTTTCGAAAAAAAAACATAAATAATCATGTTTTGAAAATATTTACTAAAATAACCATATTTCAGAAAAAGTATACATGCAGGAGTATATCTCCATTGTTTTTTACATGGAGGAGTCATCTCAGATGGCGCTTAAGTGCATGTTTTTTTAAAAGTCGTTTCAGATGGCGCTTTAGTGCAAATGAAAAGAAAAAAACCATCTGAGATGGCGTCTTAGTGTAATAGTAATTTTTTTTTTCCGATTCAAATTTTAGTACGGGACATTGTTGTGAAATTAAATTTTAAATATAAATTTTCATTACAAACATAGCGAATAACAACTACATAGATTTATTGTTGGTGTCCCGGGACAAGAAGACGACCACCGGGTCTTTGCTGAGGCCGTTGTGGTTGGGTCGATGGCCTTTCGTAGTGTATGCGATCAGGATCCATGTATTCCTCTAGATCTGCATGGCTTCATTTTCTCAAAGCTTAGTCGTTGTCGTGGGGGGTTAGGTTCCATGCGAGGATGATAGCACTTGTCATCTTAATAGGTGGGGTCAAAAGGAATTTGGGTGTTTGGAGACTGGTATCCATATGAATGATGAAGGCTTTGTACGATGATAGTTGGTGGTATGTTCGGTTGGTTGGAGAATATTTATCGGGTATGTCAATGTTTGGGATGAGGTGAGATGTTCATGGGTCCAAATAGGGGCGTTGGACATATGCTTTTTGTTAGAAGTATTGTATTTGAGTCTTGGGCATGTGGGAGTATTGAAATTGTGTGTCGGGCAAACTTCTATCTGTATTTTACTCTCGTAACAAAATAGTTGATAATTTAAAACTAGTAGTTGAAACTAGAAAATTATTCTTTTAAAAGGAACTGATCAAATGGCATTGCTAAACCCCGTCGACTATATGACCTTACATAACGATAAATAAATTTAGCCCAGCATGTTATACGATTCAATAATAACGCAACATAAATAAATAACATCAGACAATTTAAATAACCCAGGCATTTCAGACAATTTTGGCATTAATAAATAAAAACAATTAAATTAAACCTGAAAATAATATTGCGGAATATTTGGCTAACTTCAGGTGTCTACCACAGGTCGGTGAGATCTGGCCTTTGTTGCTCCGAAAAATAAATGCGATGAAGAAAAATAAAAAGCACGATTCTAACGTAAGGTTAGAATCAGCAAAGATTCAGAGCAATCCCCGATGTGGAAATTGCTACGAGAAAATAGAAGCAGAAACTACTAAATAACCTAAACCGGAATCTGTAAAATAAAACTGAAAATAAATGGTACTAAGAAAATTCGGCAGAGTAACAGTAAGGTAAGTGAAAAAGAAAGCGTGTGAAAAAATGAGGATTGAGGCCCTATTTGTAGACTTGGAGGTCGCTTGAAACAAATAGGATGTTAAGGATTTCTCTCCTCCGGATTCGCCTCCGTAGAAATCGCTACGGACAGTTGGTTGAGTGTGATTGTCGTCACAAGGCTTGGAGAGGAAGCTTTGCTTTCTAAGTCATCGTTGTAACACCCCATATTTTTAATTATTACTAAATTGGAATTTTAATTATTTATTTAATTAAAATTTAATTTTTGGGAATTTTTGGAATATTAGAATTTTTGGAAAATAAATAAAAGGAGAGAATTTGGATTTATGGTGTAAAGAGTAGAAGGAGGGGTGTATGGAGTAAAAGCCTCTAATAATTTATTTTATTGTTATTATTATTATTATAGAATAATAATAAAAGGAATAAAAAGAGGAAAAAGAGAATTGAGAGTTATTTGGAGAAACGGATCATACGTGAAAAGAGAGAAGAGGCAGAAGGAAGAGGAAAACCTAAAGCTTGAGAAATTCAAGAAATTGGATAAGGCAAGGGGTGATTTTATCTATTTATTATGCCTTATAGATTTTGGAGAATGATAGGATTGATTGAGTAGTTAGTAATCCCAATTTAGGATTTTATAGGTTTATGAGTTTAAACCCTAAATCCATGAATTTTGATGTTTTGATGCAAATTGATGTTATGGTGTTGTTAGATGTTGTTGTACCATGATAGAATTGCAATATAATCATGTTTTTGGAACTGTTTTGATGATACATATGTTTGGGGTCGAAATTGGTTGGATTGGGAACCACTGTTGTTAAATCAGATTTTTTTTCAAGCAACCGATTGCTGTTTGGTGTAAATCGATTGCACTGCTTCGAAAATATGATTTTTGGCCCCTGGGGCTGTGTGCAATTGATTGCAGTCTGGTGCAAATCGATTGCACCCTGTATGACAAAAAATTTGGAAACTTCAAAAACTCGTAACTTTCAAACCATAAGTCTGTTTTAGTCATTGTGTTGGACAATATTCCTTAAATTAAATAATATATTTTATGAAATGAAGAAAATAATAATTAATTGGTTTTATGTTGGAAAGTATTAGTTTTTCTGAAATGTGGATAATTGTACTTAGTGTACTTGGTGGAGGAAACTAGTATGTTATTGTACTGATGAAAATTGGATGTAGGTTGATGTTGCATGCTATATTCTTGTTGATGTTGTATATTCATGATGTTGCTGATATCATGTGTTGTTGTTGATGTTGTACATTCATGATGTTGTTGATATCATGTGATGTTGCTGATGTTGTATATTCATGATGTTGTTGATATCATGTGTTGTTGTTGATGTTGTATATTCATGATGTTGTTGATATCATGTGTTGTTGTTGATGTTATATACTCATGATGGTTGTTGATATCTTGTGTTGTTTTTTATATTTTATATCCATGATGGTTGTTGATATCATGTGTTGTTGTTGAATGTTGCATGCTGTTGATGTGCTTGCATATATATTGGTGGTAGCTAATTCCCATTGTGTGAAATTAGTGAGTTAGCCAATATCCATTACCGAGTTGGAATGGGCTGTGAGGTTTTATCTATATTCGAGTTGGAATGGAATAAATGTTAATGCTGTGTCCGAGTTGGAATGGAACAGTATGTGAATTTAGTTCACTGTCGGTACCACATGCATAAAGTCTTGCATCGCATTTTTGTATGAATTATAACATGATAGGATGGTTTCCAGTGTTATAATCTTGTTGTTGTGTATGATGTATGTTATAACTTGGATTGTGAAATAAATCTGATTATGCTGAATAGGGTGGACTAATAACTTGTGAAATTCTATTGTTTTGATGAATTTATAATGCATTTTAATTATGATGAAGTCTCACCCTTACTTTGATGATTTCAGATTGAAGCTTTAGCGGCTTAGGAGTTGGTGAAGATGGCTCGTAGAGCTATGCTATTTAATTATTACGTGTCGGTGTCATGCTCTGGTCTTGTAACACTGGGGAACTTTGTCTAGAGTTATTTTTGAACTCAGATTTATTTGATGTTTAGTTGGATAATCGTTTTGATCATATCAATGCCCCACATAGAAAATGGCCAAGGAGAGGTTAAAACATTCAAAGGTGATGGTAGCACATGCACCTTATCATCTTATACTTGGCATTTATAACAAACTCAGGCATGATTAAAATGATCGACCTCCATGGTAGACCAGTAATACCCAGCTCGCAAGATCTTTTTAGCCATAGTGTGCCCACTAGAATGAGTTCCAAATGAGCCCTCGTGCATCTCTTCGATATTCTTTGCAGCTTCATCTTTACCAACACATCTGAGCAACAGCTCGTCATGATGTCTATGTTATAGCACATCGTTGTTGAGAAAGAACTTCGCCGAGAATCTTCTCAGGAACTTCTTATCTATCACAAAAGCTTCCTCTGGATAATCTTGAGTTTCAAGATATCGCTTGACATCATAAAACCAAGGATTGCCATCTTTCTCTACTCCAATCTCAAAATAAAAGGCAGGCTCATCCAATCTCTGAATGGTTATCGAAGGCGCTTCATTAGCCCATTTGACTTTAAACATGGATGCTAGGGTGGCTAAAGCATCATTCAGGTTGTTCTCTTATCGTGAGATGTGATCGAAAGTGATCTCCTCGAAGTAAGGAATCAATTTCATCACGTGTTCACGGTAAGGAATCAAATTTAGGTGACGAGTCTCCCAATCACCGTTAATATAGAAAATCACAAGTGGAGAGTCCCCATACACTTTCAGATGTTTAACTCTCAAGTCAATCGCCTCCTCGATACCAAAGATGCAAGCCTCGTACTTAGCCATGTTATTGGTGCAATCAAAGCAAATTTGGGCTGTGAGCAGAATATGATGACTGTCCGGAGTAGTAATTACTGCACTAATACCATTGCCCAACGCATTGGAGGCTCCATAAAAAACCAAAGACCACTTGGAATCTGGTTCGGGCCCTTCTTCTGGACTAGGGATGTTACAATCCTAGATGTACATGATATCCTCATCAGGAAATTCAAATCTCATTGGCTGATAATTGTCTACAGGTTGGTGAGCAACGTAATCTGCCAACACACTACTCTTGATAGCTTTTTGAGTAGTATACTGGATGTCATACTCTGTTAGAATCATTTTCCATCTAGCGATCTGGCCTATCAAAGCTAGCTTCTTAAATATGTACTTGATCGGATCCATCTTGGATATCAACAAGGTTGTGTGAGTCAACATATATTGTCTTAGTCGGCGAGGAGCCCACGCTAAACCACGTCAAGTTTTCTCGAGCAGTGAGTATTTTGTTTCACTGTCGGTAAACTTTTTGCTTAGGTAGTATATTGCATGCTCTTTTCACCCTATTGAGCCTTCGAGCACTGTCAAATACATGATCAACGACCTACCCTCCACGGGAGGCATGAGAATCAGAGGTTCCTGCAAATACTCTTTTATCTTGTTGAATGCGATTTGACAATCGTCATTCCACCTGACCATTTGATCCTTTCTCAATAATTTGAAAATAGGTTCGCATGTGGCAGCCATGTGAGAGATGAATCTAGAGATGTAGTTTAACCTCCCTAGAAAGCCACAGACCTCTTTCTCAGTTCTTAGTTCAGGCATTTCTTGAATTGCTTTTACTTTAGCATGATCAACCTCGATGCCTCTTCCACTTACAACGAAGCCTAACAACTTGCCAAATCGTACGCCAAACGTACACTTGTTCAGATTCAGCCTTAATCTGAATTACCTCAGCCTTTCAAACAACTTTTATAGGTGTATCAGATGCTCTTCTTCATCTTGAGATTTAGCAATCATGTCGTCGACATATACTTCAATCTCCTTATGAATCATATCGTGAAAAAGAGTTACCATTGCACGCTAGTACGTTGCCCCGGCGTTTTTCAACACACATTCTAACCTTGTCGTCTTTCTTGGGCACAGGAACAATGTTGGCAACCCATGGAGGATAAGAGATGAATTTCAAAAAACCTGCATCAATCTGTTTCTGGACTTCCTCTTTGATCTTCCTAGATATCTCGGGATGAGTTCTTCGAAGTTTTTGCTTAACAAGAGGATAGTCTTCTTTCAAAGGTAGCTTATGCACTACAATATTGGTATCCAACCCAAGCATGTCTTCATAAGACCAGGCGAAGATATCTGAATACTCTCGGAGTAATTCAATTAGTCTTTGCTTTACACTGTCTTCTAAAGCAGCCCGATCTTTGCTTTACATTGAATATTCTCTCGAGATCGATCAAGTTTCATGGCTTGGTTGATCTTAACCTGATTCATTCTTTCTCCATTCACCAAGCATTTAAAACACTTTCAATAAACTTTTAAACTCGATCTAACGTCGAGTCTTCTTTTCAAACCTCGATCCAAAGTCAGTCTTTTGGACGTTAGGCCAATTGTTTAAAAACTTGTGCTAAATAAACTCCTAGTCTTTAAATTGCTGGACGCTAGACCAATTGTTTAAAGACTTCTAAATAACGTGAACTTTGTTTCACATAACCTTTTCATAAGAAAACCTTTTTGGTTGATAGACGACTCGTCTGAGCATTAACTCCTCTAGTTTTTAGTATTTGAATCGTAGGATGCTAGTCCTATTGATCGATACTTTTCCCCCCACTTAAAATCAATTTTAAATCATTCAAACCTTTTGTGCGTCCGAGCACCTTTTACCTTTAAACCATTTTCAAGATTAAACATGCTTCATTTATAATTGAGATGTTCATCCTCTACGTAACGACCGTTTTTAATTAATATTATATTATATTAATATTTTCGAATTACCGATCAATATATATGATAATATATTTGGCGACGTTCCGTTCGGTTCGGTAAAATATTATTCGGACCAATGTTTAATTCCCCGGAATTATTGGATATTATTAGTGTGTTAATTTATTAGTAAGTTAGGGGTGTGGGGAGCAATTGTTGAGGATTGGGTTTTCACCCTTGGCTTACTAGTTGAAATACCTTTATAAACCATTTCTCCTCATTTTCCTTCCATTCAAAATACCAAAACCAAACATGGGAACTTGGAAGCTAGTAAGAAAACATAGTTATAAAACCAAATTTTCCTCATTCTTCTCATTTTACAAACAAAGCCAAGAATAGAAACCTAGAGAGAAAGAAAGGGTTTTGGGAGAAGAAGAGCAAGAGAAGAAGGAGAGGAAGATCATGAGCAAGCTTGTGGATTGAGCTTTGTAGAATCATCATGGATCATCCAAGCTAGAGGTAAGGGGTTTGATTCTCTATCTCATATTTTTAGGTTTTGATGTTTATGTTTTGGATTTGGGGGAAAAGTTGATAAGTTGATTTATAGGGTTTTGGTTGATTGTTTAAGTGAAATAGATTAGAAGAGTTGGAATAGGAGTAGGGATTATGAGGTTGATGATGATTAGAATCAATGGGAATGGTAAAAGTGAAGTTGGGAATGTTAAAAATGGAGTTTTCACACGTAGCCATTGTAACACGGTGAACTGACTTTGTGGATTTTTGTATCGCAAATGTGCGGATAGCAAGAGTCGCCACCGACTTTTCTTTTATCCAATTAAGGGAAGGTAAAAAGTACAGAAAAAGACCTTCGTTAGATTCTGAGTAAGGGAGAAGGTTATGAAAAGGGAAGGTATTAGCACCCCTTTCCATCCGTAGTTATCTACGGGCTCTTAGTTGCTCTTAGATCACTTTAAAAATTGCTTTCTGTGTGTTTGACAAAATGTTTTGAAAAGGCATTTCGCTTTGACTTTGTAATGATTCATGTAGGAATGTATACAAAGTGTTCAGAAATGTTTCGTTTTGAAAAGAGTTTGAACTTTGACAAAGTGTGTTGTGTGAAAAGTATTTTGATAGAGCAAGCAACTAAAAGTCTTATTACCTACTCAGAATTGGTCGTTTTCATGTTATTTTACGTTCCTTTAGAATAGCGCTATCCATACCATTAGTTGGTAGGTAACTCTATTTGTTGGATGTAAGGGGGACATTCGAAGGGACATCGGATGGTCATAGAAAGCAACTTGTAGGAAGTATCCTAGCACATTCGAAGGGACTATCATCATTTTTCGTAGGCGACAATCGAGGGTCAAGATCATGTATTCGGAGGCGACATCGTGGGTCTATGATCTTTGTATCGAAGGGACTATGATGATTTTCTTGAAGGCAACGGTGCTAGAATACCTCTACGTTCGAGGGACTTTACCATATTTGAATTCGTAAGGCAACGAGAGAGAATTACCCTAAGGGGTGCATGTGTGAAAGAGTGTGTCAGATTCCAGATATTATATCTTGAAATTAGAGTGGGCTACGTTGATTTTAGTCTTGCCATACACTCCTAATTACTAACAGTTTATAGGGTGCGGAAATTAAAATGCGGAATGTAAAGATGCGAAAAGATAAATGTCCTACGCTATTACATGGCTTTGGGGCAGATACATAATTTAAACTTGCGGAAAATAAAAGCCCTAATTAACTATTACATCCCATGAGCAATTACATTATTGGAAAAAAAGAAAACAGTAAAAGAAACCGTTTGAAACGGAATAACCTGTGAAAAGATGAGAAATCGGAAAATACGAGAGAAATCGAATAAGAGAAAAATGTTAGTAAAAATGCAAGTTTTTGAATGAGAAAAATATGACATGCTGGAAATAACATAAATATGCTAAAATAATTTTTTGGTATTTTTTTAGATGCATTTTAATAATTTAAAACTAATTAAAATTGATTAAAATGCTAAATTATGAATAAAAATAAATATGCATGCAAAACAATATTTTTTTAATTTTATAAATTAAATAAACATTTTCAGAAAATAAATGCAAAAGGAAAAATATTTTTGATGACTTTTAATGCATGAATAAAAATATTGAAAAGAATTAAAATGCATGAAAAAATATTAAATAAATAAAATATGAAAATAAGAGTTTTGCAAAAGAGAGAAAACCAAATGGTCCTGCCAGGATTCGAACTGGAGACCTTGGCTTCACAGCATCCATGCCTTGACCATCTGAACCAACGCGCCCACGTGTTTGAAATCCGGAGCGAATGGAGAAAGAACAAGTGTCGCTTCCAGGCTTCATCGTTTCCGCGCCAAGCTTCGTCTTCCTCGTTTCAAAAATTTGAAAGTTCAGCGTCGGCCATTGTTCGACGCTACAGACCCTGGCTAAACCAAAAATCAAGCACACATAATATAAATGAATTGTAAGACCATGGTTCGATTCAGGATATCATTCCGAATTCATTGGCAATGGCCTAGAGGTCCAATTTATCCTAATTCATTGCAACTCAAAAAACCGTGGTACACAAGCAAATTAACTCCAAATCCTTCTACTATATATACATAACTCCATCCAAATTCTCTACCCTAATTCGTGTGGCATGAGTTATGTATATATAGTAGAAGGATTTGGAGTTAATTTGAGGAAGAATCAATCATTAACCAATGCAAATCAAATTTGATTTTGTACAAAATCAAATTTTCATATTTTGATCAATTTTCAATCAAATCTTGCCATACCAATCCAAATTTCGAAATTTGCTGGCTTTGTTGAGTTGCTTGGATCTCAAGGAAGAGAGAAAATCAAGTTTGCAATTAATTTTGATTTTATACTTTATTTTTGAATTTAATTTGTATTTAAATGAATAAATTCCAAATTAAATAGAAAAATAAAATAAAAACTCGTGGCATTGGGCTTGGATATTCCTAATTGTATAAAGAACAAGTTTGGATGAAGAAAAAGTAAGCCCATTTGCAAAAAATTTGATTTTTAGAAGCATCTCTCTTTGTGCACTCTTTCAAAATTGCCCAACTTGTGAATGGTGTATCTTGCTCAATTTTCCACATTTTTTGAGTGTTCTTGGACTTTTTGGGAAGCTCTAGGACTCCTTTAACCAACCCTTTTGGTCTCATCTCAAGTGGAGTTTCTATGCTCAATATATCTTCAAAACAAAATGTTGACTTTTTGTTGACTTTTGAAAAGGACCTGTAATATTTTGATCCATACCTCTCAAATGAAGCATTTTTTGAACATTCTTGTGAGACATGAAGTTGTAGGGAATGGAATTTCCTTCAAAACAAGAGGTGGTGGAAAAATTTCTGAGAAAGTATGAAGAAGTTATGATCAATCAAAGTTTGGTTGAGTTTTCTCAGAGAAACCCTAATTTAGAAAGTTTGACTTTTGAGCAAATCTTGAGTTTTCTTGATGAATCATGATCAACCCTTGATCAAATGATGAATGTAACTTCAAAATGAGGATGCTGACCAAAAATCATGAAGTTTGACTGTATGTTGACCACAGTTGACTTTTTGTCCAATACAATTGATTTTCAACCATCTGAGCAATTGTCTGAGGAAACTTGACTTGTGAGGCTTGAAACTTGACATGGAGAATCTTTGAAGCATATGAGGAGGCATGAAGGACATTGGAGATGTTGGAAGTCCATCTTGATCTGAGAATTGCCAAACCCTAGTTTGGGTTGATTGTCTAGGAGAGAGTTTTGTCTGATCAACTCTTGAGGAATCTTTGAGTATGGAGGGCAAATTTTGGGGTATGACAGCCATCAACACGTGCCGTGTTGATTAACACGGGCCGTGTTGACCTCTTTAATAGGGAATAATAGTTGTCAGGCCAATCAACACGGGCCGTGTTGATTCACACGGGTGCCTGTGTTGATTCATTGACTTTGGTATTTTTGTGTTTTCTGGGGGCTTTTCAACACGGGCCGTGTTGATTAACACGGGGGCCCATGTTGATTCATCTGTAGCCTCCCATATTCTGATTTTTTTCACTTCTTTTTCCCCGATTATGTCCCGATTTTCCGATTTCGGTAAATTCGACGACGGAGCATGTTGCTCCGAATCCAACGAGAATTGACGTGCTAACTTTGTTTGACATGTAAAATATAGTGGTGAGGTTAGTTTTTGGAAATTACGAGTTTTTACGAGATGACCCGAAATAGGTCAATTTATGGTAAAATTGTATCGGATTGTGTTTTAGTAGATTTAAGGCACGTATGGACAATCCGATTTTGATGTTGACGATTATGATTAGTGCCGGTTATTAGGAATACTTGTTGATTATGCGATGCGATGTTATATGTCTTTGTACATGATGATGTGATAATTATATTGATGTTGTTAATAAATGCTTTCGATTTGTGAATGCATGATTTTGATGATAATGAATTAGTGGTGATGTTTTGCATAATGCAAATATGAGGCGATGATATATTTATCTTGTTTTGGATAAAGTATGGCGATGTGGGCTTTATGCCAATTTTGATGAGCGGCGATGATGTTTTTGTGTTGTGTTGTTTTATTGTCGAGTCACATACATTGCATTGGCGACGATGGGCTTTTATGCCAAGCGACGAGGCTTTTATGCCAAGTGTCCTAATTATGGACAAAGTGACGGGTACCACATGCATAACATAGTCGTGTCTCATGGAGTCGGTTATGTTTATGTTTGAGTTGTTTGGCGTTGGGTTTTAATTGATGAATGATGTTGAATTGCGATGATATATGATGCTTTGTTTGGTGATGATCTTTATGATGAACATGAAATGAATATGAATTGATAATTTCATGATAACTATGCGATGAATATAAATAATGAGTTTTGCGATGATTTAGCTTGATGAAATGCTTAATGCAAATAGGATGTGATGATGTTTGTGATGATGGGCTTTATGCCAAAACCGACGATGGGCTTTAGTCAATTTGTGATGATTTTGTTTGTATTGCTTATGTTATTAGCATTGTTTGATGTTATTGTTTGATGTTGTTGTTCATGATTGTCGTGTTAATTAGTGATGTGTTAGCTTTTGACGATTTCGTGGTGACAGAGGTTTATGTGTTGTTGTGATGATTTGTGCCGATGAGGCTAAGGCAATTAAGTGTAGATTATACACTTTAGAATGACGATAAGAGTAAGTGAGCTTTGGATATGTATTGGAATGCACTTACTAATCTATATCGTTTATAATTCCAAAATTACATATATATTTATCATGCCTTTAATTAAATGTTTTGGAGTATCTCACCCTTTACTTGTTTCGCTGTTACCTTTATATTGGTATCATGCAGGTTATGAAGACGGAGTTTATAGCTGCTATTAGTCGAGTCGGTGTCGCTCTGATACGTAGCACTCGGGGGGAATATTTATGTTGTTTTGTTTTTGTTCTATTGTTGTTATACCTTTATGTATAAGGATCATACTTTATGAAAATATGATTTTATGAGGAAGTTTAATAAAGAAGATGTTTTGATTTTTACGAATCAATTTATGATTTCCGACGATGCTATGTATCCGAGATTTATACTTTAAAGTAAACGGTTTAAAGTGAGTTGTTTTTGAAGGTGTGATGCCTCAGTATTGAATTTACGAAATTTTAATTTACTCCGATTTTGTATATTAAACCTTGGGTAATATTGGGGTGTTACATTAGTGGTATTAGAGCAGGTCGGTCTGTCGACCAGGTTATTAGTGTGTTTAACCCTATTGTATGTGACATGTGTGTGAAACACTGTCGGTACTTGCTTGTTTCTATTTGTTAGTCCGTAGAGATGAGTTTGAAACAAGTGGGGGAGAAGTTTTACTTCTTGGTGGCGCTTGTGGCTTAGGATGGAGCCTCAAGCAGTGTTACGCTTTGGTAACTTGTTGTGTAAGTTTGAAGACGCTGTTGTAGTTTGGTAAAGATGGTTTATGTCACCATCATGATTGTCGACTGTCTATTGACAAATTGAGGAACTGATCACCCTTAATCTCTTGTCAATAAGTAGTCGGCAATTATGTTTGTTGGGATGGACTTGTCTTGCCAGCTTAATAGTGTGTGAAGCAGACGAGTTGGCACAAGGTGGTGCATGGTTACTCGAGTTGTAGGCGAATTTGGATTTTTGGCGAGAAACAAGATTTTGGCAAGCGAGTTTCTTGTTGTGATTCTTCTGAAGCGTATTGTGAAGATGTGAGTGAATTGCCGCAGTAGTGCCAAGTGAAGTTTTGATGGATTTAGTTTCTGGAACTAGTTGTGATTCGAAGTATCCCTAAGGGATGTTTGTTTCTGAGTTAGACTTGAAGAGTCAACTTGAGGATTTGTTTAAGCAGAGGTTGTTTATTTGAGCGGGTCACTGTGGAGTGCTATCGTTGTGTTGTTCGAGAAGAACGAAGGTCGCTTAAGTTGATGTGTCGTTTCAGGCAAAGGAACGAAGCAGATGTTGAGGACAAGTATCTACTTCCAAGGACTGATGTTAGATAGATCAGTCATTTGGAGTTTTTGTGTATAGTGGAACCGATGTAAGTATGGCTGTCTACGGGTTAGTGTGAGAACTGAAGATGTTTAGACAATGCTTTTCAAGATAGCGTACGTGTCATACCCCAATTTTTGACCTAATATACCACCTTACATATGCATCACTGCATCACTAACAGTTTCAGAACAAAATAGATCGTGTGTGGCTTCTAGAAGGCAAAATTAGGGTTTCTTCAAAATTTCAGCTGTTCAAGATATGATCAATTAGGGTCTGAGTTTCCACTCACCTCAATTGACCCATCTTAATCCATCATCAACATTTGATCTTCAGATTCCCAATTTTTTCTCATGATCTATCATGAATCGACCAATTAGGGTTTTTATCGAGGATAGTGAATCATTGACTTTCTACTCAATGAATGACCTATTTGCTTGAATATTGATCTTAACATCTTCAATGCAACATCTTGACCTAATTTCTTGATTCAAAACATCACAAAAGTCCATGTTTCTTCATCAGGCAAATTTTGAATCATTTGATGAAAATTCATCTGCTCTGAAAAGTCAAACTTTGACTTTTGGTCAACTTTTTCAAGACCAAAATTTTTCAATCATAAAAACATTTCAAATGATCCATCATGATCATAAAAAATTCAAGAAATGTGAAAAAGTCAACAAAAAGTCAAGATTTGAAAAATTTCTAACACTTAGAAAAAAATTTAAGTGTTAAGAAACATGATTTTTCATCACTTTCATGGCCATTTTTCACCTAGATCCATTTGAATTCAGAAAAAACTCAAAACATGAAAGTTGTAGCCCTTGTTACAAGCTTTGAAAAATGTCCAAGAACTTGCAAAAACACTTTGTCTAGCTATACTTTTGATTTTGAAACATAAGCTCCAAAACCATGGATTTCAAGTTCATGCTTCAAAATTACAATTCATTTTTTGCAACTTCTCCTTCTAGAAGCCTTGTCATCACTTAGAGGTGGATTATAACTGATAAATATCAGTTGTGAATGATTGAGAAGGGATTGGATCAAGGAGAAAAACTTAACCATGGTTAAGAAAGTTACTTTTGCATTAAATGCAAAAGATTCCATTTTACCTCTTAACCAAGTTGCAAGTTTCCTTCAATGATATCTTTGCCAAATCATTCAGAATTCTTGGCCTATAAATAGAGGTCATTTTCTCATTTCCAAACCACACCAAAGCTATCATAATCAAGCTTTCACTCTTCTTTCTTGAATTCTAAGTTTCAAAGTTCAAAGTGAGGAATTTTTGCAATTTACAAATCTTGCAAAATCTAAGAGAAATTAGGTTTCTAACATGTTCTAAACATCAATTAGAACTTGTCTAAAACTTAAAAACATCACAAGAACTGCCTAAACTCAGAATCATTGTTAAAAAACCATAAGCTTGCAAATGATGCCTTAACTTGCCATCTCTCATTTTGCTCGAGCTAACCTTGATTGAACACTTCAAACATCATCTATACACTCTATATGAGTGATCCAAATCATCATCCCTGACCTGTAACATCTCCAACCACGAATTCGAAACTCACATCAAGTAGATGCAGTTGTACTTGGGTGGAATGATCCAGACCTTTTCAAAGCAAGCATAGTGTTCAAACACCTTCCATAAGGTTTAGTGGTGTTGTAGCAATCATTAAACAACAACTGGAAACATATTAAAAGGGATTTCGAATTCAGTTTGAAGAGGTAAGTCACTCATACTTCGAACTCTATGATTCATGCATTCCATTTCAAAAATTGCTTGGCCATTTTGTTTCTGCACCATCACTCATCATTAACCCTTAATCAATTTAACAAATCATGATCCATACACAATTTCATGTTGATTCTTAGAATTAGGGTTCATCTGGTCACGTTCAAAATTAATCATCCTAAACTAAAAATAAATGAAATTAACCATTACTATCGTGTTCCTGGTTAAAAATCAAGCAAGTTTCATGTTTACAACTTTCAAATTCATTGAGAAACAAGGAAGTTATGAAATCAAGGGATTGAAGAAAATGAAGAACATTGCGCACGTGATTTTGATTTTCCAGAAATTCAAATACTTGTTTTATAATATAAAAACATGAAGTAAAATAAATAAACGGATGTATAGCCACCATAATAGGAGACAGCACGCTTTTCATGTTCCTTGCCTTGCCTATGGTCCAGGGTTCGAATCCCCCTGAGACCATTTTGTCATTTTTTCACATTCCTTCATTTTTTTAAACATTTCAAAGACTTGCTTTTAAATATAATTAATTGGAAGCGTGTAAATAACAAGACAAGCACTTGGCTCAGTGGTAAAGCATTTCAATTCCAAGCCAAAGGTCATGAGTTCAAACCTCTTTAAGACCAAAATCAAATTATTACCACTTGTTTTCTTCACCTTTTCTATCAAACTTCAACATTTTCAAAAACCAATCAAAACTTCTCATTTTGAGATGATTTTTTGCACACTTGTCATTTAATATACCTATTTTATGATTATGTCAAAAAAATCCAAAAATATTTTCTTTTCATTATATTTTTATTAAGTCAAAAATGAGACATTTTAAGTATTTCTTAATACTTTTCAAAGATGTTTTCTTTCCAAACTTTCAAAACTTAAATCTTTTCAAAACTTTCTTGTGAATATACTTCACTTCTCAAAAACATTTTCAAAACCTTTTTCAAAACTTTTCAACAAACTCACACACCTTTTTCCATGATCGACTCAATTTGAAGATAAACCAAACCATGTTTCTCCTTGAATTTTAATTGATCATGGGCCTCCCTCAAGGTGTAAGTCTCAATCCTTTTTATGTACATATTAAATTTCCTTGTACATATTCAATCATCTTTGTAAATATCCAAGCATAAACAAACTTCGTTCGTTTGTTTTTCATTCGCTTGTTTATACACCAAATCCATTGGTATTAAGAGAAGAATTATTCCCGATGCCTCTTAAAACCAATGGGCCTCCCTTACGGTGTAAGTTCCAACCCTCCTATGTACATATTCATTTCCTTGTACATAAACACCCCTTCGTGTACATATTTATTCCCTTGTACACATTCAAACTTGTAAGTATGCAAGTTACACTTGCTTTAAACGCTTGTTTTATACATTTGTTTATATTTCCTTCAAAAACTCCTGTGAATACATATCACACATTTGTTCATATAATTGTTCAGTTATATCATAACAACTAGTCTAACAACTAGGTTACCTTTAGCCTCCTCTTAGGCTTCATATAAGATAACTCATTCATCTGAGTTAGCCTCCTCCTAGGCTTCATATAAGAAAACTCATTTACTGAGTTTAGCCTCCGCTTAGGCTTCATATAAGACAACACTCCCCTGTTGAGTTAGCCTCCT
The DNA here is from genome assembly GCA_021764765.1 of Vicia sativa. Lineage (NCBI taxonomy): Eukaryota > Viridiplantae > Streptophyta > Magnoliopsida > Fabales > Fabaceae > Vicia > Vicia sativa. The sequence goes on along the minus strand of CM038793.1, from coordinate 148,676,168 downwards.
CTTGGGGTTCATTCAAAAGAACTCCTCGTTGAGTTTAGCCTTCTCTTGGGCATCAAACACGAAAGAGACCAGGAAATCTCTTAACAGCCTCCTATTGGGCTTCCAATACAAAGAATCACCTGCGCTAGGATACAACCCTAAGACTATGATTTCCCGGTGAAATCACTCTTGAATCCTAAGAGGATGGTTTCCCGGTGAAACCACTCTTAAATCGAAAGCCAGCCATACCCTATAGCTTCCTCTTGAGCTTCATACAAGGACCCTCGATGACCCTCGGAATGCCTTCTCTTGGGCTAACAATACAAGGACCCTCGATGACCCTCGGAATGCCTTCTCTTGGGCTTACAATACAACGACCCACGGGCTTCTTAAAAGTATCCCCCTAATCCAATCAATTTCTCCTAGAGATTTAGACATTTATCATCTCTATGGAAGAAGTATCTCATCTATCACATCACATACAATAAAAAACTTTTCAAACACTTTTTCAAACAAAAACATCTCTTAATCGTAAGTGGTAGCGCTTGTACACTCAAGCAAAACACCCAATGCTTAAAATTAAAAGATTCAATCATTTTTCGAACATCTTTCTTAACTCGTAAGTGGTAACGCTTGTACACTCAAGCAAAACACCTATAACTTACGACGAAAGACTCAATCAATCAAACCTTTTCAAAATGTATGTGATGAAATAGATTAGATACATTTTTCATTAAGATGACATTTGCCTTTGTCTCTTAATAACATCCCGTTGCTTCCACTAGCATAAGTGGGAACTACGATTGCTCTGACTTTCTCAACATCCTTTTGAGAATACGTAGGCACAAGGTCTCATCCTTGGCGAGCAAAACTTCTTTCTCCCTCAAACCAAACAAACCATAGATCCCCTTAGATCCGAGCTACAAATGCTCTGATTCCCATTAAGGGATATGTATGCAGAAGATCCCAATGATCTTTGCGAGCACAATAATAACAAAACCTAGGATCCCACATAATCTACCCTTCTTAAAATTAAAAGGAGAAACTTTCCCATCAATAGAAATAGCAATTTAAAACACACATACATATCAAACATATTCATATATAAAGCTATAGATAACTATAAATATTTAGGGTGCCACATCTATTCCCTTTATATAACAAACCCCTTCCCCGGAATCTCCCCAATGCGTTACGTCTAGTTCGTGCTAGTCGTAATGCATATCATATGAATTGAGGGTATTGCAGCTTTCCCCTTTTTCATAATCATTTTCTTGTGTTGGAAAAAATAAAGCTTGATGCTCGCGGGCATCTTTATAAACAAATCAAAAGAGTAAATCGTTTCGAGCCAGAGAATCCGAATTTAGATTCGATTCCCTAGCGCGTCACTTTTTAACGCGAAGAGAAAAAATGGCGACTCTGCTGGGGAGTACGCTAAACTTTTGTTTTCAAAAAAACTGTTACTCTGACAAAGAGCACCAAGCTTTTTTGTTTTCAAAAAGAAAAAAGGGGTTAAGCTTTCATATGTGCATATGTTTGTTTTTCTTTATTGTGTGTTTTTTGCGATTTCATCTGATGGAAAGAAATCCTAACCCGGATTTAAGAAAAATTTTAAGATCTAGGTGGGTGTATAGTCCTATTAACTTGTGGGAAGTTTCATTATTTACTAAGTTAATTTGAGATCCCTCTCTCAGTGGAGGTTGTCTTGGGAGTATTTATGTTTAGCAAGTATTTGCGAAGACATTTTGCTTTCGAGAGAACTTACGAAGCTGAGTGGCTGTAGAACACATAACCTATCCTGGCTATTTAGGATGTAGTGCATAAACTATTCAGGCGTAAGCTTAGAATAGTTGTCATGCGAGACTACGATCAGGCGAGTTTTTCTTGAAAAATATTATTGGACTTCGAGTATTCAACAAATCCGATAATATTTCAAAGAGAAGCGTTGAACCTTTATTATCAGTAGAACCCATTTCAAAGATGAATAAACCCTTAGAACTTAACCGCATTTGGTTCTTATCATTGGCCTCATGCTCGTGACTTTAAACGCTTGAACATGTGTATAACCACTAACCATGTTTGAATCTTTGTGGCATTCATTCATGCATTTATTCAAAAACTTCATTTCTCTTCCCATTTCCAAAGAATTTAGAGATTTTTCTTTGTAAATATTTTAGGTTAGAGTGATGGACGTTAGAGGAAGATTCACCAAGAAATACAGTTTTAGAATTCCTGATGTAGGAAAGTTAAAAGAGTTAGCATCCTTGGTAGAAGATCCCTCGGATTTCAGAAAACGCTATGGAACTCGTTTAACTATCCTGAACACTAACGTTGATGAAGGACTTCTCAAAACTTTCGTTCAGTTTTATGATCCAGTTTATCACTGTTTCACTTTCCCTGACTATCAGTTGATGCCTACTTTGGAAGAGTACGCACACATCCTAGGTATCTCAGTATCAGATAAGGCGCCTTTCAATGGTTTGGAAGCCATTCCTAAGTCACCAGTCATTGCAACAATGACTCACTTAAAGAAATCTGAGATAGACAAAAACCTAACTACCAAAGGGAAACTCTTAGGACTAACTTCAAAGTTCCTAATGGAGAAGGCTCTTAAATTCTTTGAAGCCGGTAGTATGGTAGCCTTTGAAGCTGTTTTAGCTTTGCTCATCTACGGATTGGTGTTGTTTCCCAACGTCCCAAGTTTCGTTGATATCAAGTCCATAACGATCTTTCCGATTGGAAATCCCGTTCCCACTTTGCTTGGTGACACGTATTTCTCCATTCACCATAGGAATCGTCAAGGAGATGGAACTATTGTGTGTTGTGTACCTCTGTTATTCAAATGGATTGTCTCACACTTTCCTAAATCTCCTATCTTCCGCGAAAACAAAGACGGTTGGCATTGGTCTCAAAGGCTCATGTCTCTTAAAAACAACGATATCCATTGGTATACCTTGGCGAACAATGAGATGGAAATCATTGAAAGCTGTGGAGAATTTGCCAACGTACCTCTCATCGGTACAAAAGGAGGAATCAACTATAACCCATTCTTGGCGAGACGTCAACTCGGGTATGCAAACTCTAGTAAGCCCCTTGGTTTTACAGTAGCAAGGAATTACATAATGGTAAGAGCTTGGCATCACATCCGAAGGAAAGAAAAGGGTAATGCAAGGAATTACGTAGCCATGGAAATCTACACTTCTTGGGTGAAGAAAAGAGCAAAGGAATTCCAAATGCCTTATGCTTATGAAGAGCCTATGTTCTCAGCAGCGTCCAAATCAACCACTTTTCCCGTTGAAACTATGGGAGATTATCAAGAAGCTTTGGCCAAGATGAGGCTTAAGAAAGAAGCTTTGGAAGACAAGTTCTTTAAGACTGACCTCGAAAATGAGAAGCTTAATAAACAGGTCAAAGATCATGAAAAGACGCTCTACTTCCAAGATAAATGGCTCATAGAGAAATATGAGAAGATTCGTCGGAAAGATAACGCGATCAAAAGATACATCAAAGAAAGAAAAAGAAAGCTTGAGGAAATGACCACCAGCAATCCTGCTCCTGACGAGTGGAAGAAAGTCATCAACAAGCTTAAAAGCTTACTATGGGAAAGAAATCCTGAAGTTGAAGCTACATCAAGCCTTTGGTTCTTCATCCGACGAAGACGATTAATTAGTTTAGCTTTAGCTTTATCATTTATTTTATCATTGTAAGAGCTATGCTCAAAATTGTTGTAATCTTCTTTCAATAATTAATAAAATAAGTGTTTTCCATCCAAATATTTACTAGAAATTTCTCTTTTAGTATAAATTCTTTGGAAATTCTTTTCTCTTTGCATTCATAATCATGCATCATACTTTGCATTTCGAGTTTGTCTTTTAGAATCTTATCTTTTGGAATTTTTTCCAGAGAGAGAGAAATATCGTCAAGCTGTCGCGTCTTAGAGTTTCTCGACTACGTTCACAGCCATAGTTTCTCGACTTCGCAAATACAATACTCGTGCAAACAGGAGAAAAGCAATGGAAGATTTTGAGAAAGAAAATGTTGAGCTTCGTAGCACAGTGACAACACTTCAGGAAGAGGTGGAGAGACTCACTTCTTTAGTAAGTTCATTGGCAACTACGCAAAGTCAGCAAGCAACATTAAACGGTGAAAATCAAGTGACGATTTCAGAGATCACTACTACTCCAGTTTCAGTTGTTGCAGTCAGTACTCCTCTCTTCAGTATGCCAGAAGGTTATCCATGGGGCATGCCTTTCAATTTCGGCATCGGATTTCGTCAATCCACTTCTGAAGTACAGGCAACCACGATCGAGGTTCCTACTTTATAGAATTCAGAATTTACTCCGCAGCATGGAGTAACCTTTCCGCAAGTCACTATGAAGGTTTCTCAACCAATCATGACAAACTCAGTTTCTGTAGTTCACGCTACTGCGGACGAAGAAGTCTACCATAATCCAGGCGACAACACGAATCCTCGTCTCCAGATGGAGAATCTCTAGGAACAATTCCATAAGATGCAGCTTGAGATCAAAACAATCTGTGGTAAGGAATTGTTTGGGAAGAATGCCCACGATATATGCCTAGTTCCTCGCGTAAGGATACCCGCTAAATTCAAAGTCCCCAATTTTGAGAAATATAGAGGAAATTCCTGCCCGCAGAGTCATCTTACAATGTACTCTAGGAAGATGTCTACATATAATGACAATCACCAATTGCTCATTCACTATTTCCAAGACAGACTTACCGGTGCCGCACTGAAGTGGTACATGGGACTAGATAGTGGAAATATCCAGACATTCAATGACCTAGGCGAAGCCTTTGTCCAACAGTACAAATTCAATTTGGACATGGCTCTAAATCGAGATCAACTCCGTTCTATGTCTCAAAAGGAAAAAGAGACGTTCAGAGAATACGCCCAACGTTGGAGGGAAATTGCTTCCCAAGTTAATCCACCGTTAAAAGAGAAAGAAATGACCAAGGTTTTCCTGAACACTCTTGGCCCATTTTACTACGACGCATGGTCGCCAGCGCTCCTGGAGATTTCACCAAAATGGTAAGCATGGGGATGCGACTAGAAGAGGGAGTCTGAACAGGACGCCTAACCAAAGAAATAGGGTCTTCAAGCGGAACCAAGAGGGTCGGAACCAGCTTCCCGAAGAAAAAGGAACATGACGTAGGCATGGTATCCCGAGGGAAACCAAGGAAAAATGTCAGTTACCAACAACAGGTAGCCATAATAGCACCAGTTGTTAATGCAAGTTCAAACATGGGTATTACCCCGCAATTCCAGCAAACTCAACAGCCTCGACAACAGGCTCAACAACTAAACAATCAGAACCGTGCACCTCAAATCCCGCAGTTTGATCCAATTCCGATGACGTACACAGAATTGTATCCTGCCTTGATAGAAAGGAATCTTGTGCAAACAAGGTCACCACCTCCAGTACCAAACAAATTACCATGGTGGTACAAAGCAGATATGTCTTGCCCTTTTCATCAGGGGAACTGGGTCATGATCTCGAGCATTGTATAGTACTAAAAGCTGAAGTACAAAGGTTAGTGAGGGCTAATCTTCTCTCCTTCAGGAATGCAAATCCAAACGTGCAAGCAAATCCACTTCCCAATCATAGTGGACATACCGTGAATTTGATACTAAGGGATACAAATCGGTATCTTATCACTGACATAAATATGATAAGAGAAAGTTTGGTACATCTTCATGATACATACAGTACAATGGGCGCCTTCGCTAAACATAACTATACAGCCTGCAAAATCTGCTTCAAGGATTTTCGAGGATGTCCAACTGTGAGAGCAGACATTCAACGGTTAATAGACATTGGCAATATCCAGATCTTCAAAAACAGAAACGATTATGACGTGAATATGGTAGGGCATTATCCGCATGAGCTTTTAGTCTCAGATATCAACTCGGAAATTCCCGAAGTAAACGTCATTATCCCCTGCTTCAATGTGCCCAAGTGTCTAGAAGTCGAGTACAACGGTCCAAAAGTTCCAGAATCTCCTTTGGTGATCTGTCTACCTGGTCCTATTCCTTACAGCTCTGACAAAGCAATTCCCTATTAGTACAATACAACTATGATAGAATATGGGTAGGAGAAACCCATACCAACTTTTTCTGCCATTGATAACATCACTGAAATCGGACGAGTAACGCGAAGTGGACGTGTGTACACCCCGTTACCACCAAAGCAACCCGTTGTTGGACAAAATCCCGTTAATACACCTCCCGAGAATCCCATGAGGGTTCCTGTGGGAAATCCAAACATAAACGTTGGTCCGCCTGATAGAACCAACGTCAACTCAGATTTCGACGAGATTCTAAAGCTAATCAAGAAAAGCGAGTACGGAGTTGTGGATCAACTAATGCAGACTCCCTCCAAAATTTCAATACTATCTCTACTTCTGAATTCCGAAGCCCACCGAGAAGCTTTGATGAAAGTGCTAGATTAAGCTTACGTAGATCACGACATGACGACAAATCAATTTGGTGGAATTGTAGGCAACATAACAGCTTGCAACAATTTAAGCTTCAGTGATGAAGAACTCCCAGAGGAGGGAAGAGATCACAACCTTGCTCTACATATCTCTATGGTTTGCCAATCAGACTCTCTGTCCAACGTGCTAGTGGATACCGGTTCATCCTTGAATGTAATGCCAAAAACGAATCTCGCTCGTTTATCTTACAAAGGAACGCCAATAAAATCCAATGATATAGTGGTCAAAGCCTTTGATGGGTCAAGGAAATCTGTTATTGGGGAAGTCGACCTTCCAATGACGATTGGTCCGCATACCTTCCAAATCACCTTCCAGGTCATGGACGTGCCAGCTGCTTACAGTTGTTTTCTAGGACGACCGTGGATACACGAAGCAGGAGTTGTGACATCCACTCTGCACCAAAAGTTGAAATTCACAACAAATGGGAAACTAGTAACCATCATCGGTGAACAAGCTTTACTAGTAAGCCACTTGTCCACCTTTTATTTCATCACCGCCGACGACGTTGAAGGGACACAGTTCCAAGGACTTTCGTTAGAAGGTGAATCTACAAGGAAAAGCAGATCGTCTATCTCCTCTTACAAAGAAGCAGCGCATATAGTGAAAGACGGTAATACCGCAGGTTGGGGACAAGTAATAAAACCTGTCAACAACGAGACAAATCCCGGGCTCGGATTTGCTCCAGTATTTCCAAAAGACAATCAAAGGGATGAAGCTCTTCACCCAATCAAAGAAGTATTCCACAGTGGGGGTTTCTTAAACCCTGTTCCTCAAGAGGTTAATGTTCTTACCGATGAAGGTGATGAAGATAATCTCTCCGAATTTGAAGAGTGGAGCAATTATCTTAATAGTTCTGAATATGTGTCCCAGGAAGAATCGTACGTGCCGTTCTATCCTCCGACTAACCAATTATCCCTTCTGAAGTTTGGGATACCTTGGGAGAACCAAGTGAAAAGTTTGACTACATGGTGAAATACACTACACCTGAAAGCTCAAAGATCAGAATTGAAGACATCCAACCAACTGGATGGGACGATCCTTTTGAGTATCCTAGTCAACCAGAAGAGTTATACACATCTTCTTGATCTCATCAACAGATTGAGATCCCAAATAAAGATCTCTGCTTTAATACGCCCGCCGAGTTTGTTAAGATAGATCTTAACTATCACTACATCAACGTAATTACTGAAGATCAGAAAGACAATTATGGAAACGAGTTGGAAAGCGTCGTAGACAATGAGTCTCTCCACTCAGAAGATTGGAAAGAACATCCCAAGAATCCAGGATATGTGCCACTTGAAAGCACACATGCTGCATATAACGCTCCTCAACCTGCCAAACAAGCAGAAGAAGATCGCTTCAGCAACACAAAAGGCAAGTTCAACCGACCAGAGTCTTCCAAGACTGTTCGACCAACGACCAAAGTCTACTCAAGAAATAAGCCAAAAGGAAAACTACCAAAGTATCTAGACTTTCAAGGAGTTCGCCACTATTGGAAGCCTGTTAAAGCTTAGACTGATGTTCATAGTTCTAAGTAGTTTATTTTGCTTTTGTTTTGAACTCTCGCCTCACCCAAAGCGAAGAGATGTTTTATAGGGTTTAGCTTTTAAATAATTTCTCTTTGTCTTGCCCAAGACAAATGAGTTTGTATTTAGGGCCCTGTTTTATATTGTGAATCATAAATAAAAGCGTTGTTTTGATTCCACATTGTGTTTGTTTTTCGTTTTTTACCCTTTTCTTGGAAATCGTAATTCTAAAAATCCCGAATAAAAACAAACAATCTTCAAAAAAAATATAATAATAATCTGCATACACTTTCACATTAACTTTTTCTAAAAAAAAAAGAAGAGAAAAAGAGTTAATTAATCAAATATGTAGATTAGCAGATGGACAAATCCATTGAACGCAACAACTCTATGCTCTCTCCCGACTTTGAATTCCATGTGTTCGACGCCGAGGAAGAAGTTGAAGAAGAGATCCCGGATGAGATTTCTCGACTACTTAAGCACGAGGAAAGAATCATTCAACCTCACAAAGAGCCTTTGGAAGCAATCAACTTGGGTTCTGAAGAAGACAAAAAAGAGGTGAACATCGGAGCTCTACTCGACAACAACGTCAAGGGCAAACTGATAAATCTTCTCAAAGAATATGTTGATGTATTTTCTTGGTCCTACCAAGACATGCCAGGTTTAGATACCAGCATCGTGGAGCATCACTTGCCATTAAAACTGGAGTGTCTGCCAGTGAAACAAAAAGTGAGAAGAGTTCACCCAGACATGGCTGACAAAATCAAAAAGGAAGTTCAAAAGCAGCTCGACGCAGGTTTCCTCGTCACCTCTGAATATCCTCAATGGCTAGCCAACATAGTACCTGTCACAAAGAAAGACGGAAAGGTCAGAATGTGTGTTGACTACCGGGACTTGAACAAAGCAAGTCCAAAAGAAGATTTCCCACTACCGCATATCGACATGCTAGTGGATAGCACTGCAAAGTTCAACGTCTTTTCCTTCATGGACGGTTTCTCTGGCTATAATCAAATCAGAATGGCTCCTGAAGACATGGAGAAGACATCTTTCATCACGTCGTGGGGCACCTTTTGCTACAAAGTAATGCCGTTTGGATTAAAGAATGCAGGCGCAACTTACCAAAGGGCGATGACTACTCTCTTTCATGACATGATGCACAAAGAGATTGAAGTCTACGTAGATGACATGATAGCAAAGTCTGACACTGAAGAAGAGCATATAGAATATCTCTTGAAGTTGTTTCAGCGATTAAGGAAATTTCAGCTTCGCCTGAATCCTAACAAATGCACCTTTGGGTTAAGATCCGGAAAACTCCTATGTTTCATCGTCAGTCAATGAGGTATTGAAGTTGACCTTGACAAAGTCAAGGCTATTGAAGAAATGCCTACGCCACGTACAGAGAAGCAAGTAAGAGGATTTCTTGGATGGTTAAATTACATCTCCAGATTTATCTCTCAAATGACTGCTACCTGTCGGCCGATATTCAAGCTTCTCCGCAAAAATCAAGAGGTTGTGTGGACAGAAGATTGCCAAAAAGAGTTTGACAGTATCAAGGAATACCTGTCAGAACCACCGATATTGATTCCTCCAATTGAAGGAAGACCCTTAATCATGTACCTTACCGTGCTAGAAGATTCCATGGGCTGCGTGCTTGGACAACAAGATGAAACCGGTAAGAAGGAGCATGCCATTTACTACTTGAGTAAAAAGTTCACAGATTGTGAAACTCGTTACTCTATGCTCGAGAAAACATGTTGTGCTTTGGTGTGGGCTTCAAAACGTCTCCTCCAGTACATGATCAATCACACGACTTGGTTAATCTCCAAAATAGATCCAATCAAGTACGTCTTTGAAAAGCCTACCTTAACAGGGAGAATTGCTCGATGGCAGATGCTATTATCTGAATATGACATCCAGTACTGTGCTCAAAAAGCGGTCAAAGGAAGCATTCTCGCCGATCACTTGGCTTATCAACTGACTAACGAATACCAATCTCTCAAATTTGACTTCCCTGACGAGGATGTTATGTACTTAAAGATGAAAGATTGTGACGAACCATTACCTGAAGAAGGTCCTGATCCAGAATCTAGATGGGGCTTAATCTTTGATGGAGCAGTTAAGGTTTTTGGCAATGGAATTGGGGCAGTCATCATCACTTCCGAGGGTTATCATATCCCGTTTTCCGCAAGATTGCTATTTGATTGCACCAACAACATCATAGAATATGAAGCCTGTATCATGGGTATCGAAGAAGCCATCGACTTAAGGATCAAGATCCTTGACATATATGGAGATTCAGCCCTTGTGATCAATCAAATCAAAGACAAGTATGAAACTCATCATCTTGGTTTGATTCCCTATAGAGATTATGCAAGACGTTTGTTTACTTTCTTCAACAAAGTTGAACTGCATTATATCCCTCGAGATCAGAATCGAATGGCAGACGCCTTGGCTACTCTATCTTCCATGTTCAAAGTTAACAATTGGCATGATGTACCAAAGATCCGTATCAGACGCCTTGATAGACCTGCATATGTGTTTGCAACTGAAGCAGTCTTCGATGATAAACCGTGGTTCCACGACATCAAACGCTTCCTTTAAACTCAGGAATACCCACTCGGGGCATCATACAAAGATAGGTAGACTCTAGGGAGGCTTTCTATAAATTTCTTCTTGAATGAAGATGTGTTATACAAAATAAACTTCGACATGGTCTTGCTCAGATGCGTGGACAGACACGAGGCAGACATGATAATTCACGAAGTGCATGAAGGGTCCTTTGGAACCCATTCAAATGGGCATGCAATGTCCAGAAAAATATTGAGAGCGGGATACTATTGATAACAATGGAATCTGATTCCTGTAAACACGTCAAAAGATGTCCCAAATGTCAGATCTACCCAGATAAGATCCATGTGCCACCGACTCTACTCAACGTTCTCTCCTCTCCATGGCCTTTCTCCATGTGGGGCATCGACATGATTGGGATGATCTAACCAAAAGCGTCCAACGGACATCGCTTCATTCTAGTGGCTATTGATTACTTCACCAAATGGGTCAAGCAAAGATCTTACGCCAACGTCACAAGACAAGTGGTTGTGAGGTTCATCAAGAACAACCTCATTTGCCAATATGGAGTTCCAAGTAAGATCATTACAGACAATGGATCAAACTTGAACAACAAAATGATGAAAGAACTGTGTGAGGAATTCAAGATCGAGCATCATAACTCATCTCCTTACCGACCAAAGATGAACAACGCTGTTGAAGCTGCCAACAAGAACATCAAAAAGATCGTCCAGAAGATGGTCATCACCTACAAAGACTGGCACGAAATGCTGCCATTTGCTCTGCATGGGTATCGTACTTCAGTACGCACGTCAACAGGGGCAACTCCTTTTTCTCTAGTATACGGCATGGAAGAAGTTCTCCCCGTAGAAGTTGAGATTCCGTCAATGAGAGTTCTCATGGATACTAAGTTATCTGAGGCCGAATGGTGTCAAAGCAGATACGACCAGCTGAATTTAATCGAAGAAAAGCGTCTGACCGCTCTGTGTCATGGACAACTATATCAAAGAAGGATGAAGAAAGCCTTCGACAAAAAGGTTCGTCCTCGTGAATTCCAAGAAGGCGACCTCGTGCTTAAAAAGATTTTGTCTTTTCAACCAGATTCTAGGGGCAAATGGACTCCTAATTACGAAGGCCCATACATCGTCAAAAGAAGCTTTTCTGGCGGTGCTATGACTCTCACAACCATGGACGGTGATGAACTTCCGCATCCTGTGAATGCTGATGCAGTCAAGAAATACTTTGTCTAAAAAACAAAAGAACAGCTCGGTAAGTCGAAAACCCGAAAAGGGCGGCTTAGGCAAAAATGAGCGTCTCGATGGACTGAAAAACTGAAAAGGCGGTCCAGGCAAAAATTAGAGACAATAAACAGAAAATATCCTGATATATTGAAAACTTGAAAAGGCAATCTAGGAAAAATTAAGGATCAAAAATGACAAAGTAACTGCATCAGTCTGTACTTCGTCAATCTGAAGAATCTTTCATCAACGGATCATCAATCAAAATCTTCCGAAGCAACAAGCACAGTTGGAATTCAAAGTTGTTAGGGATAATAGTGGTTATTTGCTTTCAATGTAGCATTTTCCCAATATATTATCATTTCCAACTTTTGTAAATAGTTCATGGAATCACGCCTTTGGCTTATTACCATTCTATCAATAAAATTTGAGCCTTGTGCCTATTTGTTTGCAATTCTTGCTTTATTCTGTTTTTCAAAATAACGCTTTTTATTGTGAAAATCACTTTTTGAAACTAAAAAAAAAAGTTTTAAATGAATTTTGACTTCAAAATTTTGAAATAAAAGCGAAATTTTCCTTTGAACTATGAACACAGAAAGAACTTCAACAGTTTTCTCCATGAGTGTTTCGATCTCTGAAGGATAAAAACAACTGCTAAAGAAGTCTTCTTCTCCTCAGAAGAGATCATCAAAGGACGGTATTCTTATCCAAAAAGAATTCCGAACAAGGTTGCCAATGAAATGCCTTTTCAAGGAAAGTTTAAAGCATGCAACTCAGATTCATCATCAGTAACGTCTACACCATTGCTGCAGATTTTGCTGAGTATTTGTTGAACTGTGACGAAGTCCTTTTCCCAAATACCCCCTTTTGTTGTCTTGTCAAATATCGTCAACATGCATATGACATTCATGACATTCATCATTTATACATAATAACATCATTAATGCATTCCTGCATTTCTCAAATGTTTGCTTCAACATCACTTGTTTAGGTTGCATTTATTCCTGAAAACAAGTGTGGGTGTGTCATCTCTCCAGTAGATTATCCCCAAGCAGAGAAATACATTTTTCTCTATCATGTTCCCCAGCTGAGATCATTCCTCATTTGGAGCAAAGTTTTGATTGATCGTTTCTTTCAAGTTTGTTCCTGGATAGAATCTTGTCTCTAATCAATTCAAGATTAGATTTCACAAAAAAAATCTACCTGCAAACAATAAGCAATAGCCTCGACATCCGAGCTGCTTATTTCCTTTTCATCTTGAAACTTGTCATAAAAAGATTGTTCTTCTTAGCAAGTCCAATCGTGAAAGTTCAAGAAATTCCCACAGTTGTCTTTCTGTCTAAGAGAAAACCTGTGACTTTTCAATCAAAGTCCCCGTATCTTCTCAAAAGAGAGATCCCCGGAAAGATTGTAGTTGTGAAAATAAAAATTCATTTGAGATCTGTTTCCATCATTATCTGTTATTCACAAAGCTGAATACTCAGTAAATTTCTCAAGAATTACCTTGTTATAGTTATCACTTTGTTGATAATTGGTAATATCTTCAGAACTCATTACCATAAAATATCACAGGGCTGATAATTGGTAATGTCATTTTGAAATACCTTAAACATTGTAACAAGGCTGACAAAAGGTAATCTCCTCGTTTCCCAAAGCGAAACAGATATTCACTTGCATTGTAAATCTACTTTCCCAGTGAAACATATTGCTTGTTTCCCAACCAACATGATTCTCTTTCTTATACAGATTGAGTCATCCTCACACATTCCCCATTATATAATTCTTTGATATCTCTTGGGTGAAAATTTTGCAACCATTTTGCATCACTCGCATTTTTTGGTATCTTAGGTCCAAAATTTGCGTATTATAATATTTAAGTCTCTTCACACCTATCGAGACGAAGATATTCATCTTCATATCTCAGGTTAAAGAAACTTAAATAGGGGCATCTGTCATACCCCAATTTTTGACCTAATATACCACCTTACATATGCATCACTGCATCACTAACAGTTTCAGAACAGAATAGATCGTGTGTGGCTTCTAGAAGTCAAAATTAAGGTTTCTTCAAAACTTCAGCTGTTCAAGATATGATCAATTAGGGTTTGAGTTTCCACTCACCTCAATTCACCTATCTTAATCCATCATCAACATTTGATGTTCAGATTCCCAATTTTTTCTCATAATCTATCATGAATCGACCAATTAGGGTTTTTATCGAGGATAGTGAATCATTGACTTTCTGCTCAATGAATGACCTATTTGATTGGAGATTGATCGTAACATCTTCAATTCAACATCTTGACCTAATTTCTTGATTCAAAACATCACAAAAGTCCATGTTTCTTCATCAGGCAAATTCTGAATCATCTAATGAAAATTCATCTGCTCTGAAAAGTCAAACTTTGACTTTTGGTCAACTTTTTCAAGACCAAACTTTTTCAATCATAAAAACATTTCAAATGATCCATCATGATCATAAAAGAAATTTGAAAAAGTCAACAAAAAGTCAAGATTTGAAAATTTTCTAACACTTAGAAAAAATTTTAAGTGTTAAGAAACATGATTTTTCATCACTTTCATGGACATTTTTCACCTAGATCCATTTGGATTTAGAAAAAACTCTAAACATGAAAGTTGTAGCCCTTGTTACAAGCTTTCCAGAATGTCCCAGAACTTGAAAAAACACTTTGTCTAGCTATACTTTTGATTTTGAAACATAGAGCTCCAAAACCATGGATTTCAAGTTCATGCTTCAAAATTACAAGTCATTTTTTGCAACTTCTCCTTCTAGAAGCCTTGTCATCACTTAGAGGTGGATTATAACTGATAAGTATCAGTTGTGAATGATTGAGAAGGGATTGGATCAAGGAGAAACACTTAACCATGGTTAAGAAAGTTACTTTTGCATTAAATGCAAAAGATTCCATTTTACCTCTTAACCAAGTTGCAAGTTTCCTTCAATGATATCTTTGCCAAATCATTCAGAATTCTTGGCCTATAAATAGAGGTCATTTTCTCATTTCCAAACCACACCAAAGCTATCATAATCAAGCTTTCACTCTTCTTTCTTGAATTCTAAGTTTCAAAGTTCAAAGTGAGGAATTTTTGCAATTTACAAATCTTGCAAAATCTGAGAGAAATTAGGTTTCTAACATGTTCTAAACATCAATTAGAACTTTTCTAAAACTTAAAAACATCACAAGAACTGCCCAAACTCAGAATCATTGTTAAAAAACCATAAGCTTGCAAATGATGCCTTAACTTGCCATCTATCATTTTGCTCGAGCTAACCTTGATTCAACACTTCAAACATCATCTATACACTCCATATGAGTGATCCAAATAATCATCCCTGACCTGTAACATCTCCAACCACGAATTCGAAACTCACATCAAGTAGATGCAGTTGGACTTGGGTGGAATGATCCAGACCATTTCAAAGCAAGCATAGTGTTCAAACACCTTCCATAAGGTTCAGTGGTGCTGTAGCAATCATTAAACAACAACTGGAAACACTTTAAAAGGGATTTCGATTTCAGTTTGAAGAGGTAAGTCACTCATACTTCGAACTCTATGATTCATGTATTCCAGTTCAAAAATTGCTTGGCCATTTTGTTTTTGCACCATCATTGATCATTAACCCTCAATCAATTTAACAAATCATGATCCATACACGATTTCATGTTGATTCTTAGAATTAGGGTTCATCTGGTCATGTTCAAAATTAATCATCCTAAACAAAAAATAAATGAAATTAACTATTACCATCGTGTTCCTGGTTAAAAATCGAGCAAGTTTCATGTTTACAACTTTCAAATTCATTGAGAAACAAGGAAGTTATGAAATCAAGGGATTGAAGAAAATGAAGCACATTGCGCGCGTGATTTTGATTTTCCAGAAATTCAAATACTTGTTTTATAATATAATAACATGAAGTAAAATAAATAAACGGATGTATAGCCACCCCAGTAGTAGACAACGCGCTTTTCATGTTTCTTGCCTTGCCTATGGTCCAGGGTTCGAATCCCCTTGAGAACATTTTGTCATTTTTTCACATTCCTTCATTTTTTTAAACATTTCAAAGACTTGTTTTTAAATATAATTAATTGGATGCGTGTAAATAACAAGACAAGCATTTGGCTCAGTGGTAAAGCTTTTCAATTTCAAGCCAAAGGTCATGAGTTCAAACCTCCTTAAGACCAAAATCAAATTTTTACCACTTGTTTTCTTCACCTTTTCTATCAAACTTCAACATTTTCAAAAACCAATCAAAATTTCTCATTTTGAGATGATTTTTTGCACACTTGTCATTTAATATACCTATTTTATGATTATGTAAAAAAAATCCAAAAATATTTTCTTTTGATTATATTTTTATTAAGTAAAAAATGAGACATTTTAAGTATTTCTTAATACTTTTCAAACATGTTTTCTTTCCAAACTTTCAAATCTTAAATCTTTTCAAAACTTTCTTGTGAATATACTTCACTTCTCAAAAACATTTTCAAAACCATTTTCAAAACTTTTCAACAAACTTACACACCTTTTTCCATGATCGACTCAATTTAAAGATAAACCAAACCAGGTTTCTCCTTGAATTTTAATTGATCATGGGCCTCCCTCACGGTGTAAGTCTCAATCCTTTTTATGTACATATTAAATTTACTTGTACATATTCAATCATCTTTGTAAATATCCAAGCATAAACAAACTTCATTCATTTGTTTTTCATTCGCTTGTTTATACACCAAATTCATTGGTATTAAGAGAAGAATTATTCCCCGGTGAAACTCCTCTTAAAACGAATGGGCCTCCCTTACGGTGTAAGTCCCAACCCTCCTATGTACATATTCATTTCCTTGTACATAAACACCCCTTCGTGTACATATTTATTCCCTGGTACACATTCAAACTTGTAAATATTCAAGTTACACTTGCTTTAAACGCTTGTTTTATACACTTGTTTATATTTCCTTCAAAAACTCCTGTGAATACATATCACACATTTGTTCATATAACTGTTCAGTTATAACATAACAACTAGTCTAACAACTAGGTTACCTTTAGCCTCCTCTTAGGCTTCGTATAAGATAACTCAATCATCTGAGTTAGCCTCCTCTTAGGCTTCATATAAGAAAACTCATTTACTGAGTTTAGCCTCCGCTTAGGCTTCATATAAGACAAAACTCCCTTGTTGAGTTAGCCTCCTCTTGGGCTTCGTTCAAAAGAACTCCTCGTTGAGTTTAGCCTTCTCTTGGGCATCAAACAAGAGAGAGACCAGGAAATCTCTTAACAACCTCCTATTGGTCTTCCAATACAAAGAATCACCTGCGCTAGGATAGAACCCTAAGACTATGATTTCCTGGTGAAATCACTCTTGAATCCTAAGAGGATGGTTTCCCGGTGAAACCACTCTTAAATCCAAAGCCAGCCATATCCTATAGCTTCCTCTTGAGCTTCATACAAGGACCCTCGATGACCCTCGGAATGCCTTCTCTTGGGCTAACAATACAAGGACCCTCGATGACCCTCGGAATGCCTTCTCTTGGGCTTACAATACAACGACCCACGGGCTTCTTAAAAGTATCCCCCTAATCCAATCAATTTCTCCTAGAGATTTAAACATTTATCATCTCTATGGAAGAAGTATCTCATCTATCACATCACATACAATCAAAAACTTTTCAAACACTTTTTCAAACAAAAGCATCTCTTAATCGTAAGTGGTAGCGCTTGTACACTCAAGCAAAACACCCAATGCTTAAAATTAAAAGATTCAATCATTTTTCGAACATCTTTCTTAACTAGTAAGTGGTAACGCTTGTACACTCAAGCAAAACACCTATAACTTACGACGAAAGACTCAATCAATCAAACCTTTTCAAAATGTATGTGATGAAATAGATTAGATACATTTTTCATTAAGATGACATTTGCCTTTGTCTCTTAATAACATCCCGTTGCTTCCACTAGCATAAGTGGGAACTACGATTGCTCTGACTTTCTCAACATCCTTTTGAGAATACGTAGGCACAAGGTCTCATCCTTGGCGAGCAAAACTTCTTTCTCCCTCAAACCAAACAAACCATAGATCCCCTTAGATCCGAGCTACAAATGCTCTGATTCCCATTAAGGGATATGTATGCAGAAGATCCCAATGATCTTTGCGAGCACAATAATAACAAAACCTAGGATCCCACATAATCTACCCTTCTTAAAATTAAAAGGAGAAACTTTCCCATCAATAGAAATAGCAATTTAAAACACACAAGCATATCAAACATATTCATATATAAAGTTATAGATAACTATATATATTTAGGGTGCCACATCTATTCCCTTTATATAACAAACCCCCTTGTCCGGAATCTCCCCAATACGTTACGTCTAGTTCGTGCTAGTCGTAATGCATATCATATCAATTGAGGGTATTGCAGCTTTCCCCTTTTTTATAATCATTTTCTTGTGTTGGAAAAAATAAAGCTTGATGCTTGCGACATCATTATAAACAAATAAAAAGAGTAAATCATTTCGAGCCAGAGAATCCGAATTTAGATTCGATTCCCTAGTGCGTCACTTTTTAACGCGAAAAGTATGGTTCGGGCTGTCATACCCCAAAATTTGCCCTCCTACTTCTCAAAACATTTCATACATCCATTCCTCAAGGGTTGATCAGACAAACCCTCTCCTAGGCAATCAACCCAAACTAGGGTTTGGCAATCCTCAGATCAAGATGAACTTCCAACACTTCCAATGGTCATCATGCCTCCTCATATGCTTCAAAGAATCTCCATGTCATGTTTCAAGCCTTACAAGTCAAGTTTCCTCAGACAATTGCTCAGATGGTTGAAACTCAGTTGTATTGGACCAAAAGTCAACTATGGTCAACATACAGTCAAACTTCATGATTCTTGGTCAACATCCTCATTTTGAAGTCACATTCATCATTTGATCAAGGGTTGATCATGATTCATCAAGAAAACTCAAGATTTGCTCAAAAGACAAACTTTCCGAATTAGGGTTTTCTAGAGAAAAGTCAACTAAACTTTGACTGAGCATAACTGATCGGTCACCATTTCTAGTAAGTTTCTGTGTTCTATTCGGCATAAATTCATCAATCTGGTAACATCTGTGGTTGTTTTTAGTTGCTTTTAAGGAAGTTAATGTGTTTTTGGTTATTTTAGTCTTGTCTTGCATTTTTGAGTTTAAGTGTCTTTAAAAGTATGTGTTTTATGCTTTTGTTGGGTAGTCTCAGTGTTTCAGGTTAATGCATGCGATAAAAGGAACTTATGGCAGGACGATAAGCACCTCGGAAGGCTGAAAGTTGAAGATTTTGAATATTTCAGAGGTCAACACGGGAACCCGTGTTCATCAACACGGCCCGTGTTAAAAGGCGAGTGGAAAGCGCAAAAAGATACAAAATAGTGGATCAACACGGGCACCCGTTTTCATCAACACGGCCCGTGTTGAAAAGCAAGTGGAAAGCGCAAAAAGACACCAAATAGTGGATCAACACGGGCACCCGTGTTCATCAACACGGCTCGTGTTGAATGGTCTGGAGCATGGCTTGTGGATTTAGAGATCAACACGGGCACCCGTGTTCATCAACACGGCCCGTGTTGATGGTAGCGTCTGGAAACTTAATTTTTCTTAATTTGGATCTCGTTGTTTTTAAGGGTACTTCTGACTTTTGCCTAAAAGAGATTAGAGAAGATACTATTAGAGGGGATTGGAAGCTAAGAAAAACCTACTTTTTGAAATCACGGAAGAACTGTCAAGAAAGGAGAAAGCTACGAAGAGTAATTCAGAGACGGCGAGATTCAAGGGCAGCCACCATTGAAGGTCGAAGTGACCATTATTCTTTGTAATGTTTAATTCTTATTTGATGTTTACTGTTAATACTATGATAGGCTAAACCCCCCAAGGCTAGGGGGTGGTCATGATTTGATTATTGTATGAATTCGGATACATGATTTCCTTAATGCATGCTTTTATATTTCAATTTAATTGTGTAGCGTTCTTATGATCATGTATCGGATAAATACATGTAGACCTACGACTAACAATTGGCAGGACTGTGATTGTTAGGGTTTCTACACAATTAGGTTATTAGGAGTCTAACCTAGGACTAGGAATTCTCTTTTAATCACTTGAATTCTTGATATTTTCATGGTTAAAACTAAGGTTTTGTTTAATGGACATTTGAATAAAGATTAGGGTTTTAATATTTATCTTCATTAAGGACTTAAGGAAGAACAATCTAGAGATAGGTAATTGATAATTTTCATTTGCAATGAGGAAATCTGAATTCGGATCATAGTTTTGTTAAATCAACCACTCACCCTAGTTTCATTCGCATTATATTTCATCAGTCATAACTTGTTACAAACATAATTGAAAGTGTTAAAATCAACCCCACCATTATTTTTGTTCAATTAAATTAAGAGCTCGAATATGTGTTTACTACGCAGTCCTCGAGATCGATACTTGGGGAAACTCATTATAACTACATCGGCGAAAATAATACACTTGCTATTTTTCCGATCAATAACTTCTTCATACTTTCTTAGAAAATTTTCCACCACCTTTCATTTTGAAGGAAATTCAATTTTCTACAACTTCATGTCTCACAAGCATGGTCAAAAAATGCTTCATTTGGAAGGTATGGATCAAAACATTATAGGTCCTTTTCAAAGTTAACAAAAAGTCAACTTTTTGTAATGAAGTTTTATTGAGCATGGAAACTCCAATTGAGATGAAACCAAAGAGGTTGTTTAGAGGACACCTAGAGCTTTCTAAAAAGTCCAAGAACACTCAAAAATGTTGAAAATTGAGAAAAATACACCTTGCACAAGTTGGGCATTTTTGAAGAGGTGCACAAAGAGAAATACTTGTCAAAACCCAAAATTTTGCAAATTGGCCCAACTTTTCTTAGTTTAAACTTGTTCCTCAGCTTATTTGGAACCTCCAAGCCCAATGCCACGAATTTTGTCTTTATTTTTCTATTTAATTTGAATTTTATTCATTTAAAAACAAATTAAATTAAAAAACAAGGTATAAAATCAAAATTAAATGCAAAGTGATTTTTTCTCTCATTCTTGAGGTCCAAGCAACTCCTAAAAGCTGGCAAATTTCGAAATTTACATTGATTTGGCAAGAAATTGATGAAAATTGGATCAAAAAAGGAAGATTTGATTTCATACAAAATCAAATATTTTTTACATTGATTGATCAATATTTGCTCTTGAATTCAGCCCAAAATCCATCCATTATAAATATACAATGCATACAACATGTGAAAGAACAGAAAAATTGCTTGGAGGAACCTAACCTAAGTCAAAAAAACCGTGTTCTTGAAGCAATTTGCAGCCCTAGTTCTAGCCCGTTTCAATTGATTTTGAGCATTCCATCACGTTCCTTGGAGTCTCTGGAATCGATCTAGACCTTTACAAGTCACAAAAACATCAAGAATCGAGCAATCCCGATTTCGGTTTGTCAAACTTTTCCAAAATCGATTTTTAATTCTCATGCATTTTTAACATGTTTTGATGTTTGTTTTGTGTTTAGAACGAAGTTTGGAAACTTTCTGCATAGCTTGATTGCATTTTTAGTAGCCTGAATCGGAAATCACCATGGCTAGGGTTCCACTGCTCGATTTGGGGTCTCATGAAATATGTAAAATTGGACAAATCTAAGACCACTATCGTGTTTAGAACGATGTTTCCAATCGATCCATGGCTTTATATTTCATTTATATTGCTTGTGCTGGATTTTTGATTTTTGCAGGGGCTATAGCGTCGAACCAGACCGACGCTATGTGTTTGAAAATTCAAACGAAGAAGATGAAGATCTTCGCGCGTGTTCTGGGCAATCAAAATCCAATTTCGCTTAAAACGTTTTCACTTCATTGTTTGAACACGTATACACTCCAGCTCAGTTGGTCAAGGCGCGTGTGTGAAGCTATGGACTCCGGTTCGATCCCTGGCAAGACCATATATTTTTACCACTTAGAAAACTAACATATTTTTTCTATTTTCTTATTTCTTTTAATATTTTTCATGTTATTTAATTAATCTTCAAATAATTTTATCATGCATCTAAAAATCACCAAAAATATTTCTTTTTTGCATTATTATCAGTAAAATACTTATTTAATTTTTAGCATTAAAATTAATATTTTTGCATGCATATTTTATTTAATTACTAATTAATCATTAATTTGACTTTTAATTGTTTTTAAATTACCAAAACGATCCAGAAAATTACCAAAAAAGTATCTTATCATATTAATGTCATTACTAATCAAAAACCTTTTTCCTCATTCAAAAATATTTCTTTTTACTAACATTTTCTTCTTATGCAATTTCTCTCGTTTTTCGATTATGTATCTGTTTGCAGGTTGTAACGTTTCGGACGATTTTTCTTGCTTTTCTTTTTCAATTATGTAACTGCCTATGGGATGTAATAGTCTAATTAGGACTTTTATTTTCCGCACTCTTATTATGTAACTGCCCCAAAGCCATGTAATAGCGTAGGACTTTATCTTTCCGCACTTTACATTTCCGCAATTTACTTTCTGCACCCTATAAACTGCTAGTAATTAGGCGTGTATGGCAAGATAAAATTGGACATAGACCACTCATAATTCCAAGATAAAATATTTGAATTAAACACACTCTTTTCGCACATGCACCCCCTAGAGTAATTCTCTCTCGTTGCCTTTCGAATAAATGGTCAAGTCCCTCGAACGTAGGGTTATTCTAGCACTGTTGCCTTCAAAACAAATCATCATAGTCCCTTCGATACAAAGATCATAGACCCACGATGTCGTCTACGAATACATGATCTTGACCCTCGATTGTTGCCTACGAAATGTAATGATAGTCCCTTCGAATGTGCTAGGATACTCCTACAAGTTGCCTTCTATGACCATCCGATGTCCCTTCAAATGTCCCGCTTACATCCAACGAATAGGGTTACTTACCAACTAATGGTATGGATAGTGCTATTCTAAAGGAAAGCAAAATAACAGGAAAACGACCATTCTGAGTAGGTAATAAGACTTTTAGTTGCTTGCTCAATCAAAATACTTTTCACACCTCAGACTTTTGTCAAAGTTCAAACTCTTTTCAAAACGAAACATTTCCGAACACTTCGTATACATTCCTACATGAATAATTACAAAGTCAAAGCAAAATGCCTTTTCAAAACAATTTTTTCAAACACACAGAAAACGCTCTTTTGAAAATGATCTAAGAGCAACTAAGAGCCCGTAGATAACTACGGATGGAAAGGGGTGTTAATACCTTCCCTTTTCATAACCTTCTCCCTTACTCAGAATCTAACGAAGGTCTTTTCCTGTTCTTTTCACCTTCCCTTAATTGGATAAAAGAAAAGTCGGTGGCGACTCTTGCTATCCGCACATTTGCGATACAAAAATCTCAAAGTCAGTTCACCGTATTACACGGGCGAGTATATGCTGATGTCATTAGTGTGACTAATGTGTCTGGTATGATTTTGTAATGTTCGGACAGTACTCTCGTGAGTAGCTGTAAGAGTTATTTCATGTTGGTAGATATTATTTGGTTCACATCAAGTTAAATAATTGTGGCAAACATCCGAGTGTTGCTTTATTAGTAGTGAAGTTAGATCGGTGCATGTCGAGTATTCTAAAGAAAGAGTTTTGAACTGTTGGATGTGAGTAACTTAAGTAAGTGACTTAGACGGTGATATTTAGGACAGTTCCAGGAAGATTTATTTTTTGTCTTGTAGAAGACTTTAAGGGGTTAATTCAGAGTTTAGAAGTTCTTTTGTTTTTGGATGGTTAGCTTTGTGAGTTGATGGAAGATCTTTTTACAAGTTGGTATTGATCGTGAGTATTTTTACTCGAGATGGTTGAGTCGCTATTTGGATTTTGTAAAGAGAAGAAAATTTGTTTGAGTCGGTGAAAAGTTTAACGAATGCTTCGATTTTGGCCTTGTTTTGAACTAAAGAACCTTGTGCGGTGTATTGTGATATTTCATTTTGGCCTTAAGATGTATTTCGGCATAGAGTTGGAAAAGTGTGTTTCTACCTTTGAACGATTTGATTTTCATAAGGAAAATTGTCGGACACGTGAGTTAGAGTTTGATGCGGTGGTGCTCATTTGAAATCTTAAAGGTGCAGATGATAACGGTGAGGAGATTGGAATTGTTGAAGACAATTCAAGTTGGGTATGATCTATAAAGAGACTTCATCTGTTGTTGAGTTTAGTAAGTTGATATTGAGGATAGCCAAAGAATATCTGATTTGGGATTTATTATTTTGAAGAATGTTGCATGTTTGTTTTGAGACGCTTGTTGAGATTAAGCTCAGAAGGTTATTAAGGATTTGTTCACTACTAACATATGGATTTCGTCGGATACTAATGGTCGCGGTGGATTATTAGATTACGACCAAAATAAGTCTTGACGGTAAGGAATTTGGTGATGGTTTAGTAACCACAGTTACTTAAAGATGATTGATGTTTTATAAAGGAAAGTGTTCTATTTGTGACTGAAGTCGGTCGCGACGTTATTCATGTTGAATTCCATAAACGTTTATGTTATGGTTTTAAGTTCAGCTGTTTTGTAATTACAGGTGTATGAGACGACGTTGATGGGTAGAGTTCTTGAGAGAGTGTTTTGGTTTGAATTACCACTTTGGAAGATTGAAAGTTATGAAGTTGTTTCAAATAAGAAACATGTGTATTGATCGTTGCGACGGTGCGAGGATGATGTTTACTTTATGCAAATTTTGGGAATTGAATTGTTATAAGGGAAGCCTTTATTGAAGTCAAGTGTATACGTCGAAGTTCACAAGTGAATATTTGGAAAATATTTAAAAAGGTCAAACTATGTCGTGTATTTTAGGGGATCAATAGACGTTGATCAATCGAGAATGAAAGAGTGATTTTTCGAATTGATGAGGCTGATGTTACGAGGTGTCCTGATGGGTGTACGCTTTGAACGTATCCATTCTGAGTAATTGTGAAGTTGAGGAATTAACCAAGTTGTTTTACGGTTGGAATCTTATGCATAAAATTGACGCAACATGGTTTAGATATTGAGCATTGAGTTTTAGCGAGTATGCAGGATTGTTGGATTTGGGCTAGTGAGTTATAGTCGCAAGTCGTCAGTATACGCCCTAGGATGAGTGGTGTATCGCAGTTCAGTTATGTTTGGGTAACTTGTTATTGTTCAAGGGTGATACGTTGCTAATCAACAAGGACGATGTAACCTTGTGATTTTCTGGAATGAAAGCGATGACTGCAAGTGTAATTCTTAAGTTCGTGCTTATGCGTGAATGAAGGCATATTTTTCGTGGTTGCGTAGCACGCGTGGTTCTATCCTATTATGATTGTTTTAGTTTTGGTTTGTATAACCATTTTGTTGTTTTCGATTTAGCGATGGTGTCAGTGTTGTGTTGTAGGACTTTATGTTCCTACCCTTGGTGACTCGTTTCCGAGGTGTCGGTTCGAGTGTGCGACTAATTCTATGGTTGAGGCGTTAGGATAGTATCGATCTTGTTTGTGTGGTTCTCGAGTGAACCGGTGTGTCTGTGACTTGTTTGGTTGTTGAGTGTTATTTGGTTGCATTGTATGGGCTTTGTATCTCGGCATGGTTGTTCTTGTTTGGACGTTGTGGTTAGGGAGATACCCTTGTGTTTGGTGTATTTTGTATGTTGCTTAATTGACGCGAAGATTGAGTGGACGAATGCGTAGACATATCCCGATTTGTTCATTTTGGTCGAAATTTCGAGGACGAAAAGTTTATAAGTGAGGGAGAGTTGTAACGCCCGTTTTTAATTAATATTATATTATATTAATATTTTCGAATTACCGATCGATATATATGATAATATATTTGGCGACGTTCCGTTCCGTTCGGTAAAATATTATTCGGACCGATGTTTAATTCCCCAGAATTATTGGATATTATTAGTGTGTTAATTTATTAGTATGTTAGGGGTGTGGGGAGCAATTGTTGAGGATTGGGTTTTCACCCTTGGCTTACTAGTAGAAATACCTTTATAAACCATTTCTCCTCATTTTCCTTCCATTCAAAATACCAAAACCAAACATGTGAACTTGGAAGCTAGTAAGAAAACATAGTTATAAAACCAAATTTTCCTCATTCTTCTCATTTTACAAACAAAGCCAAGAATAGAAACCTAGAGAGAAAGAAAGGGTTTTGGGAGAAGAAGAGCAAGAGAAGAAGGAACGGAAGATCATGAGCAAGCTTGTGGATTGAGCTTTGTAGAATCATCATGGATCATCCAAGCTAGAGGTAAGGGGTTTGATTCTCCATCTCATATTGTTAGGTTTTGATGTTTATGTTTTGGATTTGGGGGAAAAGTTGATAAGTTGATTTATAGGGTTTTGGTTGATTGTTTAAGTGAAATAGATTAGAAGAGATGGAATAGGAGTAGGGATTATGAGGTTGATGATGATTAGAATCAATGGGAATGGTAAAAGTGAAGTTGGGAATGTTAAAAATGGAGCTTTTACATGCAGCCATCAACACGGGCCGTGTTGATTAACACGGGCCGTGTTGACCTCTTGAATAGGGAATAATGGCTGCCAGGCCAATCAACACGGGCCGTGTTGATTCACACGGGTGCCCGTGTTGATTCACTGACTTTGGAATTTTTGTGTTTTCTGGGGGCTTTTCAACACGGGCCGTGTTGATTAACACGGGGCCATGTTGATGCATCTGTAGCCTCCCATATTCTGATTTTTGTTTCACTTCTTTTGCCCCGATTATGTCCCGATTTTCCAATTTCGGTAAATTCGACGACGGA
Source organism: Vicia sativa (assembly GCA_021764765.1). Classification (NCBI taxonomy): domain Eukaryota; kingdom Viridiplantae; phylum Streptophyta; class Magnoliopsida; order Fabales; family Fabaceae; genus Vicia; species Vicia sativa. Next base: position 148,649,518 of record CM038793.1, on the reverse strand, counting down.
GCAAGTTGCTTTGAATCCAACAAGAATTGACGTGCTAGCTAAGTTTGACGTGTAGAATGTAGTGGTGAGGTTAGTTTTTGGAAATTACAAGTTTTTACGAGATGACCCGAAATAGGCCAATTTATGGTAAAATTGAATCGGATTGTGTTTTAGTAGATTTAAGGCACGTATGGACAATCCGATTTCGATGTTGACGATTATGATTAGTGCCGGTTATTAGGAATACTTGTTGATTATGCGATGCGATGTTATATGTCTTTGTACATGATGATGTGATGATTATATTGATGTTGTTAATAAATGCTTCCGATTTGTGAATGCATGATTTTGATGATAATGAATTAGTGGTGATGTTTTGCATAATGCAAATATGAGGCGATGATATATTTATCTTGTTTTGGATAAATTATGGCGATATGGGCATTATGCCAATTTTGATGAGCGACGATGATGTTTTTGTGTTGTGTTGTTTTATTTTCGAGTCACATACATTGCATTGGCGACGATGGGCTTTTATGCCAAGCGACGAGGCTTTTATGCCAAGTGTTCCTAATTATGGAAAAAGTGACGGGTACCACATGCATAACATAGTCGTGTCTCATGGAGTCGGTTATGTTTATGTTTGAGTTGTTTGGCATTGGGTTTTAATTGATGAATGATGTTGAATTGCGATGATATATGATGCTTTGTTTGGTGATGATCTTTATGATCAACATGAAATGAATATGAATTGATAATTTCATGATAACTATGCGATGAATATAAATGATGAGTTTTGCGATGATTTAACTTGATGAAATTCTTAATGCAAATAGGATGTGATGATGTTTGTGATGATGGGCTTTATGTCAAAAGCGACGATGGGCTTTAGCCAATTTGTGATGATTTTGTTTATATTGCTTATGTTATTAGCATTGTTTGATGTTATTGTTTGATGTTGTTGTTCATGATTGTCGTGTTAATTAGTGATGTGTTAGCTTGTGACGATTTCGTGGTGACGGAGGTTTATGTGTTGTTGTGATGATTTGTGCCGATGAGGCTAAGTCGATTAAGTGTAGATTATACACTTTAGAATGACGATAAGAGTATGTGAGCTTTGGATATGTATTGGAATGCACTTACTAATCTATATCGTTTATAATTCCAAAACTATATATATATATATATATATATATATATATATATTTATCATGCCTTTAATTAAATGTTTTGGAGTATCTCACCCTTTACTTGTTTCGCCGTTACCTTTATATTGGTAACGTGCAGGTTATGAAGACGGAGTTTATAGCTGCTATTAGTCGAGTCGGTGTTGCTCTGATACGTAGCACTCGGGGGGAATATTTATGTTGTTTTGTTGTTGTTCTATTGTTGTTATACCTTTATGTATAAGGATCATACTTTATGAAAATATGATTTTATGAGGAAGTTTAATAAAGAAGATGTTTTGATTTTTACGAATCAATATATGATTTCCGACGATGCTATGTATCCGAGATTTATACTTTAAAGAAAACGGTTTAAAGTGAGTTTTTTTGAAGGTGTGATGCCTCAGTATTGAATTTACGAAATTTTAATTTACTTTGATTTTGTATATTAAACCTTGGGTAATATTGGGGTGTTACACTCTATCCCCATGGTTTTTGACTTCTCCACTTGAGTACTAGAGGCGTTCTCAAACCCTTCCTCATGTTGGTGCATATTCCTCTATTCTTTATCACACCTTGTGGGCGTTTAGACGAGTCTTCTCCTTTAAAATATTTTGACTTGTCTCTTAATTTAAAATCAATCAACAAACAACCATTTTCTAGCCGAACTACAGCGCTCTGGCTTTCCCATTGCACGAAGGAGTACGTAGGCACTAAGTCTTATGACTAAAGGCGAGCAAAAATAATAAAAACATTTCTTCTCTCTTATTTTCTCCTTCCAAACCTTAGAAGATCGTAAATTTTTACACTAGCACACGAAGACACTTTGAACTAAATAGGTACCATCGAGTACGATGGATGTGAGGGGTACTAATACCTTCCCCTTGCATAACCGACTCCCGAACCTGCATCTCTTAGTCTCGTAGACCGTCTTATTCTTTATTCGTGGGTTTTATTCGATATTTCCTCTTTCCTTCTTGGAATAAATAAATCTCGGTGGTGACTTCATTGTTTTCGATAATCGAATTATTAAAATTAATTTTTCGATAGGCGTTGACAATGAGGAAATAAGAATTCCCACAGACAGTGCCACTGATCGTACCAGATCAGAAGGATCGCCGATGGCCCAAGCTGTTGTAGTTGGAGAAAGATGAGGGGTACCTGCAAGACACTCTGATACCAAAGTGAGAAAGGGAAAGAGGAGAGAGCAAGTAAAGAGAATGAAAAGAAGTGAATACCTGACCCTCTCGAATGAGAGAGTATTTATAACGCCTAGCGTTGGGCCAAGGTCCAGTTAGTGGGTTGCTTAACCAAGCCCACTAAGGGACTTCCAGGGTTATGTGTGTAAGGAGTCTAGTACATGGCCTCCTCCCTAGTTTTCCGCTCAGAGATGTAAGGGAAGGTTGACCCATTATTCTCAGAGGGCATGACGACGGTTAAGTAACCGTTGGCCACGTGGCCCTAGCACGCACTTGGGGACTTCGCTAGCGGTTATGGGCAGATGGGCTTTCGAGTCCTTATGCCCATTGGATTGGGCCTCAATTGCACTGTGCCAGGTGCTGGTCCAGTCTAGAACAATTATTATTCTAATGTCAAAAATAAATACTTTGCTTCTATAAAAATAAAACTCTAAAACCAAAAATCAATTTAAAAACTAATTATTAACTAATTATTGATGAAGTATGCACCTTTAATCATTCTAAAAAAAACATTAAATGCCCAAACACAACAACTATATAACTTATGGACGGAGTAATATTCAAATTTTATTTGAATGCAAACTATTCAAATGCTTTAAATAAAAATATAATGCAGGTGAATCAATAAAAATATAAACTAGAGGCGAAATTTAGGGTGTGACAGTTATAGCAAGAACATGGAAGCCAAAGAATACTTAACAAGACCACAGAGATGAGCGCATAAAATTGTTATAAAAGTAGAGGAATATGTAGCTAAATACGTAACTAGAGTTCAAAATGAGATCATAACACCTTGACATGATAGAAAATGGACTATAATTCATAAAAGAGTGAGAGAGACATGGAAGAAGATTAAACATGACACACCAGGTAACAATATGTTTTGTACAAATGGTTTTTCCACTTTAGGAGCTTCGAATGACACTAAAGACACCATATGAGGTGATCCATGATAATCTCATAGAATTTCAAGGGGCTGCGTAAAGATGCTAAGAATAGAGATAGTAGCTCCCGTCTCTTTAGAATCAATCCTAGTATTACTATTTTAGTGGAAACTCGTGTTAAAAAGGAAAAATTGAGAAAATTAGGAAAGTTTTTGGGGATAAATTGACCATTAATAACAAATACAAAGATCATATTAATGATAGGGCCTGAGTGTTGTTGAACTCGAGTTATGAGAACATAAAGGAAGTCTACAGTACATCCTAACTTATACATTGTGGTTTCTATGAGATGGATGGTAAATTCATGGACTAGATCGCTACTATATATGCCTCTAATAAGATGGGAGAGAAAAGGAGGTTGTGGAAGGATATTGAGGATATTGGTAAGAAGCAGTAGGGACCTTGGAGCATAATAATGGATTTCAATAATGTCTTGAGTACACAAGATAGGATTGGGGGAAATTGTTAGAGAAGTTTAACACATTGATTACTTAAATCCCTAAGAGTAATCAAGATAAAAGTGTGATAGAGTATAGGCCCATATCCTGATGTTCAACCGTGTACAAGATAATATCTAAAATAATGGCAAATAGAATGATCAAGGTTCTACCTAACATTATAAGTATGAGCCATGTTGGTTTTGTACCTTGGGTAGAATAGTCATGAGCATGTTATTTTGGCCTACGAGCTCCTCAAAAGGTACAACATAATGTGAGGAATGCCCAAATATAATATAGAGATGGGGTTTTAACATCATTAAACCACGGATATATATATATATATATATATATATATATATATATATATATATATATATATATATATATATATATATATATATATATATATATATATATATATATATATATATATATATTTTAGTTATTTTAAAAGATAATAAAGTTTATGGGATTCAGTTAGATTGTTCATGGGCCTAATAACTTTTTTTTAATTACACCACCCTTATTTATTTCCCACTATTTATTGTTTTTCTTTATATATTAATTTTGTTTATTTATTATTGTTGATAATACCATACTATTAGTTATTTTTAGCTATTTTAATTAAGAGCTGTTGATGTTTTTTGTTTATATTCATGGTGTTGATTTTTTTAAATAAATAATTAATTAAATATATTATTTTGATCATTTAGTTAGAATTGCATTGATTTTTGTTTTAATTTATTCCTTGTGAATTTATCTTCTTGATTAATGAAATATATGTTGATTGATATTTGATCACCTTGTCATGTGTTGATATGTTCTATATAAATAATGTTTGTCATTAAATCTAAGGGGGAAGGATTGTCTAATTGTGTGTCTTTTGCATTCCTATGTATTTTGTTTATCTATCCTATTCATCTTTTACTTAACTATACCCCCTTAAATCCTAAAACTTTCACATCTTTCATAGAAACTTTGATATTAGGTCATTTTATTTAATCAAATTTTATTTTCTTTATAAATTCTAAGATATCTAAAGCAATACCCAAACACTTTCAAAAGACTAAAAACCATCATTTTCATTCAAATTTTTTGCCACTTGACTTTTGACTTTAAAAATCTTTCTCAAAGAGTTTAGACATGAGCCTTCTATGATTGCGAATTTCTAACTTCCTCATAATATTTGATTTACAAGATATTAATTCTTTTCACGAGCTATTGGCATACTTGTCGGTTTACATCCAAAGTGAGAGCACTTCCCTAATGTGAAGCAAAAGTCCATCTTCATCATGTTTGTGGTGGATTAAAGTAGTTTCAAACTTAAGATGTCAACTTGTCTCTTCTCCTAAAAACAATCAAACAAACCACTTTGTTATTTTTACCCCAAACTACAAGATTTTGATCCGTCATTAGTACGTAGGCATAAGATTATGTATTTCCCAATTAAAAAAAAACGTCTCTTCTCATCCCTACACTCATTTAACAAACAAGCAAATTTTAACCAAAAAAATAAATAATTCAAAAGGTTACTATAGATACATAGGATGTTAATATCTTCCCTTTGTACTATAACCAAAATAAAGGGTGGTGATGACTTTTATTGTATAAGCCAAGGAAATCAATAATTTTGTCTCAAATTTTCACTACTCTTATACATACATACATACATACATACATACATACATACATACATACATACATACATACATACATACATATATATATATATATATAGATTATACAGTTATCTCACAACGTGAATGTCACATCACATCGTCATTTTAGCGTCATTTTAGATATAAGGCTATGAATATTTGAGGTGTTGAAAAAAATTCAATAGTTGAATATTTGCAATAGGATATTGATATGAGTATTGAAAGTGAGGTGAATTAATTGATGTTGAATATTGAATGAAGAGGAAGTGGAGCCTAAAAATATTTTACAAAATCTTATTGGTTGTAAATGTTTAAATTTTTAGTGTGTTGTGAACGGTGATGAGGTATGGTGTTGAATTTTATCAAACAAAACCATTGAAGTAATTAAAAATTGAATATGTGTTGAATTATTAGGTGGAAGAAAGAGTATATGATGTGGAGGATAAAAAATAAAAAAGTAGGATGTTGAATATGTAAACCATTGTACATAACCTAACACATAGTTGAAAATTATTTTGCTAGTAGTGTGCTTTTGCAATGTGAATGTCACCTTGTAATACCTCTTTTTTAGGATGTGATTTTCACGTGGCTAAAACAGACCATTTTTCTTGTAGTAAATCTGTAGAAGTGGATTGATCTGAATATGCAATACAATTACTAAAGGAGAGAACGATGAATAGCAAGCCATATGGACAACTGCTTGCCACACAATCTGGTTTTTGAGGAATCGAAGGGAACATGTGGATGATTACGGATTGCCAAACAATTTAACAACTGATATTGTGTTGAAGATCAATATGTATAGGATAAGTATAAGCATACAAGATAAAATATCAAACCAACCGATGACTATTCAACTGAACAAATGGTTGTCACCTCAGGAGGAATAGGTAATACTCAACACATATGACTCTGTTTAAAATTGAAACAGAGCAGGATGGAAAAGAGGATTGTTTACTTTCTCATAAAAATTAATACCTCCACGTTAAAAAAATACATGTAAACACAAACGGTAAAGAAAAAAGAAAACAATATCAAAATAGACCTAAGAACATTAATAGAAACATAATCATCTAAAATGAAATATGTGATCACCGATCACCGACAAGCTACATATTTCAATGATGTCTTGAAATGATCATGTGGTTCCGTAATCGTTACCATCACTACGTGACACTTAACAAGAATTAGATATGTTGAAAAGACAATATATGAATTGATAATGTAAAACTGAATTTGTATGATTTGATTTTAAAGTAGTGATTTCTCTATAAAAATAAGTCTTCAACTTTAGAATTGAGTGAAAAGAACAACGAGGCTACCTTGTACTTTCTCTTTGGCTATACCCAAACGTGAAAAGCTCCCCATGGCAACTGCTTCGTTGGTGTCTGCTGCTCTAAAAAGGTAATCCAGATTTAACTTCATTTTGTTTAATTTGCATACATACTCAAGCATGCATAGATTTTTGTTTTAACATTGCACTTAACTAATTGAAGGCTTGAGGGGAAGGTAGCTCTGATCACCGGTGGTGCAAGCGGCATCGGCGAGGCCACGGCAAGACTATTCTCTCAAAACGGAGCTAAAGTCGTTATAGCTGACATCCAAGATGATCAAGGTCACTCTGTTTGTCAAGACTTACACAAATCATCAGCTTCTTATGTTCATTGCGACGTGACAAATGAAAAAGACATTGAAAACGCTGTGAACACAACGGTTTCCAAATTCGGTAAACTAGACATCATGTTTAACAACGCAGGTATAACCGGTGTAAATAACACCAATATACTTGAATACAAATTATCTGATTTTCAACAAGTGATTAACGTTAACTTGATTGGTGTATTTCTTGGAACAAAACACGCTTCGAGAGTAATGATCCCTGTTAAACGAGGTAGCATAATCAACACAGCTAGTATTTGTTGAAGCATAGGTGGTGTGGCTCCACATGCTTACACGAGTTCAAAGCACGCCGTTGTGGGGCTGACGAGGAACACGGCGGTCGAGCTTGGACCGGCGGGTGTTCGGGTGAATTGTGTGTCTCCTTATGTTGTTGCTACTCCGTTGGCTAAGAATTTGTTTAAGCTTGATGATGATGGGTGTTTAAGCCTTTATTCTAACCTAAAGGGGACAAATCTTATGCCAATTGATGTGGCTGAAGCTGTTTTGTATTTGGGAAGTGATGAAGCTAAGTATGTTAGTGGTCACAATCTTGTCATTGATGGAGGATTTACGGTTGTGAACAATGGATTTTGTGTTTTTAGACAATCTATCTGATCGTGAGCACTTTGATATGTATGTCTTTATAGTGCAATTATTGTTGTTTCTCGGATCTTGTAAGTCGCATGCTACAATCGTGCTAAACTGCTAATAATAAAAGAAATAAAAGAAAGAAAAAAAAATGCTATTTTGACATATTCCTACATCTACATGATACCATTGTTTACAAACAATCACTTAAAATGGAGTGTAAATAAGATGGCTCCTGCATTATTTTTTTTACATAGAAGAGTCATTTCAGATGGCGCTTAAGTGCATGCTTTTTTTAAAAATCATCTGAGATGGTGCTTTAGTGTAATAGTAAAAAAAAAAAATTCGATTCAAATTTTAGTACGGGACACTGCTGTGAAATTAAATTTTAAATATAAATTTTCATTACAAACATAGTGAATAACAACTACATAGATTTATTGTTGGTGGCCCGGGACATGAAGACGATCACCGATTCCACAACTGCGTCCTCTCCTAACTCGTGTAACGGGTCTTTATTGAGGCTGTGGTGGTTTGGTCGATGGCCCCTCGTAGTGTATGCGATCGGGATCCATGTATTCCTCCAAATCTGCATGACTCGATGTACTGCCTTCGTATAGACGTGTCCTCATGTTCTCAAAGCTTGGTCATTGTGGTGGGGGGTTAGGTTCCATGTGCGGATGATAGCATATGTCATCTGAATAGGTGGGATCAAAAGAAATTTGGGTGTTTGGAGACTGGTACCCATATGAATGATGAAGGCTTTGGTACGGTGATGGTTGGTGGTATGTTGGGTTGGTTGGGGAATATTTATCGGGTATGTCAATGTCTGAGATGAGGTGAGATGTTCATGGGCCCATATTGGGGCGTTGGACATATGCTTTTTGTTAGGAGTACTGTATTTTAGTCTTGGGCATGTGGGAGTATTGAAATTATGTGTCGGGCATTTGAGTGGATTGGAAATGAGGTTGAGAATGGGGTTGGGATTAAGCATTGGTGGTCCTGTATCGTCGGGTTGGTCGGCAGGAGGTTGATGGACGTTGGGATTGTTGTTGGTAGTGTTGTCGCAGTTGTTGTTGGGGTTGTTGTTGGTAGTGTTGTTGCGGTTGTTGTTGGGGTTATTGTTGTGGAGCTGGGGGTTGGCCCCGCTGGGTGCGTGGGTCGAACAAATAGCACGGGTGAGAGACATGCATTTCTTGGTTCATCACGGAATTGTACCAAGCAATGTATTGATCAGAGTCTTGCATAATTTCGTCATCCTGTAAAATAGGAAATTGTAAGACATGTTCCCGACGCCTTTTCCACATCGTACAAAAATCCCTGGAAAAAAATTTCCAATTTTTATATCCCTATTGGGAATCAGCCCTTGTGAGACACCAAGGATCCAAAATATTGGATCACACGGTATGTCTTGATATATACTGAACTGCATCTTCACACAGTCGCCGTGGTGCATTTCCACAATGTTAAACCGTATTATAGCAGTCTTCGCAGTCCAAACAAGTGTAAATTAAAAATATTATTATGATCAGATCTCAATTACTCCAGTTAAATTTAAAACATTTGTAAATTTAAATGGATTTAAAAATTTAATTTAATTTTATAACTCAAATATTAATCTAAACACATTTACAAACCAAATTAACAATTGACACATGGCATTAAATTAAAATTAAAAAAGAAAAGTAATTAAAAGAAGAGAAAGAAGAGGTTGCAGAACATTAACGCATAAAAAATATAACTAGATTGGTCATGGTTCTATGAGAGCCATCCTTTTTTTCTTTTTGCCACTTTGAGCTTCATTACAAGTTCTTCACACTGACATTCTAACTCTGCATATTTGAGGCTCATGTGGAAGTATCGATCCTGAATATCTCTCAACTCTTCATATAACATTGATTTTGTATGTTCAAATTTCTTGATCACGACTTTGTTTATCTTAAAGAATCTAGACCACAAGTATACAGTCCTATCGCGTGTAGCTTTAAAGATTATCGAATCCCAAGGGACTAAATGTCAATCTATCGTTGTATTAGGTTACTACGTAAATATGAGGCTAAGAATGTAATTTATTTTGGGTTACGGAACCTAACTGATTATAATCTAGTTTAGATTTAATGGGGAATATCAGTATGTAATGGTCGGACTTCGGAGATTTAGAAACTCATTAACTCAACTCGAATTATTAAGATAGTTTTCAGTAGAAAATATTTGTTTGAAAACCCTCTTCTCACACTCTCGTGTTTATTGATTTAGATCCTACAATCAAACCTAAGTGAGCGCTCTCGTTGTATCAATTAGAAATTAAAAATAGTTTTTGAAAGCAAATAAGACCTAATCAACTTAAAAGCGGTCTCGCTGTATTTTAAGTTGATGCACAATTACTACTGTCCAGTTATTATCTCAAACTCTCGTTTTATTGATCCTAACTTCTATCTATATTTTACTCTCGTAACAAAACAGTTGATATTTAAAACTAGTAATTGAAACCAGAAAATTATTCTTTTAAAAGGAACTGATCAAATGGTGTTCCTAAACCCCGTCGGCTATATGACCTTACATATCGATAAATAAATTTAGCCTAGCATGTTATATGATTCAGTAATAGCACAATAGAAATAAATAACATCAGATAATTTAAATAACTCTTGCATTTTAGACAATTTTCGCATTAATAAATAAAAACAATTAAATTAAACCTGAAAATAATATTGCGGAATATTTGGCTAACTTCAGGTGTCTACAACAGGTCGGTGAGGTATGCCCTTTGTTGCTCGGAAAAATAAATCCGATGAAAAAAAATAAAAAGCACGATTCTAACGTAAGGTTAGAATCATCAAAGGTTCGCAACAATCCCCGATGTGAAAATTTCTACGAGAGTATAGAAACAAAAACTACTAAATAACCTAAACCGGAATCAGTAAAATAAAACTGAAAATAAATGGTATTAAGATAATTCGGCAAAGTAACAGTAAGGTAAGTTAAAAAGAAAGCGTGTGAAATAATGAGGATTGAAGCCCTATTTATAGACTTGGAGGTCGCTTCACACAAATAGGATGTCGAGGATTTTTCTCCTCCGGATTCGTCTCTATAGCAATCGCTACGGATAGTTGGTTGAGTGTGACGGTCTTCACAAGGCTTGGAGAGGAAGCTTTGCTTTCTATGTCATCGCCACTGTTAGGGAACGCGTGGCAAGGTGTAACGATCGTTACCCTTGTGTGGACTCTTGAGTTTGGGTTGTTGCGCGCGTTGGAAATGAGTTGGGCTTGCTCTTCTTAATTGTTTATTTTCCAAAGCTTTTTACTTATAATGCACCCTATTTTGCCATACAATTTTCTTTACTTTTCTCGACTTTCTTTGCACATGCCTTGTAAACATCAAATTCCTGAAAACATAGAAAATACCGGCGTAATAAGAATAAAGAGTAATTTAATTAATTAAAATGCGGATAAAATTCATGTAAATTGATCCAAATATTCGATACATTTTCGGGTTTTAAAACTCCCCTACACTTGAACCTTTTCTTGTCCTCAAGCAAATAGCAGAGTAAAAATCGTTTAACACAAAGTCTCTGACACAATTGCACGACACGACTCGAATCGTACATGGTTGATGGGAATTACATTAGAAAGATGGAACTAGGTTCTGAAACTAATGATATATAAACGACACGAAACCATAGAACATGGTCAAAATCCTCCACCCTATGTAAACCAGTATGAATCATGCTATCATATCTCAACCTAATTCTTTTCATTCGAAATCAACCGCTTTCATTCTAGTGCAATCACATTAAGCCCTTTATCTTTCGCACGCACATAGTAGAGTAGTCGGTTAGTGATTCTGGTCATTTATGCACGAGGTTCTAGTACACAGGTTGGTAACCCTTTTTCTTTCCCATATTATAAGTCTCGGGGGGATCGAACCTTAGTTCGCCCTACCAAGTTCCGCACCATATACCACTGAACAGGCTTACAACCGATTGTTACATTACTTTTTGTAGGTTCCGCAACTATTGTATTAAATGACTGGTGGGGGTCACCTAACTTAATTAGTGTATTCCCTATTATATCATTATGCTTAAAAAATTTAGGATTAGGATCAGTCACTTATATTCATCGGCTCCCTACGTAGTTTGTGGATAAGACGGTGTCGACTGCTAGTATAAACTACCCAGGGTTGATCTAAAACTAAAACTTAAGGTTTCGGTATCATAAGTACTCAATCTGATCTCGCATAATCTTGAAGATTTAGTTGTCAAGGCGATATTATTTTTGTCGAATCTTTTTCAAAAATTCTAACGTAGCCTGATTGTGAGCAACCCATATACTTTTCGAATGTATCGAGCTAATGCGTCGAATAAAAATTAAAATATTTTTATGGTTCAAGAAAAGTATGAAAGTACAAATAACTTACGAAAATGATTGCTCGATTGAAATCAATCTGACAACAAATTTTTTTTTATTGAATGGAAAGGGAAATAACGGAAATTCAAATATGACTTACTAGAAAATTGAAAACAAAGGTTTCCTCCCCTACACTTAAACTGAGCAGTCTCCCCAATGCGACAGAGAAAGTGAGAAAATAAACCTAACAGAAAACTTAAGAAAAGAAAAATACAAGGAAACAAGAAAACACAAATCACTCTTCATCGTTGTCTCTGACGTTTACGATACTCGATGATTCACATTGTGCCCTTCCTCCACCGCGTGTCCTCACTCCACCTCTTCTGCGTCTAGGAGGTCCTTCAGCAGTTTTATAATTATAAGCATGCAGGCCCTCAACATAGAATGACAAGTAGCACATTTCATCACTCAAGTCTAAAATGTTGCGATGGTTCCAATACGCGGTATTGCGTTGATCGGGCTGCAACTCTTGCATCATCTACATCAGTTCTTGTTGACACTGATCTTGAAGTAGAAGTGATGCATAGATTACTTCAATGGTGGTTGGCTGAGGATCATTTCTTGTTTGTTCTTCTTGTGGCGGGTCATCTGGTTGGGGGTGGTTGTTGATTCACTTTTGGCATTGGATTACCTACTCCTGCTTGAAGATCATAAATCCAATTTGCAGCGATGTCAATTATTGTTATATCCTGATTTGGCAGAATAATTATTGGAACGACCCTGTGCTGCACCATCAGGTTGTACCTTCCATCCCTTCTTGCTTTGACAATATGACCAGATTGGCAGTAATCAATATCCAAAAACTTAGCTTGCCAATAAGGTAGTTGATCCAACATGTCTTGAAAATTCAGACATCGGGCAATAACAATGACTATACCCCTTATATAGAAAGGTGATGTGCTGGCGTTTCTCGGTAAAAGCAATTGGATGTGGTTGAGAAGGAACAGAGCAACATTTATACTAAGATTTGGAGTAAAGGTGCAGTGCAGAAAATACATTTCCCCGACGTTCACCTTGTTGTTGTTAGCTCGCCCGAACACTGTCTTGGCTAGAACATAGTGGAAATAGCGGATGCATGGGTTATGGATATGCGTGGATAAAAGCTCAGCCCAATTAGTAACATGACTACTATTTAAATGTTCCCAAATTACGAACGATCTTTTCGTCCAATCTTCATCAGGCGGAATTTTATATTCCACCCCTTCACCATGGTTAAAGTGGAGTATTTGACTCATAGTCTCTTGGTTCATGGTGTAATTTGTGTTGAATAGTCTGAAAGTTGTTGCTTCGATTATATACTTACTGATTTCTGGAGTAAATGGTGTTTGGTAGGAAAAATAACTCAAGAACTCCAACGTGAGGGATTCATAAGTTGGAAGATTCATAGTGGCAATATGGTGTAGACCAGATTCATGGAGCAAAAATTGCACACTTTCAGGAAATTCTAAGTCACGTAAATAATCTGCGTCGATATACTTTGTTGGAAGTATACCTCTCTAATGAAACCTCCGGTAAAGTTACTCTTGTCGGTGTCCAGTGGCTCCATTTTTGAATACCATATCAGTAAGGTCTGGCTCCTCTCTTTCTTCCTGAGCTCTTATGGCCATTTGGGAAAGGTGTTGGAAATGATATTGTTTAAAAGGTAGAAGATTTGTTGAAGAAAGTTGGTATAATGGTGAAATTCTCTTCAAGAGTTTATATAGAAGAAAGATTTTAATGGTGAAGAGAAGATGAGTGGACATATTGATTGGTATTTAGAGTGATGTTTATTGGTATGGAATGGAAATGTAACGGATGGGAAGTTTGAAATGGAATGAATTGAAAATTAAATGAGGAAACAAAGGCTGGCAGAGTTTATAACGTGTGTGTGGTTGGAGAAAATGAAGGTGTAACGGTCGTTACACCTGGCTTCAAGTTGAATACCACACATACCTCCTTTGTAATGGTTGTTACAAAGTCTTGATTCCCAAGAGAATCTCATGCCTGCAACAGTCCGTGTGTCAGCCATGCATGAGATTCTTTTCTTGTTGACCGTGGCATGGCATGGATGTGTCAATTCATTGTCTAGTGGGAACAATAAAGTTATCATGCAAGGAGATAATGAAGTGATAATTAGGTGTATCATGTAAGGTTTAATTATATTACTTGGTCTACTAGATTAACATGCATGCATTTTTATTTTATTTTAGGTGAACACAATAACACAATGGCATCATAATATATAATAGCTATCATCTTGATATGATTTGGTGTCATTGCTAGACATTCACTTAAGATGTCATCTTGATATTCGGGACACCAATTATCATCATCAAAAATCAGGGGCATCAGAATCTTCATAGTTTCGGAATGAGGTTCTCCTCTTGACTTCTTCTATTTGACACATTCGTCCATGACGTCTAAAAGATAACACATATCATCTATACTTGGAGCTTGTAGGAACTGTGTTAGGATAAATTTGAGTTTCTCTTCTCCAACTTCTAAAGTTAACTTCCCTCTTTTAACATCTATAATAGCTCCAACGGTTGCTAAAAATGGTCTTCCCAGTATTATAGGGGTAACACTGTCTTCTTTAATGTCCATAGTGATGAAATCTGTAGGGATATAGAATTGACCTATGCGTACCGGAACATTTTCAAGAATTTCTATGGGGTATTTTACTGAACAATCTGCAAGTTGTACTGACATCTTAGTTGGTCTTAATTCTCCCATATCCAACTTTTTGGATATTTATAAGGGCATAACAATGATGCAAGCACCTAAGTCACATAGAGCTTTGTCTATGACATATTTACCTATATTACAGGGTATAGAGAAGTGTTATGACTGGTTTTTTCATCGAATAAGGCAGTCTACATGACCAAAAGATATGGACTCAAGAGTCGGTTATGCAAGGGGAAGGTATTAGCACACCTCACATCCATCGTACTCGATGGGACCCGTTTAGTTCTAAGTGTTTGTGTGTATGTTCGCTAATTTCTAAGTTATGATCGAGAAATAACAAAGAAGAAAAGGGGTTTGTTTTATTTTTATTTTGAGTTTGTCGCGGTTTCAATACCTTGTACATACTTATTCCCTCGTGCAACGGGAAAGTCAAAACTCCGTAATTCTTCTTGAAAATGTCTTGGTTGGTTGTGTTGATTTTATAAGAAAAACCATGCATTAGACATTTCAAATGCTTGAACTTGGATTTGTTTAGTTTGTTTGAAAAGCTAAGTCTTTGTTAGTATTTGAAATAGCTATTGCACACTCGTTGTAAGAAAAGAGTTTGATGGTCGCATATGAGCGAAAAAAAGAGTTGAATGAGTTTAGTTGATTTTAAGTGGGTGAAAAGTAGTGAAACATTAGGCTAACATCTAATGATTCAAATACTAAAAATTGAATGAGGGTGCTCATCCAATCGTCTATTCATCCCAAAAAATTAATTATGAAAAGGGTGAGGTAAAGAAAGGTTCACGTTTATTAAGTGTGTGAATAAAAATGTAAGTATCAGGTGCGCCTAAGAGGAGGGGGGGTGAATTAGGTGTTTAAAAATTTATCGGTTTTTTATGAATACTTGAAGCAATATTTTTGGTTTGGTGAATGGAAGTATGTGAGGATTCTTTCTATTCTGGTTAAGATATTTATGAAAGCGGTAAATGCTAAAAAGTAAAGAACACAAGGATATATCCTGGTTCCCTTCACAGATCGAGAGTACTCCAGTCCCTTTACAACATGCAAGAGACTTCACTATAGTTAGAATGATTGTACAGCCTATTCACACAAATGGTGATGCCTACTATCTAATCTATAGGGAGACCAAAGACTCTTAAAACCTTTAAGGTCTAACAACACTAAGTGCAAGAAGAACAATCCTCTTCAATGCACAACTTACTTCCAACAATCCTGTACAGCAAGAATACAATAAGTATGTTTGAATTTTTACAAGAGTATTTGAAGTTGTAGAATAATATATCAATCTTGGATTGATCTTCTTCTTCAAGCAAAACAATTCTAAATAATGGATGAAAGTGTTCACAATGATACTATGAAACGTAGAATAATTTTTAAATGAAAAATAAGTATGGAAAGTCTCACAAATTTTTTTGATGTAGAACACTTGAGAATATTTGAAAATGAGAGAGTTGTTAAATGTAGAATTGTTAATTGAAGAAGGTGAATTAATTATGAAAATTCTGCAGTATTTATATATTCTAAAACACCTTTACAAACATGCATAATCATATGAAAAGTTGTCATACTTCAATGTAAAGATTCCATAAAAAATCTGCCCAAAATATAAAAGTATTTTTCACACTGGTTCAGTGGTAACCGGTTCCCACCTGGGAGAACCCAGTTCCTACTGAACCAACGTTTAAAAGAAAATGAAAAATTACAAAGGGGAACCGGTTCCCAGCTGGGAGAACCCAGTTCCTACTGAACCAACGTTTAAAAAAAATGAAAAATTACAAAGGGGAACCGGTTCCCAGCTGGGAGAATCTGGGTTCCCCATACAAAAACAGGGGCGTGTTTATTTTTAAAGTTGGGTAACCGAGTTCCCATATGGGGTAACCGGTTCTTAGTGCATTTTTAAAAAAAAATTGTTTTTCAAAGAGTTCAAACTTGATTTTGATATATAAAATATTTTTAGCATTTTTATGGCATGCAAGAATCATTATGTGAACACTTGTATGCATATAGTGAGATTGAATGCATAACCTTTTGACATTTTATTTTTGATTCACAAAGATGCTTCAAGTCTTGATTACGATGATTTGAGCCATTTCTTTTTGCAATCAAATTCTTCATTTTAAACTTGTCTTCATCAAAACACTTTAGGAGGCAAGCTTGATTTTAAATCTTGATTTCACATTCTCCCCCTTTTTGATGATGACAACCTTTTGTTTGAAAATATTAACCATTTTGTTTTCTCCAACAATTGAAGCTATTTGAAGTTATATTGAGACTCCCCCTAAATCAAAGCTTCCCCTTGATTTATGAATTGGAGACCACTTGAAAAAATGAAAGTGGATGTTTGCTACAAATTGTTGTTAGAGAAACACATATCTTCTCCCCCTTTGTCATTAGCAAAAAACAATGGGGAAAAGAATAAAAGTATAACCACCTTCTGGAACCGGAGGAGGAGCGTTGGTTGCGAGATCTTCCTTATAATGGAATCTACCTTCGAGGTCCAAGGCAATACCAGTATTTTTCAGGGCATTTTTGACATTTATTTCATGGTCTTTTTCGGTCATCACTATTTTTGGTTCTCTTTGCAAAGAAACACCAGCATGCTCAATGATTCTAGAGATTGGTCTAGCATATGGTAGACCACCATTTAATTGAACAAGATGATTCATGTGGTGCAACATAGTGAGTGCCCAACTTATCGGAATCCCTTGGATCAAAGCATAGAGCACTTCAAGTTCAAATTCATTGATACGGGAGTGATTGGAAATCTTAAGAAGCAAAACATAAGCGATAAGATAATGAAGCATCCTATCACTAACAGATAAGTTTGATCCAAACATGTGTAGCTTTGAGGCGTTTGGTTGCCTAACAATTGCCCGTTGAGATTCTCGACATAAGTCCAAAAATACTTCCTTATATGATTCCCATTCATCTGGTATAGAGCCTTGTACAAGAACCAAGCCTTCATAGGGAACCCTTAAACACTTTCCAAATGACTAAATATCCATACAAATATCTTTGTTGAGAACAGATGAGGTTAAAACAAATTCATCATTTTCAGTAGTAACTAAGGACATATTTTGGTAAAATTCCTTTACCAAATCAGGATATATGAAACCATTCTCACTGACAAACATATCCAACTTAGCAGCAGTATTCTAGTAGGAAAATTGAAGCTATGAGCAGGAAAAGCAGAGATGTTACCATACTTTTCCGGCAATAAAGCTCTATTCTGAATATTGAAGGTGAGTCTCCTACTCTTGAGTGTAGGATGATTTGGATGAGAAGAGTCATGGTGGTTATCACTAGATTCACCAACCTTTTGTTTACCCTTAGCTCCCCTTGTTGCTCTTGAAGCCATGGATGGATATGAAGCTTTTTTGAGGTTTAGGGTTTTGAAAGAGATTTTTAGATTTGGGGTTAGTGAGGAAGTTTGTGATGAGATATGGGAGAAGGAAGGTTGATATGGAGTTATGAGGTAGTGGGTGTGAATTTTTGGGTTGAGGAAAAAAGAGAGAGAGTGGGGTTTTGATGGAGGTGAGTGAAGGTTGAAGAAGATGTTGGAGTGAATAGTGAAGAGGAAGTGCTTATGACTTAAGTTAAAAAATAACTTAACACAAAACATAAGTTATAAAATAAAAGTAACAAATTTTTTTTTGTAAAGAAACAAGTAAAAAAGCCTCTGTTCGCAGCGGTAATCGGTTCCCATGTGGGGGTAACCGGTTACTAGTCAATGAAATTGCATTCTGGAGCGTAAAAACAACGTGGGAACTGGTTCCTCCATATGGGTAACCGGGTTCCCCTAAAAGAAAACTAAAAATACTTATATTTTTGCAAAATTTACAGTGTGCAATCGATTTGCATCTATGTGCAATCGATTGCAGGAAGTGAAAAATGTAAAAAAGACTACTGTAAATGCATGTGAGGCTTTAGAAACACACACATATATATATATATATATATATATATATATATATATATATATATATATTAACATTTAAGTATACTAAACATAAACACACATATCTTAACACATTTATGCACATAAAACACATATAAGAAGGAGTAGAAGAAGTGATGCATTTGATAAAATTTTAAGAAAATACTAAAATGTGCACCTTAATTGAAGTGAATATTTTATGGTTCACGAGCAAGCGGCTTTGTAAAAATATCTGCGAGTTGATTATGAGTATCCATAAAAGTGACTTCGACATCTCCTTGAAGTACATGATCACAGAGAAAATGATGTCGAATGTCGATGTGTTTGGTTCTTGAATGCATGACCAGATTTTTTGTAATATTGATTGCACTTGTGTTGTCGCATCGAAGAGGAATGCATCCGAGATCAAGTCCGTAGTCACGAAGTTGTTGATTAAGCCAAAGAATTTGTGCACAACAACTACCTGCTGCTATGTACTCTGTTTTGGCCGTGCTAAGAGCAACACATGCTTGTTTTTTACAAGCCCATGATACTAATGCATTTCCAAGAATGTGACAAGTACCACTTGTGCTTTTTCTATCATTTTTACAACCTGCATAATCCGCGTCAGAATAACCAATTAAATTGCAAGTACTACCTTTTGGATACCATAAGCCGACATTGGTTGTTCCTTTGAGATACATCATGATTCGCTCGACCGCCATTAGATGAGATTCTTTTGGATTTGCTTGAAAGAGAGCACAAAGACAAACACTAAACATTATGTCTGGACGGCTTGCCATCAAATATAATAAAGAACCAATCATACCTCGATACTTTATAATATCAATCGGAATACCGGATTCATCTTGATCAATATATGTATCAGAGCCCATTGGAGTATTCATTGCTTTGCAGCTATCCATTTCAAATATTCTCAACAACTCTTTTCAATACTTGGATTGGTTGATGAAGATTCCATCTTTTAGTTGCTTACTTTGTAGTCCAAGAAAATAATTCATCTTACCCATCATGGACATCTCGAATTCTCCTTGCATCATCAATGAAAATTCTTCACACATTTCTTTGTTAGTCGTTCCAAAAATGATATCAGCAACATAGGCTTGAACCAATAAAGTGTTACTTTTAATTTTCTTAATGAATAAAGTTTTATCATCCTTACCCTTTTCAAAACCTTTTTCACACAAAAAATTGCTAAGCCTATCATACCATGCTCTTGGTGCTTGCTTTAAGCCATAAAGAGCCTTTCTCAACTTAAAGACATGTGAAGGATTTTTGAAGTCTTCAAATCCCGGGGGTCGTTTGACATAGACTCCTTCATTGATGTAGCCATTCAAGAATGAAAATTTAATGAACAAGCATAAGCAAGTAAAAGACGAATAGCTTCTAACCTTGCTACAGGAGCAAATGTTTCTTCAAAGTCGATTCCTTCTTCTTGATGGTAACCTTGAGCCACCAACCTTGCTTTGTTTCGAACAATTATACCATTCTCATCAATTTTGTTTTTAAACACCCATCGGGTACCTATGATGTGTTTATCACTTGGCCTAGGAACAAGTTCCCAAACTTGATTTCTCTCCAATTGATTTAATTCTTCTTGCATTGCAATTATCCATTGTTCGTCTCCTAAGGCTTCATCAACTTTGGATGGTTCAATTTGAGAAACAAACGCCATGTTTAAGCAAGCATCTTTGACATTTAATCTTGTTGTAACTCCATGACTAATATCACTAATGCTTTTATCAATAGGATGGTCTCTATGAGTTCTCCATTCTTTGGGTAGATCATTGATATTTGAATCTTGTTGTGGTACTCCTTGTTGGTGTTCCGGTTGATTCACATTTTGATCATTTGAAATTTCTTCCGGGGGTAAATCTATAATATCATCATTATCACACACAACTATTTCCTCCTTAGAGGTGTTACTTTCATCAAAAGAAACATGCATAGATTATTCAATAGTTAATGTTCTTTTAGTATAAATTCTATATGCTTTACTAGAAAGTGAATAACCAAGAAATATACCTTCGTCAGATTTCTCGTCAAACTTACGGGATTGTCTTTGTCATTGTTGAGGACAAAGCATTTGCATCCAAAGATATGAAAGTGAGCAATGTTTGGCTTTCTTCCTTTGAAGAGTTCATATGGAGTCTTTTTCAAGGTAGGTCTAATGATAACTCGATTTCCTACATAACATGTCGTACTAACCGCATCCGCCCAAAAATACTTTGGTAGATTTGCATCACTAATCATTGTTCTTGCAAGTTCCACTAGAAACCTATTCTTTCTTTCAACTACTCCATTTTGTTGTGGAGTTCTTGGTGCTGAAAAATTATGAGAGATACCATGTTCTTCACAAAATTCTTCAAATGATGCATTTTGGAATTCTCCACCATGGTCACTTCTTATGGATACAATCTTTAGTGATTTTTCATTTTTAATTTGCTTTGAATACTTCTTAAAGGCTTTGAATGCATCACTTTTATGCACAAGAAACAAAGTCCAAGAATATCTAGAAAAATCATCAACAATAACTAAAGCGTATACATTACCTCCAAAGCTTCTTGTTCTTGATGGACCAAATAAATCCATGTGCAACAATTGTAGTGGCCTTGTAGTGGACACCACATCCTTAGATTTGAAAGTTGATTTTGTTTATTTTCCCTTTTGACAAGCATCACATAATTTATCTTTGACAAACTTTATCTTTGGTAAGCCAACAACAAGATCATGTTTGGTTAATTTATTTAAGTGCTCCATATGAATATGGGCTGCCCTTTTATGCCATAACCATGATTCATTATTGTTTACCATGAGACATTTTACTTTCAAAGATAAATCGTCTAAGGAAATCATAAAAATATAATTAATTCTTTTACCTTTGATTTTTACCTCATTGGTGACTTCATCAATGATCAAGCATTCATCTTTAGTAAATTTGATCTTGAAGCCTTTGTCACAAAGTTGGCTAATGCTAAGAAGATTGTGCTTTAGTCCTTCAACATAAAGAACATATTCAATGGATATGAAAGGTGGTGCACCAACTTTGCCTTTGCCAATAATTCTTCCTTTGTTGTTATCTCCATAAGTGACATAACCCTTGGCCTTTAAGACTAGATTTGAAAAATGGTTTATGTCTTCCGTCATATGCTTGGAACAACCAATATCATGATACCATAAATTTGAAGTGGTTCTCAAGCACACCTAGAAAACAAATTAAGTTTTGTTAGGTACCCAAATTGCTTTGGGTCCTTCATAATAAGTACCTTTCTTTACCAACACATAATACCCACTTGGAACACTAAATTTTCTTACATAGCAAGCATTAGGTGTGTGACCTTTAATACCACAATAGAAACAAGTAGGTTCAAAATTACCTATATATCTAGGAGGATAAGATTTATTATTAAAAATTCTTTTCTTTTTAGGATATTGATGAACTACTTTAGGATTGTTTACTTTCTCATGGATTGGTAGGTTATTAGCCTTAACAAAGATAGTTTTGTTGGGACTTGGTTGAGAAAATTTTGAAAAACCAAGTCCACTTTTATCTTTAGGATATCTTTGTGTGCTAAGAACATTTTCCAATCCAACTTATCCTTTTTCATACCTTTGCTAGGACTCTTTTTAATTGAACAATTTGGAAAGAAAATGATTCACAATTATTGCATACAAAATTCTGTTTCTGATCACTAATCATCTTTTCTTTTTCATCTTTATGTTCTTTTTCAATAGTTTCAACTTTTTCTTCTAAAGATGAAATTATTTTCTTTTGAGATGAAATAGTTCTATATAGAATTTTGCATTCATTTAATAGTTCATTTATAGCACTTTCTGCACCATTATCATAAAGAGAGTTATCATAACTAACCTCGCCTTCTTCATCATCGTAATGGTTTGAAGCCATCAATGCTAGATTTGCACTTTCGTCACTATCCGAATCGGATGAAGAACTTATCTCATTATCTTCCCATGTAACATAAGCCCTTTTATTTTTGAACTCCTTTTTACCTTTGAATCCATTTTTCTTGGAGAGTTTTGGATAATCTGGCTTTATGTGACCTTGCTTTCCAGATTCATAACATGTGACATCTTGTGTTGATGTGGAGGCTTCTTTATCTTTATGCTTACAAAATTTCTTTCTTTTGACAAAGTTAGCATTATGAAGATTATTTTTATGACCAAAATATTTTCCTAACCCTTTTACAAGAAGCAAGAAGTTTTCATCTTCCTCCGATGCATCTTTATCTTGACTTTCTTTTGAATCTACTTTCAAAGCAATTCCTTTGGATTTCTTCTCGTGATTCTCATGTTTTTCAAGTCTTCCAAGTTCCGTTTCATATTCTTGAAGCTTTCCGAATAATGTTGCGAAATTAATAGTTGCTAGGCTTTTCTTTTCGGATATTTCCGTCACTTTTGGTTTCCATTCCATAGTTAAAGACCTAAGCACTTTAATATTTAATTCATCGTTAGTTAAAGTCTTACCGAGTGCCTTCAAATGATTTGTCAAGTGATAGAATCTCTTTTGCAAGTCAACGATGGATTTTCCGGGCAGCATTCAGAATAATTCATATTCTTGACTCAAGGTATTCAATCTAGATCTTTTGACTTCGGCGGTTCCTTTATGAGTTTCTACAAGAGTGTCCCAAATTTCCTTTGCCGTTGTACATGCCGATACTCGAAAAAATTCATCCATACTAAGAGCACTTTGGAGAATATTGATTGCCTTTTTGTCAAAGAGAACTTTTTTCTTGTCATCTTCATTCCATGATGCTTTAGGCTTTGATGATCCAACAGCATTGATTACACAAACCAGAGCAAATGGACCATTTTCAAAAGCATCCCATATTTCTTCTCCTTGCGCTTCAAGATGAGCCTTCATGCGAATTTTCCAAAAGTCAAAGTATTCACCACAAAACAATGGAAGCTTGTTGTTACTACCACCATCTTTGAAAACCGGATTTTGATTTACGGAAGCCATTATGAATCTTTAGGAACAAGTTACCTATAACTTGCTCTGATGCCAATTGTAAGTATCAGGTGTGCCTAAGAGGGGGGGGTGAATTAGGTGTTTTAAAATTTATCGGTTTTTTATGAATACTTGAAGCAATATTTTTGGTTTGGTGAATGGAAGTATGTGAGGATTCTTTCTTTTCTGGTTAAGATATTTATGAAAGTGGTAAATGCTAAAAAGTAAGGAACACAAGGATATATCCTGGTTCCCCTCACCGATCGAGAGTACTCTAGTCCCCTTACAACAGGCAAGATATTTCACTATAGTTAGAATGATTGTACAACCTATTCACACAAATGGTGATGCCTACTATCTAATCTATAGGGAGACCAAAGACTCTTAAAACCTTTAAGGTCTAACAACACTAAGTGCAAGAAGAACAATCCTCTTCAAAGAACAACTTACTTCCAACAATCCTGGAAAGCAAGAATATAATAAGTATGTTTGAATTTTTACAAGAGAATTTGAAGTTGTAGCACAATATATCAATCTTGGATTGATCTTCTTCTTCAAGCAAAACAATTCTCAATAATGGATGCAAATGTTCACAATGGTAGTATGAAACTTAGAATAATTTTTCAATGAAAAATAAGTATGGAAAGTCTCGCAATTTTTTTGATGTAGAACACTTGAGAATATTTGAAAATAAGAGAGTTTTTGAATGTAGAATTGTTAATTGAAGAAGGTGAATTAATTCTGAAAATTCTGTAGTATTCATATGTTCTAAAACACCTTTACACACATGCATAATCATATGAAAAGTTGTCGTGCTTCAATGTAAAGATTCCATAAAAAATCTTCCCAAAATATAAAAGTATTTTTCACACTGGTTCAGTGGTAACCGGTTCCCACCTGGGAGAACCCAGTTCCTACTGAACCAACGTTTAAAAAAATTTGAAAAATTACAAAGGGGAACCGGTTCCCAGCTGGGAGAACCCGGGTTCCCCATACAAAAACCAGGGGCGTGTTTATTTTGAAAGTTGGGTAATCGGGTTCCCATATGGGGTAACCGGTTCCCAGTGCAATTGTTTTCAAAAATTATTTTTCAAAGAGTTCAAACTTGATTTTGATATATAAAATACATTTAGCCTTTTTACGGCATGCAAGAATCATTATGTGAACACGTGTATGCATATAATGAGATTGAATGCATAACCTTTTGACATTTTATTTTTGATTCACAAAGATTCTTCAAGTCTTGATTATGATTATTTGAGCAATTTCTTTTTGCAATCAAAGTCTTCATTGTAAACTTGTCTTCATCAAAACACTTTAGGAGGCAAGCTTGATTTTACATCTTGATTTCACAAAAATTATTTAACTCATTGGGCTATCATCGAACGACCTAAATACTTTAAATTCAATTAAACCGTCGGGCTATCATCCAACAATTTAACCGAATATTGCTACACTATGTACTTTTTTCCAACATGGATAGAAGTTTTTAGCTTATTAGGCTATCATCTACCAATCTAAAAACTTCAAGTTTCTTTAAATCATTAGGCTACCATCTAACAATTTAAACAAACTCCATCCAAATGTTCCTTTTTTATGAAAAACAATTTAAAAAACCTATTCAATTAATTAATTTAATTTGAAGGTGTTTTAAGAGGTTCAATAGAGGACTAAGAGGGAAGGAGTCGGGTCATGATTAATCAAGTATATGGACTTAATTAATCTCGTGAGGATAGGTGCTCCTATCCCCAACTATGAAACCCTTGCGCATGGATAAATGGTATGTAGACCAAATTATTCGGGTTATGGTTAACCAAAGAAACAAGGGCTTTAATTAACCTTGTGAGGATGACCATGCCTATCCCCCACTATGAGACCCTTTTTGACGTACGAGCAAAAATGAGAAAGGAAATTTCCTATGTCAAATGTGTGGGAGGTTTACAATTGTGGATACTTCATACGGGCATATAAGAAGCGAATAAATGATTATCACACCATACACGTCTAAATGTTTAAATAATTGTTAGAAAACATCTTTTTTATTTGATAAAAATCAATTAATAATTTAATCGATAATTATCAAATAAAAATTATCCTACAACTAATAATTATTTAATACAAATCAATATTCATAGGTAAAAATTTAATGGAATTTGAAATGACTGAAAAATGAAGAAAGTCACACAATCCAAATTTCGGAATTTAAATAATTATTAGAAAAAATCATTTTTATTTGATAAAAAGTCAACCAATAATTTAATCGACAATTATCGAATAATTTATTTTAACTAAGAGTTATTTAATACAAGACAACATAATTTAATTGCAAAACTAAAATAAATAAATGAGAGAAAGAGTTAGAAAATAGGCATGTTTTGAGCTAAATCTGGGGGGTGCAAAAGAAACCCGGAGGGCCCAAATAAAGGGCAGCCCAATCAATCCTAAATGATCCAGCGTGCCCAACTTCTGGTGGTATACCGTGGGCGGCCTCTCAAAGGCATTTGATGATAATAATGATAATGATAGAAATTTTGATGACAATCTGATGGAGGAGAAGCAAGGTGCACACTATGGACCAATGAAGTGATACGTGGAATCATCAGAAATAATTAAAGGTGGTGACACTTGTCACCACCATATTAGCTACTAATTAAATGATTAATTACCATAAAAATAAAATAAACAAAGGAAACACTCATAATCTTAATTACTTCTCTCTCTGATGCTATCTCTTATCTCTTCGCTCATTGATGTTCTCTCTTCTCTCTCTCTTCAGAATCTCGCCGCAAAAAGAAAGAGTAGCTGCGCCAGTGCGCCAGAAATCTCCCTCTCCTTCTTCTGAACCTTAATCTACGGCTGTTTTTTTTTTTATGCAGATTCTTAAGGAAATGGGCTAGACCTAAAAAGGGAAAATGAAATACTAATCCTATTATGGCAGAGAAATTATAAGTGAGAAAATGTAAAACATGCAAAGGAAAGGGTCACAGTGGCGGTTTGAGGATCCGACGGCGATGGATGTAACACCCCAATATTTCAATTATAAAATAATTCGAATTTTTAATTATTTATTTAATTAGAAGTTTAATTATTGAGATTTTTGGATTATTGGAATTAATTAATTAAAATAAATGTGGGAGTGTTGGTGGTGTGAAGTGTAAATTGGGGGTGTGATGAGTAAAAGGCTCTACTCACACTAATTGTTTTATTTTTATTATTTTAGAATAATAAAATGAATAAAAGAAGGAAAAGAGAAAAAGAGGCACAATTGGAAGTTTTCATTCTACGTCCAATTGAGAAGAGAAAAAGTAAGGAGGAAAAGCCAAAGGTGTCAGAATCCGATGAATTCTCACGAGGTAAGGGGTGATTTCTCGCAATTATGATGCCTTATGGGTTTTGGAAATCAATAGAATAGTTGAATATGTTAGGAAACCCAAATTAGAATTTTCTAGGTTTGTAGGATTATCCTTAATGTTGTCGAATTGTATGAATTTTACCCGTTCGTATGTTATGGGATTATTGGGAATGATTGTATTATGCTATAGGACAATGTGTTGGTTTATATTGGATGACTTTCATGTTATTTGGTGTGCAATTCGTAATTGGAATGAAGGGAAAAGTTTGGAAAAATAGAATGTTGTCAACTGCAGTTTTTGGCTCTGCAGGTTGTAGGAACCAGTTCCCATGTGGGAGGAACCGGGTTCCTGGTACAAAAACCAAAGCGGGAGTATTTCTGGATCAGTGGGAATCGGTTACTCCTGGGGAGGAACCGGGTTCCAGTTGAAAAATTACACAAGAAATGAAAATTTTTAGTGGGAACCGGTTCCTAGTTTATAGGAACCGAGTTCCCCATAGTAAAAACCATAGGCGTCTGTTTCTAAAGAGTGGGGAACCGGGTTAATCCCTGGGGGAACCGGTTACCCCTGTAGCTTTTTCAAAAATGCTCCAAACTTTAAAAACTCGTATTTTCTAAACCGTAACTCCGAATCGAGTGTCGTTTTGGCCAGTGTTCTTTAATTTAAAAATGCTATTTTATGAAATGGAGTAAATGCTAATTAATGGAATTTTATTTTAGAAGAGTCGATTTTCCGATTTTGTAAACTATAGTAGTTCTAGAAATGGTGGATGGACTGGTTAGGATTGTTCTGACAAGTGGACGAGGATTAATGCTTATGTGTTATTTTCCTATTGTTAATTTATGATTGTGTTGATATCATGTGTTGTTATCGGTGTTGCTTATACATGGTATGTTATTGTTGATATCATGTTCCGTTGTTGAATGTTGCATGCTTTTGATGTGCATGCATATGAATTCTGGTGGAGTTAATTCCCATTGTGTGGAATTAGACTCGTATAGCTAATACTCGTACCCAATTGTTTAATGGTGGTGAGGTTGGATTCGTGTCCTAACGGTGTATGGGCGAATCGAGGATTAACGCTTTGTCCGAAGTGAAAATGGAACAGTGTGTGAATTTAGTTCACGGATGGTACCACATGCATAGAGTCTTGCATTGCATATGGATTATAACATGATAGGATGGTTTCCAATATTATAATCTTGTTGTTGTTATTATTCTGCATAATGTACTGTATGACTTGTATTGTGTATGGAATCTAATTATGCTAATGAGGGTGAAATGATATTCTTGGATTGTTTTATTATTTTTAGAAACGTATAATACATTTTAAATTTCGATGAAATCTCACCCTTACTTTGATGATTTCAGATTGAAGTCTTAGCCGCTTAGGAGCTGGTGAGGGTGGCTTTTGAGCTATGCATTTAATTTATCCGCGTGTGAGTGTCATTCTCTGGTAGATGTAACACTGGGGAACGTTTGGTTGCGAGTTATATTTTAAAACTCTATTGTTCTTTGGTTAATTTTGGGAATAATTATGGATTGAATTTATTCCGATTTTGATGGTATTTCCACTGTGTAGAACATGTTATTGGTTTAATTATTTTAATGAAGTTCTTCAGTGACGCATGACAACTGTTATGAGATTTTCTATTTAAATAAATTGTAATGCCCTTGTTTTACATGTTATCTTTGATTTAATTATTAATATTCGCGGGGTATTTTAGAAGGGTGTTACAGTGGACGACGGTTTTAAACCGCAATCCCGGTGAGATCCTTCTGATTCCTTTGCTTCTTCTCTGACTCAGAAACTTTTTTCTTTTCCTCTTCGTCTTTTTTTCAATTCTAAAGGGTTTAGATGTTAGGAAAATGATGAAAAGGGTTAGGGTTTATGATGATTGTTCTCATTGTTTTTGGTTTTGGTAGCTAATGGCGTTCTTTGTGAATGATTCGATGGTTTCTGGGTTTTATTGTTTAAGATCTGGAAATGTTTGATGATGGAAGTTTTTCTGTGTTGTTAATGCTACGGCTGTACTAGGGTTTGCTCGTGAACAATATTTTTTGCCTTGATCTCTGTGCCAATTGAATGTTCTTATAGTGTTGAGAATTAGGGTTTTTGTGTTGTTGAACTTAACTTTCTGGAAAAATGGCCATTATGAATTTTTATTGGGCTTCAAGTTTTTCTGATACTTATTTTTCTATTATTGTTGGGCTGGAAATGTTCTTGATATGTTACTTGTTGTTTTACTGTGGTAATTCTGACTTGTAGTTTTGTTTGTGATTTCTAAAATATTGGTTATTGTGATGCTGATCTTGGGCTGAAACCTGAACTTTGTACTTGATGCTTGTTGGACTATAATGATATTCTGAGTTTTCCTTTTCCACACCTCCCTTTTATGAACAAAACTTCGTTTGTGATTTGCAATAAGCATTTATTTGGCCAATGATTCAAAAATTTGATTTTTGTATGAGGCTCGTGAGTTTGAATCGATCCTTTTACTTACATAGTGAACCAAGTATCCTATTTGAAGATTTGCAATGGTGGGCTATGATTGGTTATGGAACAACATAATATGAGGCCTTTTGGGTTACCTAAACATGATTAGTAAAACCCTTCTTGATACCTGATTCCTGAAATACAACCCTAATGATGAATTGAAAACCTTTGAAAAACTTCTACTGTTGATGTCTAAAATTCTTGATAGATTTGCAAACCAATTTATTTTTCTTATTTCATGAATGAATGATGGACAAGTTGGAGAGAGAATAGAGGAGAACTTGGAGATGAAACCATGGCAAGGTGTGAGAACAAGAAGCTTGAAGATGAATCTTGAATATTTTGAGGCAACTTGAAGAAAAGATTATGTAGACCTTTATTAGAAGAATCTAAGACTTAGGATAGGAACAATTCAAATTTTGTTTTTGTAAAGACTTTGAACTTGTAATTAGAAGGCTTGGAAATTGAACATTTGTAACAATACTTTAGAGAAAGTATTTTTGAAAATATAAGTATTTCTGCAATGTCTTCTAAACTTCTATAGTATCAATTCAATTTTCTTTGCCAAAGTACTTGCAAATACAAGTTGAATCTTTAAAGAAAATAGTATCATTTTGAATGCGTCTTGCCATGGTTTTTGAGATAAACTTGAATGGCTCTTGAATGAATTATAGTTGAAAAATTAATCATGGATGGATACTTCAATCTTGCACATGTGATCTTAATGTACAAAGTAAACAAACAATGAATCCAACTCTTTTATTCTTAAATCCATGCTAAGTTGTGTTCAAAGAAAATTAAAATGATCCAACTACCACCCAATTTCTTGCAAGCTTTGAACAATTTGATTTAAGAACCTTTAAAAAAAATTGATGACTCTTAATCATTAATTGAATAAAAGCAAATCTTCATGTAACTTCAATGAACCTTTAAACTAAATAAATTGAACCTTAAATTCAAAATAATCAAGATTCAACTTAATGATAGAAACAAAAGATGTCTTGATTAGATAGAAATTGTAACAAACGACCAAAACCAATCTTTAGTCAACTTCCGACGATGCCATTATCTTATGAGGAATCTAGGAAACAAAATCCTAATTTTGTGCACTGATGAAATTCAAAGGAGTATTTCTTGAAGAAGAGATTCCTCACAACCACAAATTCAAAATTCACTTCCTGAAGATGAAACACTAGGCCTAAGAGGGTACATTTTGGGTTGCGATAGCTGCCCCTATTAAATCATCTTAAACCTGATAAGTGAGAAAGATCGACAGCTTTCAAATGTTCAAGGTGGAAGAGGATTGAATACCAAAAGAACCCCAAAAAATTTCCTACGCGGGATACCAATGCCAGATAAGATATCTTAACTGCAGAGTCAAGGAAGAGACGCATGAGGAGAATAAATTTGTTAAGCACCAACATAATGTCTTAACAACAACATTAACAAATGAGAAATATCAGGAGATCTCAACAACATTGGGGATAACCGAGTAACCAAAATGAGCAATAAACAACTAGTTTTAATGAAAATAAACTGAGAAGAAAAACCGAACTTTTAAATCGAAAAGAGAAGTAATAAATTAAGCCATCTCAGGATGTCTTAACGAAAATGCTTCGAGAAGAGAACCGAACTTCTCAAGAAAAAAGAAAAGTAATAAATTAAGCCATCTCAGGATGTCTTAACGAAAATGCTTTGAGAATAAAAACCGTACTTATTAAGCGAAAAGAAATAAGATAAATTAAGCCATCTCAGCGATGCCTTAATGAAAATGCTTAGAGAAGAAAAATCGTACTTCTTAAGAAAAAAGAAATAAGTTAAACCATCTTAGCACCTTAACGAAAATGCTTAGAGAAGAAAACCTAACTTCTTAAGCGAAAAGAAATAAGTTAAGCCATCTCAGCGATGCCTTAACGAAAATGCTTAGAAAAGAGAACTGCACTTCTTAAGCGAAAATAAATAAGTTAAGCCAATCTCAGCGATGCCTTAGCGAAAAATGCTAAGAGAAGAAAACAAAACTTCCCAAGCAAAAAGAAATACAATAAATTAAAAGATTCGGTCGAAGATATGATTGAGAATTTGTCAGAAAAACCCAAAGAGTTAAAGAATACCCGCAGACTTTAACAAAGATATAATTGAGAAATTGTCAGAAAAATTCCAAAGACTTAAGGAATACCTGCAGACCTTAACGAAGATATAATTGAGAAATTGTCAGAAAAATCCCAAAGAGTTAGGGAATACCCGCAAACCTTAACAAACATATATGGCTAGAACAATATCAAAATTGTCGTGCACGAACGTGCAATGAGCCATGGCATGCTGAATGTCTTGACCGTGTAACTTCTAAGTTACTAGAAGAACAAATTTAGTAGCACCACACGAGAATACAGTTCTCTGGGGATAAAAAAATCAATATCTATCACATTGGTGTGATATAGATGTTTATGAAGTCGGTAAATCCTGCTTCCGACATTCCTGCTGATAAAAGATTTTAATGAACATGTATAAACATGTTGAACAACTTCTGAGTTAACAAAATCTTCAATTTGTATGTATATAGCTTTACCGGGGTTAGAAGAATTAAGTTTAGCAACTGTGATTGAAAAAATTCAATGGTAATGAGCTGCAATTTGCGGGCATCGTACCGACAATGCGTTGTAGAAAGTGGATATGTGGATCAACTTCTGAGTTGGAGAAATATCTTGAGTTTGAATAAACATCCTACATGTGGATATTTATTTGCTGAGTAATGGAGGACGCACTGGGGAAATAAACACACCAGAAGTTCAATGGGGTCTACTGAGAATAGCTCGGAGAAGAAAATCTGTAGAGGTTACTGTCACAAAAATTTACTGAGGAGATTATTATCTGAAAGAATCTTGGAAAATACTCTGAATAATGTTGTAGTAATCCTTTCTGAAGGAGACTCACCTGAGAGTAAAAAATGAAACTTTACTTGGAAAACTTCATAAGAAAACCATATGAGATCGTCACTGGGGATTCCAGGTTGAAAATTTCACTAACATTAGAGTTCATTGAAAGAAAATTGTTTCGCTGGGGAAGAAATCTCGATTGGAGAAACCGTCATTTGTTAAGATCTATACAAGTATACAACTTGTGTTGGAGAGAAGAGAATAATTATGCCATCGGAGAAATAATACTTCAACTTTGATTCTTATGAGGATATTTACATTTTCAGCTGGGGAAAAAATCCTGCAAAAAAGAACTAGCCAAAGCCAATGCATGAATATGATATGCATGATTTTCTAATGCTTTAATGCAAAAGGGTATCAAACTGACTTCTCGATACTGTTGGAAGAGAAAATTTCAAATGCGTCATGAATATAATGCACAACAAACCCTAAATGTCGATCTTCCACTTGAAAGGCTCCAGGGTAATCCTTATAGGAGGAAAGATAACAATTTCTGAATTGCTAACTATGAACCAAAAGTAGACTTTTGCATGGATAAAAATAATTCATGTCTACGCACAAGTCTGACATGAATATTTCAATAGTTTACAAGGTGACATCTTGATGACAGAAGGAAGTAACAAATATATGTAGAGATATGTTGAACAACTTCATTGTTGACAAAACCTCACTTTGTCTTGTAGCTGCTGAGTTGATAGTGAATTGCAATAAGCAAGAAATAACTCCACTGGGGGGTAGAGGAATCAAGTTCAAAATCCGGCTGAGGGGAACAGACGCTTCCATAGAGGATAGATCTTCCATCCGTTAGTATGGTGCTGAAAATGCACAAACAATTAACACATACTGACATGTTTAAACAACTTGATGTTGCAACAGATCTTTCGAAATCTTTTAATCATCCTACCTGGTAGATTCATATTTCTATTGAATAAACGAGGAATACACTGGGGAAATAAATGCGCTAGAGATTCACAGGGGATTGACTGAGAACAGCTTAGAGAATCAGGTCTATAGAGAATTTCTGCCACTAAGACTTACCGGGGAAGTTGTTATCTAGAGAGAGTATTGACAATGGATTTAACATACAATACTGGATTTAACATTGTTGCAATCCTACTACAAAAGGTCCTCATGGGGATGCTTGAAGCTTCATTGGGGAAAGATCACTGGGGAAAACCCGAGTAAGAAATTTCGTTGATACAAGAGCTCACTTGGGGAAAATCAACTTCCTTGGAAGAGACTTTATTTGTAAATCATCACTATTGTAGATTAATTTATGAAACAACCTTCAAACTTGTGGAAGGAAGAACTAAATCTGTCATTCGAGAAATAGTCTTCAAAGTCTGATTCTGTTGAGGATAACCACTAGTTGATCTTGGAGTATCCCGAGCCTTGGCTGGGGTCTTTGCATGAATATATTGAATGAATGAATAAATGCATGAATACTCTGGTTAATGAATTGGCTGTCAAACTGAATTATCGGCATCGCTGGACATCAAACGAAAAACTATGACCAAAACCAAAGATACACCAAACAAGCCATAACAACTTCTAGTAGGACACACCCTTCCCTTGAGGAAGGAATAAAAATTAGTTCTAGATTGTCATCATGATGATTACATATGTGCTTCCAATTCAGAGGAGCGGACACAATATTTAGAAGGTCAGTCATTCCCCTACACTCTGTAGATCAAAATAATTTAAAGTTTTTTTTTTCAAAATCTTTATTGTTTTCACGATTTTTAATGATTTTCAATTTTTATCTAAAATGGCAGCGACATTAAGCTAAACAGATAGAAAAGATAAAAATCATAGGAGAAGGGACAATATTCAACTGAATAACCCTTTTATTTAAAAAATATTAGAAGAATAACTCATATATGAGGGGTTTGTACATAAAAATGCACATTCCTTTAGGAGGAACATACATGAGAGAATAAGTCTATACACATTTTCTTAAAACAACAACGAAATTGAAACAGAACTTCATAAAACCATAAATATGTGATTCTCCCTCCTGACTGCTATGCTTCATCACTTCGCTTATGGAGATGGTGATTAAAATGATCCCTTCCATCTAAGCTTTTGTCGTGACACGGAAATGCAAAATGCAGCATTATGTCTATATATACTCCCTAACTTTTGCGTGAACCTCTTTTCTTCAGATTTTGTTTCACCAGGATACTTCTTGACCGCGTCTGAGTTGACAGCATATGCCAAATCTTCTCCATACATATTGGTGAGAATAAGAGCTCCTCCAGAGAAAACCTTCTTCACCATATATGGTCCTTCATAGTTCAGAACCTATTTTCTGCGAGGGTCTTTATGTGGGGAGATTATCCTTTTCAGCACCAAATCACCCACTTTAAACACCCAAGGGTGTACCTTCTTGTCAAAAGCTCTCTTGATTCTCTGCTGGTAAAGCTGGCCTTGAGAAAGTGTTGTTAACCTCTTCTCTTCAATCAGATTGAGTTGGTCATACCTATTTCGGACCCATTCTGCTTCTTCTAATTCTGTTTCCATTAAAACTCTATGTGAAGGAATCTCAACTTCTATGGGAAGTACTTCCTTCATACCTTAGATGAGAGAATAGGTTGTTGCACCTATCGAAGTGCGAACAAATGTCCTGTATCCATGCAAAGAGAAAGGCAACATCTCATGTCAATCCTTATACGTCTTTACCATCTTCTGAAGGATGTTCTTAATATTCTTGTTAGCAGCTTCAACAACGCCATTCATCTTCGGCCTATACGGTGACGAGTTATGATGCTCTATCTTGAAATTGTCGCACAACTCTTTCATCATCTTATTATCCAGATTTGTCCCATTGTCGATAATAATCTTGCTAGGAGTACCATAGCGACAAATTATCTCAGTTTTGATGAACCGAGTAACCACTCGTCATGTCACGATAGCATATGAAGCAGCCTCAACCCACATGGTGAAATAGTCTAAAGCAACTAGTATGAAACAATGTCCATTAAACGCCTTTGGTTCTATCATTCCAAGCATATCTATTCCCCGCATAGCAAACGGCCATGGTGAAGTCATGACATTTAGAGGGGAGGGTGGCACGTGCACTTTGTCAGCATGAATTTGACACTTATGACATCTCAGTGCATAAACAACACAATTTTTTTTCCATGGTCATCCAGTAATAACCAGCTCTAAGAATCTTTTTTGCCATCGCATGCCCATTTGCATGAATACCGAAAGAACCTTCATGAATTTCTTTGATAAGTTGATCTGCTTCGTGTCTATCCACGCATTTGAGTAAGACCAAATCAAAATTCCTCTTGTACAAAACCCCACCACTTAAGAAAAAGTTAGAAGAAAACTTCCTAAAGGTCTTCTTATCAGTGATAGAAGCCCCTTCAGGGTATTCGTTTTTCTCTATGTGTTGTTTGATGTCATAAAACTAGGGTTTACCATCAGTCTCCTCATCAACTGTCATATAATAAACAAGTTCATCCATACGCTAAATAGTGATAGAAGGTGCTTTATTAGCCCACTTGACCTTAAACATTGAAGACAAAGTGGCCAAGGCAACAACTATCTGATTTTCCTCTCTAGGAATATGATGGAAAGTGATCACATCAAAATACGATATCAGCTTAAAAACATGATCCCTATATGGAATCAACTTTTCATTATGAGGTTCCCATTCTCCTTTGACCTGGAAAATAACAAGTGTCGAGTCCATGTAAACTTCAAGGATTTTAATCCTTAAATCAATGGCTGCCTCAATCCCAAAGATGCAAGCTTCATACTCTGCCATGTTATTGGTACAATCAAAACAAAATCGGGTAGTGAAGGGTATATGATATCCTGTGGGAGAAGTAATGATTTCCCCAAATCCATGACCTACTACATTAGATGCCCCATCTAACACAAGGGTCCATTGAGATCCTGGTTTAGGTCATTCTTTCGGGCCAGGAATATTACAATCTCTAATAAACATAACATCTTCATCCGGGAAGTCAAATTTCATTGGCTGGTAATCCTCCATGGGAGGGTGAACAAGGTATTCTAATACCACACTTCCTTTAATAGCCTTCTTGCGTTACGTACTGGATTCGTATTCTGACAACAACATTTGCCACCATGCAATCCTGCCTACTAAAGCTGGTTTCTCATAGATATACTTAATGGGGTCCATCTTGGAAATTAGCATCGTGGTATGACACACCATGTACTGCCTCAAACGGCGAGCAGCCCATGCCAAAGCACAACAAGTTTTTTCCAACAAAGAGTACTAACATTCATAATCTGTGAACTTTTTACTCAAGTAATAGATTGTATGCTCTTTCTTCCCCGTTTCATCATGTTGTCCAATGACACAACCCATGGGTCCTTCAAGCATACTCATGTATATTATAAGAGGTTTTCTTGGCCCAGGTTGTATTAAGATTGGTGATTCTTGCAAATACTCCTTAATTCTATCAAACGCCTGTCAACAATCATCATCCCGCACAACCGTTTGGTTTTTCTTTAATAACTTGAACAAAGGTTTGCAAGTGGCTGTCAAGTGCGAGATAAATCTGGAAATGTAATTCAAATTCCCCAGGAAACCACAAATCTCTTTAGTTCTTATAGCGGGCATATCCTGAATAGCCTTAACTTTATCAGGGTCCACTTCAATGCCTCGCTAACTCACTATGAAACCAAGTAACTTTCCAAATAGAACTCCAAAAGTGCACTTGTGTGGATTCAAACGGAGTCTATACTTCCTCAATATGTCAAACAACTTCCTTAAATGAACAATGTGCTCTTCTTCGGTCTAACATTTAGCAATCATATCATCCATATATACTTCTATTTCTTTATGCATCATGTCATGGAAAAGGGTTTCCATGGCTCTCTGATAAGTTTCCCCTGCATTTTTTATTCCTAATGGCATGACCTTGTAACAGAAAGTGCCCCAAGGGGTGGTAAATGTCATCTTCAACATATCTACATGATCCATTTTAATCTGATTATAACCCGAGAAGCCACCCATGAAAGAAAACACAGAAGACTGAGTTGTGCTACCAACTAAAACATCAATGTGAGGCAGAGGGAAATCATCCCTCGGGCTAGATTTGTTCAGATCTCTATAGTCCAACACATCCGTACTTTTCCATCCTTCTTAGGGACGGGCACAATATTGGCAATCATGTCTGGATATACTAACACAACAAGGAAACCATCTTCAAATTGATTTTTGACTTCGTCTCGAATATTATTGGCCATCTCTGGATGTGTTCTCCTTGGATTCTGCTTTAAAGGAAAACATTCGGGCTTCAATGGCAGCTTATGCATAATGATATTAGTGTCGAGACCGGGCATATCTTGGTACGACCATGCAAACACATCCACAAACACTCGCAACAAACGAACCAACTCATCTCTTATTCCTTGCTCAAAAGCAGCTCCAACTTTGACCTCCTTACAATCCTTTTCAGTCCCCAGATTGATCACATCCACTGGTTCTTGATGAGGTTGGATCATCTTTTCTTCGTGCTCAACCAGACGTGTCGGCTCTTCAGGGAGTTCACAGTCTTCCTCACCATCGTCTTCAGCTTGGTTGATCAGGAAATCGAAGTCAAAAGGAATTATAGCATGGCTATGTTCAATGAGTTTAGTTTCATGTGATCTGCATAAATGATTGATTTTCTTTGTTTAGCTACGTATGTATATTTTAACATAAAAAAATAAAAATGAAAATGTTGTTGTTTTAACATGTATGCACTGGAAGGTGGAAGTAAAACCAAAAATAAAGTAAAAAGAGATCTCAAACTGAATAAAAATATGCTATTTTTATTGAAGATAAAAATCTTATTCATTAAACGAGGTAAGCCCTACAAAGTGATCCTTCGTGCCTTGGGCAGATCACAGGATTTTGATTTTGAAAAACAAGAAATTACTTTGAAAAAGAAATTATCGGGGTAGCGTCTTTGACAATCCAGTTCTTTGGAGCAGCACCAGGGGGAGTACGAAACACCATCTTGGAGAACTCAGCTGTGTACTCATCATCATCAATGGCGTTGATAGCTTCTCCAGAACAGAAACCTTTTGCAACAAAAATATCTTCAAGGCGAGGGATCTCCTTTTTGCCTTCCTTCGACTTTCTACTGATCTTGAAGAAGGGTTGGTACCCGAGTCCGCCTTTGTCGTTCTTTTCCACCACTTCTACCATTATTGCCCATCCTCCTAGGTTTCTAGCATCAATGAGGGATTTAACATCTTGCCAGCAGGCCATGTTACCCTTGGGCTTCTCAACAATCATTGTTTCATTCTATATTGTACCTACAATTTCCAGAGCTTGAAAGAGAGTTTCGTGCACTTCGTCTCCAACATCAACAAACATGAATTCGAATAAATGACTAACTAAATAGTCCTCTTCACCACTGACCTCTTCCACCTGATTGAGAAATAAGAACTTCAACTTCTGATGGAGTGTTGAAGTAACAGCTTTGGTGCCATGTATCAAGGGTCTTCCCAATAAACAGCTGTAAGCTGGAAAAATGTCCATCACTTGAAAAAGTGATATTGAACAGCTGAGGTCCTATGAGCACTGGGAGGTCAATCTCACCTACCACCATCCTTCAGGAGCCATCAAAAGCTTTCACCACCAAAGAATTGGGTTTCATAACTGCTCCTTCTACCTGTAGTTAAGCTAGAGTTATCTTTGGGACACATTCAAGGTTGAGCCTGTATCAACTAACACTCTAGCAAGAGTTGTTTCACCATAAGTGACAGAAATATGAAGAGCCATATTATGATTAACTTCATTCGAAGGGAGATCCACATTAGTGAAAAATAAGCAATTGTTATCGTTCAAGCCTGAAATGGAAACATCCAACTGATTCACTGTAATATCCTTAACTACATAAGCATTGTCAAGGAACTTCAACAGAGCCATTTTGTAGGTTTCAGAATTCTTCAACAAGGATAAAATTGAAATCTTCACAGGGGTTTGGCTAAGCTGGTCAACCACTTTGTAATCAGTCTTTTTGATGATCTTCAGAGTTTCGTCATTTGGACTAAAGACATCCCTCAACTCCTATGCACTTAAATTGACACTCACATACTTCTTTTGGGGAGATTCCTACACTTTCTCTGCAACCTTACTTTTTGTCAAATCTTGGTGATAAATACGACCGCTACTGGTCATGTTACTTGTAACACCCCAATATTACCCAAAGTTTTATATGGAAAAACCAGAGTAATTTAAAATTTCATAAATTGAATACTGAGGTATCACACCTTCAAAACCAATTCACTTTAAACAGTTTACTTTAAAGTATAAATCTCAAATACATAGCATCATTGGAAATCATAAATTGATTCAGAAAAATCAAAACATTTTCTTTATTAAACTTCCTCATCAAATCATGTTTTCATAAAGTATGATTCTATTTACAAAAGGAATAACAACAAAAGAACAACAACAAGACAACATAAATATTCCCCCCGAGTGCTACGTATCAGAGCGACACCGACTCGACTAATAGCAGCTATAAACTCCATCTTCATAACCTGCATGTTACCAATATAAAGGTAACGGCGAAACAAGTAAAGGGTGAGATACTCCAAAACATATAATTAAAGGCATGATAAAATATATATATTTTTG
The DNA here is from genome assembly GCA_021764765.1 of Vicia sativa. Classification (NCBI taxonomy): domain Eukaryota; kingdom Viridiplantae; phylum Streptophyta; class Magnoliopsida; order Fabales; family Fabaceae; genus Vicia; species Vicia sativa. Next base: position 148,609,499 of record CM038793.1, on the reverse strand, counting down.
GAATCATAAGGGATATAAGTTAATAAGTGCATTCCAACACGTATCCAAACCTCACTTACTTTGATCGTTATTCTAATGTGTATAATCTATACTATAACCTCATCGGCATAAATCATTACAACAACACATAAACTTCCATCACCACGAAATCATCACAAGTTATTACATCACTAATCAACATGGCAATTATAAGCAACAACATCAAACAACAACATTAAACCATACTAATAACATAATCAACATAAATAATATCATCGCCAATTGGCTAAAGCCCGTCATCGATTTTCGCATAAAAGCCCATCGTCACAAACATCATCACATCATATTTGCATTAAGCATTTCATCAAGTTAAATCATTGCAAAACTCATCATTTATATTCATCGCATAGTTATCACGGAATTATCAAATTATAATCATTTCATGTTCATCATAAAGATCGTCACCAAACAAAACATCATATATCATTGCAATTCAATATCATCCATCAATTAACAAAAACTCAACGCCCAACAACTCAAACATAAACATAATCGACTCCATGAGACACGACTATGTTATGCATGTGTTACCCGTCGTTTTGTCCATAATTAGGAACACTTGGCATAAAAGCCTCGTCGCTTGGCATAAAAGCCTCGTCGCTTGGCATAAAAGCCCATCGTCGCCAATGCAATGTATGTGACTCAATGATAAAGACAACACAACAACACATCATCATCGCTCATCAAAGTTGACATAAAGTCCACGTCGCCATATTTATTCACACCAAATAAACATATCATCGCATCATATTTGCATTATGCAAAACATCGCCAAACAATTTATCATCATCAAAATTCATGCATTCATAATTCAGAAACATTTATTAGCAACATCAATATAATCATCACATCATCATGTACAAAGACATATATCATCGCATCGCATATCACAAGTATTCATTAATAAATACACCGTCGTAAGCATTATATTTATTCACACCGCATCATTATCAATTAATTCACCAAATTCCAAAAACGGAAAAATGTCAAAACCTCAATGACCGTCGCAAAAGTCATTCCTAATAACCGGCATTAATCAAAATTATCAACATCGAAATCGGATTGTCCAAACGCGCCATAGATCCACTAAAATGCAATCCGATTCAATTTAACCGTAAATTGGCCTATTTCGGGTCATGTCATAAAAACTCGTAATTTTGAAAAACTAACCTCACCACTACGTTCTACAAGTCGAACTTAGCTAGCACGTCAATTTTCGTTGAATTCGGAGCAACTTGCTCCGTCGTCGAATTTACCGAAATCGGAAAATTGGAACATAATCGGGTTCTAAATTTAATCGGCTAACTTATGCTCTAGTTATATTTTATTAATACTACCTAGTAGTATAAGAAATTGGGGAAATGATAAGAAACAGAAACAAAATTATGCAGAAGAAAAATTCTGCAGAAAATAGAAAATTTATGCAAACAGCAAACTGGGAAAACACAGAAAACGTTCCCCCCTCCAAGCTACAAGGGACGTGCGTCCCAACCAAGTAAGGAAATGGAGGCGAGGGCCTCAGATGGGGGATGGACGCCCCTCCTCCTGAGGTGGGTGCCTCCCCCCTTGGATCATGGCCAAATCGTCTTCTTCCTCAACAATGAACAGACAGTGCATTTTTAAAGTTTTCTTCATTTTTCTTGTTTTTCTTATAACAGTTTGTATTTCCATTTCCAATATTTCTAATTTCTACAAGCTAGTACCTAGTACATCCACAATCCATACTCCTAAACCAACTCTTCTAATCTATTTCAATCAAACAATCAAAACCCTATAATCCAACTATTAATTTTTCCCCCAAATCCAAAATATAATCATCAAAACCCTAACTATATGGATATAGAAATCAAACCCCTTACCTCTAGCTTGGATGATCCATGACGGTTCTACAAAGCTCAAACCCATGCTTCCTCTCTTGCTCTCTTGCTCTCTTGCTTTTCTTCTTCCTCTTCTTCTTCTTTCCAAAACCCTCTCTTTTCTCTCCCAAGTTTCTATTCTTGGTGTGTTTGAAAAAATGGGTAGAAAAACAAAGGAAATGGTTTTTATAATGGTATTTCCTTACTAACTTCCTCTCTATGTTTGCTTGGTGTAGGAATATGGAAGGAAAAGGGAAAGAAAGTAGTTTATAATGTGTTTCTTACTAGCAACAATGGTGAAAACCCAATCCTCACTAAATGCTCCCCACACCCTTAACTTAATTATATCATTAATTCAAATAATTAAATAATCTCGGGGAATTAAATATCGGATCCGAATAATATTTTACCGGACCGAACGGAACGTCGCCAAATATATTAATGAATATATTGATTAATATAAATATTCTCGTCGCAAAATAAATATCAATTGGTAATTCGAAAATATTAATATAATATAATATTAATTAAAACAGGGCGTTACACTACTTGTACCAGTGATATTTTCAATAGCAGGTTCTTCCAATACCACAGGCTTGTCACCCACAACAACCTTGGGTGTATAATTCCACGATACAACCATGGTATTTTCATAAGGAATACGAACATGGGGATAAATCACATTGGTTTGATAGAGGTAATTGGCCCTTCATTTTTCGTGATAGGAACCACCAGAGGTACATAGATTCTCCTATTGTTGATCAATGGTACCACCACATCCACTTCGTTCTCCACATAAATCGGACCAAACTGAATTTGGTGTTTGTTTACTAGCCTCTGTAGATATACTTTGAACTCTGAACATTGTCGTGGATCCACCTAGCACACTTTGCAATCATCATGGATATCTTTCAGCAAATTAACTCTACTCAAATCTTCGAATACCACCTTCAATGAAGTCTTCAATTCATTCACATCCATAACTAGGCTCCTTTCATCTTCAACCAAAGCATTTACCGATGATGTCCCGTGTCCTGGCAAAGGGTTACTAGAAATATTGGGAACATCAGTGAAAGTCAACAACTTTTGATCGATAATCTCCTGAACCCTGCATTTTAATGTGAAACAATCCTCAATAGTATGACTAGGAGATTTAGCATGGTAAGCACATCTTGCATTTTCATTGAACCATGGCTTGGGTTGTCCAGGAACAAACTTTAACTCTGTAGGAACCACCCTTCCATATTGAACTAAATATGGCAATAAACTTGTATACGTCATAGGAATCTGCTGGATTTCCTCAGTATATCTGCAGCACTAAGCACCCTTAGGTTGGACTTGACCTTTGCTAGGGCTTTTTCTCTATTGCTGTTGAGGAGCTTGATTTGGGGAAATTTAGGCAGGAAAAGCCATTGGTATCTGCATCTGTTGTTGATAAGGCATTCCAGGGTATTGCATGGCAGCAACATAAGGGTATGGCATGTATGGAACCTGAATATGAGCAGGTCTAGTTAACTGTCGCCCTCTTCCTCTACCCTCTGGATCATAGACAGCATTGGCCTCAGCCTCTTTCCTCTTAAAACTGTTGATTGGTTTCTTTGCAGCAGGCGACCCAACAGTTCCTCCTGATATCGTACGAGTTTTTAAACCTTCTTCTATCTTTTCACCCACCATCACCAAGTTAGAGAAATCAGAAAAGTACTCCCCAGTAATCTTTCATAGTATTGAGATGGTAACGTTACCATAAACAAATCAGTCAATTCTCTTTCCACTAAGGGCGGTTGAACTCTTGCAACAACTTCTCTCCACCTCTAGGCATATTCCTTAAAGGACCCTTTTTCCTTTTGGGACATATTCTATAGTTGTGTACGGTTAGGAGCCATGATAGTATTGTAATGATATTTTTTAGAAATGACGGTAGATAAATCATCCTAGGAATGGATGTCATACTTTTCCAATTGCATATACCAATCAAGAGATGCCCCTGAGAGGCTGTCTTAGAAACAGTGTATCATCAGTTTGCTATTTTTGATATGTGTCCCCATCTTGCGGTAATACAACCTTAAATGGTTCTCAGGACAACTTACCCCCTTATATTTTTCAAAGTCTGGAACCTTGAATTTAGGTGGGATCACAACATCGGGTACAAGACACATTTATAATGCGCTCATTCCAATAATATTCTTCCCTCTCAACTCATTCATTTGTTCAGCCAAATCATTGCACATATTCTGCGCAACCATATCTTGAAAAGGAGAAGGACTGCCCAAAGGTACGACATTCTAGTAATATTTCCTCATATAATCATCTTGCATCTCTTCATCAGCTTGAGGAGACACATACAACTTGTTTTCCTGATCATCTTCGTCCTGATTATGCTCATTATTTCCCACAGCCTGTGTAGCAACATGTGCTGCAGCAGTAGTACCGTGATGGTGGGCTCCATTAAAGAAATCAGCAGGCATCCCATAAAGTAACGGGTTGGGTACTTGCGCACCAGTCAAATGAGACAGAGCGTTGTTGACATTTCGGTGGACTCTTGTATTTCCAACAACAAAAGGATGAATGGCAGTAGTTTTCACATTGGTGATGAAGGATGTCCCAATAGTTTTAGAAGCTTGAGTTGTAGTGGAAGCATTGAAAGTACCAACAACATCGTTTGCTGCAGTAGTAGCGCCAACACCAGCTTCATTGGAAGCTCGTTCCTCTTCCCTCCTTTGTTGGGAAGTCATCATCTCCAGAAGCTGGTCCATCTTGGATTTCAACTGGTCGATATCTCCTTGCATATCAGATTGTCTAGCCTCGTCTTGATCCATTGCTTTCTTTGTGTTGGCCCTCGTACCATACGGATGCCGAGTAGTCAACTTGAATCTGTGCGAGGAAAGATGAAAAATTGAGAAACCCTTTTTAAAATAAGGTGTATGGTTATGCATATGTACACATATGTATGCATGTGAAAAATATTTTGATGATTTTATTTTAGTTTTCAGGGATTCCTTATAGAATTGTTAGTGGTTAGTAAGCATTTAAGTAAAGAATTATAACTGAGTCGAAAGTCAACAAACTTTTCATAGAAACTATAACATCAAGTGCATCTTGGTTACTGACTAAGTTCAAACAATGAAACAAAACTCAGACTAGGAATTCAAATAATTACAACATCCATCAAAGGTTCTATGACATAAAGTAAAATAAATGATAGTCTACTAGAAATGTTTTCCACTACGAGGTTTCAAATCTCTGACTTCTGCCTTGAATCGGTTCACCACATCTTGACAAAGGAAGAGCAAACATCTTACAGTTGGAGGCACCTGATTGTCTTCAAGATCTTCCAGAGCTGACCTAAGTCTCCAAGGTACGTCAATAACCAAGCAGTTACACATGACCACCATATCACAATATCTCCCATAGAAGTGTTTGTTCTATTCTTCTTGAAAGGACACAATTTCATCCCTTACATCCAATACTAGGTTCAAGTTATGGATCTCATATATCCACCCCTGACATTGCTCTTTGAGGCCCTCATAAGCATCTCTGTTGCTATCCTTTGCTTCTCTTGTGATATTTAGCTCTTGGGTCCTTTCAGCCAACTCAACCAACTCTAACTCTCGTGTGATATAAATTTCATCCTTTGCGGCTATCTCGTGGTATAGAATATTATTAGTTTGTGTCAGAGAAGTTTTTATCTCTAAAACTTTGGCCTCAAGGCGTGTTCTCAAAGCCTCTTTCTCTTAAAGAGCTCTTTCTTTGTCTTGGTATGCTTTTCCCCTCTGTTGCTGAGCAGTCCCATTTGTGGCACTATTTAAGTCTTCAAAATACCTCATTATGCGCTTTTCATCTTCCTCGTTTTGCTTTCTTCTTCCTTCCAACTCCTCTTTTGCTTCCTTGAGGTCAGCATTTAGTTTTTCTGCTTTAAGTAAAACACTAGAGTTAGTACTTTGTAGCCCCAATCTTTCCTCTTCCATCTTCTTGATGATTTCTTGAAGCCTTATGTTCTCTTCTATCAGAACGTGAGTGACTACAGGTTCTGGATGATCGAAAGGCACTTCCACACAATAAGGTAGATTGATCTATTTTACTCTGTATATAACCCATTGGCGGTAGGATCTTCCATCAATACCACCCTTTTTGATCAATTCCCTACTCTCTCTATGAATCTGATTCCAAGCTCTTTGGATCCTGCTTACCTCATTACGATCTTTGTGGCCAAATTCATGTATAATGAGACTTTCCAAGTGCTCAGTCCTTGGTTCATTTTCCATTGGATACCCCAACTATCTCGTCGCTAATCTTGGATTATAGTTAATACAAACCACAGACCCAATCAAAAGGACATTAGAGTATCCTCCACAAGGCGTGATAACATCAAAAAATCCCCAACTTGGAGAATGCCACAATACACCATCAGTAGTGAGTGAAGCCAAATTTTGAGACCATTTCAAACCTTTCAAAACCTTTTCCCATGGTCCACTCTTGGTATATGAGATTTCAACCACAAATACAACAATAGAGAACAACACAAGACCAAACCTCGTTTCTTCAGGTGCCTTTCATGGAGATGATAAAGAACATATGTCAATAATGCAGGAATAGGATTCCCTGACATGAATATTCTGATAGTAGAAGGACTTACGTAATCACTTTCATTGGTTAGAAACATAACCACACTGAATATGAGCAATGATATCACGGAACTGAAGGTCGGTCAATCTTCTTGCAACATCAAGCTTGATAACCTATCTTCTATGTTTTGTCTGACAATGCCTTTATATGTAACCTATGGTACCACCTCCCTAACAGGAATAGATAAGGCAATAACTACCTCAGCCTTATCCAGTTATTCTCCAATGTTGATGAAGGGGATATCATTATTCAGATGTCAATTAAGAATTCTTTCAAAGTCTTAAATAGTAGGAACAAGCTGGAAGTCTTGGAACGTAAAACATCGAAGAGGTAGATCATAATATTTGGCCAAAGTAATCAAAGCTTCCATGTTGACGTTGGTAGTTAACAAATCTAGAATATTCCCAAATATTTTCCCAAAATAAGCCCTACTGACAGGTGGAAATTTATCACTCAGAGTCACCAATTTTCCAATCTTCAGCTCTTTGAATTTGAGATGAGGAACATTTTTCACTATTGAATCCATTCTTCCTATTTTACTTACTGCACAATCAAAGCTTATAAGATTCCCTGAAAATAAAAGTTATATGCTAAATCAACTTATGCAAATGCATGCAATGTATGGCACAAAAATAAAAATTGGACAGAACTGGTTCACAAGGTAGGTCGATCATGGTTTCGACGTCTACCCAACCAATCCCCCCACAAGATTGGTTCTAATGTTTTTCTAAATGTTTCTCGGAGTCTCAGATCCCCTTTTAACAAATATTATCATCACGCAAATGACCTACGTGGTGATAGTATTTCGAAAATTATACTCCAAGAAACGACTCTTAAAGGGATACTAAAAAAAATCCTTTATTTTGAGTGGTCGGTCCAGGTTTGGATATCTTAAAGAAAAACTTAGAGTTATAGGTCATTTGTCCAGAAATTGATGTCGTGCACTATCATGTGGGGCAACAATCTCCTTAAAGCAACCAACTCTCAGCGTGAGTTTTCGCATCAGTCCACAAGACATTGGAGTCAGGGGGACCTAGGCTACACAACCCCTCTATCCTAAATGTTACCTAGAAGCTTGTGTATTGGGCTTATCTATGTATCATAACCAACAATTCCCAACATCAATCATATATATATATATATATATATATATATATATATATATATATATCAACAGGATAATATATAAAGCGTAAAGAAATTATAGGCAATGACTAATGAATAAACATCAAGAAGAAAGCAATAAACAAACATACAAACATGCGAAGAACCAAACTAGGGTTGACTCGCTTAGTCAAAAAAGTTATTGTTTATCCCCAATGGAGTCGCCAGCTATGATGACTGGTTTTTTCATCAATTATTTTAAAACAATGAAGTCGCCACCTAATTTTATTTGTTCTAAAAAGAACGGGAAAATATAGATAAAACCCACGAAGTCGGATAAGGCGGTCTACATGACCAAAAGATATGGACTCGAGAGTCGGTTATGCAAGGGGAAGGTATTAGCACCCCGCACATCCATCGTCCTCGATGAGACCCATTTAGTTCTAAGTGTTTGTGTGTATGTTCTTAAATTTATAAGTTATGATCGAGAAATAAGAAAGAAGAAAAGGGGTTTGTTTTATTTTTATTTTGTGTTTTCCGCGGTTTCAAAACCTTGTGCCTACGTATTCCCTCGTGCAATGGGAAAGTCAAAACTCTGTAGTTCTTCTTGAAAATGTCTTGGATGGTTGTGTTGATTTTATAATAAAAATCATGCATTAGACATTTCAAATGCTTGAACTTGGATTTGTTTAGTTTGTTTGAAAAGCTAAGTCTTTGTTCGTGTTTGAAATGGCTATTGCACACTCTTTGTAAGAAAAGAGTTTGATGGTCGCATATGAGCGAAAAAAAGAGTTGAATGAGTTAAGTTGATTTTAAGTGGATTAAAAGTACATAAACATTAGGCTAACATCTAATGATTCAAATAATAGAAATTGAATGAGCGTGCTCATCCAATCGTCTATTCATCCCAAAATCTGTATTATCAAAACGGTGAGGTGAAGCAAGGTTCACGTTTATTAAGTGTGCAAATAAAATTATTTAACTAATTGGGCTATCATCCAACGACCTAAATACTTTAAATTCAATTAAATCGTCGGGCTATCATCCAACAATTTAACTGAATGTCGCTACACTATGTACTTTTTTCCAACATGGATATAAGTTTTTTAGCTTATTAGGCTATCATCTAACAATCTAAAAACTTCAATTTTGTTTAAATAATTAGGCTACCATATAAAAATTTAAACAAACCCCATCCAAATGTTCATTTTTTATGAAAATTAATTTAGAAAGCTGAAACCACCCGACTGAACTTTCGACTGATAGGGGTGTATCAATGGAGTCGTCATTGAACGTCTTTTATCTCACGACGGAGAAAGGAAAACATCAAGTAAACCTGAAGGGGAGAAATCGCGGTCCATCGACCAAGAGATCGAGAGAATCTAGGTAAGGAAGTTAGTTACGCGATGGAAGGGATTAGAACCCCACACGCCCGTAGTACTCTATGGTATCCACTTCAATTTTCTAGCTAAAGGGTGTGTTATATCTACCTATGCTCAAACGCTACAATGCATGCAAAATAAATGGAAAACAAAGAAACCACGGGGAAAATAAGGAAGTATTTAAAAGTTTTTCTCGATCGAGCCCATGACAAGATGCCTACGTATTCCCGCGTGCAATGGGAAAGTCAGAGCGTCGTAGTTCGGCTCACTTGTTTTGGCGGGTTTTGCGTTTTTTACTTATGAAAAAGGTTTTAAACACAAAGGAAAAATGTTCCCGTAGGCGGAAAGAGTTTGTCTTGGTTGGTTGATTTTACCTTTGTGAAAGGAGTTCAAACCGTTATTTAGTGTTTTGTTTTCAAAAGAAAAAAAGAAAGAAAATTTTACCTCAAATCAAGATGCTTTTGAATCTACATGTCGACGCGCTTCCGAATGCAAATTATACCTCAAATCATCATGAATCAATGCAAGTCAATCAATCTAAATGCTCTGTAATGCATGAGCATGAGATAGATGATGTAAGATGCACAAATTTGTGGCCTAGATGCAAGGAAAATACAAATGCACAAGTGTACGTGTATGCTATGTACAAAAATCCGCACACCGACACAAATAACGTTGCAAAAATCAATCCAATTTAACGAATTTGAAGATGAATGTTCAAGAATCGGAATCCACACGGAATTTGCAAGCAATGACAGTATTCAATTTCAAGAAAAGTTAAAAGTCAATAATAGATTAAAATAAGTACTTAATTGAACTAAACACTTACTTGAACTTGAAGCTTGAATCAAATTGATGAGGAATTCCTTGTGCTCTTCAAAGAAAATACCAAATTAACATCGAATTGATGATTATCTTCTAAATCAAGCTTGAATTCTTGAAAAACTTGAAGTCTTCAATTGAGAATTAAAGAAGATGAAGAAGAATTGCTTGAGTCTTGAAATGGAAGAAAGATCAAGAGGAATTGGCTCCTTCTAGGTTCGAGCAAAAGAATAAGATGAAGTGGAGCAAGATCCTATGAGAGAAAGTTGCAATGAGAAAAATGGGAAATCGCATGACGTGCTTAGTATGGTGAGGCGCGTTTAGTGCGGTCTACGGTGGTGACAGTCGTCAGAAGGAGGTCCGGTGGCGGCCTATGGTGGTTTCTTATAGGGAAAGTTGAAATTTGATTTTTGTTCTTGAGTTTTGCTTTTGGTTTGAGAGAGAATTAAGGAGTGATTTGTGGTGAAAATTAAGGAAATGATTATGTTATTGTGATTTGTGAAGGCATAAATCTATTTATAGTTTTGGGGATTGGGCCTAAGAGTGCCTTAGATCCATTATCAACCCCACATCATGATTATCTAGATAATTTTCATAATTAATCCAAAACAGTCAAATCCCTGTGGAATTTGAAGTTCGGATGTAAACAAAAGGTGTCCGGAACGCGGTTTTTGGTTGCGCGAATTAAAATTTCGACTCGATCGAATGAACGGTCAAGGAAATATGAATTTTTCAAGTTTCAGTACGGTTTTCAGGCTACTGACATGTGCCGAATTATCAATGCGCTCTTAGGAGAAAATGCCTCGAACGAGGGCCTTCTAATCAAACTTTGCAAATGAGTATTTCTGAGACAATCGAAGCTAACGAAATTTGTGAACTTTTGGAACTGGTCCCACCTTGTTTCGATGAAAATCGAGTGAGATATGATATTTCGAACTTCACGTATCAGATGAAAATGGCTCGGCTCAGCTCAGAATCAACTCCAAATAATACAAGTCTGGTATTGATTGGTGAGGGATCAACTCTTGAGTTTCAAAAGAAAGTTGTAGAGGGCTTTGATACGGAATTTTAGAAATTGGTCTCGCTCAGTTTCGATTTTCCAGCTAGGAAATATTGACTATTTAGTGGGGAGAACGCACGGTTCAACACTAAAATTCAATTTAATCCACTGGAGAGATCAATTTCTTTAGGGACCTTCCTCACATAATTTGCTTCTTGATTTAAATTGAAGGTTATAGATAATAATGAGAGGAACTTTCCGGTCAAAAATCATCAGAGAATACCCGATGAGCTAAGATATACACCTTCTAGAGTGTCCAAAACGCGCCGAAAACCCAAAATTCACTTTATTGAGAAATAAACGAATAAATCTTTTTGTTTGGTGGAACGGCCTCCGATCTGAACATATAAATTGGAAAACAAGTTGAAATGATCCCAGAGCTTATGGAACCACATAAAAATAGCTTTTTGGCTAGAATACGTTTTATTGAGCATGCGAATCGAAGAATATCGATACCGAACGCAAAGTGATATGAGATAACCAAAACGCGCCATTTCTTCTACCACTTGGGATACCTTGAACTTGGTAACCCTATGGTCAATGCTATGTATGCGACTACATGTATGTTTATGCAATCGAATTATAAGCCAGAAATACGGGAAAGAAGAGGGTAAATTTTGTGGTACAACAGCTGCCCCTATTCAATCATCCTCAAGCTTGGGAGCAAGGTTGGCGTCTTCCTTTCGAGCGACAAGGTGTGAGGTGATTGAATACCAAAATGGACTTGAAAGTTTACGCTCTGAATCCCAAAATCTATATCAAGAAATAAGGTGTGGACCTTTAAAATTCCAATGAGCCTCATTGGAGGAAAGGCTATGTTGCGCCAGGGCTTAACTGGGTTAAAACAAGAGAGAGCACATAATAAATGCTGAATTCTGCGAAGACAGGTACAGGTGTAATCCTAACCTAAAAATAATTGGCATCTACCCAATTCAATCCACAATGCCAGGGGAGAGCTGACATGCAAGCGAAAGCAAAGAGAAGATACATTAACTAGACTAATCACGTTACACCAGGAAATACCTGGAAGATTGTGACGAAAAGACTAGGGGACGCCGATTAAGCTTTACGAAGAAGAGAAACAAGTGTATTCTTGTTCTCAAAAGACGGTCCACAAAGTCAGGCGAGAACTGGCATACTAGCGGAAGCAAAGACTAGATACCCTGACTAGACTAACCATATTACGCCAGGGAAAAACCGGACGGGTTTCTGATACGAAGGCTAGAAATTGTCGGTTAGGCTTTACTGACTCAGAACGCTGTACTCTGAGAAGAGAAACATGTGTATTCTTGTTCCTGAAAAGGTACAAGGGAAGAACCTGTCCTAAGGATGTTGCACTAGGAGATGTACTAGCAGTTTCAACGAAGATAAAGACTGGAAATGATGACCAGACTCCATACATAATACAGAGTAACCTGCATCGTGCGTATAGGAGAGAACGTAAGACTCATACCTCTTCAAGAATTGGTAGCAAATCAACTCTTGTGCGAAGGAGAGAAAACAAGTGTAGGGCTTGCTTCAACACTGAATATGTGTTGCACCAGGATAAGAGCTGGCAGTTTCAACACCAAAGGAGATAATGGACATATTGCGCCAGGAAAAATGGGTCACAACAGATTCCAAAGGGATGCCACACACCGAAGAAACAAATCTCAATTGGGAGTTCAGAGAGAGGTAGGAACACTTTTGGGGACAAGAACAAAATTCCTGACTTATAACTCTGTGCAGTATGTGAATTTAGTGTAAACTAGTGCGGTATGGATGATGCATGCTTTCAAAAAGATAAAAAGTGAACGGGGACGCTAAGTCATAGAATGACCAACTTAAATCTGACAATCCACCGGGGAAGATAGCATTGGCACGCTGCTAGAGATACGGCCAAAATGCTGATTCAGAATAAGATCACTTGGGGAGATCAAATGCCGTCAGGCGAGCATGTTGAGTAGATGATATCATGGGACACTATTTTCTAAACAATGATCCACTGGGGAATAATCGAAGATACTTGAAGAAGAACTTCCATCGTTACCCATCACGACTCTGGCTGAGGAAGAAAATGATGTGCCAACTCACTAGGAATATCAGAAAGATGTGCTTCAACACCAACTGGGAAAGAAACAGGGTAGACTGGCGCTCACACACTGGGGATACCAGGAAATGCAAACATACCGGGGATAACAAGAAATGTGAACCCACTGGGGATGAATATCCGTGATCAATGGTTCGGATACCGTCTCTGTAACACCCCTTCTAATTAACCCCGAATTAAACGACATAATTAAAATCAGAGAAATAAAGTTTGCATGGAAGGAGTGTCACAACATCATATCAACATATTCAAGGAAAACGGACATGACATATTCGTCACTTTAATCATTTAAACACATAATATATTCATGACATAAACTTTCTTTTTCGTGCAAACGCAATGGAATCATAATAATATTATCTTCTCAAAAAGAGGAATCAAAATATAATATGCAAGGCATTAAGCCATATGGTTCATACACCAAACATGTTATCAAGTCATAATATACATACATCAACATATAATCAAAACAATGGATTATATACAAGTATAATCCATATAAAAAAATATGAGTTCGAGTGCGGACACTAAACCCCCAGTGCTACAATCAGAGCATGGACTCAAAATAAAAAAAAAAGTAACTGACTACAAGCCTAAGTCGTCCGCTAACCCGTGCGCCTCGCACTACCGTCCTTTGGAGCTGAACAATGTCGAAGCAAGCATTTTCCAACAGAAGGGTAAGAATTCTGACAAACATAAAGTATGTAATTTAAAGCAAATGAAAGGCATTAAATAAAGGAATCTTACTCCTTTTCCAACTCTTGCATAAACCACATAATATATTCATTTAATCTAATTCACGTATTCAACAACTCAAGGAAGTCAAACACAATCAATTTGAATTACCAATTAGCACACAAGGCATAATATTCAACAAAACATAAACTCAACAAAGTGTGTACGTGCGACTCGACACAACGACACAACTTATGCATGTGGTACCAATCATCTATTATCCTTCGGATTTACCGATTGTCTATCCCTCAGACGAATAATCACAAAGTCAATTCCCTAAGCTTTCAAACCCCCACTCTTAGTTTGGGACGAGCCACTAGCCGCCACGAGACTAACAGACATCGCCTCTTGACACGACTTATGATGCGGTGTGCAATTCAACAACAACAACATGCAAATCAAGACATCCCTCTATCTCAATTACAAGCATACATCATCATAATTCAACCCTATGAATTAATCTCACAACATTGCACAACAAACATCATTTATTTCATTTCAACAATTATCACACAACACCAAGATATTTATAAACCAAAACACATCATTTTCGGAATCGACAATTAACCAATTATCTCGAATAATGTTAAATAAACACTTTTTCCCATCATATAATCTCATGTTTCAACAACTAAAATATTTGAATTTACGCCGATTCGGCGACCACAAAGAATACTCTCGAAACAACATAATCGGCTTTACAATATTTTAATTAAACATAATTATTCAATCCTAAACTCCATTTTCGTTCACCATCGTAAACTGCCGCATTTTTGACAAACCGACATCACCAGATTAATCTACACCTCCAACTTAGCTACCACCTAAATTTTCATCCAATTCCGGGTAACTAATTATACCGCTTAATTCGGCTAATCGGACCGAACAGTACTATTTTCACTTACTCCTAAGTTAAGCAACTCATCTACAATTTAATTCATCTCCGGTCATACTCAAAATATTAAGTTTTACCAATTAATCGTAACTGGTTATATTAATTAATCACTCTATTAATTAAAAAGTTACTAATTAATTAACCTATTATAATTAATCATACTATAAATTATAATATATAAATATATTATTACTTATTATATATATATATATATATATATATATATATATATATTATTTTGGAATTATGAACAGAGTTATGATATATATGTATTATTTGGAACTATGAAACGTAGCAAATATTAACAGAACCTAGAAAATCCAAGTTTTCAATGTACCCACCACCCCACCACCCCCTTCTTCTCCATTTTTCTACCATTTCATAGAAAAGACAGTGAAATTGTAATTTTTGCTAAACAGTCAACAAAAACCCAATTTTTTAAATCGAAAAATCGAAATCAAATGCAATAAAAAATACTACATGTTTAGAGGAAGTCTAACCCTTACCGATTATCCTCCGGAACGAACTAACCGGTCGATTTCGGCAACTTTTCCTCTTCTCTTCAACCCTAGCTTTTCTTCTATTTTCCTCTTCTGCTACTCCACTTTTCTCTCTTACTGGTTTTCTAACTTTTCTAACTTATATAACTACCCCCTTTCCTATATATATTACTTATATATATATATATATATATATATATATATATATATATATATATATAAACTTAACACTATACATATGTTACTTAATGTATATAATATATAACTTATATACTTGATTTTGATTTACTATAACGTAACATATAATAAACTAGTTTTTATTAAATTAACTTAATATAATTAAACAACATTAATTCATTAATTTATAATAAATAAATTAATACTAATATAAATTCATTCTCACAAATAATTCTAATAATACATATAATTAAATATTTACACACTAATTATAATATTGTCGTACTAAAATAGTTATTTTCCGGTAAAGCAAATAAACCCAATTAATCACATACCGGACCGAATTATCAACTAAATAATTAATAATTTACCAAAATAAATATCAACCGGTAATTTTTAGAAAATAATAATATATATAATATTAATTAAAACGGGGTGTTACAGTCTCCACAGGGGATACCGAAATTGCAATCTTCTATCAAAGCATATTTGAGATACTGATGAACATCCGCTGGGGAACTTCATTTGAAATGCATCGACGACTCGCACTAGGGATCTGTACAATGCTCTGCAGCAATGATCTCCGCCAATGACGGCATGTACCGGGGAAACTCGTCAAAGACAATAAGGACGACGACAAATGTTGCATCTGATCCCTTGTAGAAGACAGATTCCAACGAGGATCCTCCATCCATGCTCACTGGGGAGGAAAGGATAAACTCCATTAGGGATGATGAGAAACTCATCAATGATCTCTGGCATAAAGCGCTCGTTGACTCCAACGATCAAGGGGGAATACTTGATGAACTTCTGGAGACCATTTCTATTTAGGAACAGACTTATTGGGGAAAACTTCAGTTGGTCTCCAACTTAGCGCATCTGGACACCTGCAAACATAGAATAATTCCTACAACACAGTGTTAGTGGAGTTCCACTGACATGATGCGACAATTCTGCCTGCCATTCGGGTCTGTCATACCCCAATTTCTGACCTAATATACCACCTTACATTTGCATCATTGCATCATTAACAGTTCAGAACAGAATTAATCGGGTGTGGCATCTACAGGTCAAAATTAAGGTTTCATCAAATTTTCATCTGATTCAAGAGGAAATAAGTTAGGGTTTGAGTTTCATTCACCTCAATTGACCTATCCTAATCAACCATTAACTTCTGATCTTCAGATATCAAATTTTTCCTCCTGATCTATCAAGGATCGACCAATTAGGGTTTTCATCGAGGACAAGCAATCACTGATTTTTTGATCAATAAATGACTTTTTTGATTGGAGATTGATCTTCATATCTTAAATACAACATTTTGACCTAATTTCTGGATTCAAAACATCACAGAAGTTCATAGAATTCATCAGTCAATTTCTGGATCATCTGATGAAATTTCATCTGCACTGAAAAGTCAAACTTTGACTTTTGGTCAAATTTTTCAAGATAAAACTTTTTCCATCATCAAAATACTTCAAATGATCCATCATGATCATAAAAAATCAAGAAATTTGGAAAAGTCAACAAAAAGTCAAAATTTTCAACACTTAGAAAATTTTTCAAGTGTTAAAATTTCACATTTTTTTCAAACTTCATGGCATTTTTTCACATAGTTCCATTTGGAATTAGTAAAAACTCAAAACATGAAATTTGTAGCCCTTGAAACAAGCTTTCCAAAATGTCCAAGAACTTGCAAATCCATGGTGTCTAGCTATACTTTTGATTTTGAAAAATAGAGCTCCAAAATCCTTGATTTTCAAGTACAACTTTCAAAATTACAAGCATTTTTTGCAAAATCTCTTTCTAGAAGCCTTGTCACTAATTGGAGATAGGCTAGAGCTGATAAAAATCAGTTGAAAGTAATTATGATGAGATAAGATCAAGGTGAGATTTAACCATGGTTAAAAGGAAGCTTCCTTTTGCATTTATTGCAAAAATGACTTTCTTGCCCTCTAAGGCAAGTTGTCCAAACTCAATCCTATCTTCTTTGCTTGCTATTCAGAAATTTTGACCTATAAATAGAGGTCATGTTGGCCATTTGAAACTACACCAAAGCTATGCCAAAACAAGCTTTCTCACTTCTTTCTTAAAATTCAAGTAACATAGTTTAAATTGAGAATTCTTGCATTTTTCAAAACTTGTGAAAAACTATGAGAGATTTGGTGTCTAACATATCATAAACATCATTTAGAACTGGTTTGAAACTTAAAATCAATCTAAGAATCATTAAAAAAACAGATTTGCATTTCATATTTCAAAACTTGCCAAAACTGCCTTAACCTTCGAAATTGATGTTTGGCTCGAGCAAGTTGTGATTTTTCCACTCAAACATCATCAACATACTCCATATGGATGATACAGACCATTAACCACAACCTGTAACACCTCTAACATCAAATTCAAGTTTCACTTTGAAGCATGTGCAGGTGGACTTGGTTGGAATGATTCAGGCAAATTCAGAGTGAGCAGACCATCCTCACACGATCCTTGAAGTTCACTGGTGCTATAGGAATCATGAAAACAATTCTGGAAACACTCCATTGAAGATTCCGATCTCAGCTTCAACAGGTATGTAACTCAACTTCGAATTCCTTGATTTCTTGCTTCCAGTTTAAAAAGCTCTTGGCCATTTTGCTTCTGCACCATCACTGATCATTAACCCTCAATCAATTGCATATTTCATCAATCATACACGATTTCAATTTGATTTTTAGGAATTAGGGTTCTTCGTGATTCCTGGGAATTTAATCATGTTAAGCTAAAAATAAATGAAATTAAACCACATCATCATGTTCCTGGTTAAATTTCGATCAAGTTTGATGTTTACATCGAGCAATTTCATTAAGAAACAAGCAATCCATGGTTGATTGAAGGATCGGGGAAGAAGAAGAAGCTTGCGCGCGTTTTTTTCAAATTCAAACATTTGGTTTATAATATTATAACATGGTTTGAACTCAATACACGGATGTATTGCCGCCTCAGCGGTTTCCAGCTCACTCTTAAGTCATTCTTGCCACGCCTTGCCCAATGGTCCCAGGTTCGAGTAGCCTTGGAACCATTTTTGCCAAACTTTTTCATTTTTACTTCATATTTTTTCAAACTTTGACTCTTTCAAAACCCAATCAAAACTCCTCATTTTGAGGTGATTTTTTGTACACATGTCAATTAACATATCTATTTTATGATAGTGTCAAAAAAATTCAGAAAAACTTTCATCTGATTATATCTTTATCGAGCCGAAAACGATACATTTGAGTACTTTTTAAAGCACTTTCAAAGGCATTTTTTTCAAACTTTCGAAGCCCGATTCTTTTCCAAACTTCTCACAAGTATATTTCACTTTTCAAAAACACTTTCAAGATCATTTTTCAAAACTTTTCATTAAACTTACATCTTTTTTCCATGATCGATCCGATTTGACGATAAAACCAAATTCATTTTTCCTCGAATTTCTTAACCGATCATGGGCCTCCCTCACGGTGTAAGTCCCAAAATTCTTTTATGTACATAATTATTTCCTTGTACATATCCAATTCTTTTATGTACAAATCTATTTTACTTGTACATAATACGAACATCTTTGTAAATACTCAAGTACAGACAAACTTCGTCTGTTTGTTTTCATTTCACTTGTATATACACTGAATACCATTGGTATTAAAAGGAGAATTATTCCCGGTGAAACTGCTTTTAAACCAATGGGCCTCCCTTACGGTGTAAGTCCCAACCCTCCTATGTACATCCACATCTCCTTGTACATAAATACTCGTTCGTGTACATATTTACTTCCTTGTACACAATTCAAACTTGTAAATAATCAAGTTACGCTCATTTTAAACGTTCGTTTTACACACACATTGTTTATATTTCCTTCATAAACTCTTGTAAAAAAATTTTACACGCAATTGTTTATATTTCCTTCATAAACTCCTGTGAATAAACTTCATACGTTTGTTTATACAACTGTCTAGTTATAACATAACAACTAGTCTAACCAGTAGGTTCCCCACAGAGTTAGCCTCCTCTTGGGCTTTGTACAAGGTAACTCATTTCATCTGAGTTCAGCCTCCTCTTAGGCTTCATATAAGAAAACTCATTCACTGAGTTTAGCCTCCGCTTAGGCTTCATATAAGACATCACTCCCCTGTTGATTCAGCCTCCTCTTGGGCTTCGTTCAAAAGAACTCCTCATTGAGTTTAGCCTTCTCTTGGGCATCAAACAAAGAAAGAGACCAGGAAATCTCTTAACAGCCTCCTATTGGGCTTCTAATACAAAGAATCACCCGCGCTAGGATAGAACCCAGAGAGTATAATTTCCCGGTGAAATTGCTCTTAATCTTAAAAGGATGGTTTCCCGGCGAAATCCCTTTTAAAGCCAAAGCCAGCCATAACCTATAGCTTCCTCTTGAGCTTCATACAAGGACCCTCGATGACCCTCAATGACCCTAGATGACCCTCGGAATGCCTCCTCTTGGGCTTACAATACAAAGACCCATGGGCTTCTTAAAAGCATCCCCTTAATCCAATCAATTTCTCCTAGAGATCTAGACGTTTATCATCTCTATGGAAGAAGTATCTCATCTATCACATCACATACAATCAAAAACTTTTCAAACTCTTTTCAAACAGAAACATCTCTTAATCTGTAAGTCGTCACGCTTGTACACTCAAGCAAAACACCCAATGCTTACAATTAAAAGATTCAATCATCTTTCAAAACATCTTTCTTAAACTCGTAAGTGGTAACGCTTGTACACTGAAGCAAAACACCTATAACTTACGATGAAAGATTTCAATCAATCAACTTTTCAAAATGTATGTGATGAAATATATTAGATACATTTTTCATTAAGATGACATTTGTCTGTGTCTCTTAATAACTTCCGTTGCTTCCACTAGCATAAGTGGGAACTACGATTGCTCTGACTTTATAAACATCCCTTTGAGAATACGTAGGCACAAGGTCTCATCCTTGCCGAGCAAATTTCTTTCTCCCTCAAACCAAACAAACCATAGATCCCTTTAGATCCGAGCTACAAATGCTCTGATTCCCATTAAGGGATATGTATGCAGAAGATCCAATGATCTTTGCGAGCACAATAATAACAAAACCTAGGATCCTACATAATCTATCCTTCTTAAAAAACCAAAGGAGAAACTTTCCCAATCATAGAAATAACAACTAAAACACACAAACATATCAAACATATTCATATATAAAGCTATAGATAACTATATATATTTAGGGTGCTCCATCTATTCCCTTTATATAACAAACCCCCTTACCCGGAATCTCCCCAAATGCGTTATGTCTAGTTTGCGCTAGTCGTAATGCATATCAAATCAATTGAGTGTATTGCAGCTTTCCCCTTTTTCATAATCATTTTTTTTGTGTTGAAAATAATAAAGCTTGATGCTCGCGACATCTTTATAAACAAATCAAAAGAGTAAATCGTTTCTAGCAAGAGAATTCGAATTCAGATTCGATTCCCTCGCGCGTCACTTTTTAACGCAAACAGAAAAAATGGCGACTCTGCTGGGGCTGGGGAGTGTGCTAAATTTTGATTTTCCAAAAAAATGTGACTCTACTCAAGAGCACCAAGCTTTTTTTGTTTTCAAAAAGAAAAAGAGGGGTTAAGCTTTCATATGTGCATATGTTTGTTTTTCTTTTTTGTGTGTTTTCGCGATTTCATCTGATGGAAAGAAATCCTAACCCGGATTTAAGAAACATTTTAAGATCTAGGTGGGGGTATAGTCCTATTAACTTGTGAGAAGTCTCAGTACTTACGGAGTTAATTTGAGATCCCTCTCTCAGTGGAGGTTGTCTTGGGGGTATTTATGTTTAGCAAGTATTTGCGAAGACATTTTGCTTTTAAGAGAACTTACGAAGCTGAGTGGCTGTAGAACACATAACCCATCCTGGCCATTTAGGATGTAGTGTAGAAATTATTCAGGCGTAAGCTTAGAATAATTGTCATGCGAGACTACGATCAGGCGAGTTTTTCTTGAAAAATATTATTGGACTTCGAGTATTCAACAAATCCGATAATATTTCAAAGAGAAGCGTTGAGCCTGTATTATCAGTAGAACCCGTTTCACAAATGAATAAGCCCTTAGAACTTACCCACGTTTGATTCTTATCGTTGGCCTCATGCTCGTGACTTCGAACGCTTGACCGTGTGTTTAACTACTAACCATGTTTGTAGCATTCATGCATTTATTCAAAAAACTTCATTTCTCTTCTCATTTCCAAAGAATTTAGAGATTTTTCTTTGTGAATATTTTAGTTTAGAGTGATGGACGTCAGAGGAAGATTCACCAAGAGATACAGTTTTAGAATTCCTGATGTAGGAAAGTTGAAAGAGTTAGCATCCTTGGTAGAAGATCCCTCGGATTTCAGAAAACGCTAGGGAACTCTTTTAACTATTCTGAATACTAACGTCGATGAAGGACTTCTCAAAACTTTCGTTCAGTTTTACGATCCAGTCTATCGCTGTTTCACTTTCCCTGATTATCAATTGATGCCTACTTTGGAAGAGTACGCACACATCCTAGGTATCTCAGTATCAGACAAAGTGCCTTTCAATGGTTTGGAAGCCATTCCTAAGTCACCAGTCATTGCAACAATGACTCACTTAAAGAAATCTGAGATAGACAAAAACCTAACTACCAAAGGAAAACTCTTAGGACTAACTTCAAAGTTCCTAATGGAGAAGGCTCTTAAATTTTCTGAAGTCGGTAGTATGGTAGCCTTTGAAGCTATTTTAGCTTTACTCATCTATGGATTGGTGTTGTTCCCCAACGTCCCGAGTTTCATTGATATCAACGCCATAAGGATCTTTCTGATTGGAAATCCCGTTCCCACTTTGCTTGGTGACACGTATTTCTCCATTCATCATAGGAATCGTCAAGGAGATGGAACTATCGTGTGTTGTGTACCTCTGTTTTTCAAATGGATTATCTCACACTTGCCTAAATCTCCTATCTTCCGCGAAAACAAAGACGATTGGCATTGGTCTCGAAGACTCATGTCTCTTACAAACGACGATATCCATTGGTATACCTTGGCAGACAATGAGATGGAAATCATTGAGAGCTGTGGAGAATTTGCCAACGTACCTCTCATTGGTACAAAAGGAGGAATCAACTACAACCCATTCTTGGCGAGACGTCAACTCGGGTATGCAAACTCTAGTAAACCTCTTGGTTTTACAGTAGAAAGCTACTTCTATCATGAAGGGGAAAATTCTCAAGGTGTGAAATCCAGAATGATCAGAGCTTGGCATCACATACGAAGGAAAGGAAAGGGTAATGCAAGAAATTGTGTAGCCATGGAAATCTACACTTCTTGGGTAAAGAAAAGAGCGAAGGAATTCCGAATGCCTTATGCTTATGAAGAACCTATGTTTTCAACAGCTTCCAGATCAACAATTTTTCCCGTCGAGACTATGGGAGAATACCAAGAAGCTTTGGCCAAGATGAGACTTGAGAAAAAGGCTTTGGAAGATAAGTTCTTTAAGACTGACCTCGAGAATGAGAAGCTTAAGAAACAGGTCAAAGATCATGAAAAGACGCTTTACTTCCAAGATGAATGGCTCATGGAGAAAGATGAGAAGATTCGTCAGAAAGATAACGCGATCAAAAGATACATCAAAGAAAGAAAAAGAAAGCTTGAGGAAATAAAAACCAGCGATCCTGCTCCTGACGAATGGAAGAAAGTCATCAGTAAGCTAAAAGCCGAGAAAGCTGAACTGAAGGCTCACTATGGGAAGGAGATCCTGAAGTTGAAGCTGCATCAAGCCTTTGGATCTTCATCCGACGAGGACGATTAATTATTTTAGATTGTAATTTTTATCATTTATTTTATCATTGTATGAGCTATGCTCAAAAACAAAAATTGTTGTAATTTTTTTTTTCAATAATTAATAAAATATGTGTTTTCCATCCAAATATTTGCCAGAAATTTCTCTTTTAGCGTAAATTCTTTGGAAACTTTTCTCTTTGCATTCATAATCATGCATCATACTTTGCATATCGAGTTTATTATTTAGAGTCTGATCTTTTGGAATTTTTTCCAGAAAGGAAAAGATCGCCAAGCTGTCGCGTTTTAGAGTTTCTCGACCACGTCCACAGCCAACTCGTACATACAATACACGTTCAAAAAGAAGGAAAATAATGGAAGGATTTGAGCAAGAAAATGTTGAGCTTCGTAGCACAGTAACAACACTTCAAGAAGAGGTGGAGAGACTCACTTCTTTGGTAAATTCGTTGGCAACTGCACAAAGTCAGCAAGCAACATTGAGCAGTCAAAATCAAGCGGCGATTTTAGAGATCACTACTACTCCAGTTTCAACTGTTGCAGCCAGTAGTTCACTCTTCAGTATGCCAGAAGGATATCCATGGGGCATGCCTTTCAATTTCGGCATTGTGTTTCGTCAACCTACTTCTCAGGTACAAACAACCACGCTTGAAGTACCTACTTTGCAGAATTTAACACTTACTCCACAGCATGGAGTAACCTTTCTGCAAGTCACTATGACGGTTTCCCAACCGATCATGACAAACTCAGCTTCTGTAGTTCACACTACTGCGGACGAAGAATTACACCATAGTCCAAGCAATAACACGAATCCTCGTGGCCATATGGAGACTCTCCAGGAACAGCTCCTCAAGATGCAGCTTGAGATTAAAACAATCCGTGGAAAAGAATTGTTTGGGAAGAATGCCCACGATTTGTGCCTAGTTCCTCGCGTAAGGATACCTGCGAAATTCAAAGTCCCTGACGTTGAAAAGTATAAAGGAAATTCCTGTCCATAGAGTCATCTTACGATGTACGCCAGGAAAATGTCTACGTACAATGACAATCACCAATTGTTAATTCATTATTTCCAATATAGTCTCACAGGCGCTGCACTGAAGTGGTACATGGGACTAGATAGCGCGAATATCCAGACATTCAACGACCTAGGCGAAGCCTTTGTCCAACAATACAAATTCAACTTGGACATGGCTCCAGATCGGGATCAACTCCGCTCCATGTCTCAGAGGGAAAAAGAGACATTCAAAGAGTACGCCCAACGTTGGAGGGAAAGGAAATGACCAAGGTTTTCTTAAACACTCTTGGCCCATTTTACTATGAACGAATGATTGCCAGTGCTCCCGGAGATTTCACCGAGATGGTAAGAATGGGAATGCGGCTAGAGGAAGAAGTTCGAACGGGACGCCTGACCAGAGAGATAGGGACTTCTAGTGGAACTAAGAGGGTTGGAACCAGTTTTACAAAGAAAAAGGAACATGACATAGGGATGGTATCCCGAGGGAAACCACAAAAGAATGTCAGCCGACAACAACAGGTAGCTGCCATAGTACCCACTGTTAATACAAGTCCAAATACAGGAATTGCTCTGCAGTTCCAGCAGACTCAACAGCCTCGACAACAGGCTCAACAGTTCAACAATCAAGAACCGTGCGCCCAGGGTCTCACAATTTGATCCAATTCCAATGACCTACATAAAACTATATCCTGCATTAATAGAAAGGAATCTTGTGCAAACAAGGTCACCACCTCCAATACCAGACAAATTGCCTTGGTGGTACAAAGCGGACGTAGCTTGCCCTTTTCATCACGGGGCACCGGGTCATGACCTCGAGCTTTGCATCGCACTAAAAGCTGAAGTACAAAGGTTAGTAAGGTCTAATCTTCTCTCCTTCAGAAACACAAATCCAAACGTGCAAGCAAATCCACTTCCTAGTCATAGTGGACATACCGTGAATTTGATACTAAGGAATACAGATCGGTATCTTGTCACGGATGTGAATTTGATAAGAGAAAGCTTGGTGCAACTCCATGATACATACAGTACAATGGGTGCTTTCACTAAACATGATTATGCAGCTTGTAGCATCTACTTCAAGGATTGTCGAGGATGTCCAACCATAAGAGCAGACATTCAACGATTATTAGACAATGGTGACATACAGATCTTCAGAAACAGAAATGACTATGACGTGAATATGGTAGGGCATTTTCCGCATGAGCTTTTAGTCTCAGATATCAACTCGGAAATTCCCGAAGTAAACGTCATTATCCCCTGTTTCAACATGCCCGAGCATGTGGAAGTTGAATATAACGGTTCAAAGGTTCTAGAGTCTCCTTTGGTGATCTGTCTACCCGGTCCTGTTCCATACAGTTCTAACAAAGCAATTCCCTATCAATACAGTGCAACTATGATAGAAGATGGGAAGGAGAAACCCATGCCAACTCTTTCAGCCAATGTCAACATAACTGAAATTGGACGAGTAACGCGAAGTGGACGAGTACATACTCCGTTGCCACCAAAGCCGCCTGTTGTTCCTATTGTTAGGCAAAATCCAGTTAATACATCGCCCGGGAACCCCACGAGGATTCCCGTTGATAATCCAAATGTAAACGTCGGACCATCTGATGGAACCAACGTCAACTCAGATTTCGATGAAATTTTGAAGCTAATCAAGAAAAGCGAATACAGAGTCGTGGATCAGCTGATACAGACTCCCTCCAAGATTTAGATATTATCTCTACTTCTGAATTCTGAAGCTCACCGAGAAGCTTTGATGAAAGTACTAGATCAAGCTTACGTAGATCACGATGTGACTACCGACCAATTTGGTAGAATTGTGGGAAACATAACAGCTTGAAACAATTTAAGCTTCAGTGATGAAGAACTTCCGGAGGAAGGAAAAGATCACAATTTGGCGCTGCATATCTCAATGATTTGCCAATCAGATTCTTTGTCCAACGTACTAGTGGATACTGGTTCATCCCTAAACGTAATGCCAAAAATGACTCTTGCTCGTTTAGCTTACAAAGGAACGTCGATGAAATTCAACGATATAGTGGTAAGAGCCTTTGATGGGTCAAGGAAATCTATTATTGGGGAAGTCGATCTCCCGATGACAATTGGTCCGCTAACCTTCCAAATCACTTTCCAAGTCATGGATGTGCCAGCTGCCTACAGTTGTTTGCTAGGAAGATCATGGATCCATGAAGCAGGAGCTGTGACATCCACTCTCCATCAAAAGTTAAAATTCACAGTAAATGGGAAACTAGTAACCATCATCGGTGAACAAGCCTTACTAGTCAGCCATTTATCCAACTTTTCTTTCATCACAGCCAACGACGTTGAAGGAACACAGTTCCAAGGACATCCGTTAGAAGATGAATCTACCAGCAAAAGCAGATCATCTATCTCCTCTTATAAAGAAGCGGCGCAGATAGTGAAAGATGGTAATGCTGCAGGTTGGGGACAAGTAATAAAACCTATCAACAACGAGACAAAGGCCGGACTCGGATTTTCTCCAGTATTTCCTAAAGACAAGCAAAGGGATAAAACACTTCGTCCAATCAGAGAAGTATTTCACAGTGGGGGTTTCTTAAACCCTGTTCTTCAAGAGGTTAATGTTCTTACCAATGAAGGTGATGAAGACGATCTCTCCGGATCTGAAGAGTGGAGCACTTATCTCACCAGCTCTGAATATGTATCTTAGGAAGAATCGTACACCCCGTTTTATCCTCTGACTGATCAATTCAAAGGCATGTCCCTACAAAAGAATGAAAATCCACCTGTCCCTTATGAAGTTTGGGATACCTTGGGAGAACCAAGTGGAAAGTTTGACTACATGGTGAAATACACTGCGTCTGAAAGCTCAAAAATCAGAATTGAAGATATCCAGCCAACTGGATGGGGTGATTCTTTTGAGTATCCTAGTCAACCAGAAGAGTTATACGCATTTTCTCGATCTCATCAACCAGTTGAGGTTCCAAATGAAGATCTCTACTTTAACGCGCATGTGGAATTTGTTAAACCAGATCTTAACTATCACTACATCAACGTAATTACTGAAGATCAGGGATACGATTCGGAATACGAATTAGAAAGTGTCGCCGACAATGAGTCTCTTCACTCAGAAGATTGGAGAGTACATCCTCAGAATTCAGCACGAATGCCAATAGAAAATACATATGATGTATCCCATGCTTCTCGATCTATTCATCAAGCAGAAGAAGAACGTTTCAGTAGCACAAAAGGCAAGGTCAATCGTCAAGAGTCTTCAAAGCCTGTTCGACCAACGACCAAAGTCTATTCAAGAATTAAGCCAAGTGGAAAACTACCAGAGTACCTCGATTTCCAAGGAGTGCCCCACTATTGGAAGCCTGTTGATGTTCGAACTAATGTTCATAGCTCTAAGTAGTTTATTTTGCTTTTGTTTTGAACTCTCCCCTCGCCCAAAGCGAAGAGATGTTTTATAGGGTTTAGCTTTTAAATAATTTCTCTTTGTCTTGCCCAAGACAAATGAATTTGTATTTAGGGCCCTGTTTCATATTGTGTATCATAAATAAAACGCGTTGTTTTGATTCCACACTTTGTGTTTGTTTTTTGTTTTTACCCTTTCTTGGAAATGATAATCCTAAAAAACACAATAAAAATCTTCAAAAGAATATAATCTGCATACACTGTCACATTAACTTTTTTTAAAAAAAAAATGAAAAAAAGAAGAGTTAATTAATCAAATATAAATCAAATCAACAGATGGACAAATACATTGAACGCAATAACTCTATGCTCTCTCCCAACTTTGAAATCCACAGTGAAGTCGCCAAGGAAGAAGTTGAAGAAGAGATCCCGGATGAGATTTCTCGACTACTTAAGCACGAGGAAAGAATCATTCAACCTCACAAAGAGCCTTTGGAAGCAATCAACTTAGGTTCTGAGGAAGACAAAAAAGAAGTGAACATCGGAGCTCTACTCAACAGCGACGTCAAGAGCAAACTGATAGATCTTCTCAAAGAATACGTTGATGTGTTTGCTTGGTCCTACCAAGACATGTCGGGTTTAGATACCAGCATCGTGGAGCATCATTTTCCATTAAGACCGGAGTGTCCACTAGTTAAACAAAGACAAAGAAGAGTTCACCCAGACATGGCCGACAAAATAAAAAAGGTAGTTCAAATCAGCTCGACGCAGGTTTCCTCATCACCTCTGAATATCCTCAATGGCTAGCCAACATAGTTCTTGTCTCCAAGAAAGACGAAAAAGTAAGAATGTGTGTTGACTACCGGGACTTGAACAAAGCGAGTCCAAACGATGATTTCCCACTACCGCATATCGACATACTAGTGGATAGTACTGCAAAGTTCAACGTCTTTTCCTTCATGGACGGTTTCTCTGGTTACAATCAGATCAGAATGGCTCCCGAAGACATGGAGAAGACATCCTTTATCACGGCATGGGGCACGTTTTGCTACAAAGTAATGTCGTTTGGATTAAAGAATGCATGCGCAACTTACCAAAGGGCAATGACTACTCTCTTTCATGACATGATGCACAAAGAGATCGAAGTCTATGTGGATAACATGATAGCAAAGTCTGACACTGAAGAAGAGCATATAGAATATCTCTTGAAGTTGTTTCAGCGATTAAGGAAATTTCAGCTTCGCCTGAATCCTAACAAATGCACCTTTGGGGTAAGATTTGGAAAACTCCTAGGTTTTATTGTCAGTCAAAGAGGTATTGAAGTTGACCCTGACAAAGTCAAGGCTATTCAAGAAATGCCTACGCCACATACAAAAAAGCAAGTAAGAGGATTTCTTGGATGGTTGAATTACATCTCCAGATTTATTTCTCAAATGACTGCTACTTGTGGGCCGATATTCAAGCTTCTCCGCAAAAATCAAGAGGTTGTGTGGACAGAAGATTGCCAAAAAGTGTTTGACAGTATCAAGGAATACCTGTCAGAACCACCAATATTGATTCCTCCAGTCGAAGGAAGACCATTAATCATGTACCTTACCGTGCTAGAAGATTCCATGGGCTGCGTGCTTGGACAACAAGATGAAACCGGTAAGAAAGAGCATGCCATTTACTACTTGAGTAAAAAGTTCACAGACTGTGAAACTCGTTACTCCATGCTCGAGAAAACATGTTGTGCTTTGGTATGGGCTTCAAAACGTCTCCGCCAGTACATGATCAATCACACGACTTGGGTAATCTCCAAAATGGATCCAATCAAGTACGTCTTTGAAAAGCCTGCCTTAACGGGAAGAATTACTCGATGGCAGATGCTATTATCTGAATATGACATCCTGTACCGTGCCCAAAAAGTGGTCAAAGGAAGCATTCTCGCCGATCACTTGGCTTATCAACCGATCAACGAATACCAATCTCTCAAGTTTGACTTCCCTGATGAGGATGTTATGTACTTAAAGATGAAAGATTGTGACGAACCGCTACCTGAAAAAGGTTCTGATCCAGAATCTAGATGGGGCTTAATCTTTGATGGAGCAGTTAATGTTTATGGAAATGGAATTGGGGCAGTCATCATCACTCCCGAGGGTTCTCATATCCCGTTTTCAGCCAGATTGCTATTTGATTGCACCAACAACATCGTAGAATATGAAGCTTGTATCATGGGTATCGAAGAAGCCATCAACTTGAGGATCAAGATCCTTGACATATATGGAGATTCAGCCCTTGTGATCAATCAACTCAAAGACAAGTATGAAACTCATCATCTTGGTTTGATTCCTTACAGAGATTATGCAAGACGTTTATTGACTTTCTTCAACAAGGTCGAACTGCATCATATCCCTCGAGATCATAATTGAATGGCAGACGCCTTGGCTACTCTATCTTCCATGTTCAAAGTCAACAATTGGACCGATATGCCTAAGATCCGTATTAGACGCCTTGAAAGACCTGCATATGTATTTGCAACTGAAGCAGTCTTCGATGATAAACCATGGTTCCACGACATCAAACGTTTCCTTCAAACTCAAGAGTACCCACTCGGGGCATCGTACAGAGATAGGAAGACTCTAAGGAGGCTTTCTAGAAATTTCTTCCTGAATGAAGATGTGCTATACAAAAGAAACTTCGACATGGTCCTGCTCAGATGCGTCACAGACGCGAAGCAGACACGATAATTCATGAAGTGCATGAGGGATCCTCTAGAACCCATTCAAATGGGCATGCAATATCCAAAAAGATCTTGAGAGCAGGATACTATTGGATAACAATGGAATCCGATTGCTGTAAACACGTCAAGAAATGTCACAAGTGCCAGATCTATGTAGATAAGATCCACGTGCCACCGACTCCACTCAACGTTCTCTCCTCTCCGTGGCCTTTCTCCATGTGGGGCATTGACATGATCGGGATGATCGAACCAAAAGCGTCCAACGGACATCGCTTCATTCTAGTGGCTATTGATTACTTCACCAAATGGGTCGAAGCAGTGTCTTACGCCAATGTTACAAGACAAGTGGTTGTGAGGTTCATCAAGAACAACCTCATTTGCCGATATGGAGTTCCGAGTAAGATCATTACAGACAATGGATCGAACTTGAACAACAAAATGATGAAAGAACAGTGTGAGGAATTTAAGATCGAGCATCATAATTCATCTCCTTACCGGCCAAAGATGAACAGCGCCGTTGAAGCTGCCAACAAGAACATGAAAAAGATCGTCCAGAAGATGGTCATCACTTACAAAGACTGGCACGAAATGCTGCCATTTGCTCTGCATGGGTATCGTACTTCAGTACGCACTTCAACAGGGGCAACTCCTTTTTCTCTAGTATACGGCATGGAAGCAGTGCTCCCCGTAGAAGTTAAGATTCCGTCAATGAGAATTCTCATGGAAAATAAGTTATCTGAGGCCGAATGGTGTCAAAGTAGATACGACCAGCTGAATTTAATCGAAGAAAAGCGTATGACCGCTTTGTGTCACGGACAGCTATATCAAAGAAGGATGAAGAACGCTTTCGACAAAAAGGTCCGACCTCGTGAATTCTGAGAAGGCGACCCCGTGCTTAAAAAGATTCTGTCTTTTCAACCAGATTCTAGGGGCAAATGGACTCCTAATTACGAAGGCCCATACATCGTCAAAAGAAGCTTTTCTGGTGGTGCTATGACTCTCACAACCATGGACGGTGATGAACTCCCGTATCCTGTGAATGCTGATGCAGTCAAGAAATACTTTGTCTAAAAACAAAAGGAACAGCTCGGTAAGTCGAAAACCCGAAAAGGGTGGCTTAGGCAAAAATGAGCGTCTCGGTGGACTGAAAACCTGAAAAGGCGGTCCAGGCAAAAATTAGAGACAATAAACAGAAAATATCCTGATAGATTGGAAACCTGAAAAGGCAATCTATGCAAAAATAAGGATACAAAAAATGACAAAGTAACTACAATCAGTCCGTACTTCGTCAGTCTGAAGAATCTTCCATCAACGGATCTTCAATCAAAATTTTCTGAAGCAACAAGCACAGTTGGAATTCAAAGTTGTTAGGGATAATAGCGGTTATTTACTTTCAATGTAGCCTTTTCCCAATAAATTATGATTTCCAAGTTTTGTAAATAGTTCATGGAATCACGCCTTTGGCTGATTACCATTCTATCAATAAATTTGAGCCTTGTGCCTTTTTGTTTGCAATTCTTGCTTTATTCAGTTTTACAAAATAACGCTTTTATTGTGAAAATCACTTTTTGAAACTAAAAAGTTTTAAATGAATTTTTACTTCAAAATTTTGAAATAAAAGCGAAATTTTCCTTTGAACTATGAACATAGAAGGAAATTCAACAGTTTTCTCCACGAGTGTTTCGATCTCCGAAAGATAGGACAGCTGCTACAGAAGTTTTCTTCTCCTCAGCAGAGATCATCAAAGGACGGTGTTCTTATAAAAAAAAAGAATTCCCAACAAAGTTGCCAATGAAATGCCTTTTTCGGAAAGTTTAAAGCATGCAACTCATGTTCATCATCAGTGACGTCTACACCCTTGTTGCAGATTTTGCTGAGTATTTGTTCGAACTGTGACGTAGTCCTTTTCCCAAATATCCCTTTTGTTGTCTTGTCAAGTATCGTCAGCATGCATATGACATTCATGACGTTCATCATTCATACATAATAGCATCATTAATGCATTCCTGCATTTCTCAAATGTTTGTTTCAACATCACTTGTTTAGGTTGCATTGTTTCCCAAATAAAAAAATAATAAATAAAAAAATAAAAAAACAAGTGTGGGTATGTCATCTCTCCTGTAGATTATCCCCAAGCAGAGAAATACATCTTTTCTCTATCATGTTCCCTAGCTGATGTCATTCCTCATTGGGAACAAAGTCTTGATTGACTGTTTCTTTCCAGTTTATTCCTGGATAGAACCTCGTCTCTGACCAACTCAGGTTTATATTTCATAAAAAAGGTCTCCCTACAAAACAATAAGCAATAGCCTCGTCATCCGAGCCGTTTATTTCCTTTTCATCTTGAAACTTGTCATAAAAAGATTGTTCTTCTCATCAAAATCAAATCATGAAAATTCAAGAAATCTCCACAGTTGTCTTTCTGTCTAAAGGAAAACCTGTGTCTTTTCGATCAAAAAATGCCCGCATCTTCTCAAGAGAGAGATCCCCGGCAAGATTGTAGCTGTGAAAATAGAAACTCATTTGAGATCTGTTTCCATCATTGTCTGTTATTCACAAGGTTGAATATTCAGTATTTTTTCTCAAGAATTACCTTGTTATAGTTATCACTTCGTTGATAATTGGTAATATCTTCAGAGCTCATTACCATAAACTATCACAAGGCTGATAATTGGTAATATCATCTTCACTTACCTTAAACATTGTCACAAGGCTGACAGAAGGTAATTTTCTCGTTTACCAAAGCAAAACAGATTTTCACTTACATTGTGAATCTATTTTCCCAGTGAAACATATTGCGTGTTTCCCAACAAACAGGATTCTCTTTTCTTAGAAAGATTGGGTCATCCTCACAAAATCTTTCCCCATCATATCAATCTTTGATATATTTTGGGTAAACTTTCTGCAATCATTTTGCATCATTCGCATCTTTTGGTATCTTAGGTCCAAAATTTGCGTATTCTGATATTTAAGTCTCTTCACACCTATCGAGACGAAGATATTCATCTTCATATCTCAGGTTAAAGAAACTTAAATAGGGGCATCTGTCATACCCCAATTTTTGACCTAATATACCACCTTACATTTGCATCATTGCATCATTAACAGTTCAGAACAGAATTAATCGGGTGTGGCATCTACAGGTCAAAATTAAGGTTTCATCAAATTTTCATCTGATTCAAGAGGAAATAAGTTAGGGTTTGAGTTTCATTCACCTCAATTGACCTATCCTAATCAACCATCAACTTCTGATCTTCAGATATCAAAATTTTCCTCCTGATCTATCAAGGATCGACCAATTAGGGTTTTCATCAAGGACAAGCAATCACTGATTTTTTGATCAATAAATGACTTTTTTGATTGGAGATTGATCTTCATATCTTAAATACAACATTTTGACCTAATTTCTGGATTCAAAACATCACAGAAGTTCATAGAATTCATCAGTCAATTTCTGGATCATCTGATGAAATTTCATCTGCACTGAAAAGTCAAACTTTGACTTTTGGTCAACTTTTTCAAGATAAAACTTTTTCCATCATCAAAATACTACAAATGATCCATCATGATCATAAAAAATCAAGAAATTTGGAAAAGTCAACAAAAAGTCAAAATTTTCAACACTTAGAAAATTTTTCAAGTGTTAAAATTTCACATTTTTTTCAAACTTCATGACATTTTTTCACATAGTTCCATTTGGAATTAGTAAAAACTCAAAACATGAAATTTATAGCCCTTGAAACAAGCTTTCCAAAATGTCCAAGAACTTGCAAATCCATGGTGTCTAGCTATACTTTTGATTTTGAAACATAGAGCTCCAAAATCCTTGATTTTCAAGTACAACTTTCAAAATTACAAGCATTTTTTGCAAAATCTCTTTCTAGAAGCCTTGTCACTAATTGGAGATAGGCTAGAGCTGATAAAAATCAGTTGAAAGTAATTATGATGAGATAAGATCAAGGTGAGATTTAACCATGGTTAAAAGGAAGCTTCCTTTTGCATTTATTGCAAAAATGACTTTCTTGCCCTCTAAGGCAAGTTGTCCAAACTCAATCCTATCTTCTTTGCTTGCTATTCAGAAATTTTGACCTATAAATAGAGGTCATGTTGGCCATTTGAAACTACACCAAAGCTATGCCAAAACAAGCTTTCTCACTTCTTTCTTAAAATTCAAGTAACATAGTTTAAATTGAGAATTCTTGCATTTTTCAAAACTTGTGAAAAACTATGAGAGATTTGGTGTCTAACATATCATAAACATCATTTAGAACTGGTTTGAAACTTAAAATCAATCTAAGAATCATTAAAAAAATAGATTTGCATTTCATGTTTCCAAACATGCCAAAACTGGCTTAACCTTCGAAATTGATGTTTGGCTCGAGCAAGTTGTGATTTTTCCACTCAAACATCATCAACATACTCCATATGGATGATACAGACCATTAACCTTAACCTGTAACACCTCTAACATCAAATTCAAGTTTCACTTTGAAGCATGTGCAGGTGGACTTGGTTGGAATGATTCAGGAAAATTCAGAGTGAGCAGACCATCCTCACACGATCCTTGAAGTTCACTGGTGCTATAGGAATCATCAAAACAATTCTGGAAACACTCCATTGAAGATTCCGATCTCAGCTTCAACAGGTATGTAACTCAACTTCGAATTCCTTGATTTCTTGCTTCCAGTTCATAAAGCTCTTGGCCATTTTGTTTCTGCACCATCACTGATCATTAACCCTCAATTAATTGCATATTTCATCAATCATACACGATTTCAATTTGATTTTTAGGAATTAGGGTTCTTCGTGATTCCTGGGAATTTAATCATGTTAAGCTAAAAATAAATGAAATTAAACCACATAATCATATTCCTGGTTAAATTTCGATCAAGTTTGATGTTTACATCGAGCAATTTCATTAAGAAACAAGCAATCCATGGTTGATTGAAGGATCGGGGAAGAAGAAGAAGCTTGCGCGCGTTTTTTTCAAATTCAAACATTTGGTTTATAATATTATAACACGGTTTAAACTCAATACACGGATGTATTGCCGCCCCAGCGGTTCCCAACTTACTCTTAAGTCATTCTTGCCACGCCTTGCCCAATGGTCCCGGGTTCGAGTAGCCTTGGGACCATTTTTGCCAAACTTTTTCATTTTTACTTCATATTTTTTCAAACTTTGACTCTTTCAAAACCAAATCAAAACTCCTCATTTTGAGGTGATTTTTTGTACACATGTCAATTAACATATCTATTTTATGATAGTGTCAAAAAAATTCAGAAAAACTTTCATCTGATTATATCTTTATCGAGCCGAAAACGATACATTTGAGTACTTTTTAAAGCACATTCAAAGGCATTTTTTTTCAAACTTTCGAACCCCGATTCTTTTCCAAACTTCTCACAAGTATATTTCACTTTTCAAAAACACTTTCAAGATCATTTTTCAAAACTTTTCATTAAACTTAAATCTTTTTTCCATGATCGATCCGATTTAACGATAAAACCAAATTCGTTTTTCCTCGAATTTCTTAACTGATCATGGGCCTCCCTCACGGTGTTAGTCCCAAAATTCTTTTATGTACATAATTATTTACTTGTACATATCCAATTCTTTTATGTACAAATCTATTTTACTTGTACATAATACGAACATCTTTGTAAATACTCAAGTACAGACAAACTTCGTCTGTTTGTTTTCATTTCACATGTATATATACTGAATACCATTGGTATTAAAAGGAGCATTATTCCCGGTGAAACTGCTTTTAAACCAATGGGCCTCCCTTACGGTGTAAGTCCCAACCCTCCTATGTACATCCACATCTCCTTGTACATAAATACTCGTTCGTGTACATATTTACTTCCTTGTACACAATTCAAACTTGTAAATAATCAAGTTACGCTCGTTTTAAACGTTCGTTTTACACACACATTGTTTATATTTCCTTCATAAACTCTTGTAAAAAAATTTTACACGCAATTGTTTATATTTCCTTCATAAACTCCTGTGAATAAACTTCATACGTTTGTTTATACAACTGTCTAGTTATAACATAACAACTAGTCTAACCAGTAGGTTCCCCACAGAGTTAGCCTCCTCTTGGGCTTTGTACAAGGTAACTCATTTCATCTGAGTTCAGCCTCCTCTTAGGCTTCATATAAGAAAACTCATTCACTGAGTTTAGCCTCCGCTTAGGCTTCATATAAGACATCACTCCCCTGTTGAGTCAGCCTCCTCTTGGGCTTCGTTCAAAAGAACTCCTCATTGAATTTAGCCTTCTCTTGGGCATGAAACAAAGAAAGAGACCAGGAAATCTCTTAACAGCCTCCTATTGGGCTTCTAATACAAAGAATCACCCGCGCTAGGATAGAACCCAGAGAGTATAATTTCCCGGTGAAATTGCTCTTAATCTTAAAAGGATGGTTTCCCGGCGAAATCCCTTTTAAAGCCAAAGCCAGCCATAACCTATAGCTTCCTCTTGAGCTTCATACAAGGACCCTCGATGACCCTCAATGACCCTCGATGACCCTCGGAATGCCTCCTCTTGGGCTTACAATACAAGGACCCATGGGCTTCTTAAAAGCATCCCCTTAATCCAATCAATTTCTCCTAGAGATCTAGACGTTTATCATCTCTATGGAAGAAGTATCTCATCTATCACATCACATACAATCAAAAACTTTTCAAACTCTTTTCAAACAAAAACATGTCTTAATCTGTAAGTGGTAACGCTTGTACACTCAAGCAAAAAACCCAATGCTTACAATTAAAAGATTCAATCATCTTTCAAAACATCTTTCTTAAACTCGTAAGTGGTAACGCTTGTACACTCAAGCAAAACACCTATAACTTACGATGAAAGATTTCAATCAATCAACTTTTCAAAATGTATGTGATGAAATAGATTAGATACATTTTTCATTAAGATGACATTTGTTTGTGTCTCTTAATAACTTCCGTTGCTTCCACTAGCATAAGTGGGAACTACGATTGCTCTGACTTTCTCAACATCCCTTTGAGAATACGTAGGCACAAGATCTCATCGTTGCCGAGAAAATTTCTTTCTCCCTCGAACCAAACAAACCATAGATCCCTTTATATCTGAGCTACAAATGCTCTGATTCCCATTAAGGGATATGTATGCAGAAGATCCAATGATCTTTGCGAGCACAATAATAACAAAACCTAGGATCCTACATAATTTATCCTTCTTAAAAAACCAAAGGAGAAACTTTCCCAATCATAGAAATAGCAATTAAAACACACAAACATATCAAATATATTCATATATAAAGCTATAGATAACTATATAAATTCAGGGTGCTCCATCTATTCCCTTTATATAACAAACCCCCCTTACCCGGAATCTCCCCAAATGCGTTACGTCTAGTTTGCGCTAGTCGTAATGCATATCAAATCAATTGAGGGTATTGCAGCTTTCCCCTTTTTCATAATCATTTTTTTGTGTTGAAAATAATAATGCTTGATGCTCGCGGCATCTTTATATACAAATCAAAAGAGTAAATCGTTTCGAGCTAGAGAATCTGAATTCAGATTCGATTCCCTCGCGCATCACTTTGTAACGCGAACAGGGTCACTCAAGCTTCAGAATAATATTCAAAAGTTTTTTATCATGGTAAAATCAACCATGTTTATATATGCAAAATTTTACCACAAAACTTTGAACGTCTTTCGCAAGCAAACTAGCGAACGCAAGAAATTAATTGTCAAGCAAAACTCATTTTATTAATTTGAAATAGGCCTATAAATAGGCAAGTACAATACGAGGAAATTCTTGAAATGAGGCAATTGCAAAAGCAAAATAGAAGGAAAACTAAAACGCATGGCAATGAGACAATGAATCCTCATCGGGTTTCAACCTTGCTATCACTTTTATAACTCCAACTATCTCATCACTTTGCTTTTCCCGAAAAATGTGATTGGATTGATCACTGCCCTTCGGAGTAACTCGAAATGTTGCCACAAGGTGCGACCGTTGATCCGATGCGGGGCGTAGTCACTGGCGCTTATTTCTTTCTAAACTAAACAAGTCTATGCATAGTATTTCTTGATTACGTCCGCGTTCACGGTTAGTGGAAAATCTTCTCCGTCCATTGTTGCAAGCATCATGGCACCACCTGAGAAAACTTTCTTTACAAAAAACGGCCCTTCGTAATTTGGCGTCAACATACCCCGAGGATCACCCTAAGGAAGAATTATCCTCTTTAGCACGAGATCACCAGGCTTGTAATTTTGAGTTCACACCTTCTTATCATATGCTTTCTTCATCCTCTGTTGATAAACTTGTACGTGACCGACAGTTGTCAATCGTTTCTCATCAATGAGGCACAACTCATCTAAGCGGGTCTGCACCCACTCATCTTCATTAAGCTATGCATCTTTCATGATTCTTAATGAAGGGATCCAAACTTCGATTGGAAGCACTGCTTCCATGCCATAGATGAGAGAAAATGGGGTTTCCTCAGTTGAAGTGCGAGCGGTAGTCCTGTAACCATGCAAAGCAAAAGGAAGTATCTCATGCCAATATCAATAGGTTACTACCATCTTCTGCACAATCTTCTTGATATTCTTATTTGCCGCTTCAACAACGCCATTCATCTTTGGGCGATACGGAGACGAATTATGATGCTTAATCTTGAAGGACTCACAAAGCTCCTTCATTATATTGTTGTTAAGATTTGAACCATTATCAATGAGGATCTTGTCAGGAATCCCGTAACGGCAGATGATATGGTGCTTGATAAACCGAGCAACCACCTATTTGGTGACGCTCGCATAGGATGCTGCTTCACCCCAGTTGGTTAAATAATCTATTGCAACCAGAATGAAGCGATGACCATTGGACATTGTCGGCTTAATATTTTCGATCATATTAACGCCCCACGTAGAAAATGACCAAGGAGAGGTTAAAACATTCAAAGGCGATGGTGGCACGTGCACCTTGTCAGCATATACTTGGCATTTGTAACAAACCTGGGCATAGTTAAAACAATCAACCTCCATGGTAGACCAGTAATACCCAGCTCGCAAGATCTTTTTAGCCACAGTGTGCCCACTGGAATGAGTTCCAAATGATCCCTCCTGCATCTCTTAAATGATCTTTGCAGCTTCATCTCTACCAACACATCTGAGAAACAACCCATCATGATGTCTACGGTACAACACAACGTTGTTAAGGAAAAAATTCATTGAGAATCTACTCAAGAACTTATTATCTGTCATAGAAGCTTTCTCTGGATACTCTTGAGTTTCAAGATATCTCTTGACATTGTGAAACCAAGGATTGTCATCTTTCTCTTCTTTAATCTCACAACAAAAGGCTGGCTCATCCAATATCTGAATGGTAATCGAAGGCGCTTCATTAGCCCATTTGACTTTAAACATGGATGCTAGGGTAGCCGAAGCATCAGCCAGGTTGTTCTCTTCTTGTGATATGTGATCGAAAGTGATCTCGTCGAAGTAAGGAATCCATTACATCACGTGCTCTCGGTAAGGAATCAAATTTGGGTGACGAGTCTCCCAATTATCGTTAATCTGGCTAATCACCAGTGCAGAGTCTCCATACACTTTCAGATGGTTAATTCTCAAGTCAATCGCCGCCTCGATACCAAAAATGCAAGTCTCGTATTCAGCCATGTTATTGGTCCAATCAAAGCAAATTCGGGTTGTGAACGGGATATGATGACCGTTCGGAGAGGTAATTACAGCACCAACACCATTGCCCAACACATTGGAGGCTCCATCAAAAACCAAATACACTTAGATCCTGATTCGGGCCATGCATTTGGACCAGAGATGTTACAATCCTAGATGTACATGATATCCTCATCAAGAAATTCAAATCTCATTGGCTGATAATCTTCTACAGGCTGATGAACAATGTAATCTGCCAACACACTACTCTTGATAGCTGTTTGAGTAGTATATTGGATGTCATACTCAGTTAAAATCATTTTCCATCTAGCAATCCGGCCTGTCAAAGCTGGCATCTCAAATATGTACTTGATCGGATCCATCATGGATATCAAAAAGGTTGTGTGAGTCAACATATAATGTCTTAGTCGGCGAGCAGCCCACGTTAAAGCACAACAAGTTTTCTCGAGCAGTGAATATTTTGTTTCACCATCGGTAAACTTTTTGCTTAGGTAGTATATTGCATGCTCTTTTCGACCAGACTCGTCATGTTTCCCAAACACGCACCCCATTAAGCCTTAGAGCACATTGAAATACATGATCAACGGCCTGCCCTCCACGGAAGGTATGAGGATCAGAGGTTCCTGCAGATACTCTTTTATCTTGTTGAATGAGACTTGACAATCTTCATTCCACCTGACCATTTGATCCTTTCTTAGTATTCTTAGAATAGGCTTGCATGTGGCAGTCATGTGAGAGATAAATCTAGAGATGTAGTTTAACCTCCCTAGAAAGCCACATACCTCTTTCTCATTTCTTGGTTCAGGCATTTCTTGAATTGCTTTTACTTTAGCAGGATCAACCTCGATGCCTCTTTCACATACAACGAAACCTAACAACTTGCCAAATCGTACGCCAAACGTACACTTGTTCGGATTCAGCCTCAATCTGAATTTCCTTAGCCTGTCAAACAACTTCTATAGGTGTACCTGTGATACGGTGAACTGACTTTTTAGTTTTTGTATCGCAAATGTGCGGATAGCAAGAGTCGCCACCGACTTTTATTTTTATCCAATTAAGGGAAGGTAAAAGTACAGAAAAAGACCTTCGTTAGATTCTGAGTACGGGAGAATGGTTATGAAAAGGGAAGGTATTAGCACCCCTTTCCATCCGTAGTTATCTACGGGCTCTTAGTTGCTCTAGATCACTTAAAAATTGTGCTTTCTGTGTGTTTGACAAAAATGTTTTGAA
The DNA here is from genome assembly GCA_021764765.1 of Vicia sativa. Classification (NCBI taxonomy): domain Eukaryota; kingdom Viridiplantae; phylum Streptophyta; class Magnoliopsida; order Fabales; family Fabaceae; genus Vicia; species Vicia sativa. The sequence goes on along the minus strand of CM038793.1, from coordinate 148,568,351 downwards.
AAAGGCATTTCGCTTTGACTTTGTAATGATTCATGTAGGAATGTATACAAAGTGTTCGGAAATGTTTCGTTTTGAAAAGAGTTTGAACTTTGACAAAAGTGTGAGGTGTGAAAAGCATTTTGATAGAGCAAGCAACTAAAAGTCTTATTACCTACTCAGAATTGGTCGTTTTTTGTATTGTTTTACGTTCCTTTAGAATAGCGTCATCCATACCATTAGTTGGTAGGTAACTCCATTCGTTGGATGAAGCGGGACATTCGAAGGGACATCGGATGGTCATAGAAGGCAACTTGTAGGAAGTATCCTAGCACATTCGAAGGGACTATCATCATTTTTCGTAGGCGACAATCGAGGGTCAAGATCATGTATTCGGAGGCGACATCGTGGGTCTTATGATCTTTGTATCAAAGGGACTATGATGATTTGTCTTGAAGGCAACGGTGCTAGAATACTTCTACGTTCGAGGGACTTGACCATTTTGAATTCGTAAGGCAACGAGAGAGAATTACCCTAAGGGGTGCATGTGTGAAAAGAGTGTATTGATTCAGATATTTTATCTTGAAAATTAGTGAGCTATGTTGATTTTAGTCTTGCCATACACGCCTAATTACTAGCAATTTATAGGGTGCGGAAATTAAAATGCGGAATGTAAAGTGCGGAAAGGTAAATGTCCTACGCTATTACATGGCTTTGGGGCAGATACATAATTTAAACTTGCGGAAAATAAAAACCTAATTTAAACTATTACATCCCATAAACAGTTACATTATTGGAAAAAAAATGAAAACGGTAAAGAAACGTCTGAAGCGGAATAACCTGTGAAACGATAAGAGAAATCGGAAAATATGATGAAATTGAATAAGAGAAAATGTTAGAAAAAATGCAAATTTTTAATCGGGAAAAATATGACATGCTGGAAATAACATAAATATGCTAAAATAATTTTTTGGGATTTTTTGAATGCAATTTAATAATTTAAAATGAATTAAAAGTAATTAAAATGCAAAATTATGAATAAAAATAAATATGCATGCAAAATTATATTTTTTAATTTTATAAATTAAATAAAGATTTTCAAAAATAATGTAAAAGAAAAATAATTTTGATGAGTTTTAATGCAGAAATAAAATTATGAAAAGAATTAAAAATAATGCAAAATATTAAAATAATATGAAAGTATAGAAAATAATGCAAGTTTGGAAAAAAGAATGAAAACCGGTCCTGGCAGGGATCGAACTGGAGTCCCTTGAGAGCACCCCTCAACAGTATGCGCCTTTACCACTACGCCATGTGTGCAAGTGTGTTTGAAATCTAGATCGAGTAAAAGAAAGACAAGTGTCGTCTCCTGGTCTCCTCGTCCGCGCGCGAAGCTTCATCGTCCCCGATTTGAATTTTTAAAGCTAGCGTCGGTCATTGTTCGACGCTACAGACCCTAGAAAATTGGAAAATCAAGCACACATAATATAAATAATTTCTAAAGGCATGGTTCGATTCCTGAGATCATTCCGAATGCATTGGTATAGGTCTCATGATCCAATTTTTCCGTTTAAGGGAAACCCTAAATCGTGCTCAGGAACCCTAACTATGGCATCTCGAGCTTCCGGCCATGAAAATGCAATTAAAGTACCCAGAAAGCTTGCAATCTTCCTACTAATCACAAAAACAAACACAAAACATGTTAAAGATGCATGAAAATTAAAATACGATTTTGGATTTTTCAAGAACAAATCGATTTCGGATTTCACGATTCTGGATGGTTTTGATCAAAGTAATGGTCTGGATCGACTCAAGAGGTATCAAGGAATGTGTTGGACACCTCAAAATCGATTGAAAACGGCTGGAAGTATGATTGCCACTTGCTTGTTTGCCACAGTTTTTTGAGCTTTGGAATAGGGTTCTTGAGCCAATTTTCTCCTTTTTCTTGATAGGTATGCATCATACATTTATACTGGATGGATTTGGAATGGTTTTGGGAGAGAATCAATCAACATTCAATGCAAATCAAATTTGATTTTTGTACAAAATCAAATTTTCAAAATTTGATTAATTTTCAATCCAATCTTGCCATATTGATCCAATTTCGAATTTGCTGGCCTTTGTGAGTTGCTTGGGTCTCAATGAAGGAATAAAAATCAATTTTGCAATTAATTTTGATTTTATACTTTATTTTTAAATTTAATTTGTATTTAAATGAATAAATTCACAATTAAATAGAAAAATAAAATAAAAATTCGTGGCATTGGGCTTGGATATTCCTAATTGTATGAGGAATAAGTTTGGATGAAGAAAAAGCAAGCCCATTTGCAAAAAATTTGATTTTTAGAAGTATCTCTCTTTGTGCATTCCTTCAAAACTGCCCAACTTGTGAATGGTGTATCTTGCTCAATTTTCCTAATTTTTGAGTGTTCTTAGACTTTTTGAAAAGCTCTAAGAGTCCTCTAACTAACATTTTTGGTCTCATCTCAATTGGAGTTTCCATGCTCAATATATCTTCAAAACAAAAAGTTGACTTTTTGTTGACCTGTAATGTTTTGAGCCATACCTCTCAAATGAAGCATTTTTTGGACATTCTTGTGAGACATGAAGTTGTAGAGAATTGAATTTCCTTCAAAACAAGAGGTGGTGGAAAAATTTAGAAAGTATGAAGAAGTTATGATCGGTCAAAGTTGATTGACTTTTCATCTAGAAACCCTAATTTAGAAAGTTTGACTTTTGAGCAAATCTTGAGTTTTCTTGATGAATCATGATCAAACCTTGATCAAATGATGAATGTAACTTCAAAATGAGGATGTTGACCAAAAATTATGAAGTTTGGTATGTTGACCACAGATTGACTTTTGTCAATACTTGATTTTCAACCATCGAGCAATTGTCTGAGGAAACTTGACTTGTAAGGCTTGAAACTTGACATGGAGAATCTTTAAAGCATATGAGGAAGCATGAAGACCATTGGAGATGTTGGAAGTCCATCTTGACTTGAGAATTGCCAAACCCTAGTTTGGGTTGATTGTCTAGGAGAGAGTTTGTCTTATCAACTCTTGAGGAATCCTTGAGTATGGATGTATGAAATATCTTGAGAGGATGGAGGGCAAATTTTGGGGTATGACAGCTGCCCCTATTCAATCTTCTTGTACATGAAGGGTTAGATTGACACGCCTGTCTTTCGTCACCTTAAGGTAGAAGATGATTGAACACTACAGTACACAAATTTGGTGGATGATGATGGGAATGGGCTTACGGATGCCATTTGGAAAATGGATACTTGGGGATGAGTCATACGCTAGACTCGAGAATGTCGATAGGAGAATTGACGGGATGGGCTTAAGATGCCATAAAGATCTTTGGGGAGTGAGCCTACGCTAGGCTCTGCAGTCGTTTCTGGAAGGAGCATGGAGATGGGCTTAAGATGCCATCCGGAGGGAGTCGTATGTTAGACTTCATGCTCATTTTTGAATGAAGTTATTGGTTTGTATTGATTTTAACCAAATATGCCATTCGAAAGTGGAGAAATGTTGACAAGTAGTCGGAGATGGGCTTAAGATGCCATCCAAGGCAAGCGAGTCACGCTAGTTTTCCGTCGGTTCGGGGCTTAATCTCGACCAGTCGTGGGAGGACAACTAGGGTGGTCTTTCGATAGTTTTCCGTCGGTTCGGGGCTTAATCTGGACCATCGTCGGAGGACAACTAGGGTGGTCTTTCGGATAGTTTTCCGTCGATTCGGGCTTAATCCACAGACCGGAAGTGACTTTCACTTTTTAAAACAAGAGAAACTTTGATAGAATATTTGTTAAAGTATGATGCATGACAATGTATATGAATGACATATGCATGAATTATGACTTTATGAGTAATGTATGAATGATAGATGTTGTGGTATTTCAAAACATATCCATCTTGAAGAAGATGCGGATGGAGGATTGAGGATTTGACTTGGGATTTGGGTAGGTGAGAACCCGCTTTTGAAGGAGAAGAAAGATATCTGGATTCCTCCGATGCACTATCGACCAAGTCTTGGGCCTAGATATTGTTTAAGGAAAGTAGAGATTGAGAAACTTCTGGAGATCTCACATAGACCCTGGGAGAGTCGGGAGGCAATTTGTTGGGGATCTTGCATGTAGATCTGTTGGGAAGAATTAGGAGGCGCTCTTGGGGATCTTTGCGGATCTTGCATTTGATGGTTGCTGGGAGACCGGGTTGGGGTCCGTTGGAATCTCTGACCGGGGAATAGGAGATGTAGATTTTCTCCGGTGTACTATCTGACCAAGTCTCGAGTCTGGATACCGCTTCTGGAGAAAAGGGGTTGTTGAGAGACATCCGCTGGGGATAAACATCTTAGCCGGGGATGAAGTGTTACTGCTCGGATACTGATGTAACATTTCTCAGTTGAGTGGAATCACTGCTCGTGGATTAACATATACTCCGCTGGGGGAGGTTTAGTGAGTGACACCTCTGCGGGGATTATGTTCTGCGGGGGAATGTTTTTTGTGACCTTCGTCGTCATCTCAATTCCTAGAGCCTGTAGTAACTACTTTTGTATGCCCGCTTTTCGTATGTTTGTGATTAGATTCTTATTGTCAAATGCGTATAGTCATTCAAAACAAACGTTGGACTTATTGCAAACGACAACAACAAAAATTGTAAAGAGAAAGAAGCTTGCGTTTATTTGAAAGGTGGCATATGGCCAAGTAGTTTCTACACAAGAAAGGTAAAAAGCTATGCGGAAACAATCTCGTTAAGTTCCAAATATGCTAGTACTCATATATTTCGACTATCTCATCTCCTTGATGTCAGTAGAAAGTGAGTAGGCTGATCTTGGCCATTTGAATCTTGAATGCTGATAGTAGTCTAGAAGCAGGTGATCTGGAAGAGACATAGTCGTACGCTTAAATCCCTAACTTTTGCCTAGACCGCCCTTTCGAGTTTTCTGGGATACCCTTTTTGCCCAAGCCGCCTTTTCGGTTTTCGACTTGGGTGTACATGTTTTGTATATATCCTTAACTTTGCGAACCCTTTTGGTTCGCAGATGCCCTTATTTTTGCCTAGGTTCGTCGACCTAGCGGGTCTCTTCATGCGTAGTATTTTTTGACTATGTCTGCGTTCACAGGGTGTGGGAAGTCTTCACCATCCATGGTGTTAAGTATCATAGCTCCGCCGGAAAACATTGTTTTGACTACAAATGGTCCCTCATAGGTGGGAGTCCATTTGCCCCTGGGATCACCTTGTGGAAGGATGATGCGCTTGACTACTAGATCACCGACTTGGTAGACTCGGTGCTTGACCTTCTTGTTAAATGCTCTAATCATTCGTTTATGATAAATCTGTCCATGGCAAATGGATGCGAGTCGTTTCTCATCAATCAAATTAATCTGGTCAAGCCGTGTCTCCGTGTCTGAACCCAATCATCTTCGCCTAACTTTGTGTCCTGGAGGACTCTGGTTGAGGGTATCTGAACCTCGATGGGTAGGACTGCTTCCATACCTTACACAAGAGAGAAGGGGGTTGCCCCTGTTGATGTTCGCGCTGTAGTGCGATAACCATGAAGAGCAAATGGTAACATCTCATGCCAATCTTTGTAAGTCACTGTCATCTTCTGTATAATGTTCTTAATGTTCTTGTTGGCGGCTTCCACTGCACCATTCATCTTAGGCCGATAAGGAGAAGAGTTGTGATGCTTGATCTTGAACTGCGTGCAGAGTTCGGTGATCATCTTGTTGTTAAGATTGGAGCCGTTATCTGTGATAATCCTTTCGGGAGTGCCATATCGACAGATAAGATTATGTTTGATGAATCGAGCCACAACATTCTTATTAACAGATGCGAACGAGGCTGCTTCTACCCACTTGGTGAAATAGTCAATTGCCACAAGGATGAAACGATGTCCATTGGAAGCTGTGGGCTTGATTTCTCCGATCATGTCGATGCCCCACATTGTGAGTATCTTGTTTCACAGTCGGTAAACTTTTTGCTAAGGTAGTATATTGCATGCTCTTTTCGACGGACTATCATGTTGCCCCAACACACACCCCATTGAATTCTCTAATACTGTCAAGTACATGATAAGAGGTCTTCCTTCGGCGGGCGGCATCAGGATGGGAGGATTTTGTAGGTACTCCTTGATTTTCTCAAAAGCGATCTGGCAATCGTCATTCCATTCTACTACTTGATCTTTCTTCAGTAACTTAAAGATTGGCTCACATGTAGCAGTTAGGTGTGCAATGAATCTGGCAATGTAATTCAATCGGCCCAAGAAACCTCTGACTTCCTTCTCAGTACGGGGAGTTGGCATCTCTTGAATAACTTTAACCTTGGCGGGATCAACTTCAATACCTTTTCCACTGACAACAAATCCTAGGAGTTTTCCGGATCTGACTCCAAAAGTGCACTTGTTAGGATTGAGTCTCAACCTGTACTTCTTCAATCATCAAGCAGTTTACGCAAATGATCAAGATGTTCTTCTTCAGTCTGTGATCGAGCTATCATGTCGTCGACGTAGACCTCTATCTCGTGATGAATCATGTCATGAAATAATGTCACCATAGCACGCTAATAAGTGGCACCCGGGTTCTTCAGTCCGAATGGCATAACCTTGTAGCAGAAAGTGCCCCATTGTGTAACGAAAGTAGTCTTCTCCATGTCTTCAGGAGCCATTTTGATTTGATTGTAACCGGAGAAACCATCCATGAAGGAGAAAACCTTATGCTGAGCGGTGTTGTCAACTAGAACGTCAATATGAGGAAGTGGGAAATCATCTTTCGGACTCGCTTTGTTCGGATCTCGTAATCCACACACATTCTTTACCATCCTTCTTGGTACCACATTAGCAACCCATTGTGGATATGAAATGTGACTAAGAAACCGCATTGAACGGCTTTGATTTTCTCTAACATTTCGACGTGAACCTTCTATTTCCTGGGAGAAAACCTATTGTGTGTACCACAATATCAATGTCTAACCCATGTCTTCATATGAGCAAAAACCTCAATATAGTCTCGTAGCATCGGACCAATCTTCCTTTAACTCAAGACCCGCTCTATCTTGATCTCTTTTACATCTTCGTCGGTACCAAATTCACAACCTCAACTTGCTCTTCGTATGGATGTATAACTCGATCTTCTTGCCGTCGCAAGTTCTCCAGCACTTCATAATCTTCCTCACTTTCGTCTTCGACTTGGTAGATCGGATTATCAAGTCATATTTAGCAATAGCATAGTTATTATTAACGAGATTCGGAGTGATTCGATTATATCACGGTGTGTGTAAGAAACACATAGCTTTTTGAAGGGGTGATAAAGTAAAGAAAGAAAACAAACAATTGAATGCAAAAGTCCAACGAATTTATTGAATGCAAAACGACGGATAATAACCCTCATAACGAGCCATGATGCCGGGCAAACTAGGCTTTCAAAGTTTATTGTTCAAAACATAAAGAAATACGAAAAGCAAAACAAAAACAAGAGCAATTACTCCTGACTAAAGGAGATAGGTATAACGTCTTCAGTCTTCCAATTGCTGAGCCCATGATCTGGCGTTGGAAAGATCCACTTGCTGATGTCGAAGCCGTTGTCGTCGTCTTCTATAGCATGGATTCCACTCTGGCTGATGCGGAAAGGAAGTTGGCCGACACGTTCGCGGACTATCATCTTCTGACCTTTGATAGTGAAGCCTAAACCAGTCTTGTTAGATTTGAAAGGAAGATCAGGGAGCTGACCCCAAATAGTACTACCTTCTTCCACAACAGCTTGAGCATCTTTCAGCGAGGCCATCCTAGGCGGAGCTTTAGCAACTTCAGGAGTGACAGGAGAGTCAACAGGCATGACTCTGGGCATTGTTTCAAAAGCTTGACAGGGAGTCTCAAAGAATTCACCCTCCACCTCGAGGTATCGGAATGATTGTAGATGACTGACCATATACTCTTCTTCACCACATACTGTGACAACCCTCCCTTTCACCGGTATTTGACCGATGTAAGGTAGAGGTAACAGCCCCATGTATCCAAGGCGTCCAAGTAGGCAAAGTAGTGGACGGATGTCCATGACAAAAAAGAGTCAAAAGAACCAATTTTACAGCAGTGAGCTCTCCAATCTCGCTTAGAACCATCAAAAGCTCTCATAATAATCACTGGGTCTCGAACCAACCCTTGACATCAAGTCGATCAAAAGCGATCTTGGTAGGATATTGGCAAACGGTGTCAGCAAAACATGAGACAATGTAACTTGCATTCCACGAGATGTGCAAGGCCTTGTTGTGTTTCTTTAAGGAGTCAAATCAACATCAAAGAATCCTAGGCAGCCGGGCTAGCAATACAAACTTCAAACTGGTCGGTGGTAGTGTCTTGAGTGCGTGGCGTTCTTGAAACTTCACCAAGGCATTAGCATGAGCCTCGGAGCACAAAAGCGAGCAAGCATGGAGATCTTGGGCGGATATTGTCCCAACTGTTCCACAACATTGTAGTCACTCTTCTTGATAATCTTGAATTTCCTCCATTTCTTGTTTGGAGGTGTCTTGATAACTTCCTTTGGTACACACTTGGCGGGATGAGTCCGTTCTTGATAAGCTGGAATGCTGTTGGAGTCGCGTCTTTTGGAGGAGAGATTTAAAACCCTTCCGTTCGGTCACCTTACTTGATCCGGATGTTGTCGATGTCGGGAATGGTAGTTTCAATGTAAGATCTTCAATGGGAGGGTCTTGCTTGCGCCATGATAGTAAACATCACTCCATAATTCCAAGGGATAGCCTTGTCGGAGGAATATGGAACGGCCTTGGAGAAGTGATGATGAGAGGTGCCACTCTAGGCACAGGATCGCGAGGAAATCCTTATTGTGTTAACATCGGCATAGTCTTACGGGAAATCGTCACCCCATCCGTCGCCTTAACATCTTCAATAGGAATCTTGTAACTCTCGAGAGCAGTGTACTTCACCATGTAATCATACTTTCCACTTGGCTGCCCCAAGGTATCCCACATATAGTGCAGTTTCGTTTGCATTGTCAATCTTCAACTTAGACATTTCATCACTTACTGCATGGGTGGTTTCAAGAATAGTATCTCACGGTTGTCCATCATGCCGACACGTCTTCTCGACCAAGCCTGACCATCGGTGCGGATGGGCACCAACGACAATTCTCTGGGCATCTGGGTTGACAGGCTTGCAACAAATTCTTCTTAACGATCATCGGAGGAATGGTCAAGTCATATATGTTGAAAACATAAGTATCATCACCAACAGTGGGAACTCTTGTCATGGTTAGGCATAGGCGCGTTGATCACATTCGGTCTCAGCGGGAGGATCAAACTCAATCTGCTTAGCTTGATCATATCTTGAATCTTGTTCTTGAGCCCAACAATCATCGATACTATGTCACAGGCTATTGGAATGGTAAGCACACTTAGCATTAGGATTGTATTTCGGAGGAGGTGTTGACATTCGAGGAGGATCCCTCAAGGTAATCAGCTCTGCTTTCAACATGTGTTGCAAGGCTTGCGACAAAGGCATGTTGATCTTAAATGCTTGTCTTCGTTGGCGTTACAGTTCGCGTGTTGTCTCGTGAGGTTGTCGATGTAGGATTGGAGATCTGGCCCCACAGATTGAGCACGGTCGGTCTTGGCTCGGCTTTTCGACCATACACGGCATTGGCTTCTTTCTTACCACCAAAGATCTCTTGGCGTTTAAAGATGTCTCTATCTGAATCTTCCACTCTTGATACCAACTTTCACGCTCGCTTTGTAAGTATCACTCGGTGAATCCGGTGAAGAGTTTCAATCAGATTATTGAAGAATGGGCTGTCGGTGTTCCATGAACATATCAACCAACTCCCTATTGGACAAGGGTGGTTGAACTCTGCTGCTAAATCTCTCCATTTCGAGCATACTCCTTGAACTTCTCATCACGACTCATAGACATACTTTGTAGTTGCATGCGAGTGGGTGTCAATTCGACATTGTACTCATCATGCGAAAGCATCAGCTAAGTCACTCCAATACGGATACGGTCATTCTCTGGATAGTACCATTCCAATGGGTTCGGACAAACTCTCTTGAAAATAGTGCATCCTGACTTTCATCATCGGTGTGGGATTGATCTTGAACATAAGACTTCAAATGCAGCTTAGGGCAAGACATGCCGTCATACTTAGCAAAAGTTGGAACTTTGAACTTGGGAGGAATCACAACACCAGGGACAAGACTCAGGTCATCAAAATTCAGCCGGACATCTTGAGTTTTCCATAGCATTGACGGTCTTCAAGTTGCTTGTACTTGTCATCTTCATCGAGTATTGGCCACCATCATAGTTCTTCTCAATTTCGGTGGCCTTCACCACCACCTTTGTTACTTTGTTCGTCCTCCTTCTTGACACTTCCTTGAGAGCTCAATTCGACTAACCACTCTAGGACCACCTTTGTAGCGTCGCCCATGTTGAGAAGACCAACAACCTTCTTCTTTCATTGATGAGCTTCTTGGATCTTCTTGGCCTTGGACCAAGTGGTAAACATCTGCTGGCGAGCATTCGAGCTTGAAGATCTTTGATTGTTCAAGAGCCATTTACGCTAAAATAAATAGCGAGCAAATGAGAAAACCAATCTTCAATGTACTGTGATGCAATGTTATGCTATGATATGCAATGTTTATGCGAATGCAATGCAATGTTTTCAAGGACCTTAGAGATTTAAATTTGTTAAACAAGCAATGAACACACATTTATTAGTTTTTATTATTCTTTTTTCTTTTTAAGTACAAAGATAGTTCAAAACAATAAAAGAAAAGCATAAAAATCCTAAAGCTCTAAGTCTCCCACGGGCGCTTCCTCTTGGTGCCGATGTTGGCGTTGATGTTTCGCTCCTCGTGAAGTAGCTTGGTCAATTCTAGCACTTTCTTCTCACTTGCATAGCAATGAGCTTCAAAGTATCCTCTCTTCTTTAAATTGAATCGAGATTTCTTCAAGTCTTCAAAATCGGTAGGCATGTCGGGATGAGAGCGATTATAGAATCGTCACCTATAGCAGGTTCCATAATTCTTGGTAACAGGTGTAATGGCATCATGAGGTTTTGAGCTCGAGCTCGCACCCATTTGAGGTAAGGTTCCCAAGGAATGGAGTTTGGTCCCCAAAGTCTTGGTATCGGTCTTCTTTACCACCTAAGCGTGTATGAACCTTCGGTAATTCGGAGATCGTGGTTGTAGTCGAACACAATATCTTGGAGAAGCATATCATGAGGACCATCTCTTTGAGCAAAACCAAACTAACGTAGAGCTAGAGAAGGGTTGTAAGTAATACCTCCCTTATACCAAGGAGTGGTACATTAGGAATTCTCCACGCTCAATGAATGTGAAGTCCTTTTGAGAGAAAAGACTCAACGGATATCGAATGAGAGAGTGACATTAACCTTTGAGACCACTTCAACCTTTGTTCATTCTTCAAAGCGATGGAGGAAGGTGCGAAATAAACCACCAGAAAGTAATGGTACACACACAGAGTTCCTTGTCCCTTAGTAATGCAGTGTGGAGAATGTAGGATGTCTCCAAGTAAAGTAGGCGGATTGCGGATAAGAAACAACTTGATGGCGTTGACATCTATGAATTGATCGAGTTAGGGAATAGAACCAAACCATAGATTAGCAAGGCCACAATGTCTTGAATGCATGGAAACTCATAACTTTGAGGAATTCTCGGGCTTTCTTAATTAGGAACTTGGCAAGTAAACCCTTAACTCCACTTCTAGTTTCCCAATTGGCTTCAATGTCTGAGCGCTTAAGATGTAAGGCGGATGCGATGTCTTCGTACTTAGGAACCTTTTCTAGACCGGTGAATGGCATTTGGTCAGAATAGGTACCCCAGTAGCTTAGAGAACTCTTCAAGGTAGGAACTAGCGATAATCTGGAAATGTAAAGCAATGATGCTTCGGATCGAAGAACTGAAATAGGACATGCATCATATCTTCTTCAAAACCGGAGATAACCAAATCAAGTAGATAACCATATCTCTTGATGAACTGAGCATGATCGGGAATTTCTAAAACCAATTCTTTGGTGAGAAGGTATACCCATGAAGTTGATTCGGATAGTCTTTCTAGAAGCCATAATCCTACAAAGCAGCAAAGATAAATCCTAGGTCCTTGAAATAGTTAGAAATGATATGCAATGCAAATGATGTCATGATGTCATGTTTAGCACACACAAACAATTCACACAATGAGCCTAGGTTTAAGGCTTGCATGAGGTATAGGTGATTACCCTACCAAAAGTTTGAGTTGGTTCATCTGTCCTATAATAATGCGGGTTCTAGGAATCTCACATCATTGATCTTTCTCGTAGGCGTTTATTTCAATACGACTACCAAGTGGTCGACCGAAAATATCCCAAAGTTTGATCTCAATGGCGTAGCATCAGTATCAACCAACCTCGGTCTACACCAAAGCCGCCATCTCACTACCTTCTAATGGCCAAGATGGGTCAATTAAGGTTCTAAAAGTTTAGTTATCGCTTGATGACACCACGCCAAATACTATCCTCAACTTGGAAATGAAGAGTATCGGGACATCCAAAGTGTCACGCTACGTAGCCATCATGTTGACCGTTTTGATATCGTCTAACGGTCGCGACGATTATTGCTACTTACCTAAAGGAAACCGGATCCGGTGTAGGATCCCCAACAAATATAATACCCAAGCAACCCTTAAAGATAAAGCAAGCAAGTCAAAGAAAGCAATAAAGGTGATTTAGAAATCCTTAAGGCAATTCTCTCTTTAGGGTGTCTCCCGTCGCCGATTACGTGATACGGTGAACCGACTTTTTAGTTTTGTATGCAAATGTGCGGATAGAAAGAGTCGCCACCGACTTTTATTTTATCAATTAAGGGAAGGTAAAAGTACAGAAAAAGACCTTCGTTAGATTAAAGTGCGGGAGAATGGTTATGAAAAGGGAAGGTATTAGCACCCTTTCCATCCGTAGTTATCTACGGGCTCTTAGTTCTCTAGATCACTTAAAAATTGTGCTACGTGTGTTTGACAAAAATGTTTTGAAAAAGGCATTTCGCTTTGACTTTGTAATGATTCATGTAGGAATGTATACAAAGTGTTCGGAAATGTTTCGTTTTGAAAAGAGTTTGAACTTTGACAAAAGTGTGAGGTGTGAAAAGCATTTTGATAGAGCAAGCAACTAAAAGTCTTATTACCTACTCAGAATTGGTCGTTTTTTGTATTGTTTTACTTTCCTTTAGAATAGCGTCATCCATACCATTAGTTGGTAGGTAACTCCATTCGTTGGATGAAGCGAGACATTCGAAGGGACATCGGATGGTCATAGAAGGCAACTTGTAGGAAGTATCCTAGCACATTCGAAGGGACTATCATCATTTTTCGTAGGCGACAATCGAGGGTCAAGATCATGTATTCGGAGGCGACATCGTGGTTCTTATGATCTTTGTATCGAAGGGACTATGATGATTTGTTTGAAAACAGCGGTGCTAGAATACTTCTACGTTCGAGGGACTTGACCATTTTGAATTCGTAAGGCAACGAGAGAGAATTACCCTAAGGGGTGCATGTGTGAAAAGAGTGTATTGATTCAGATATTTTATCTTGAAAATTAGTGAGCTATGTTGATTTTAGTCTTGCCATACCTAATTACTAGCAATTTATAGGGTGCGGAAATTAAAATGCGGAATGTAAAGTGCGGAAAGGTAAATGTCTACGCTATTACATGGCTTTGGGCGATACATAATTTAAACTTCGGAAAATAAAAACCTAATTTAAACTATTACATCCCATAAGCAGTTACATTATTGGGAAAAATGAAAGCGGTAAAGCGTCGAAGCGGAATAACACGTGAAGCGATAAGAAATCGGAAAATATGATGAAATTGAATAAGAAAATGTTAGAAAAAATGCAAATTTTTAATCGGGAAAAATATGACATGCTGGAAATAACATAAATATGCTAAAATAATTTTTTGGGATTTTTTGAATGCAATTTAATAATTTAAAATGAATTAAAAGTAATTAAAATGCAAAATTATGAATAAAAGTAAATATGCATGCAAAATTATATTTTTTAATTTTATAAATTAAATAAAGATTTTTCAGAAAATAATGTAAAAAGAAAAATAATTTTTGATGAGTTTTTAATGCAGAAATAAAATTATGAAAAGAATTAAAAATAATGCAAAATATTAAAAGAATGAAAACCGGTCCTGGCAGGGATCGAACTAGAGTCCCTTGAGAGCACCCCTCAACAGTATGCGCCTTTACCACTACGCCATGTGTGCAAGTGTGTTTGAAATCCGGATCGAGTAAAAGAAAGACAAGTGTCGTCTCCTGGTCTCCTCGTCCGCGCGCGAAGCTTCATCGTCCCCGATTTGAATTTTTAAAGCTAGCGTCAGTCATTGTTCGGCCTTCTGAGACCACAGCAAATTGGAAAATCAAGCACACATAATATAAATAATTTCTAAAGGCATGGTTCGATTCACGAGATCATTCGAATGCATTGGTATAGGTCTCATGATCCAACTTTTCCGTTTAAGGAAACCTAAATCGTGCTCGGGAACCCTAACTATGGCATCTCGAGTTTAGGCCATGAAAATGCAATTAAAGTACCGAAAGCTTGCAATCTTCCTACTAATCACAAAACAAACACAAAACATGTTAAAGATGCATGAAAATTAAAATACGATTTTGGATTTTCAAGAACAAACCGATTTCGGTTTCACGATTACGGATGGTTTTGATCAAAGTAATGGTGCGGATCGACTCAAGAGGTATCAAGGAATGTGTTGGACACCTCAAAATCGATTGAAAACGGCTGGAAGTATGATTGCGACTTGCTTGTTTGCCACGGTTTTTTGAGCTTTGGAATAGGGTTCTTGAGCCAATTTTCTCCTTTTTCTTGATAGGTATGCATCATACATTTATACTGGATGGATTTGGAATGGTTTTGGGAGAGAATCAATCAACATTCAATGCAAATCAAATTTGATTTTTGTACAAAATCAAATTTTCAAAATTTGATTAATTTTCAATCCAATCTTACCATATTGATCCAATTTCGAAATTTGCTGGCCTTTGTGAGTTGCTTGGGTCTCAAGGAAGGAATAAAAATCAATTTTGCAATTAATTTTGATTTTATACTTTATTTTTAAATTTAATTTGTATTTAAATGAATAAATTCCAAATTAAATAGAAAAATAAAATAAAAATTCGTGGCATTGGGCTTGGATATTCCTAATTGTATGAGGAATAAGTTTGGATGAAGAAAAAGCAAGCCCATTTGCAAAAAATTTGATTTTTAGAAGTATCTCTCTTTGTGCATTCCTTCAAAATTGTCCAACTTGTGAATGGTGTATCTTGCTCAAGTTTCCACATTTTTGAGTGTTCTTAGACTTTTTGAAAAGCTCTAAGAGTCCTCTAACCAACCTTTTTGGTCTCATCTCAATTGGAGTTTCCATGCTCAATATATCTTCAAAACAAAAAGTTGACTTTTTGTTGACTTTGAAAATGACCTGTAATGTTTTGAGCCATACCTCTCAAATGAAGCATTTTTTGGACATTCTTGTGAGACATGAAGTTGTAGAGAATTGAATTTCCTTCAAAACAAGAGGTGGTGGAAACATTTCTGAGAAAGTATGAAGAAGTTATGATCGATCAAAGTTCGATTGACTTTTCATCTAGAAACCCTAATTTAGAAAGTTTGACTTTTGAGCAAATCTTGAGTTTTCTTGATGAATCATGATCAACCCTTGATCAAATGATGAATGTAACTTCAAAATGAGGATGTTGACCAAAAATTATGAAGTTTGACTGTATGTTGACCACAGTTGACTTTTTGTCCAATACAACCCTAAACCCTAAACCCTAAACATTTTCAACCATCTGAGCAATTGTTTGAGGAAACTTGACTTGTAAGGCTTGAAACTTGACATGAAGAATCTTTAAAGCATATGAGGAAGCATGAAGACCATTGGAGATGTTGGAAGTCCATCTTGACTTGAGAATTGCCAAACCCTAGTTTGGGTTGATTGTCTAGGAGAGAGTTTGTCTGATCAACTCTTGAGGAATCCTTGAGTATGGATGTATGAAATATATTGAGAGGATGGAGGGCAAATTTTGGGGTATGAAAGTACCAGATGCCCTTCTTCATCTTGAGATTTAGCAATCATGTCATTGACATATACTTCAATCTCCTTATGAATTATATCGTGAAAAGAGTTACCATTCCACGCAGGTATGTTGCCCCGACATTTTTCAATCCGAAAGGCGTCACTTTGTAGCAGAAAGTCCCCCACGGGGTGATAAAAGTTGTTTTAGCCTTGTCTTATGGTGCCATCTTGATCTGATTGTACCCGGAGAAGCCATCTATGAATGAAAACACTTTTGCATGAGCCGTATTTGTTAGAACATAGTTTGGGTCTACATTAATCTTAGATGTTTTGATGATAACAAGTACTGTTGATGACTATCATGTTCATATATTTATAAACAAATATTTTCTATGAAACATTGTTGGCTTCTAAGGTTTTTTTAAAACTATGCAGATAAAGTTCTAAGCTTGAAAAGAAAAGAAGTTTTTTTTTGTTTTTTATAGAACGGAAGTTCTGACGAAAAGAAGTGGAACAGAAGTTTTGACGAAAATAAGTGGAACAGAAGTTCTGACGAAAAGGAGTGGAAAATAAGTTCTGACGCAAGAAGTGGAACATATGTTCTGACGAAAGAAGTAGAACAGAAGCTCTGACGAAAGTAAAAGAATAGAAGTTCTGATGTCCGTTAGACGACTCTGAGTTAAGAAAAGTTCTAAAAGTATTAGAAGATTCTGATCAAAGAGAAGTTCCAATGTCATAAGAAGACTCTGAATTGAACATACAAAAGCTCTAACATGATTAGAAGATGTTAAAAGATTCACGCTGTAAACGAAGTTCTGGTAGACTTCTGAATAACACCAAACCGCTCTACAAACTCTAATATCCATGTTATGGGTGAAAGACTCTGAGGCGTTGCCATTAATTAAATGAAGATTTTAAGCAACGTTTCTCTTCCAATAGGATCTCACTTTTATGGAAAGAAAAATAAATGCAAATTATCATCATTCCCTATACATCTTAAGATTTTTCCAACGAATACTTTCCATGAACAACTATATAAAGGATTCATCTATGAAGAAAAGAAGAAAAAAGAACTACACACGCAAAAACAACGAAAGAGAATTCAAATCATTCAGTAGTTCATAAGTGCTAAAAGTATTCTTGTGTGAAAATCATAGTCGTGATATAGCTTTCTAGGAGCATCATTTAAACACAATTTTTTAATTATCTGTGAATTGTAATTCCTTGAGAAACCAAGTTGTGGTGTTCTTGAGAAGACTAAAACATTTGTTTTAGTGAATTGTAATTCCTTGAGAAACCAAGTTGTTGTGTTCTAGAGAAGACTAATGCAGTGGTCTTAGTGGTCTGTAATCAAGTTCTGATTAGTGGATTAAGACCTCGTTGAGAGAGGCAAATCACCTTGACGGGTGGACTGGAAGGCAAATCACCTTGAGAGAGGCAAATCACCTTGAGTAGTTTGAGTTCAAACGAACCAAGATAAAAATAATTGTGTCTATTTTAATTTGATATGGGGAAGCAGAAAGTAAACTTTCAGACTGGCTCTATTCAGATCCCTATAGTCCACGCACATTCTAACCTTGTCGTCCTTCTTGGGCACATGAACAATATTGGAAACCCATGGAGGGTAAGAAATGACTTTCAAAAATCCTGCATCACGCTGTTTCTGGACTTCCTCTTTAGTCTTCTTAGCCATCTCAGGACGAGTTCTTCGAAGCTTTTGCTTAACAGGAGGACAGTCTTCTTTCAAAGGCAGCTTGTGCACAACAATATCGGTATCCAACCCAAGCATGTCTTCATAAGACCAGGCGAAGATATCTGATTACTCTTGGAGTAATTCAATTAGTCTTTGCTTCAAACTATCGTCTGAAGCAGCCCCGACCTTAACCTCTCTAGTCACATCAACATTGCCTAGATTCACCTTCTCAATCTCTTCCTGATGTGGTTGGATAAACGTTTCCTCTTGCTTTAACATTCTTGCTAGCTCTTCAGGGAGTTCACAATCTTCCTCACCTTCTTCTTCGGCTTGGTTGATCGGATTATCAAAGTCATAAAGAGTGATAGCAGGGTCGTTATTGAAGGGATCCATTAAGAGTGTGGGATTATATCTGCATGATTGATTTTAATGCTTATTTTAGTTTTTTTTAGATGATAAAAAGGAAAATAAATCATTTCCATTTTGCGTTTTAAAATTGTGATGTAAAATAGAAGGAAAGGGAACAAAACATTTGAATGAAAAGACGTTCTTTTATTTCATGGTAAAAAAATGCAAATGCAAACATGGTGGCCCTACATATGATTCATTGTGCCTTGGGCAGAGCACATGAATAATTTGTATGATAACAGAAACAAAAGAAAATTACTCTTTGACCATCGTGACTAGGACGCAGTCTTCCGAGGTCCAGTTATTTAGCTCCACGCCATGGATACTGGGGCGAATCCACTTGTCAATATCAAATCTGTTGTCTAAATCATCAACCGCATTTGCTTTCCTAGGACTGATGTCGGTGCTTGAAAATCTCACAAGAGTATCCAAGTTGGGTGCTTTAAGAATCTGACAGTGCAAAACAGGGTCAAAGCCCAACCCAAACTTGTTATGCTTGGGTGCTACCTCCACCATACTGCCCCAACCTTCAGGGCGTCCAGCCTTAACCA
Organism: Vicia sativa; assembly: GCA_021764765.1. Taxonomy (NCBI): domain Eukaryota; kingdom Viridiplantae; phylum Streptophyta; class Magnoliopsida; order Fabales; family Fabaceae; genus Vicia; species Vicia sativa. Next base: position 148,549,618 of record CM038793.1, on the reverse strand, counting down.
CAACTTTAGCATCTCTCACGGATGCCATGGAAGATTCCGGCTTGTCTTTCTTAATCTCCTTCTATTGAGGCGTCTTCAGCATATAAAATATTTCAAAGCCCTAAAACGGAGTCTCATGAATCTCACCATCTACCTCAACATACCGGAAAGAAGCAAGGTGGCTCACAATGTATTCTTCTTTAGCGCAGACTGTGATAGTTTTCCTGTCAACTGGGTATTTCAGCTTCTGGTGAAGGGTAGATGTAACCGCTCCAACTTTGTGAATCCATGGATGACTCAACAGGAAATAGTAGGAAGGCCGGATGTCCATGACGAAAAAAGTTGTAGTGAACAACTAGGGGCCGATTTTGTTGGGGAGGTCCAATTCTCCAAAGATAGAACACCTGGAACCATCAAATGCTTTAACGATCAAATCATTAGGCCGGAGTTCAAGACCACCATAGTCGATCTTCATCAAGGATGACTTGGGAATTACATTCATAGAGGAACTAGTATCCACCAACACGCGGGACAAAGTAGTGCCCCGACACTCCATAGAAATATGCAGTGCTTTGTTATGGCTTTGACTCTCTGGAGGAAGATCGCAATCAGTAAACCCTAATCCGTTGTTATCCGATATGCTTGCACACACATTCTCAAACTTCCCCACGAATATCTCTTGCGGCACGAAAGCGGTGCTCAACAACTTCATTAAAGCATTCTTATGTGCTTCTTAGACTCTGAACAAAGATAGGATAAAAATTTTAGCAGGCGTCTGGGTAAGTTGATCAATCAGTCAAAAATCACTTTTGCGAATGAACTTCATAATTTCCTCAACATCTTTCTCGAGGTCAGGATTGGCACTTTGTGAGTCAGGTTGCATCATGGGTTGCTTGCCTTTAGCCTTATCCAAAGCGTCTGCATTGGATTGTGTCATAGGAGTAGAGAATATTCGACCATATCTCGTTACACCACCACTTCCAGCAAAATTATCGGTATTAGTGTCATACCCCAAAATTTGCCCTCCATCTTCTCAAGACATCCCATACATCCATACTCAAGGATTCCTCAAGGGTTGATCAGACAAACCCTCTCCTAGACAATCAACCCAAACTAGGGTTTGGTGATTCTCATATCAAGATGGACTTCCAACATCTCCAATGGCCGTCATGCCTCCTCATATGCTTCAAATATTTTCCATGTCAAGTTTCAAGCCTCACAAGTCAAGTTTCCTCAGACAATTGCTCAGATGGTTGAAAATCATTTGTATTGGACAAAAAGTCAACTGTGGTCAACATACAGTCAAACTTCATGATTTTTGGTCAACATCCTTATTTTGAAGTTACATTCATCATTTGATCAAGGGTTGATCATGATTCATCAAGAAAACTCAAAGTTTGCTCAAAAGTCAAACTTTCTAAATTAGGGTTTCTCAGTGAAAAGTCAACCAAACTTTGACTGAGCATAACTTCTTCATACTTTCTCAGAAATTTTTCCACCACCTCTTTTTTTGAAGGAAATTTAATTCTCTACAACTTCATGCCTCACAAGAATGTTCAAAAAATGCTACATTTGGAAAGTATGGATCAAAACATTACAGGTCCTTTTCAAAGTCAACAAAAAGTCAACATTTTGTTTTGAAGATATATTGAGCATGGAAACTCCAATTGAGATGAAACCAAAGAGGTTGGTTAGAGGACTCTTAGAGCTTTCCAAAACGTTCAAGAACACTCAAAAATGTGGAAAATTGAGCAAGATACACTATTCACAAGTTGGGCATTTTTGAACAATTGCACAAAAAGAGATATTGGTCAAAATGCAAATTTTTCCAAATGGGCCTATAATTTTATGATCCAAACTGGTTCATGGTATTATTTGTGACACATTGATGCTTGGCCATGACAATTTTCTATTTTATTGATTTATTTTTGAATTTAAAACCATTTAATTCAAAATTAAATTATATAAAATATGAAAATAAGATATTTTTTCAAAAGGAGTGAATTTATATCAAACTTGAGGTCCAAGATAGCCCATAGAACATGCCAAATTCGTGCTAGCCTTCACATTGAAGAGAAAATCAAATTTTCTCCAAAATTTGATTTTATTTGAAAAATATTCAATGCACATTCAAAACCAAATCTTTTTTCACTCTCTTTGCCATCCCAAAACACTCTATAGATACCCAGCATTACACACAACAAAGGACACGAAACCCTAGGCCTTACAACAACCCACACTTTGCCAAAAAATTTCAAGAATTGTCAAAATTCGAATTTTGATTTCCAGCCACTTTCAAGCTCTCAAAACCGTTCCATTGTGTTCAGGAGGTAAGATTGAGTAAGTATACATCATTGCCAATGATCAAAGCAACCTGAATCGTGCCATATACATTCATACATATTCAAATATTTCTTGATTTTGCATTTTTAATATCCGCGTGTTTCAATTGATTCTAATGCTTTTATTATGTTCATGAGACTCCATATGATCGATCTGGGCAATCGCTAGCAAGCTTGCACGTGAGAATCACCAGTTGCCATGTTTAGGGTTTCTCAAGCTGTCGTCTTCGAACCGGCCTGTACAGGCCGATTCAGTCAAAACCAATACCACCATTGAATTCAGAAGGGTCGAAATAGGTGGACTAGGTCTTTCTTTTGCTTTGAATCTTCGTATTTTGCAGGTTTGAATATCATAGCTGCCGGAGAAGATGACCGGAGCCCTAGCTCCGGCGCTGACTCAGGTGAAGACCGACGAGAAGATTGTGTGGCGCGATGGGCTTCTCTGATTCGTCCATTCGTAAGTCAGTGGGGTCCACGCGTGGCTGACTGTGTTTCAAACATAACCATGACGCGTCATCCTTTATATTCAATTGATTTTATTGTTTCAAACACCAGATGTCACTTGTCCCAGTGGTTAAGGCGCTGGCTATTTGAAGATGCTCTCAAGGGTCCCCAGTTCGAACCATGCCAGGACCGGTTTTCCTTTCTTTTTCAGAAACTCTCATATTTTTTCTATTTTTTTCCATATTTTTCTATTTTCTTAATATTTTTCATTCATTTTAGTTTAACTTCAATAATTTTTATCATGCATTAAAAAACACCAAAAAAACATTTTTCTTTTTGCATTATTTCTAGAAAATGTTTATTTAATTTATAAAATTAAAAATATTATTTTTGCATGCATATTTAATTTAATTGTTAATTTATCATTTAAATCACTTTTAATTGATTTTTAATTATTAAATTAACTCCAAAAAATCCCAAAAAAGTTATTTTATCATATTAATGTTATTTCCAGCATGAAATATTTTTCTCATTTAAAAATTATTATTTTTGCTAACATTTTCCTCTTATTCGATTTTCTCGTATTTCCCGATTTCTCATCTTTTCACAGGTTATTCCGTTTCGGACGATTTCTTTTATCGTTTTTTCTTTCAATTATGTAATTGCTTATGGGATGTAATAGTTTAATTAGGGTTTCTACTTTCCGCATTTTAAATGATGTATCTGCCCCAAAGCCATGTTATAGCGTAGGATTTATCTTTCCGCACTTTATATTTCCGCAATTTACTTTCCGCATCTTATAAACTGTTAGTAATTAGGCGTGTATGGCAAGATAAAATTGAACATAGCTCACTCTAATTTTCAAGATAACATGAATCTGAAATCAACACACTCTTTTCACGCATGCACCCCTTAGGGTAATTCTCTCTCGTTGCCTTTACGAATTCAAATGGTCAAGTCCCTCGAACGTAGAGGTATTCTAGCACCGTCGCCTTCAAAACAAATCATCATAGTCCCTTCGATACAAAGATCATAGACCCACGATGTCGCCTCCGAATACATGATCTTGACCCTCGATTGTCGCCTACGAAAAATGATGATAGTCCCTTCAAATGTGCTAGGATACTTCCTACAAGTTGCTTTCTATGACCGTCCGATGTCCCTTCGAATGTCCCGCTTACATCCAACTAATAGAGTTACCTACCAACTAATGGTATGGATAGCGCTATTCTAAAGGAACGAAAATAACACGAAAACGACCAATTCTGAGTAGGTAATAAGACTTTTAGTTGCTTGCTCAAATCAAATACTTTTTGCACCTCACACTTTTGTCAAAGTTCAAACTCTTTTCAAAATGAAACATTTTCGAACACTTTGTATACATTCCTACAAGAATCATTACAAAGTCAAAGCGAAATGTCTTTTCAAAACATTTTTTGTCAAACACACAGAAAGCACAATTTTAAAGTGATCTAAGAGCAACTAAGAGCCCGTAGATAACTACGGATGAAAAGGGGTGCTAATACCTTCCATTTTCATAACCTTCTCCCTTACTCAGAATCTAACGAAGGTCTTTTATGTACTTTTTACCTTCCCTTAATTGGATAAAAGAAAAGACGGTGGCGACTCTTACTATCCGCACATTTGCGATACAAAATTCTACAAAGTCAGTTCACCGTGTTACAGAACTGGCGACTCTGCTGGGGAACACCCTAAAGAGAGAATGCCTTAGGGATTTCTAGATCACCTTTATTGCTTTTTGGTTGATTTGCTTGCTTTATCTTTAAGGGTTGCTTGGGTATTATATTTGTGGGGGATCCTACACCCGGATCCGGGTTTCCTTTTAGGTAAGTAGCATAAATCGTCGCGACCGTTAGGCGTATACCGAAACGGTCAACATGATGGCTACGTTAGTGTGACACTTTGAATGTCCTGATACTCTTCATTTCCAAGTTGAGGTTAGTGTTTGGCTTCTGCGTGGTGTCATTAAGCACTAACTAAACTTTTAGAACCTTAATTGACCCATCTTGGCCATTAGAAGGTAGTGAGATGGCCGACTTTGGTGCAGATCGAGGTTGGCTGATACTCGATGCTACGCTCATTAAGATCAGACTTTTCGGATATTTTCGGTCTACCACTTGGTAGTCGTATTGAAATAAACACCTACGAGAAAGATCAATGATATGAGATTCCTAGAACCCGGTTACTATTATAGGACAGGATGAACCAACTCAAACTTTTGGTGGGGTAATCACCTATACCTTTTGCAAGCCTTAAACCTAGGCTCATTGTGTGAATTGTTTGTGTGTGCTAAACATGACATCATGACATTATTGCATTGCATATCATTTCTAACTATTTCAAGGACCTAGGGATTTATCTTTGCTCTGTTTTGTAGGGAATTATGGCTTCTAGAAAGAGTATCCGAATCAACTTCATGGGTATACCTTCTCAGCTCAAAGATTTGGTTTCAGAGATTCCTGATCATGCTCGGTTCATCAAAAGGCATGGTTATCTACTTGATTTGGTTATCTCCGGTTTTGAAGAAGATATGATGCATGTCCTATTCCAGTTCTTTGATCGGAAACACCATTGCTTTACATTCCCAGATTATCAGTTGGTTCCTACCTTGGAAGAGTTCTCTAAGTTACTTGGGATACCTATTCTTGACCAAATGCCATTCACCGGTTTAGAAAAGGTTCCTAGGTACGAAGACATCACATCCGCCTTACACCTTAAGCGCTCAGACATTGAAGCCAATTGGGAAACCAGAAGCGGAGTTAAGGGTTTACTTGCCAAATTCCTGATTAAGAAAGCCCGAGAATTCCTCAAAGTTATGAGTTTCCATGCATTTGAAGATATCGTGGCCTTGCTAATCTATGGTTTGGTTCTATTCCCTAACTCGGATCAATTCATAGATGTCAATGCCATCAAGTTATTTCTTACCTACAATCCTGTGCCTACTTTACTTGGAGACATCCTACATTCTCTCCACACTCGTAATACTAAAAGACAAGGAACTCTCATGTGTTGTATACCGTTACTTTCCAGGTGGTTTATTTCGCACCTTCCTCCATCAGTTTTGAAGAACGAACAAAGGTTGAAATGGTCTCAAAGACTAATGTCACTCTCTCATTCAGATATTCGTTGGAATCTTTTCTCTCAAAAGGATTTCACCTTCATTGAGCGTTGTGGAGAATTCCCTAATGTACCACTAATTGGTATAAGGGGAGGTATTACTTACAACCCTTCTCTAGCTCTACGTCAGTTTGGTTTTGCTCGAAGAGATGGTCCACATGATATGCTTCTCCAAGATGTTGTGTTCGACTACAATCACGATCTCGAATTAAGCGAAGGTTCATACGCTTGGGGCATGGTAAAGAAGGCGATACCAAGACTTTGGGACACGAACTCCATTCCTTGGGAACCTTACCTAAAATGGGTGCGAGCTCGAGCTCAAAACCTCATTATGCCATTCGCGCTGTTCTACGGTAATTATGGAACTGTTGCTATAGGTGGCGAGTCCTATCTTGTTCTCCATCCGACATGCCTCTGATTTTGAAGACTTGAAGAGATCTTGGGTTTAGCTTAAAGAAGAGAGGGATACATTTGAAGCTCAGTGTTATGCAAGCGAGACGAAAGTGTTAGAGTTGACCAAGCTACTTCATGAGGAGCGAAACATCAAGGCCTACCTCGGCACCAAGAGGAAGCGCCCATGGGAGACTTAGAGCTTTAGGATTTATATGTTTTCTTTTATTGTTCTGAACTATCTTTTGTACTTAAAAAGAAAAAGAATAAAAAGAGAACTAATAAATGTTTGTTCATTGCTTGTTTAACAAATTTAAATCTCTAAGGTCCTTGAAAACATTGCATTGCATTCACATAAACATTGCATATCATAGCATAACATCTCATAACAGGTACATTGAAGATCGGTTTTCTCATTTACTCGCTATTTATTTTAGCAGAAAATGGCTCTTGAACAGACCGTCAAAGATCTCCAGGCTTAGAATGCTCAGTTTCAACAGATGTTCACTAGCTTGGTCCAAGGCCAAGAAGATCTGAAGAAGCTCATCAACAGAAAGAAGAAGGTCGTCGGTCTTCTCAACATGGGCAGACGCTACAAAGGTGGTCCTAAAAGGGTTAGCCGGATAGAGCTCTCAGAAGGAAGTGTCAAGAATGAGGGGAGTGTCAAGGGTAATGAAGATGACCAGCGTGAGCCTGAGAAGGAGGGAGAGGATCGCTTTGACTATAGCCAGTACTCTGATGAAGATGATAAGTACAAACAACTTGAAGACCGTCTTGAATGCTGTGGAAAACCTGAAGATGTCCGGGCTGAATTTTGATGATCTGAGTCTTGTCCCTGGTGTGGTGATTCCTCCCAAGTTCAAAGTTCCAACTTTTGCAAAATATGATGGCATTTCTTGTCCAAAGCTGCATTTGAAGTCCTATGTTCAGAAAATCAACCCCCACACTGATGACAGAAAGTTGTGGATGCACTATTTTCAAGAGAGTTTGTCCGGAACTCAATTGGAATGGTATTATCAGCTAGAGAATGACCGTATCCGTACCTGGAGTAACTTAGAAGATGCTTTCTACAAGCAATATGAGTACAATGCTGAATTGACACCCACTCGCATGCAGCTACAGAGCATGTCTATGGGTCGTGATGAGAAGTTTAAGGAGTATGCTTCGAAATAGAGAGATTTAGCAGGCAGAGTTCAGCCACCCTTGTCCAATAGGGAGTTGGTTGATATGTTTATGGGAACGCTGACCGGCCCATTCTTCAATCATTTGATTGGAAACTCTTCAGCCGAATTCACTGAGTTGATATTGAAAGGAGAGCGTATTGAAGCTGGTATTAAGAGTGGAAAGATTCAGATAGAGTCATCTTCAAATGCTGCGAAGAGATCTTTTGGTGGTAAGAAAGAAACTAATGCTGTGTATGGTCAGAAAAGCCGAGCCAAGATCGACCGTGCTCAATCTGTGGGGGCAGATGTGATCTCCAATCCTACATTAACACAACCTCAGCGAGACAACGCGCGTAGCCAGAACGCGCCACGAAGACAGTTTACGAAGACCAACATGCCATTGTCCCAAGCCTTGCAACACATGTTGAAAGCAGAGCTGATAACCTTGAGGGATCCTCCTCAAAATATCAACACTTCTTCTCCGAGATACAATCCTAATGCTAAGTGTGCTTACCATTCCAATAGCCCTGGACATAACACTGATGATTGTTGGGCTGTGAAGAACAAGATTCAAGATATGATCGAAGCTAAGCAGATTGAATTTGATCCTCCTGTTGAGACTTCGAATGTGATCAACGCGCCCATGCCTAACCATGACAAGAGTTCCAATGCTGTTGGTGAGGATACTTACATTTTCAACATAGATGACTTGACCATTCCTCTGATGACTGTTAAGAAGAATTTGCTACAAGCCGGTGTCAATCCCAGGATGCCCAGAGAATTGTCGTTGGTGCCCATCTGCACCTGATGGTTGTGCTTGGTTGAGAAGACATGTTCAGTGCATGATGGATAACCGTGAAATACTATTCCTAAAACCACCTGTGCAGAAGCTGTGTGAAGATATGTCTAAGTTGAAGATCGAGGATGTGAATGAAACTGCACCATCTGTGTGGGATACCTTGGGGCAGCCAAGTGGAAAGTATGATTACATAGTGAAGTACACTGTTCCTGAAAGCTACAAGATTTCTATTGAAGATGTTAAGGTGACCGGATGGGGTTACGATTTCCTAGAAGACTATGCTGATGTTAACACTATAAGAATTTCCTCTGCTGATCCTGTGCCTAGAGTGGCACCTCTCATCATTACTTCTCCCGGACCAGTTCTATATTCCTCTGACAAAGTTATCCCTTGGAATTATGGAGCTGATGTTTACTATCATGGCGTCAAGCAAGACCCTCTGACTATTGAAGATCTTATAGTTGAAGCTACCATTCCTGACATTGACAACATCACCGGATCAAGTAAGGTGACCAGAACCGGAAGAGTGTTCTCTCCAGAAATCTCTCCTCCAAAAGACACTGCGGCTCCAGCTCGCATTCCAGCTATTCAATCCATTCCCCAAGCTAGAGGGAAAGAACCGGTGACTCATCCTGCTCAGCCAGAGGTACCAAAGGAAGTTGCTGAAGACACCTCCAAACAAGAAATGGAGGAAATTCTGAAGATTATCAAGAAGAGTGACTACAATGTTGTGGAACAGTTGGGACAAACTCCGTCCAAGATCTTCATGCTTGCTCTGCTCTTGTGCTCTGAGGCTCATGCTAACGCCTTGGTGAAGTTTCTGAAGAATGCTAACGTACCGCAAGACACTACTACTGACCAGTTTGAAGTTTGTATTGCTAGCCTGGCTGCCAACAACGGCCTAGGTTTCTCTGATGCTGATCGGACTCCTGCCAGAAAGAAACACAACAAAGCCTTGCACATCTCTGTTGAATGCAAGGGCATTACATTGTCTCATGTTTTGGTGGATACCGGTTCTGCTCTGATATCCTTCCGAAGACTGCTTTTGATCGGCTTGATGTCGAAGGGTTAGTTCTGAGACCCTGTGACATTATCGTGAGAGCTTTTGATGGTTTTAAACGAACATTTCTTGGAGAGCTCATTCTGCCTATCAAAGTCGGTTCCCAGACTTTTGACTCCACTTTCTTTGTCATGGACATCCGTCCAGCTTACTCTTTCCTACTTGGACGCCCTTGGATACATGGGGCAGGCGCTGTTACCTCTACCTTGCATCAGAAGTTGAAATACCCAGTGAAAGGGAAGGTTGTTATAGTATGTGGGGAAGAAGAATATATGGTCAGTCATTTACAGTCATTTCGTTACCTCGAGGTGGAAGGTGAATTCTTCGAGACTCCCTGTCAGGATTTTGAAACAATCCCCAGGGTCACGCCTGTTGATTCTCCTGTCACTCCTGAAGTTACACAAGCTCCGCCTAGGATGGCCTCGCTGAAAGATGCTCAAGCTGTTGTTGAAGAAGGAGTTAGTGCTATTTGGTGTCAGCTCCCTGATCTTCCTTTCAAATCTGACAAGACTGGTTTAGGTTTCACTATCAAGGGTCAGAAGATGATACGCCGCGAACGTGCCGGCCAACTTCCTTTCCGCATCAGTCAGAGTGGAATTCATGCTATAGAAGACGACGACAACGACTTCGACATCAGCAAGTGGATCTTCCCAACTCCAAACAAGGGGCTCAGCAATTGGAAGACTGAAGACATCATACCAATCTCCTTTAGACAGGAGTAATTGCTCTTGTTTTGTTTTGCTTTTCGTATTTTCTATGTTTTGAACAATGAACTCTAAAGCCTAGTGCCTTTCCCGGGGCATCATGGCTCGTTTATGAGGGTTATTATTTGTCATTTTCATATTTTCATTCAATAAAATCGTTGGACTTTTGCATTCAATTGTTGTTTTCTTTCTTTTACTTTATTGCCCCTTCAAAAAGCTATGTGTTTCTTACACACACCCACGTGATACACTGCAGAGTCACTCTGAATCTCATTGATAACCGCTATGCTATTGCTAAATATGACTTCCGATAATCCGATCTACCAAGCCGAAGACGAAGGTGAGGAAGATTGTGAAGTGCCAGGAGAACTTGTCAGACTGCTACAACAAGAAGAGCAAGTTATACAGCCACACGAAGAGCCAGTTGAGGTTGTGAATTTGGGTACTGACAAAGACATAAAAGAGATCAAGATAGGAGCAGGTCTTGAGAACAGTGTTAAAGAAAGGTTGATTCAGATGCTACGAGACTATATTGAGGTTTTTGCTTGGTCATACGAAGACATGCCAGGTTTAGACATTGATATTGTGGTACACCGGTTACCGACAAAAGAAGGTTTTGTCCCTGTGAAGCAGAAGGTTCGTCGAATGCGTCCTGAGATCTCAGAGAAAATCAAAGCCGATGTTATGAAGCAGTTCAATGCAGGTTTCTTAGCTTTTACTTCTTACCCACAGTGGGTTGCAAATGTGGTACCCGTACCTAAGAAGGATGGCAAGGTACGAATGTGTGTGGATTACAGAGATCTAAACAAAGCAAGTCTGAAAGACGATTTCCCACTTCCTCATATTGATGTTCCGGTCGACAACACTGCTCAGCATAAGGTTTTCTCCTTCATGGATGGTTTTTCCGGTTACAATCAGATCAAAATGGCTCCTGAAGACATGGAGAAGACTACTTTCGTTACACAGTGGGGCACTTTCTGTTACAAGGTTATGTCGTTCGGGCTAAAGAACGCAGGCGCCACTTATCAGCGTGCTATGGTGACGTTATTTCATGACATGATTCATCACGAGATAGAGGTATACGTCGATGACATGATAGCTCGATCACAGAATGAAGAAGAACATCTTGATCATTTGCAGAAACTATTTGACAGGTTGAAGAAGTACAGATTGAGACTTAATCCTAACAAGTGCACCTTTGGAGTCAGATCCGGTAAACTCCTAGGGTTTGTTGTCAGTGGTAAAGGTATTGAAGTTGACCTCGCCAAGGTTAAAGCTATTCAAGAGATGCCAGCTCCCCGCACCGAGAAGGAAGTCAGAGGTTTCTTGGGCCGATTGAATTACATTGCCAGATTCATTGCACACCTAACTGCTACATGTGAGCCAATCTTTAAGTTACTGAAGAAAGATCAAGTAGTAGAATGGAATGACGATTGCCAGATCGCTTTTGAGAAAATCAAGGAGTACCTACAAAATCCTCCCATCCTGATGCCGCCCGCCGAAGGAAGACCTCTTATCATGTACTTGACAGTATTAGAGAATTCAATGGGGTGTGTGTTGGGGCAACATGACGAGTCTGGTCGAAAAGAGCATGCAATATACTACCTTAGCAAAAAGTTTACCGACTGTGAAACAAGATACTCACAATGTGGGGCATCGACATGATCGGAGAAATCAAGCCCACAGCTTCCAATGGACATCGTTTCATCCTTGTGGCAATTGACTATTTCACCAAGTGGGTAGAAGCAGCCTCGTTCGCATCTGTTAATAAGAATGTTGTGGCTCGATTCATCAAACATAATCTTATCTGTCGATATGGCACTCCCGAAAGGATTATCACAGATAACGGCTCCAATCTTAACAACAAGATGATCACCGAACTCTGCACGCAGTTCAAGATCAAGCATCACAACTCTTCTCCTTATCGGCCTAAGATGAATGGTGCAGTGGAAGCCGCCAACAAGAACATTAAGAACATTATACAGAAGATGACAGTGACTTACAAAGATTGGCATGAGATGTTACCATTTGCTCTTCATGGTTATCGCACTACAGCGCGAACATCAACAGGGGCAACCCCCTTCTCTCTTGTGTACGGTATGGAAGCAGTCCTACCCATCGAGGTTCAGATACCCTCAACCAGAGTCCTCCAGGACACAAAGTTAGGCGAAGATGATTGGGTTCAGACACGGCTTGACCAGATTAATTTGATTGATGAGAAACGACTCGCATCCATTTGCCATGGACAGATTTATCATAAACGAATGATTAGAGCATTTAACAAGAAGGTCAAGCACCGAGTCTACCAAGTCGGTGATCTAGTAGTCAAGCGCATCATCCTTCCACAAGGTGATCCCAGGGGCAAATGGACTCCCACCTATGAGGGACCATTTGTAGTCAAAACAATGTTTTCCGGCGGAGCTATGATACTTAACACCATGGATGGTGAAGACTTCCCACACCCTGTGAACGCAGACATAGTCAAAAAATACTACGCATGAAGAGACCCGCTAGGTCGACGAACCTAGGCAAAAATAAGGGCATCCTGGCGAACCAAAAGGGTTCGGGCAAAAGTTAAGGATATATACAAAACATGTACACCCGGCAAGTCGAAAACCTGAAAAGGTGGCTTGGGCAAAAAAGGGTATCCCGGTAGACTGAAAACCCGAAAGGGCGGTCTAGGCAAAAGTTAGGGATTTAAGCGTACGACTATGTCTCTTCCAGATCACCTACTTTCAGACTACTATCATCATTCAAGATTCAAATGGCGAAGATCAATTCACTCGCTCTCTACTGACAGCAAGGAGATGAGATAGTTGAAATATATGAGTACTAGCATAGTTGGAACTTAACGAGATTGTTTCCGCATAGCTTTTTATTTGTGTACAAACTACATGGCCATACGCCACCTTTCAAATAAATACAAGTTTCTTTCTCTTTACAATTTTCACTATTGTTGTTTGCATAAAGTCCAACGTTTTCTTTGAATGATTATATGCATCTAACAATAAAAATCTATTCACAAACATGCGAAAAGTGAACAAGAAAAAGTAATTACTACAGGCTCCAGGAATTGAGATGACGATGAAAGTCACCAATGCATTACCCCACAGAGCATAATCCCCACAGAGGTGTCACTCACCACAAACCTTCCCCAGCGGAGTAGAGGTGAATCCCCGAGCAGTGATTCCACCCGACTAAAATCATGTTACATCAGTTCCCAAGCAGTAGCACTTCATCCCCATCCGAGGTATTTATCCCCAGCAAAATATCTCTCTATAATTCCCCTTTTCCCCAGCAGCAGTATCCAGACTTGAAACTTGGTCAGATAGTGCATCGGAGGAAACCTACATCTTTTATTCCTCAGCCAGAGATGTCAACGAGCTCCAAATTCTTCTAACCCCGGTCTCCCAGCAATTATCAAATACTCTCCAGCAGGATTTACGCGCAAGATCCCCAGTAGAGCACTCCTCTAGACTCTCCCCAGCAGGGTCTATGTATGAGATCCTCGACAACGTGTTTCTCGATCTCTACCATCCTCAACAATTTCTAGGCCCAAGACTTTGTCAGATAGTACATCGGAGGAATCAAGGTTTTATTTCTTCTCAGGGTCTCCATTCGTTCCGTCCCCAAACAGAAGTCGGAAATCCTCAATCAGAACATCGGCATCTTCCTCAAGATGGATATGTTTTGAAATACCACAACATCTATCATTCATACGTTATTCATAAAAGTCATAACTTCTGCATATGTCATTCATACACGTCGTCATGCATCATACCTTGCATAAGACTAACAATATTCTATCAAAGTTTCTCTTGTTTTCTCCAAAGCAAGTGAAAATCACTTCTGACGCAAACTGGTCCAGGATTAAGACCCGAATCCAGACGGGAGAACTATCTCAAAGACCGCCCTAGTTGTCCTCCGACAACTGGTCCTGGATTAATACCCGAATCCAGACGGGAGAACTATCCGAACGACCGCCCTCGTTGTCCTCTGACAACGGATCCAGGATTAATACCCGAATCCAGACGGGAAAACTATCCGAACGACCGCCCTCGTTGTCCTCCGACAACGGATCCAGGATTAATACCCGAAGCCAGACGGGGAAACCCTATCCGAACGATCACAAGTTATCCTCCGATAACAGACAGTGGACCAATACCCGATGCACAACAGGGAAGATATCCACATGTTACCATCTACTACCCCCTCAGAGTAATCAACACGAAGATGTATTCTGACCCTCTCTTATTATCAACAGCAACTATAGAGTCTAGCGTACGACTCAGTTGCCTTGGATGGCATCTTAAGCCCGTCTCCGACTACTTGTCAACATTTCTCCGCCTTCAGAATGCTGCATATTTGGTTAAAAAACCAATACAAACCAATAACTTCATTCAAAGATGAGCACGAAGTCTGGCGTATGACTCCCTCCGGATGGAATCTTAAGCCCATCTCCCTACTCCTTTCACTTCCAGAAACGTCTACAGAGCCTAGCGTACAACTCACTCCCTAGCATCAATCCCTCCGGATGGCATCTTAAGCCCATCCCCGCCAATTCTCCTATCCATACAACGATCTCAATTCTAGCGTACGACTCATTCCCCAGCGAAGTCTCCAACTTCTCCAAATGGCATCTGTAAGCCCATTCCCGCGCCATCAGCCAGCAGCGAGTGCAAATTTTCAGGTGTACTCGAGTGTTCAATCATCTTCTACCTCCAGGTCACGAAAGGCGAGCATGCCAATCTAACCCTTCCAGTACAAGAAGATTAAACAGGGGCAGCTGTCATACCCCAAAATTTGCCCTCCATCTTCTCAAGACATCTCATACATCCATACTCAAGGATTCCTCAAGGGTTGATCAGACAAACCCTCTCCTAGACAATCAACCCAAACTAGGGTTTGGTGATTCTCATATCAAGATGGACTTCCAACATCTCCAATGGCCGTCATGCCTCCTCATATGCTTCAAATATTTTCCATGTCAAGTTTCAAGCCTCACAAGTCAAGTTTCCTCAGACAATTGCTCAGATGGTTGAAAATCAATTGTATTAGACAAAAAGTCAAATGTGGTCAACATACAGTCAAACTTCATGATTTTTGGTCAACATCCTCATTTTGAAGTTACATTCATCATTTGATCAAGGGTTGATCATGATTCATCAAGAAAACTCAAAGTTTGCTCAAAAGTCAAACTTTCTAAATTAGGGTTTCTGAGTGAAAAGTCAACCAAACTTTGACTGAGCATAACTTCTTCATACTTTCTCAGAAATTTTTCCATCACCTCTTGTTTTGAAGGAAATTTATTTCTCTACAACTTCATGACTCACAAGAATGTTCAAAAAATGCTACATTTGGAAAGTATAGATCAAAACATTACAGGTCCTTTTCAAAGTCAACAAAAAGTCAACATTTTGTTTTGAAGATATATTGAGCATGGAAACTCCAATTGAGATGAAACCAAAGAGGTTGGTTAGAGGACTCTTAGAGCTTTCCAAAAATTCCAAGAACACTCAAAAATGTGGAAAATTGAGCAAGATACACTATTGACAAGTTGGGCATTTTTGAACAATTGCACAAAAAGAGATATTGGTCAAAATGCAAATTTTTCCAAATGGGCCTATAATTTTATGATCCAAACTTGTTCATGGTATTATTTGTGACCCATTGATGCTTGGCCATGACAATTTTCTATTTTATTGATTTATTTTTGAATTTAAAACCATTTAATTCAAAATTAAATTATATAAAATATGAAAATAAGATATTTTTTCAAAAGGAGTGAATTTATATCAAACTTGAGGTCCAAGATAGCCCATAGAACATGCCAAATTCGTGCTAGCCTTCACATTGAAGAGAAAATCAAATTTTCTCCAAAATTTGATTTTATTTGAAAAATATTCAATGCACATTCAAAACCAAATCTTTTTTCACTCTCTTTGCCATCCCAAAACACTCTATAAATACCCAGCATTACACACAACAAAGGACACGAAACCCTAGCCCTTACAACAACCCACACTTTGCCAAAAAATTTCAAGAATTGTCAAAATTCGAATTTTGATTTCCAGCCACTTTCAAGCTCTCAAAACCATTCCATTGTGTTCAGGAGGTAAGATTGAGTAAGTATACATCATTGCCAATGATCAAAGCAACCTGAATCGTGCCATATACATTCATACATATTCAAATATTTCTTGATTTTGCATTTTTAATATCCGCGTGTTTCAATTGATTCTAATGCTTTTATTATGTTCATGAGACTCCATATGATCGATCTGGGCAATCGTTAGCAAGCTTGCACGTGAGAATCACCAGTTGCCATGTTTAGGGTTTCTCAAGCTGTCGTCTTCGAACCGGCCTGTACAGGCCGATTCAGTCAAAACCAATACCACCATTGAATTCAGAAGGGTCGAAATAGGTGGACTAGGTCTTTCTTTTGCTTTGAATGTTCGTATTTTGCAGGTTTGAAAATCATAGCTGCCGGAGAAGATGACCGGAGCCCTAGCTCCGGCGCTGACTCAGGTGAAGACCGACGAGAAGATTGTGTGGCGCGATGGGCTTCTCTGATTCGTCCATTCGTAAGTCAGTGGGGTCCACGCGTGGCTGACTGTGTTTCAAACATAACCATGACGCGTCATCCTTTATATTCAATTGATTTTATTGTTTCAAACACCAGATGTCACTTGTCCCAGTGGTTAAGGCGCTGACTATTTGAAGATGCTCTCAAGGGTCCCCAGTTCAAACCATGCCAGGACCGGTTTTCCTTTCTTTTTGACAAACTCTCATATTTTTTCTATTTTTTCCATATTTTCTATTTTCTTAATATTTTTCATTCATTTTAATTTAACTTCAATAATTTTTATCATGCATTAAAAAACACCAAAATTTTTTTTTTCTTTTTGCATTATTTCCAGAAAATGTTTATTTAATTTATAAAATTAAAAGTATTATTTTTGCATGCATATTTAATTTAATTGTTAATTTATCATTTAAATCACTTTTAATTGATTTTTAATTATTAAATTAACTCCAAAAAATCCCAAAAAATTTATTTTAGCATATTAATGTTATTTCCAGCATGAAATATTTTTCTCATTTAAAAATTATTATTTTTGCTAACATTTTCCTCTTATTCGATTTTCTCGTATTTCCCGATTTCTCATCTTTTCACATGTTATTCCGTTTCGGACGATTTCTTTTATCGCTTTTTTTCCAATTATGTAATTGCTTATGGGATGTAATAGTTTAATTAGGGTTTCTACTTTCTGCATTTTAAATTATGTATTTGCCCCAAAGCCATGTAATAGCGTATGATTTATCTTTCCGCACTTTATATTTCCGCAATTTACTTTCCGCATCTTATAAACTGTTAGTAATTAGGCGTGTATGGCAAGATAAAATTGAACATAGCTCACTCTAATTTTCAAGATAACATGAATCTGAAATCAACACACTCTTTTCACACATGCACCCCTTAGGGTAATTCTCTCTCGTTGCCTTTACGAATTCAAATGGTCAAGTCCCTCGAACGTAGAGGTATTCTAGCACTGTCGCCTTCAAAACAAATCATCATAGTCCCTTCGATACAAAGATCATAGACCCACGATGTCGCCTCCGAATACATGATCTTGACCCTCAATTGCCGCATACGAAAAATGATGATAGTCTCTTCAAATGTGCTAGGATACTTCCTACAAGTTGCTTTCTATGACCGTCCGATGTCCCTTCGAATGTCCCGCTTACATCTAACGAATAGAGTTACCTACCAACTAATGGTATGGATAGCGCTATTCTAAAGGAACGAAAATAACACGAAAACGACCAATTCTGAGTAGGTAATAAGACTTTTAGTTGCTTGCTCAAATCCAATACTTTTTGCACCTCACACTTTTGTCAAAGTTCAAACTCTTTTCAAAACGAAACATTTCCGAACACTTTGTATACATTCCTACAAGAATCATTAGAAAGTCAAAGAGAAATGTCTTTTCAAAACATTTTTTGTCAAACACACAGAAAGCACAATTTTAATGTGATCTAAGAGCAACTAAGAGCCCGTAGATAACTACGGATGAAAAGGGGTGCTAATACCTTCCCTTTTCATAACCTTCTCCCATACTTATAATCTAACGAAGGTCTTTTTCTATACTTTTTACCTTCCCTTAATTGGATAAAAGAAAAGTCGGTGGCGACTCTTGCTATCCGCACATTTGCGATACAAAATTCTACAAAGTCAGTTCACCGTGTTACAATTAGCGACATCCAACATGTCATCCTTCTTAACAGAGGAGGAGACATATTCCTGTTTCACACCATGGTAGTAAACATCTGACCCATAATGCCATGGCACAACTTTGTCACTTTCATATGGCAAGGGACTGGGTTTAGTAATTGCCAACGGAACAAGTTTTGTTGGTGCAGACATAACAATCGGAGAATAAGGGATAGTAATCACAGATACATCTTGTACTCCAACCTTCTTATTCTTATTAATCCGATCAAATTGCAATTGGCTACTAGTGATCAGATACTGAATACCATCCTTCAGTTTTGCACAACCATTCGAACAATGTTCACATCTCTCACAACCAGCTTCACAACCAGCGAAAACACCTCTCTTGATCAAGTATTCCTTGATAAAAGGCAACAGCGTCTTTACTAGGTCAACATCCATTAGCAGATTCTGAACCTCGCCATCTTGCATTACAGCTTGAACAACCCCACCAAAATGACGCGACATCGGGTTTTGGGTAACATTAGGTCCAGCATTTTGCAGTCGAGCTTCTAATTCAATAGTTTTTGAATCAATCACGTCTTACACTTTGCACTTGAACGCGTAAATGCTATGCCCCAACGTTCCAGAATTAAACTCACAGCTAGCATTGGCATCATAATTTATGGGACGCTTGTATGGAGGAGGAGGCGCAAATGCAGCCTTCGGCACTACAACCATGAGATCATTGAAACAGGCAAACAAATTAGCATAACTCATCAGAACGACATCAAACCTCCTTGGAATATGATTCCCTTGCTGCCTCTGATTCCTTTGACGAGGTTCTTCCTGAGCTTGTGATTGAGAAGTAGATGTAGTCACTGCATTAACCTATGCCTTACTTCTACCACCATATACAACACTGGCTTCTCCCTTTTCTTTCTTGGGATGACCACTGTAAGCTTTCTTCACACCAGAGGAACTTCCTCCCTCAGAATATTGGATTTTCCCAGATTTCTGCCCACTTTCGATTCGTTCACCATAACGAACCATCTCATCAAAGCTTGCAGAAGTACTATATGTAACATAATAATATCCAGACAGAGTGCTGGTGAACATATCAACCATCTCTCGCTCTACCAAATGGAAACCTCTCACGGCCCCCTTGCTTGAAACATTAGCAGACACTAGAGATTTCTCCAAATGAAGAGCTTTGGCGATCTAATCATCGGTCGATCTCTCCATAGATGCGTGGAATGGCACCTGATGCAAAATAGGAATGTCCAAGATACTAGAGTAATCTTCCAATGTTGGCATTAACAAGTAATCAGGGAATACAAAACACCTCAACTCGCGGTCATAGAATTGGAACCAATCCTAGAGTCCATCCTTCTCATACTAGGTTAAAGGAGAATTCAACCATGTCAGAATTCTTCCATAATCTTTGGTAAACGTGCCAACATTCTCAGGTGTAGACTTGTTAGCTAATAAGAGAAGATTCTCAAGAGCAAGTGTGGGAAATTTGTACACTGGATGACGTCTCTGACTGTTCTTCTTTTCAGTATTCATCTTCCAAAGCGACCCACCAATTAGACTCAAAGGCTAGAGAACTTTTGGAAATAAACAAATATGCATGTTAAAATATGCAAATTAAAAGTCTTTATGAATGCAATGCTTTGGAACCATATGTCATGTATGTTAAACCACTGCTGTACTGAAATCCCAGATAAATGTAAGAGGTCAAAAGCTTGACACCCAATCGAGCTGCCGTATAGAAACCAAATCTGAATACCTCATAATCAAAGGTCCTGCATCAAACTGGAACTTCATAGAAAATACCAAAAAATACTAGAAAATACCAAATCACCATCAATAACGAGTCACCAACGGTCACCATCAGTACCTATAGTAATGATATCCCGCCCTAACTCACAGCGTGATTCTAGACTCAACGGGGTCCCTAGTGATAAACAGAGTCGATGATCCTTTATCGAGTACTTTGCTAACTATACAATAGGGTGTAGTGCGAAAGCACTGTCAATTAAATCTCGTATAAGTTCGGTACTTCATGCCTTCTCACACGCACCACGGGATGCAGGATTCGACATGAACATCCATCTATCCTATATATCTCTGGCCCGGGTAGGGGGCCTTTTACCTCATGGAACACCTACCCAATCAAGAGATCAACCAGTACAACAGCAGCCAATATATAGGATATATGAAAGCGATAAAGATGCAATACAGAATGCAATGTAAAGCATATAAAGGATGATGCAATAAAGAGAGTAAATAGATAAACACCCAATAGACATGAAAATAAAAGCTAGGATCAACTCCTAGACGAACCAACAATAGGTCAACTGTCCCTAGTGAAGTCGCCAGCTGAAACCACCCGGTTAAACTACATACTGATAAGGGTGTATCAATGGAGTCACCATCAAACGTCTTTTATCTCACGATGGATAAAGGAAAACATCGAGTGAACCTGAACGGGAGAAATCGCAGTTCTTTGACCGAGAGAATCTAGGTAAGGGAGTTAGTTACGCGTGGGGAAGGGATTAGCACCCCACACGCCTGTAGTACTCTATGGTATCCACTTCTATTTTCTAGCTAAAGGGTGTGATATACCTACCTATACTCAAACTCTACAATGCATGCAAAAGAAAAGGAAAATAAAGAAACCACGGGGCAAAGAAGGAAGTATTTACAAGTTGTGCTCGATCGAGCCCCGTGACAAGATGCTTACGTATTCCCGCGTGCAATGAAAAAGTCAGAGTGTCGTAGTTCGGCTCACTTATTTTGGTGTGTTTTGTGTTTTTTACTTATGAAAAAGGTTTTAAACACAAAGGAAAAATACGCCCATAGGAGGAAAGAGTTTGTCTTGGTTGGTTGCTTTTACCTTTGTGAAAGGAGTTCAAACCTTTATTAAGTGTTTTGTTTTCAAAATAAAAAAAAGAAAGAAAGCTTTAGTTTTAATTACATGCAAGGATGCAAAAAGAAACTAGCAAAACAAAAGGGAGACTACTAGTACTAGCCCTAATGTTGTCATGCAAAGGTTGGAACTATGGGTGAGGATGTAGGGGAATCTCTACGTATGTCAACATGCAAAGAATGTAAATCCTAATGTCTAGGATCAACATCTATCCTAACCGAGCAGCCCTAAGGGGAATCTATCCTATATCCGTCTTGGTTGTAGAACCAAGGGATGCAATGGGATGAATCATTCAAGTGCTTTGGCAGAAGCACACAAGCAATGCAATACATAAACAAATGTCAAACAATTGCAGGCATAGCCTACGGAGCAAATGATGTGAGTTCTGCAGTGAATGCGAACCCTAGGAATGAGTGGAGAGTCAGAATAGGGAACTCTGGACACTTTTGTGATCGACTCAATAAAAGTATAGTAACACGATTCGCGTGTACCATACAAGACACGGACTAGAACTGCGGGGGACGACTACCGACCTTTTCCACTTGCCCATATATCAATGACTCGATAGCAGGAAATATAAAAAGTAGGACTTTGCTTGGTGGTGCCACGTCGGGTGTCCTAACCGCTTCTGACCTATGCAAGCACAATTGTAAACACACAATGAAGAGCGCCTCCCTATGCATATATGAGGAATTTAAATAAACCAGACACAATTAGCAAACATAAGCGCCTTAAACGGGTCTTTAAATAAACCAGAGGGGTTCCTGAACATGCTCCAACTACAGAAACCCCATCATGAATCTCTATTCCTACTTCTCATGGCAAAAGAAAGCTATAAATCCCTACTTCTCATGATATCTAGGAAAGTTATAAGAGAATGCAGTAAATGGTGTAGACACTACCAAACATATATAGAATCCGAAGTGCACTGCAAGCTAATGAAATACTCCAGAAAACTTCAAGTACTCCAGCCATGCAATAAGAGTAAAGCGGTGAGATGAACTCAAGGTATCAAAATAAGCAGAATATGCATTCATACGCATCTGAAGCAATAACACCTGTAAGAGAACCTCGCAAGGAAATAATAGAATGTACGCATATGCGCACAAGCAAAGGAACATGTGTATACACATTCCACACGGGATATGCCTGCAAGAAGGGAGTTAGACCCGAAAAGCAAATAAAAAGAATGTATACGGGGGTATACAAACGTAAAACATCAAAGTATTATGTCATATGTATTTACAACACAAGCTTCTGCATCAAACACATCTCAAACAATGTCTAGGAATGTTAGAACACATGAGGTTTGCCTTTAAAATTAAGAAAGAAAAGAGAATTCAGTTCCAGGTCGCGCTAAACCTGGTATCTGGCGCTAAGCATGGCCCAAATAGAAAGTTTGGTGTTAAGGCTGCTTCTGGTGGCGCTAAGCGCGACCTACAACACAAAAGTCAGTGAATTTGGCGCTTAGCGCGCTTCTGGTGGTGCTTAGCACGGACTGTAACCTGCAGATTTTCCTATTTTGATTCGAATCACTTCTCCATGATGTTGTCATGCCAAAAGTCAGTCCATATGGTCAAGTAATCACAGAGAAAAGTTTCATATGATAATCAAATGGATGAACATGTGAGGAATGCAAGTTAAAGTAACAATTCCAATGTTCAAATGACAATCAAATGCATGAATATGTAATGCAATTAACAATTCAATGATACCAATGTTATGCATCAACAATTCTAATGCTCATTACATGCAAGATTATGTATGAACATGTTAAGAATGTGAGTCGAATCAACAATTCTAATGCTCATATGCAAGATTATGTATGAACATGTTAAGAATGCGAGTTTAATCAACAATTCTAATGCTCATATGCAAAGTTATGTATGAACATGTTAAGAATGCAAGTTGAATCAACAAATTTAATGTTCATATGCAAAGTTATGTATAAACATGTTAAGAATGCGAGTTGAATCAACAATTATAAAGCTCATATGCAAAGTTATGTATGAACAAGTTAAGAATGCACGTTGAATCACAAATCTAATGTTCATATACAAAGTTATGTATGAACATGTTAAGAATACGAGTTGAATCAACAATTCTAATGCTCATTACATGCAAGATTATGTATGAACATGTTAAGAACGTAAGTTGAATCAACATTTCTAATGTTCATATGCAAGAATCAATGTATGAACATGTTAAGAATGCAAGTCGTATCAACAATTATAATGTTCATATGCAAGAATCAATGTATGAACATGTTAACAATGCAAGTTGTATCAACAATTCTGTGAATTTACCACAAACAAAGCATAACATCAACAACTTCACTATTCCAATTCAATACCTAAAATGAAATGCCAACACCACCTTCTACATTCAAACCAAAATAGAATCGGGTGGGACGCTATTAAAACCAAATGCCAATTTTAACAAAAAAAAAAACTAAACAACACAGAATTGGACACAAATAAGTATGGAATTTATATTAAGATCTCACTTAAATCTATCACTAAAAACCCTGTATCTTCAACATTCATTTACCTAGTTAGTTTCGGCGGCAATGATGCTAACGATGGCGGAGATATGGAAACTGTTGTGAATCGGATGCCTTGGAAACAAAATATAAATTTGTTGCTCAATGTAAGAGAAAAGAGTGAAGAACATGATGAACACAAGGATTGGTTATTAACTGCTATTCTTTCCTTTATCTTCAAAACAAGATTACAAGTATACAAGAATAACAAATAACCCTCTCACCCTAAATTAGGATTTGCAGTATGCAATGATGAGAGACTAGTATGCTATATATAATAAACCTAACATACTAAACTAATGGGCTTTTATCACAAATACCCATTACAAGCTAACTTAGTGTACAAGCTAACTTAACCAATTGGACATAACAAACAGGCCCAATTCGATGCTATCACTCCTAGCATCCTTCGACCCAATAGAGTTGGATCCAATATCTCACAAATCTCCACCTTGGATCAAACTCTATTATCAACTAACAAATTGGTTTTCTTCATGCAGCTTTATCAATTGCATACAGTGGAAAAACTTACAACTAGGCAATGTCTTGGTGATCATATCAGCAGCATTATGATCTGTCGAAACCTTCAGCACTTGGACTTCTCCACGCTCGATTACCCCTCTAACGAAATGCAGCCTCACATCAATGTGCTTGGTTCGCTCATGATAGGCTGAATTCTTCGACAAAGACACTTTGACTATCACATTTACTGATAACTTCCCTTGAATTTTCAGCTCCTTAGCAAAACCTTCAAGCCACAATGCTTCTTTCACGACTTAAAGCAATATATTCGCCTGGTTGATAATGCAACAACCTTAAGTGTTACTTCAACTAATAGTTGTACCAAACATAGTGAAAACATATCCAAATAGATTTTTGGAATCCATACAACCTGCATAATCGTAGTCGACATATCCTTCGACATCGCTTACTATCTTCACCAAAGGCTCCACCATAAATTAAGACTCGTTCGAGACCCATTTATGTACCTTAGAATCCACTTCAATGCTTGCGGTGAGCCTTTCGAGATTCACCTTGTACACCTTACAAGACTTATTGCATATGCTATGTCGGGTCTAATACAAACCATAGCATACATCAAAGAACCTACTACATTAGCATATGGGATGCTATTCATATAAGTTCTTTCGACCTCGATCGGACATTGATCAATACTCAACTTGAATTGAGGGTTTGTTGGAGTCACAACAGCTTCAATCGACATACCAAACTTTTCAAGAATATTTCAGAATATGCCTCTTGAGATAAGCATAATCTCGATCGGTTTCTATCTCTTGAATGTCAATTCCAAGAATCCTGGAAGCTGCTCCTAGATCCTTCATTCGAACTCCTTATTGAGTTCTGCCTTCACCCTCATTACCTCTTCGACATTGTTACTTGCTATGAGAATATCATCAACATAAAGTAACAAAATAACAAATGAATTACCGGGCTAAATCAAGTAAACACGTGGTCGAAGTGACTTCTAACGAAACTTATGCGTGTCATGAATTTGTCAAATCTCCTATTCCACTGTCGAGGAGATTGTTTCAGCCCATATAAGGATCTTTTCAGCTTACACACATAATCTTCCTTTCCCTTTTCGACATACCCTTCAGTTGCCTCATCGATTGTTTCATCTAGATCACCATACAAGAACGCTTCACATCATTCCATTCAGATCGAATGGCCACCATGGCAAGCAACATTCGAATGGACCTATACTTCACAACAGGAGAAAACACATCATTGAAATCTATACCTTCTTTCTGAGTGAAACCCCTTGCAACCAACCTTGCCTTGTATCTTTTCGACACCACTCCTTCGACTCCTTCCTTAACTTTGAAAATCCATTTACAGCTAACTAACCTGGCACCAGCAGGTTTCTTGATCAATTCCCAAGTGTTGTTATTATGAAGAGACTTCATCTCATCATCCATGGCCTTCAGCCATTCAGTCTTATTTCGACTCCTCATAACTTCCTTATGGTCTCTTGGTTCTTCGTCTAGAACCTCACTTGTAGAGATTAAGGCATAAGCTATAAGATCTGCATACCCAAACCTTTGAGGTGGTTTGATGACTCTTCGTGTCCTATCTCTTGCCAATAGATAGTCATCAACAGTTTCCTCAACATCATCAGCATCATCTGCTTCTTCAAATTTATCTAGGATATGCAATTCAGCATGTACATGCTCCACCTTAATAGGAATCTCACCACTTTTGTCGATACTTCGCTGACCAACATCATCCGTTTTCTTGAAAGCCATTTCAGCTTCATTGAAAACAACATCTCGACTGGTGATAATTCTTCTGTGACCTGACTCTAGGCACCATAGCCTATAAGCTTTGACTCCTTCAAGATATCCCATGAACATGCATTTAAGAGCTCTAGGTTCGACCTTGTCTTGCCTAATGTGAGCATAGGCTACGCACCAAATAGTCTCGCCGAGATTTGGTGGATGTCCCGATCAAACTTCTTGTGTGTCTTCATATCTAACGCAATGAAGGACATCGCTTATCGATATGTTCTTGTCGAAACACCTCACCAAAACACCTTCTTTAACCCAACACTAGTCAACATGCATCTAACTCACTCCAAGATGGTTCGATTAAACCTTTCAGCCAAACCATTTTATTGTGGAGTGCCGCATAGTTTTGTGCCTTGCAATAGGAGGCACAAAAGTCGTCGAATGCCTCATTGCAAAATTCAAGACCATTGTCCGTTCTCAATCTCTTGACCTTTCTGCCAGTTTGGTTTTCGACCAGAGTCTTCCAACCTTTGAAATTATCAAAAGTTTCATCCTTAGTCTTCTGAATGAATATCCATAACTTTATGGAGTCATCTACTATGGATAGAAAATACCTTGCTCTTGAATGTGATGGACACCTTGCAGGCCCCCAAAGATCAGCATGGATGTAATCAAGGGATCCATGTGTTCTTTGTTTGCCTTTGTTGAACTTCACTCTGCAAGATTTTCAAGTACGTGGTTCACAAAACTTTAGTTTTTCGACTTTGTCTCCACCAAGCAAATTTTGTTTCCCCAATTCGACCAGACCCCTTTCACTGACATGGCCTAATCTCATGTGCCAGATTTCTATCTTCGACAAAGGTTTCGTGGATGCAACATTTGTCGAACCACTTACAACGTCAGCCACAAGGGTATACAAGCCTTGTTTCTTCACGCCTCTCAAGACATCCTTCGACCCCTTCATGACTCTTAGGATACTTTTCTCTCCTTGAAAAACATATCCTTTCTTGTCGAGTTCACCAAGAGAAATCAAATTTCTCTTCAAATCAGGTACATACCTGACTTCAGTCAATAACCTTATTGACTCATCATGGAGTTTGAATCTCACAGATCCCACACCTACAATCTTGCAAGCTTTGTTGTTTCCCAGCAATACAGATCCACCATCTTGATCACATAATTCCTCGAACAAGTCTTTGTTTAGAGTCATGTTCCAAGTGCACCTAGAATCCAGAATCCATTACTTCGACGAGTTGCTGCTCGAAACCACAAGAACATCAGATGAGTCGAAATCATCTTGAACAATAGTTGCATTGCCATTATCCTTTCCTCCATGATCTTTCAGGGCGTTCAGGGCACACTTTTCTTGTGTGACCCTCCTTCTTACAATGATAGCATCGAATACCAGATGCTTCACCACTGTAAAACTTCTGCTGACTTTTACCTTTCTTCTTGTCGAACTTATTATCCTTTCGCAAGAATTTTCCTTTAACGTCCAAACCTTCACCAACCGTCGAAGGTTTATGCTCCTTTCGTTCATTCAAGTCCTTCGAATACAAGGCTGATTGAACCTCTTCAAAGGTCAAGGACTCCCTTCCATACAAGAGAGTTTCTTTGAAGTGGGCATGTGATCTGGGCAACACGCACAACAGCAACAGCGCTTGATCTTCATCATCGATCTTCACATCGATATTTTCAAGATCAAGAATCAGCTTGTTGAACATATCCAACTGCTCAACCAACACTTTGTCTTCAATCATCTTGAATGGATACAAAGCTTGCTTCAGGTAGAGTCGATTCACCAATGATTTAGTTATGTATAAACTTTCAAGTTTCACCCATAACCCTACCGCCGTCGTCTCCTTTGATACCTGTCGAAGAACCTTATCACCAAGGCTCAACAAAATTGCGTTGTGGGCCTTCTCTATCATTGCCTTCTTCTCAGCTACCATTAACGCTTCGTTCATGGCTGACTCTCCCTTCAACGCTTCAAAACAACCCTGCTAAACCAGTAGGGCATTCATCTTCAAGCGCCACAGACCAAAATCGTTCACTCCGGTGAACTTTTCAATCTCATACTTTGTCGAAGGCATATTCTCCACGCTCACCACACCAATTTGTTGTGAATTAGATGCCTTAGAAACAAAATATAAATTTGTTTCTCAATGTAAGGGAAAAGAGTGAAGAACACGATGAACACAAGGATTGGTTATTAACTGTTATTTTTTCCTTTATCTTCAAAACAAGATTACAAGTATACAAGAATAAAAAATAACCCTCTCACCCTAAATTAGGATTTGCAGTATGCAATGATGAGAGACTAGTATGCTATTTATAATAAACCTAACATACTAAACTAATGGGATTTTATCACAAATATCCATTACAAGCTAACTTAGGGTACAAGATAACTTAACCAATTGAACATAACAAACAGGCCTAATTCGATGCTATCACTCCTAGCATCCTTCGACCCAATAGAGTTTGATTCAATATCTCACAGAAACGTTGAGTTTCAGTTTGGTTAATATTGTTTACGGCAGATAGTAGTTGGAATTTGGGATCTGAATGGAAGTGGTGTAATGGTCGAAGAGAGTTTGGCGATGAGAATGGGACAGAAGAATGGATCGTCATTTTCTTCTTTTGATTTTTCAGATCTGATAACTTGTGGCCCCCTAACTATCGACGCCTTCTTCTTCTGTTATAAACACCAAACAACTCTTATCCAAACATAAACAGGTTAGACTAAAAAAATAGTCCCTCATCAAAGATATTTTGTTAAATAAATATTTACAAAATTATAAAATCAACATAAGCTATATTATATATGTTTTATATACAATTTTTTTTAAACTTTAAAACTAAACTCAAACACTAAATTAAAATAACAATAATAAATTCTTTTTTTGAAATTTTGATTAAATGCTAATAATAACATAAAAGAGAAAAAGTGAAATTTGAATAAAATTTTAACCAACAATAAAAAATGCAGAAATGCGTGTAAAATACGATGCAAACGAAAAATTAGATCAAATCCGAATGAAAAAAAATCGGGATAAAATTTGGGATAGAACAGCTACTCCTATTTAAATATCTTCAACTAGATGGTATGGAGATGATTAATCTTCATACAATTGTAGTGGGAGATAGTTAAATATCAAAAACCCAAAAATTTTCCCTGAGATGAAATGGGCATGAGGTGAATGACATGTGACGAGAGTGCGTTGAATGCATGACTCTTTTTTGGATATATATTTTTTAATGATGTATGATATGAGACCGACTATGTGGGAATATGGAAAAACTCGAAAATGGAAAATTGAGGTAATTTGAATGAAATGGCGCAGAAGGACACGCATGAAACAACAAGATATTTCTGGATATCCGTCGGGGTGACGATGAGTAACCAAAAATACTTGGAAAAAGAGATAAAACTAAGAAGGCAGGTAGTGACATCAAAGAATGCATCAGATGGAAATTACAACCAAGATAAAGGTACACCCAAAAGATGTCAAAGAATGACATTGAACTCTATTGGGAATCATGACATCCAATAATGGCTTTGAATGAAAAAAGACTCGACATATAATAATGACTTTAGATGGAGAAAGACCACAATATACAATAATGGCTTTGAATAAAGTGAGGAAGGCATAACACCCAATAATTGCTTTGGATGAAAAAAGACTCAGCATCTAATAATGGCTTTAGATGGAGAAAGATCACAATATCCAATAATGGTTTTGAATAAAGTGAGAAAGACATAACACCCAATAATGACTTTGGATGAAAAAAAAGACTCGACATCTAATAATGGATTTAGATGGAGAAAGATCGCAATATCCAATAATGGATTTGAATAAAGTGAGAAAGACACAACACCCAATAATGGCTTTGGATGAAAAAGGACTTTGTAAGTTTCTTGATTTTAAGGATTGGCTTAATTTTAATAAAACAAATAATAAGCAGCAATAATCTAGTATACGATAGGTTATTTAATAACTTGTAAATCCTGTTGTAATGCCCGAGCATGTTGTGTTGAATTTTTTTAACATCTGGAACAACATGTCAAATGAGATGTCGAGACACCAGACATCACGCTATTGAACTATTAAGGTTGTTACAATTCTGGTTTTAAATTGTGTAGAATATTCTGGGGATATTATGCATCATATATGGCGAGTTTGTAAAGGCATTTGTGGAGGACTAGAAGCTAAGGAGAAAAATCAGGAAGGACCTTGATTATAGCAGAAGTTATCTGTGTATTTGTTTTTCTGCAGAAGTTTGTTACTGCAATTTGTTACAGCTTCAAGCTGTTGTTTGAAGGCCCAAATCCAGTTGGGTAGAAGGTTATAAATAAGCAGTTTATAAGCTAGTAGGTTTTAGAAACATGTAGTGTTTAGGGTTAGCCATGCAAGTGAACCACCCAAATTGTGGGATGATCACTGATTTGTACCTCGAAGCCTGTAGGAAAGAGGATTTTTTTACCCACTCAGAAGCTGTGAAGCAATGACTGCAATTGTGTCCTCGGAAGAAGATGTGAAGCAATTCCAAGTTTGTGTGAGTTAAGTGTTTGATTGTCTTTGTGTTTAGAGTGATGTTCTCCAAACTGGTTGTGTATGTTGCAGGGGTTTGCAACAGGTTTTGGTACCACTAGAGAGTGAGTGAAGGTTCTCTTATCTTAAATGGGTTTCTAAAATAAAGGTTTCATTGGGTAGTTATTAGGTAGCTGGAGGTTGTTACCTATAAATTGAAGGTTGTTTACATAAAATAATACTACTGATAGTGGAGTCTTCTTCCTGGATTGGTAGCCCCGGGATGTAGGTTGGTTGAACTGAACTGGGTTAACAATTCTGCTATGTTTTTATTGCTTTCCTGCACTGTATAATTTTGCCTTATCTTTGTCAGTTTTAATGTCAAACCGGATGTCTTGACATCCTTATAGGACATCTGGGACTAATGCACCAGAATTTCAATTGGTATCAGAGCATGCATCTTGTCTGTTTCTGGATGAGATCCATGGAGAATACTTTCTGGTTGTGTACAGGGTAGAATATTGTTTGAACAAGGAGTGTTCATATTGTATGGATTCTTAAAGTGGATGATGGACCTATTTGTGGAAGACTAGACCAACTTGACCAGATCTGGTGTATCTTCTTGATGAAAGAAGATAATGAAGATAAATTCAAAGACTTCATGCGGGAGTGATAAATTTGGATTAAATTGTTCAGCTTATATTTAGTATAGAGAAGAAAATTGTTAAAGCCTTCATGCGGAAGTGAAGTTATTGATAAGGTAACTTTTGTGCTGATGTGGTTCCGTCTAGTCATGGTATTGGTTATGTCTAGTGTATTGCTTGGTAAGAAGAAAATGTATTATAGGGTTGATTTATTTTCAATCTATAGCTTTCATGCCTACGTTTAAATTGGAGTAAGCATTGTGGAAATTCTGTTGAAGTATTGCTATATTCTGTTGCATAGCTTCTGATACAACCCTTTAAGTGCAAGAAGAATTCTAGGGTTATTTTTTTCAACAGAATATTTGGAAGATATTTTTTCAACTATATTAAAAGTGCCAAAGATACTTGAGATCTTCCTCAAGTCCACTCACAAAGGCATTTATTAATAGAGTTGATGAGTATCGATTGATCAATGATCCCCATATATCTGCATATTGTTTGAAGACCTTGAAAGCTATCAAGGATAATATGTTCCAAGGAGAAGGAACTTATGTTCTATGGGATGTTAGAACATTAATTCAACAGGTATGCAACTACCAATTGAAGAACATATGTTTTGGGTGCTAAAAAAATGTAGTGTGAGTACATATGTTTGGAACCTACTCCTGATCTAGAAGAGGAGACATCTGCTTTATATCAGTTAATCAGGACACAATCAATAAGTTTTCTACTGTAGATGTTAGTTTATTTTTTACCTAAGCTTATGGGAGTAGAGAAGTTGAGCTCAATGCAAGTAAAAAGAACTCATAAAGGTACAATCCCTTTATGTGAAATCAAGATGAGCTTATATATGGAATATCCTTCTGATCAAAGGAACCAGATATGTGAAATTTTGTTTGTTGACGCTAATCAAATTTTTTTACTAATTCGATTACAAACAATGAAGTTTCCATCTAACTTTATTTATTCCTAAAGAGGAAAGGGAAAATATAGATAAAACCCAAGAAATAAAAATGAAATGGTCTTCGAGACCAAGAGATGCAGGTCCGAGAGTCGGTTATGCAAGGGGAAGGTATTAGCACCCCTCACATCTATCATACTTGATGAGACCCATTTAGTTCTAAGTGTGTTTGTGTGTTTAGTGTGTTAATTTGTTTTCTTCTAATTACTATGCGAAAAGAGAAAATAAATGAGACATGTTTTAATTTATTGAAAGTGTGCTCGCCAAGATATCAGAATCTCGTGCCTACGTATTCCCTAAGTGCGATGGGAAAGTTATAGCTTACATAGTTCTCGGTTGCGAGAACATTTGTTGGCTGATTGATTTTATTTATGAAAATAGGAGCTTAATCGTACGTGGATGATAAGACATCACTAGTGAAATTCGCATGTGAGTGAAAGGAGATTGCGTGTGAGCAATTTTTGAAAAAGGACTTGCACGTGGGCAAGGTTTGATGAGTTGAATTGATTTTAAATGGGTGAAAAGTAGCGAACAATAGGACTAGCATCCTACGATTCAAATACTAGAAACCAAAGGAGCTCAATGCTCAACGAGTCATCTATAATGCCAAAAAGTTTTCTTATAAAAAAGTGAAGTGCAACAAAGTTCACGTTATTAAGAGTCTTTAAACATTTGGTCTAGCGTCCAACGATTTAAAGACTCAGAGTTCATTTGACACAAGTTTTTAAATAAATGGTCTAGTGACCAACGATTTAAATACTCGGGATTTATTATGAAAAAAATGTTTTGAAAATTTGATTATGAAAATGGTGAATATACAATGAGAGAAGATTTGGGCTATGATTAACCAAGAAAGCTTGATTAATCTTGAGAGAATAGATAAGTGTCTACTCCCTACCATGAGGCCCTTATTGAATGAAAACTTGGTATGTGTACCAAGGCGCGAGAATGAAAATGAAATGGATAATTGCAAACATTCAAGGATGCGAATAATTGATAAGAGCCCATACAAGGTGACTTACACAAATGATAAGACAATTGATATTGTGTAGGTGCATGCACGGAATAAATTTAATCAACTAACTAAACGAAGTTTAGTTAAGTAATTAGATTAATAAAATTAATTAGATTGACTAATCAATTTTAAATAACTTAAATAGATAATTAAATAATATTTAATTAATCAATTAAAGTCTCATTGTAAGCCCAAGAGCAAGTGTGGTGTGTGCACCATGTGTGGTCGTTATGACGTTTCAAAGCTTTGTCAACTTAAGGTTAAAAATGACTCACACGAGTATAGGTTTGAAATATTTTTGGTTTGTGCATTGTGAAGAATGATTAAATAAAACAATAAAATATTTACTAATTATTATAATTCATGGGGAGTGGGAGTACATATTTACAAATGGGGATGGAAAAAAACTATAAAATATACAAATGTACAAGAAGATAACATTAATTCAACAATCAATGTAAACAAGATTAACTCAAATTCAAGAATAAAGAGCCTAAACATACATCTGGAGTTATTGCAATAAAAGAAAGTATTTTTTTTTTGTATTTTTAAGATAAAACAATAGTTTTTTTTTTCTAAACAAAAAATTTAATTTTTAATTTCTAAAAAAAACAATTTTTTTATTTTTTTTAGAAGCTATCATAAAAACTTAAAAGAAAAAATAAAGCAAACAAACTAATGGACCAAGGGAGTGATGTGAGCATAATACATGTGTGATTTGGTAAGTGGTATAAGTCTAAGCTGTAAATGGCCTAGAGATAACATGCTAAAAGTTTTTTTTTTTAAAACAAAACTTAATTAAAGATTAAAATAGTTATTATTTATTTTTTTTAAGAAAAAGAAAAAAGAAAAAAGAAAAAAGAAAAAAGAAAATATAAATACGAAAAAATGGGGTGAACACATACTATTCTTCCTAAAATATTTCTAGATCTTTTCTTCTTCTTTTCTTTTTAACTTTTAATTTTAAAAAATTAAAAACAAATGCAATAAAAGAGGAAAGAATATTGACTAGCCAATAAAACACCAACACACATGGCCAAATATTTAAAATCATTAAAACAAATTAAATAGATAAATAAAACTCAGTCTTCTCTTTCTGCAAACATAACACTCATCACTCTCTTTGAATAGATTCTTCTACTCACCTTCTCAATCGCTCGCCTCGCTCTCACTACGGTTTCTCACGGTGACCAAAATACTTCCATAAACAAAAATAGAAAATGCAAACGCGACAACAATCACCTCACCGCCTAGATTTCTAGATTGAAGCTAGTATCCATTGTGCTTTCACCTGTTGAATGTAGTTCTCAAATATGGTGTTCAAATCAACAACGCTAGGCGATAACAACATATAATACCATTGTGATTTCATAGATTACATGTTATAAGATTTTGGGTTAAAACGAAGATGGAAAAAAAGTAGAGTAAGACAGTAGATCTACATGATAGGTATGCTTTTCTTCACTTCTTGTTTTTTCTACTCTCTCTGACTTCTAGATCTATGCGTTTTGGTTTTGTGGTTGAGCCTTGGGTGTTGTTTGGATGTATATGAGTGACATATATTGGGGAATGTAGTGTGTAATGGTGATGATGGCTAAAGGTTTAAGGGTTTTCGGTTGTGAGTATGAAGATTGGTTTGTGTATTGTTGACTTGTTCTGAGCGATGAAGAGGAAAATTTCTTTTCGGACGCCTCCTCTTGTGCTTGTTATATAGTTGAGGAAATGTGAGGGTAATGAGGGAGTTTTATAGAGGCTTGGATAAGGATGATAGGAAACTTTGTTAGGAATAATGAAGGACAAGTAGTGGAATTGGTATTGGTGGAGTTGTAGAGAAATTGTTGTGTGAAATTGTACATGTTGTTTGTCTTTTGTTTTTCAGGTTTTGAGATAGTGGTGGTGAAGATGTAGCTGATACATGAAACCAAATTCGAAGAAAACTCTCTCTATATATTTTTTATTAATCTATACAATACAAGTTGAAAGAACGATCTTATACATATATATTTTTGTTTGCTTTTTATATTTAACTAAAAATTACATGGTGAAAATAATAATAATAAAAAATGCAACAATAAAGAGATAGTAATTTAAAGAATTTTATGATTTTGTGGTGAAAAATAAAACAACTTATTTTAAATGACAAAAATAAACTATATGAATAATTATGGATAATTTTGGATAAAAGTATTTTAAACCAATAAAACTAGTATTCTATATGAGATAAAAACCAAAGTAATTTATGCACATGAAAATTAAATTAATTATCGAAAGAATATGAATCCCATTAATAACCAATTTCAAAATGAAAGTTAACTCTAAAAAATGCAAATTTAATTAAAATGGGTTTTATGCATGAATCAAATTAATTTTTGATTACGGGTGCAAAGCCAAATGTGAATTCGAAACTAATGAGAAATGTGACATGATAAGTCGAAATTTATTTGGGTGTGAATGATGCAGATGAGTCGATGCAAATGTAAATGAAAAGGTCAAGGTGAAAATTAGGTGTGACGGCTGCCCTGCTTAATTATCTTTTAGCATGGTAACATGGTTCAACGGCTGAAAGTAATTAAATATAAAAAAAAACATAATTTCGTCATCGATGCAATGCGATGAAATGATATGAGATGTGATGTATGGATTTTACTGGGGAAATGAAAACTGAAAGTAAACTATATGGTTGTGATAAGATAAATTATGAAATAACTATCATCAACGCGTGGGTTAATGAAAGTCAACACGATATCCTCGACCTGGATCGAGCTTGGAAACAAGAAAGAAAGGCCAACATCGACCAGTGGATTACCGAAGGTGAGCAACAAAGAACTAACATCAATACATGGATTAATGAAAGTAAACAATAAGAATTAACATCAACGCGTGGGTTAATAAAAGTAAACAACAAGAACTAACATCAACACGTGGGTTAATGAAAGTCGACACATCGTCCTCAATCAATGGATCGAGTTCCAAAAAACAAGAAAGAAATCCAACATTAACCAGTGGATTAATGAAGGTGGATAACAAAAAACTATGATCAATACATGGATTAATGAAAGCAAACAACAAGAACTAACATTAACACATGGGTTAATAAAAGTAAACACAAAGACTTCCAATCAGTGGATTGACAGAAAAAAACTGACACCTATACGTGGGTTGACGAAAGTCGACACAAAGATGTTCAATTGGTGGATTGACAAAAATAAAGACTGACACCAATACGTGGATTGACAAAAGTCGACACAAAAACATTCAATCAATGGATTGATAAAAATAAAGACTAACACCAATGCATGGATCAATGAAAGTCGACATGAGAAGTAACATCAACGTGTGGGTTAATAAAAATAAACTACAAGAACTAACATCAACATGTGGTTAAGGAAAGTCGACACATTGTCCTCAATTAATGGATCGAGTTCCAAAAATCAAGAAAAAAAGCCAACATTAACCAGTGGATTAATGATGGTGGATAACAAAAAACTATCATCAATACGTGGATTAATGAAAGCAAACAACAAGAACTAACATCAACACGTGGGTTAATAAAAGTAAACACAAAGACTTTCAATCAGTGGATTGACAAAAATAAATATTGACACCAATACGTGGATTGATGAAAGTCGACACAAAGACGTTCAATCAGTGGATTGGCAAAAATAAAGACTGACACCAATGCGTGGATTGACAAAAGTCGACACAAAAACTTTCAATCAATAGATTGATAAAAATACATATTGACACCAATGCATGGATCAATTAAAGTCGACATGAGAACTAACATCATCGGTTAATGAATGTAAACAATAAGAGCAAACATCAACACGTGGGTTAACTAAAGTCAAGCGATATCTCAACCAGTGGGTTAAGTTTGAAAATCAAAAGAAAGTCAACATCAACTAGTGAATTGAAGAAGATGAAAAAAGAAAACTAATTTTAACTAGTGGGTTGCTATGAATTAAATGGAAAATGAATGATTAACTTCAAACAGTGGGTTGACAAAAATGTGAAAAATATCCTTAACCAGTGGGTTGATTCAAAGTGACAAGGAAATAATGATAAAATTCAACCGGTGGGTTAGCGCAAGGGTGACATGATGACAAATTCAATCAATGGATTGACGCAAGTGAAATGATGTATATGATGAGTGATCAATGCCTGATATGGTTTTTTGGACGTGGCCAAAAGGAATTGGATTTTTGTATGGTAGATCTTGGTTTTCAGTGGAAAATTCCGAGCAAAATTTGAGTTTATTTATGCAATGGGTGGATTCCACCATGAATGATACGCGTGGTTCAATGCATTATTAATGAATGCATGCAAGTATGATTTGAGGATAATGATCTGAATTATTTTGGAAGAGTGCCCCTGTTGAGGGTCACAGGTAGATAAAATGAGAAAGGTTTCTTAAAGTGGTCCTTTAGCAGGATATTGCAAGCATGACTTCACGACACTTCTTGTGAGTTCAGAATCTGCTGATGATTGTGAATTGATATGCTTGTGTGCAGCTTTGAAGATATAGATGTCTTGGCTCTGAATGCCCCAGAATGTTGAGTTCTCGAAAAAGTTTGGATCCACAGAAGTTTGGTACTGACTGTTGATCTTGAAAATAACCTTTCCAATTTCTTAGAACTTTGAAAATGGAATACCCTGATTTTGATCAGCTCTTGAAGAGATGGCTTGCCCCAGATGGGATAACTTGAAGATGATGAAGAAATTCTTCAAATGATGTCACATAGATGAAATTCTCTTAATGTGAAGTGTTAAACTTGCAGATAAATTGTTTTCTTACAATTGTAATTTTAAAGCGATGATTATGCAAAACTTTTGAAAGTAAATCATTTATTGAAATGAAATTACCGTAAATAAATGGGTAAATCCTAATGAGGATGTGAGGGTAGTTCAAAATTCAAAAAGTGGAAAAGCGATGTGCTTTCCAAATAAACCTTGCTTCAATTAGGTCTTTTGAATGTTGTAACGTGGTCTGGTTCACAGTTTATGAAACAAAGGATAAAGGCTCAAAATTTATTTGTACCCAACCCAATCTTCGTGATGTTCTCCCATTCCTATGTTCAGTTAATTGATTAATTAAACTTCCAAGAAAAATTGCAAATGACGACGTGATGACTTGAGATTCAATGCTCTTTGAGGTGGAAGTCACCTATTTCTTCTTTGGAAGTCACACAAGCTTGTTCTTGCTTTTCATTTGTTGAGATCTTTGGTGATCTTTCTTTGATTCTTTTTTTCCTTCTTTTTTTATTCATCAATTTTTTTCTTGAACAACTTGTGTGACACTTGTTTGCATGATGTGAGAATTTAATGGTTGTGACTGCCATATTGATGGTTCTTTGAGGAACAACCATTGTAATCTTAGAATTCTGCATTTCTTCGACATTGTGTATGATAAGTGGATGTGGTTGAACCTTTATAAAGGTATTTGGAATGATCCATGATGACATGACTCTCTTGAAATTGAATGTATCAATTGCTTTAATTGAAATTCTACCCTGCTCCAGGTTAAGATTGAGGGTTTTAACTGTTTGCAGAAAGAAACTCCTACTTCTAGGCTAGAAGGGATTAACGAGGGATTATCTTCCTTATATCTCCACTATTTGGGGATTTGAAGCAATGTCTGTATATCATCAGCAAAGTCTTAGTTGAAAGCATACTTTTGTAAATTGGGTATTTGTTTATCATCATCCTCCCTCCAATGTTTGCTTAAACAGAAATAAAGTGAGGTGGAAGAAGTATTGTTGTTGTTTTTTATTTGTAATTTTATAGTGGTAGCAAGAAAGTAAAAACAAGAAAATAACATGATTAATTCAAAATATGCAATGCTCATTTCATTAAAATTACAATAAAAGATAACATAATTCAAATGCAAACTAACAAATTAAAAATAAGAAAACTGCAACATGAAATAATAAAGGTGTCATACCCCACTTACATTTGCATCATTGCATCATTAACAGTTCAGAACAGAATTAATCGGGTGTGGCATCTACAGGTCAAAATTAGGGTTTCATCAAATTTTCATCTGATTCAAGAGGCAATCAATTAGGGTTTGAGTTTCATTCATCTCAATTGACCTACCCTAATCAAACATCAACTTCTGATCTTCAGATATCAAATTTTTCGTCCTGATCTATCAAGGATCGACCAATTAGGGTTTTCATCGAGGACAAGCAATCACTGATTTTTTGATCCATAAATGACTTTTTTGATTCGAGATTGATCTTCATATCTTAAATACAACATGTTGACCTAATTTCTGGATTCAAAACATCACAGAAGTTCACAGAATTCATCAGTCAATTTCTGGATCATCGGATGAAATTTCATCTGCACTGAAAAGTCAAACTTTGACTTTTGATCAACTTTTTCAAGATAAAACTTTTTCCATCATCAAAATACTTCAAATGATCCATCATGATCATAAAAAATCAAGAAATTTGGAAAAGTCAACAAAAAGTCAAAATTTTCAACACTTAGAAAATTTTTCAAGTGTTAAAATTTCACATTTTTTCCAAATTTCATGGCACTTTTTCACATAGTTCCATTTGGAATTAGAAAAAACTCAAAACATGAAAGTTGTAGCCCTTGAAACAAGCTTTCCAAAATGTCAAAGAACTTGCAAATCCATGGTGTCTAGCTATACTTTTGATTTTGAAACATAGAGCTCCAAAATCCTTGATTTTCAAGTACAACTTTCAAAATTACAAGTCATTTTTTGCAAAATCTCTTTCTAGAAGCTGTAATACGGTGAACTGACTTTGTAGGTTTTTATATCGCAAATGTGCGGATAGCAAGAGTCGCCACCGACTTTTCTTTTATCCAATTAAGGGAAGGTGAAAAGAACAGGAAAAGACCTTCGTTAGATTTTGAGTAAGGGAGAAGGTTATGAAAAGGGAAGGTATTAGCACCCCTTTCCATCCGTAGTTATCTACGGGCTCTTAGTTGCTCTTAGATCACTTTAAAGTTGTGCTTTCTGTGTGTTTGACAAAAATGTTTTGAAAAGGCATTTCGCTTTGACTTTGTAATGATTCATGTAGGAATGTATACAAAGTGTTCTAAATGTTTCGCTTTGAAAAGAGTTTGAACTTTGACAAAAGTGTGTTGTGTGAAAAGTATTTTGATAGAGCAAGAAACTAAAAGTCTTATTACCTACTCGTAATTGGTCGTTTCGTATTGTTTTACTTTCCTTTAGAATAGCGTTATCCATACCATTAGTTGGTAGGTAACTCTATTTGTTGGATGTAAGCGGACATTCAAGGGACATCGGATGGTCATAGAAGGCAACTTGTAGGAAGTATCCTAGCACATTCAAGGACTATCATCATTTTCGTAGGCGACAATAGAGGGTCAAGATCATGTATTCGTAGTTTACATCGTGGGTCTATGATCTTTGTATCGGGACTATGATGATTTGTTTTGAAGGCACCTAGAATACCTCCACGCTCGAGGGACTTGACCATTTGAATTCGTAAAGGCAACGAGAGAGAATTACCCTAAGGGGTGCGTGTGTGAAGAGAGTGTGTTGATTTAGATATTTTATCTTGAACATTAGTGAGCTATGTTGATTATTATCTTGCCATACACGCCTAGTTACTAGCAATTTATAGGTGCGGAAATTAAAATGGAATGTAAAGATGCGAAAGGTAAATGTCCTACGCTATTACATGGCTTTGGGGCAGATACATAATTTAAACTTGCGAAAAATTAAAACCTAATTTAAACTATTACATACCATAAACAATTACATTATTGGAAAAATGAAAACGGTAAAAGAAACCGTCTGAAACGGAGTAACCTGTAAAAGAATGAGAAATCGGAAAATACGAGATGAATCGAATAAGAGAAAAAATGTTAGAAAAATGCAAGTTTTTGAATGAGAAAAATATGACATGCTTGAAATAACATAAATATGCTAGAATAATTTCTTGGGATTTTTTGAATGCAATTTAATAATTAAAAACTAATTAAAAGTGATTTAAATGATAAATTATGAATAAAAATAAATATGCATGCAAAATTATATTTTTTAATTTTATAAATTAAATAAAGGTTTTTGAAATAATGTAAAATAAAAATAATTTTGCTTTTAATGCATGATAAAAAAATATTGAAACTAATTAAAATAACATGAAAATATTAAATAAAATAAGAAAAAATATGAAGAAATTTGTAAACATGTAAAAATACACTGCCATGGCCAAGGATCGAACCGGAGACCCTTGGGTGAAGAACGCGTGGCCTTGCGAACTGAGCTGGAGCGTATTACTGTTTGAGAAACGGAGTGAGTGGATTACAACACGCGTCTCCTTCCCACTGCCTCGAACTCGCGCCAATCTTCATCGTCTTCCTTTTGAATTTTTGAAAGCTAGCGTCGGCCATTGTTCGACGCTACAGACCCTGGCAAAACTGAAAATCAAGCATACATAATATAAATGAATTCTAAGGACATGGTTCGATTCCTGAGATCATTCCGAACGCATTGGTATAGGTCTCATGGTCCAATTTTTCCATTTAAGCAAACCCTAAATCGAGCTCAGAAACCCTAGCTATGGTATATCACGATTCAGGCCATGGAAATGCAATCAAAGTGCCCAGAATGCTTGCAAACTCATCACTAATCACAAAAACAAACACAAAACATGTTAATAATGCATGAATAATAGAATACGATTTTGGATTTTTCAAGAACAAACCAAAGTCGGATTTTTTGATTCTGGATGGATTTGAGCAAAGTGAGGGTCTGGATCGACTCAAGAGGTATCAAGGAATGTGTTGGACACCTCAAAATCGATTGAAAACGGCTGGAAATAGGATTGCACTTTGCTTGTTTGCCACGGTTTTTTGAGTACTAGGTTAGGGTTCTTGAGCTAATTTTTTCGTTCTTAATCATGTGCTATGCATTGTGTATTTATATTGGATGGAATTGGAGCTGATTTGAGGAAGAAATCATCACTAATCAATGCAAATCAAATTTGATTTTTGTACAAAATCAAATTTTCAAAATTCGATTAATTCTCAATCCAATCTTGCCATATCAATCCAATTTCGAAATTTGCTGGCCTTTATGAGTTGCTTGGATCTCAAGGGAGAAATAAAA
Source organism: Vicia sativa (assembly GCA_021764765.1). Taxonomy (NCBI): domain Eukaryota; kingdom Viridiplantae; phylum Streptophyta; class Magnoliopsida; order Fabales; family Fabaceae; genus Vicia; species Vicia sativa. The sequence goes on along the minus strand of CM038793.1, from coordinate 148,507,388 downwards.
ATCAAGTTTGCAATTAATTTTGATTTTATACTTTATTTTTGAATTTAATTTGTATTTAAATGAATAAATTCCAAATTAAATAGAAAAATAAAATAAAAATTCGTGGCATTGGGCTTGGATATTCCTAATTGTATAAGGAACAAGTTTGGATGAAGAAAAAGTAAGCCCATTTGCAAAAATTTTGATTTTTAGAAGCATTTCTCTTTGTGCACTCTTTCAAAATTGCCCAACTTGTGAATGGTGTATCTTGCTCAAGTTTCCACATTTTTGAGTGTTCTTGGACTTTTTGGAAAGCTCTAAGAGTCCTCAAACCAAACCTTTTGGTCTCATCTCAATTGGAGTTTCCATGCTCAAAATATCCTCAAAACAAAATGTTGACTTTTTGTTGACTTTGAAAATGACCTATAATGTTTTGAGCCATACCTCTCAAATGAAGCATTTTTTGGACATTCTTGTGAGACATGAAGTTGTAGAGAATGGAATTTTCTTCAAAACAAGAGGTGGTGGAAAAATTTCTGAGAAAGTATGAAGAAGTTATGATCACCAAAGTTCATTGACTTTTCACCTAGAAACCCTAATTTAGAAAGTTTTGACTTTGAGCAAATCTTGAGTTTTCTTGATGAATCATGATCAACCCTTGATCAAATGATGAATGTAACTTCAAAATGAGGATGTTGACCAAAATTATGAAGTTTGACCGTATGTTGACCACGCTTGACTTTTGTCCAATACAACTAATTTTCAACCATCCGAGCAATTGTCCGAGGAAATTTGACTCAGGGGCTTGAAACTTGACATGGAAAATCTTTGAAGCATATGAGGAGGCATGAAGACCATTGGAGATGTTGGAAGTCCATCTTGATCGAGGATCACCAAACCCTAATTTGGGTTGATTGTCTAGAGAGGTTTGTCCGATCAACCTTTGAGGAACTTGAGTATGGATGTATGAAATATCTTGAGAAGATGGAGGGCAAATTTTGGGGTATGACAGCTGCCCTGCTCAATCTTCTTGTACTGGAAGGGTTAGATTGGCATGCTTTTCGTGACCGGAGGTAGAAGATGATTGAACACCGAGTACACCGAAAATTTGCACCGGATGATGCGGGAATGGGCTTACGATGCCATTTGGAGAAGTCGGAGATTTCACGGGGATGAGTCGTACGCTAGACTCGAGAAAGTTGATAGGAGAATTGACGGGGATGGGCTTAAGATGCCATTTGGAAGGGTCGATGTTGTGGAGTGAGCCGTACGCTAGGCTCTGTAGACGTTTCTGGAAGGAACACGGAGATGGGCTTAAGATGCCATCCGGGAGGAGTCGACGTTAGACTTTGCGCCATCTTTGAATGAAGTTATTGATTTGTATTGATTTTAACCAAATATGCAGATTCGAAAGTGGAGAAATGTTGATAAGTAGTCGGAGATGGGCTTAAGATGCCATCCAAGGCAACTGAGTCGTATGCTAGACTCTGTAGTTGCTGTTGATAATAAGAATGATTCAGAATAGATCTTTGTGCCGATTACTCTGAGAGGATAGTAGTTGGCAAAATGTGGATATCTTCCCTTGTGCATCGGTGTTGATCCACCGCTCTATCGGAGGATAACTTGTGATCGCTCGATAGGGTTTCCGTCCGCTTCGTATCCGGATCCGTTGTCGAGGACAACGAGGGCGGTCGCTCGATAGTTTTCCGCCGAGATTCGGGCTTAATCTCGACCAACTGTCGGAGGACAACTAGGGGCTTTCGATAGTTTTCCGCCGAGATTCGGCTTAATCTCGACCACCGTCGGAGGACAACTAGGGGCGGTCTTCGATAGTTTTCCCGAGATTCGGGCTTAACTCGACCGTTTATGCGTGGTGATTTTCACTGCTTTGGAAAAACAAGAGAAACTTTGATAGAATATTTGTTAGTCTTATGCAAAGTATGATGCATGACGATGTGTATGAATGACATATGCATATATTATGACTTTAAGAAATGTATGAATGATAGATGTTGTGGTATTTCAAAACATATCCATCTTGAAGAAGATGCGGATTCTCGCTTGGAGATTTCGACTTCCGCTTGAGGATGGAAACTCGAGGAGAGAGAAAACTTTGATTCCTCCCGCGCTATCTCACCAAGTCTTGAGGATGGTAGAGATACACCGTCGAGGATCTCGTGCATACCCTCGCTGGGAGAAGTCTGGGGTAACTCTACCGGGATTTTGTGTAAATCTTGGCCGGAGAGCTTTTGATGGTTTCTAGGAGACCGGGTCAGCCTGTTGGAATCTCGATGGAATGTAGATTTTCTCCGGCACTATCCGACCGAGTTTCGTGTCCGACTGCCATCGGAGAAAAGGGAATTGTTGGGAAATATTCGATGATAAATAACTTGGTGGGATGAAGTGTTACCGCCGAGATCGATGTAACATTGCTTCGTTGAGTGGAATCACCGTGGATTAACATATACTCACTGGGGTGGTTTAGTGAGTGACACCTCGGGATTATGTTCTCATGGGGAATGTTTTGGTGATCTTTGTTGTCATCTCAATTCCCCGAGCTGTAGTAATTACTTTTGTTTGTTCACTTTTCGCATGCTTGTGATTAGATTCTTATTGTCAAATGCATATAATCATTCAAAGTAAACGTTGGACTTATTGCAAACGACATAATAGTGAGAAACGAAAGAGAAAGAACTTGTATTTATTTGAAATGTGGCGATGGCCAAGTAGTTTGTACACAAGAAAGGTAAAAGCTATGCGGAAACAATCTCGTTAAGTTCCAACCATGCTAGTACATATATTTCAACTATCTCATCTCCTTTCGTCAAGAGAAAGTGAGTAGACCGATCTTCGCCATTTGAATCTTGAATGCCGAGTAGCCCTGGAAGTGTGATCCGAAGAGACATAGTCGACGCTTAAATCCCTAACTTTTCCTAGACCGCCTTTCGGTTTTCACCATCGATACCCTTTTTGCCCAAGCCGCCTTTTCGTGTTTTCGACTTGCGGTGTACATATTTTGTATATATCCTTAACTTTGACCGAACCCTTTTGGTTCGCCAGATGCCCTTTTTTGCCTAGGTCCATCGACCTAGCGGTCTCTTTCATGCGTAGTATCTTTTGACTATGTCTCGCTCACAAGGTGTGGGAAGTCTTCACCATCCATGGTGCTAAGTATCATAGTCACGGAAAATACGCCTTGACTACAAACGGTCCCTCGAGGTGGGAGTCCATTTGCCCTGGATCACCTTGTGGAAGAATGATGCGCTGACTACTAGATCACCGACTTGGTAGACTCTTGCTTGACCTTCTTGTTAAATGCTCGATCATTCACTCGATAACCGTCCATGGCGTATGGATGCGAGTCGCTCTCATCGATCAAGTTAATCTGGTCAAGGCGAGTCTCGAATCCAATCGCTCGCTTAACTCGGCCCGAGGACTCGTTGAGGGATCTCGAACCCGATGGGTAGGACCGCCCATACCATATACAAGAGAAAAGGTTGCCCTGCTGATGTCCGCATCAGAAAGGTAACCATGAAGAGCAAATGGTAACATCTCATGCCAATCTTTGTAAGTCACCGCCATCTTCTCGTATGATCTTCTTGATATTCTTATTGGCGGCTTCCATCGCGCCATTCATCTTAGGCCGATATCGAGAAGAGTTGTGATGCTTGATCTTGAATTGCGTGCGTAGTTCGGTGATCATCTTGTTGTTGAGATTGGAACCGTTATCCGTGATAATCCTTTCGAGTGCCGATCGACGATAAGATTATGCTTGATGAATCGAGCCACAACATTCTTGGTAACAGATGCGAACGAGGTCGCTTCTACCCACTTGGTAAAGTAATCAATTGCCACAAGGATGAAACGATGTCCATTGGAAGTCGGGCTTGATTTCTCCGATCATGTCAATGCCCCACATTGCAAAAGGCCAAGGAGTCGTTAGACATTCGAGGTACCGAGGTAATGCACTTTGTCGATAACCGCACTTGTGACAAGATCGAGTGAAGGTGACAATCGCTTCCATGGTGGACCAATAGTAACTCGTTCTCAAAATCTTCTTAGCCATAGTGTGTCCACCGGAGTGGGTACCAAATGCGCCTTCGTAAATCTTCCATGATTCGTATTGTCGCTTTCTCGATCTACACATGAGTAAGCACAAGTCGTGGTCGCTTGTATAAGATGTCGTTGTCGAGGAAGAATTTGGATGCAAATCTTCTCATGAACTTTATCGTTGATGATGCTCTGGATATTCCCGAGTCTCAAGATACCTTTTCACGCCATAGTACCAAGGTTTCTCTTCATCAAGCTTATAACAATATGCCGGTTCGTCGAACTTCTCAATGATGATCCGGGAGCCTCGTTGTCCCATCCGACCTTGAACATAGATGACATAGTAGCCAATGCGCCCGCCAACCGATTCTCTTCTCGTGGAATATGATTGAAAGTAATCTCTTCAAGTAGGGATCAAACTCAAAACATGCTCGATACGGAATGAGGTTCGGATGCTTCAGATCCCACTCGCCTTAACCTCGATCGATCACTAAAGTCGAGTCTCCATACACCTGTAAGAACTTAATTCTTAAGTCAATAGCACCTTGATACCCATGATGCACGCCAGATTCGCCATGTTATTGGTGCAACAAACATAATCGCGGTGAAAGGCGGTGTCCACTGTAGGGATGTAATGATGGCGCCAATGCCATTGCAAGCGCTTGAGGCTCCATCAAAGACCATAGTCCATCGGGATCCTTGTTCGTGTCCTTCGTCCGGGCCCGGTTCTTCACAATCAGTAACTAGTAAAACATCTTCATCTCGAAATTGAACCGCATAGGTCGATAGTCATCTACGGCTTGATGAGCCAAATGATCGGCTACTACACTTCCTTTGATCGCTTCTCGAGAAGTGGACCGATGTCATACTCGGTCAAGATCATTTGCCATCTTGCTATTCTTCCGAGAGAGTGGTTTCTCAAATATGTATTTTATCGGATCCATCTTGGAAATCAACAAGGTAGTGTGAGTCAACATATATCGCCTTAGTCGAAAGCGCCCAAGTTAAAGCGTTGCAAGTTTTCTAGCCGTGAGTATCTTGTTTCACCGGTAAACTTTTGCTAAGGTAGTATATTGCATGCTCTTTTCGACTGCACTCGCCATGTTGCCCCAACACACATCCCATTGAATTCTCTAGCACCGCAAGTACATGATAAGAGGTCTTCCTTCGTGGCTGCATCGATAGAGGATTCGAGGTACTCCTTGATTTTGTCAAAAGCGATCCGCAATCGCTGCTCCATTCCACTACTTGATCTTTCTTTAGTAACTTGAAGATTGGCTCACAAGTAGCGCTAGATGAGCAATGAATCGCAATGTAGTTCAATCGACCCAAGAAACCTCGACTTCTTTCTCTGCGCCGCATCTCTTGAATAGCTTTAACCTTGGCGGGTCAACCTCAATACCTTTACCATCGACAACAAACCCTAGGAGTTTACCGGATCTAACTCCAAAGGTCCACTTGTTAGGATTAAGTCTCGGTATGTACTTCTTCAACCTATCAAACAGTTTCTGCAAATGATCAATATGTTCTTCTTCCGTCTGCGGATCGAGCTATCATGTCGCCGACGAGACCTCTATCTCGTGATGAATCATGTCATGAAATAATGTTACCATAGCACCGATAAGTGGTGCCCGCTCTTCATCCGAACGGCATAACTTTGTAGCGTAGTGCCCCACCGTAACGAAAGTAGTCTTCCATGTCTTCGTGAGCCATTTTGATCCGATTGTAACCGGAGAAACCATCCATGAAGGAGAAAACCTTATGCCGAGCGGTGTTGTCAACCGTAACATCAATATGGGGAAGTGGAAAATCGCCTTCGGACTTGCTTTGTTCGATCTCTCGTAATCCACACACATTCGCATTTTGCCATCCTTCGGGCACAAGCACTACATTAGCAACCCATTGCGGATAAGAGGTAACGGCTAGGAAACCGGCATTAAACTGCTTCATGACTTCGGCTTTGATTTTCTCTGACATCTCAGGACGCATGCGACGAACCTTCTATTCCACTGGGAGAAAACCCTCTTTTGTTGGCAACCGGTGTACCACAATATCAGTGTCCAAACCCGACATGTCTTCGTATGACCAAGCAAAAACTTCAACGTAGTCTCGTAGCATCTGAACCAATCTTTCTTTAACACTATTCTCAAGACCCGCTCATATCTTGATCTCTTTTCTGTCTTCGTTAGTACCCAAGTTCACAACCTCAACTTGCTCTTCGTGGTGGTCAGATAACTCGCTTCTTCTGTAGCATCGACAAGTTCTCTCGGCACTTCACAATCTTCCTCACTTTCGCCTTGGTAGATCGGATTATCAAAGTCATATTTAGCGCTAGCATAGTCAGTATCAACGAGATTCGAGTGATTCTGCAGTTGTACCACGGGTGTGTGTAAGAAACACATAGCTTTTGAAGGGTGATAAAGTAAAGAAAGAAAACAAACAATTGAATGCAAAAGTCCAACGAATTTTTGAATGAAAATACGCAAACAATGATAATAACCCAAACGAGTCATGATGCCCCTGTAAGGCACTAGGCTTTAGAGTTTATTGTTCAAACATAAAAATACGAAAAGCAAAACAAAAACAAGAGCAATTACTCCGGCTAAAGGAGATTGGTATGACGCCTTCGCCTTCCAATTGCCGAGTCCGCTGTCGGAGTCGGAAGATCCACTTGTCGATGTCGGGCCGTCGTCGCCTTCTATAGCATGGATTCCACCGATCGATGCGAAAGGAAGTTAGGCACGTCATAGCGTATCATTTTCTCGACCCTTGATGGTGAAGCCTAAACCGCCTTGTCGATTTGAAAGGAAGATCGTGAGTCGACCCCAAATAGTGCTACCTCCTTCTTCAACCGCACTGAGCATCCTTCATGAGGCCATCCTAGGCATGACTGGGAATTGTTTCAAAAGCTTGACAGGAGTCTCAAAGAATTCACCTTCCAAATCGAGGTATTGGAATGATCAGAGATGACCGACCATATTCTTCTTCACCATATACCGTGACAACCCCTTTCACCGGTACTTCCGATGTGTGGTAGAGGTAACAAAGACCGCCACATGTATCCAAGGGCCCCGAGTAGGCAAGAGTAAGTCGGACAGATGTCCATGACAAAGAAAGTGGAATCAAAAGTCGGGAACCGACTTTAACAGCAGAGTGAGCTCTCCAAGCATGCTCGCTAGAACCATCAAAAGCTCTCACAATAATGTCACCGGTCTTAGAACCAACCCTTCGACATCGAGTCGATCAAAAGCGCCTTCGAAGGATATTCAAAGCGTAACCGTATCCACCAAAACATGAGAAATGTAGTGCCCTTGCATTCAACAGAGATGTGCAAGGCTTTGTTATGTTTCTTTCCCGGAGTCAAATCAACATCGAGAAACCTAGGCCGTTGTTGCCCGTGCTAGCAATACAAACTTCAAACCGGTTGGTAGTAGTGTCTGCGGACGTGAGCATTCTTCGAAACTTCACCAAGGCATTAGCATGAGCCTCGAGCACAAGAGCAGCAAGCATGGATATCTTGGACGGAGTCTGTCCCAACTGCTCCACAACATTGTAGTCACTCTTCTTGATGATCTTCGAATTTCCTCCATTTCTTGTTTGAGGTGTCTTCAAGAATTTTTGGTACTTCGGCCGAAGGTGATGAGTCACCGGTTCTTTCCTTCTAGCTTGGGAATGGATTGAATAGCGGAATGCGGTCGGAGTCGCAGTCTTTTGGAGGAGAGATTGAGAGAATACTCTTCCGGTTCGGTCACCTTACTTGATCCTGATGTTGTAAATGTCGAATGGTGGCTTCAATCGTAAGATCTTCAATGGTCAGAGGGTCTTGCTTGACGCCATGATAGTAAACATCAGCTCCATAATTCCACGGGATAGCCTTGTTAGAGGAATATGGGACTGGTCTTGGAGAAGTAATGATGAGAGGCGCCACTCTAGGCACAGAATCAGCAGAGGAAATCCTTATGGTGTTAACATCAGCATAGTCTTCCGGGGAATCGTCACCCCATCCGGTCGCCTTAACATCTTCAATAGG